>JAQQTP010000042.1:2400000-3600000 GCA_029884605.1 Ormosia emarginata | reverse complement strand
ATCCTCAGTACTAAAACATTTTGTTCAAACATTTTGTTTCTACTTTAAAATCACTTTGTTTCATGAAAACTAAAACCATTTCAAACCTCCCAACAACCGTGGAGTCTTTGGCCGTAGAAGCTATCATTCTTTTTTTCTAAATCAACTAATTTCCAATTCTTGTTTTTACACAAACAAAACTATTAAAATTCTTTTGCAAAAATCGTGAGACTTATGGTCATAAAAACCAATTAATTTGTTCATTTTCATTTTTCACTTTCTTTCGCAAATCCTTAAAATCAACATTTATTCTCAAAATATTTAAACACTTTCCAAATCGCATAGTAATTTTTCCACCATTTTCACAATTGCGTAAAAATATTCCATCATTTTTCAATCACATAGTGATTTTTCAATAGTATTTTAAATCACGTGAAATATTTAAACGTAATTCAAATCGCGTAGAAATATTTTAACATATTTCAAATCGCGTAGCTTATAAATCATGTTTTTAAAATACGTAAATAATTTTTTCACCGCAATTTTCTTACGAAAAATATTTCTCAACCTTCAAAAATTCCATTTCAACTTTTCTCAAAATATTATGACTTTGTACTTCCTTTTCCATATTTTCTTACTCAAGAAAATCTCTTTCCACATTTCTTTACTCAAGAAATCTTTTTCCACAATATAATCTACAAAGTCAATTTTTCATTAATATAAATCAATGTTTCAAATCTTAGCATTCCTAACGTACTCTAAAACTCGAAAATAAGTTATAAGTTATGAAATTTTCAAATCACCATTATATTCTCCATTTTTCTCAAATCAAGTCTAAAATCAATCTTCTTCAAAATAAATTGAAGTTCAAACATTTTCAACCTCTCTTTGTCTTTTGTTTACAAAATTTTCTCAAGTGATAAAACACTCTGATTCCCTTTCCAAAATCCATGTACTAAAACATTTTGTTCAAACATTTTGTTTCTACTTTAAAATCACTTTGTTTCATGAAAACTAAAACCATTTCAAACCTCCCTACAACCGTGGAGTCTTTGGCCATTGAAGCTATCATTCTTTTTTTCTAAATCAACTAAGTTCCAATTCTTGTTTTTACACAAATAAAACTATTAAAATTCTTTTGCAAAAATCGTGAGACTTATGGTCATAAAAACCAATTAATTTGTTCATTTTCATTTTTCACTTTCTTTGTAAATCCTTAAAATCAACATTTATTCTCAAAATATTTAAACACTTTCCAAATCGCATAGTAATTTTTCCACCATTTTCACAATTGCGTAAAAATATTCCATCATTTTTCAATCACATAGTGATTTTTCAATAGTATTTTAAATCACGTGAAATATTTAAACGTAATTCAAATCGCGTAGAAATATTTAACATATTTCAAATCGCGTAGCTTATAAATCATGTTTTTAAAATACGTAAATAATTTTTTCACCGCAATTTTCTTACGAAAAATATTTCTCAACCTTCAAAAATTCCATTTCAACTTTTCTCAAAATATTATGACTTTGTACTTCCTTTTCCATATTTTCTTACTCAAGAAAATCTCTTTCCACATTTCTTTACTGAAGAAATCTTTTTCCACAATATAATCTACAAAGTCAATTTTTCATTAATATAAATCAATGTTTCAAATCTTAGCATTCCTAACGTACTCCAAAACTCGAAAATAAGTTATATGTTATTAAATTTTCAAATCACCATTATATTCTCCATTTTTCTCAAATCAAGTCTAAAATCAATCTTCTTCAAAATAAATTGAAGTTCAAACATTTTCAACCTCTCTTTGTCTTTTGTTTACAAAATTTTCTCAAGTGATAAAACACTCTGATTCCCTTTCCAAAATCCATGTACTAAAACATTTTGTTCAAACATTTTGTTTCTACTTTAAAATCACTTTGTTTCATGAAAACTAAAACCATTTCAAACCTCCCAACAACCGTGGAGTCTTTGGCCATTGAAGCTATCATTCTTTTTTTCTAAATCAACTAAGTTCCAATTCTTGTTTTTACACAAACAAAACTATTAAAATTCTTTTGCAAAAATCGTGAGACTTATGGTCATAAAAACCAATTAATTTGTTTATTTTCATTTTTCACTTTCTTTGTAAATCCTTAAAATCAACATTTATTCTCAAAATATTTAAACACTTTCCAAATCGCATAGTAATTTTTCCACCATTTTCACAATTGCGTAAAAATATTCCATCATTTTTCAATCACATAGTGATTTTTCAATAGTATTTTAAATCACGTGAAATATTTAAACGTAATTCAAATCGCGTAGAAATATTTTAACATATTTCATATCGCGTAGCTTATAAATCATGTTTTTAAAATACGTAAATAATTTTTTCACCGCAATTTCCTTACGAAAAATATTTCTCAACCTTCAAAAATTCCATTTCAACTTTTCTCAAAATATTATGACTTTGTACTTCCTTTTCCATATTTTCTTCCTCAAGAAAATCTCTTTCCACATTTCTTTACTCAAGAAACCTTTTTCCACAATATAATCTACAAAGTCACTTTTTCCTTAATATAAATCAATGTTTCAAATCTTAGCATTCCTAACGTACTCCAAAACTCGAAAATAAGTTATACGTTATTAAATTTTCAAATCACCATTATATTCTCCATTTTTCTCAAATCAAGTCTAAAATCAATCTTCTTCAAAATAAATTGAAGTTCAAACATTTTCACCTCTCTTTGTCTTTTGTTTACAAAATTTTCTCAAGTGATAAAACACTCTGATTCCCTTTCCAAAATCCTTGTACTAAAACATTTTGTTCAAACATTTTGTTTCTACTTTAAAATCACTTTGTTTCATGAAAACTAAAACCATTTCAAACCTCCCAACAACCGTGGAGTCTTTGGCCATTGAAGCTATCATTCTTTTTTTCTAAATCAACTAAGTTCCAATTCTTGTTTTTACACAAACAAAACTATTAAAATTCTTTTGCAAAAATCGTGAGACTTATGGTCATAAAAACCAATAAATTTGTTCATTTTCATTTTTCACTTTCTTTGTAAATCCTTAAAATCAACATTTATTCTCAAAATATTTAAACACTTTCCAAATCGCATAGTAATTTTTCCACCATTTTCACAATTGCGTAAAAATATTCCATCATTTTTCAATCACATAGTGATTTTTCAATAGTATTTTAAATCTCGTGAAATATTTAAACGTAATTCAAATCGCGTAGAAATATTTTAACATATTTCAAATCGCGTAGCTTATAAATCATGTTTTTAAAATACGTAAATAATTTTTTCACCGCAATTTCCTTACGAAAAATATTTCTCAACCTTCAAAAATTCCATTTCAACTTTTCTCAAAATATTATGACTTTGTACTTCCTTTTCCATATTTTCTTCCTCAAGAAAATCTCTTTCCACATTTCTTTACTCAAGAAACCTTTTTCCACAATATAATCTACAAAGTCACTTTTTCCTTAATATAAATCAATGTTTCAAATCTTAGCATTCCTAACGTCTCCCAAACTCGAAAATAAGTTATACGTTATTAAATTTTCAAATCACCATTATATTCTCCATTTTTCTCAAATCAAGTTTAAAATCAATCTTCTTCAAAATAAATTGAAGTTCAAACATTTTCAACCTCTCTTTGTCTTTTGTTTACAAAATTTTCTCAAGTGATAAAACACTTTGATTCCCTTTCCAAAATCCTTGTACTAAAACATTTTGTTCAAACATTTTGTTTCTACTTTAAAATCACTTTGTTTCATGAAAACTAAAACCATTTCAAACCTCCCAACAACCGTGGAGTCTTTGGCCATAGAAGCTATCATTCTTTTTTTCTAAATCAACTAATTTCCAATTCTTGTTTTTACACAAACAAAACTATTAAAATTCTTTTGCAAAAATCGTGAGACTTATGGTCATAAAAACCAATTAATTTGTTCATTTTCATTTTTCACTTTCTTTGCAAATCCTTAAAATCAACATTTATTCTCAAAATATTTAAACACTTTCCAAATCGCATAGTAATTTTTCCACCATTTTCACAATTGCGTAAAAATATTCCATCATTTTTCAATCACATAGTGATTTTTCAATAGTATTTTAAATCACGTGAAATATTTAAACGTAATTCAAATCGCGTAGAAATATTTTAACATATTTCATATCGCGTAGCTTATAAATCATGTTTTTAAAATATGTAAATAATTTTTTCACCGCAATTTCCTTACGAAAAATATTTCTCAACCTTCAAAAATTCCATTTCAACTTTTCTCAAAATATTATGACTTTGTACTTCCTTTTCCATATTTTCTTCCTCAAGAAAATCTCTTTCCACATTTCTTTACTCAAGAAACCTTTTTCCACAATATAATCTACAAAGTCACTTTTTCCTTAATATAAATCAATGTTTCAAATCTTAGCATTCCTAACGTACTCCAAAACTCGAAAAGAAGTTATACGTTATTAAATTTTCAAATCACCATTATATTCTCCATTTTTCTCAAATCAAGTCTAAAATCAATCTTCTTCAAAATAAATTGAAGTTCAAACATTTTCACCTCTCTTTGTCTTTTGTTTACAAAATTTTCTCAGTGATAAAACACTTTGATTCCCTTTCCAAAATCCTCAGTACTAAAACATTTTGTTCAAACATTTTGTTTCTACTTTAAAATCACTTTGTTTCATGAAAACTAAAACCATTTCAAACCTCCCAACAACTGTGGAGTCTTTGGCCATTGAAGCTATCATTCTTTTTTTCTAAATCAACTAAGTTCCAATTCTTGTTTTTACACAAACAAAACTATTAAAATTCTTTTGCAAAAATCGTGAGACTTATGGGCATAAAAACCAATTAATTTGTTCATTTTCATTTTTCACTTTCTTTGCAAATCCTTAAAATCAACATTTATTCTCAAAATATTTAAACACTTTCCAAATCGCATAGTAATTTTTCCACCATTTTCACAATTGCGTAAAAATATTCCATCATTTTTCAATCACATAGTGATTTTTCAATAGTATTTTAAATCACGTGAAATATTTAAACGTAATTCAAATCGCGTAGAAATATTTTAACATATTTCAAATCGCGTAGCTTATAAATCATGTTTTTAAAATACGTAAATAAGTTTTTCACCGCAATTTTCTTACGAAAAATATTTCTCAACCTTCAAAAATTCCATTTCAACTTTTCTCAAAATATTATGACTTTGTACTTTCTTTTCCATATTTTCTTACTCAAGAAAATCTCTTTACACATTTCTTTACTCAAGAAATCTTTTTCCACAATATAATCTACAAAGTCAATTTTTCATTAACATAAATCAATGTTTCAAATCTTAGCATTCCTAACGTACTCCAAAACTCGAAAATAAGTTATATGTTATTAAATTTTCAAATCACCATTATATTCTCCATTTTTCTCAAATCAAGTCTAAAATTAATCTTCTTCAAAATAAATTGAAGTTCAAACATTTTCAACCTCTCTTTGTCTTTTGTTTACAAAATTTTCTCAAGTGATAAAACACTCTGATTCCCATTCCAAAATCCTCAGTACTAAAACATTTTGTTCAAACATTTTGTTTCTACTTTAAAATCACTTTGTTTCATGAAAACTAAAACCATTTCAAACCTCCCAACAACTGTGGAGTCTTTGGCCATTGAAGCTATCATTCTTTTTTCTAAATCAACTAAGTTCCAATTCTTGTTTTTACACAAACAAAACTATTAAAATTCTTTTGCAAAAATCGTGAGACTTATGGGCATAAAAACCAATTAATTTGTTCATTTTCATTTTTCACTTTCTTTGCAAATCCTTAAAATCAACATTTATTCTCAAAATATTTAAACACTTTCCAAATCGCATAGTAATTTTTCCACCATTTTCACAATTGCGTAAAAATATTCCATCATTTTTCAATCACATAGTGATTTTTCAATAGTATTTTAAATCACGTGAAATATTTAAACGTAATTCAAATCGCGTAGAAATATTTTAACTTATTTCAAATCGCGTAGCTTATAAATCATTTTTTAAAATACATAAATAATTTTTTCACCGCAATTTCCTTACGACAAATATTTCTCAACCTTCAAAAATTCCATTTCAACTTTTCTCAAAATATTATGACTTTGTACTTCCTTTTCCATAATTTCTTACTCAAGAAAATCTCTTTCCACATTTCTTTACTCAAAAATCTTTTTCCACAATATAATCTACAAAGTCAATTTTTCATTAATATAAATCAATGTTTCAAATCTTAGCATTCCTAACGTACTCCAAAACTCAAAAATAAGTTATACGTTATTTAATTTTCAAATCACCATTATATTCTCCATTTTTCTCAAATCAAGTCTAAAATCAATCTTCTTGAAAAAAAATGAAGTTCAAACATTTTCAACCTCTCTTTGTCTTTTGTTTACAAAATTTTCTCAAGTGATAAAACACTCTGATTCCCTTTCCAAAATCTTGTACTAAAACATTTTGTTCAAACATTTTGTTTCTACTTTCAAATCACTTTGTTTCATGAAAACTAAAACCATTTCAAACCTCCCAACAACCGTGGAGTCTTTGGCCATTGAAGCTATCATTCTTTTTTTCTAAATCAACTAAGTTCCAATTCTTGTTTTTACACAAACATAACTATTAAAATTCTTTTGCAAAAATCGTGAGACATATGGTCATAAAAACCAATTAATTTGTTCATTTTCATTTTTCACTTTCTTTGTAAATCCTTAAAATCAACATTTATTCTCAAAATATTTAAATACTTTCCAAATCGCATAGTAATTTTTCCACCATTTTCACAATTGCGTAAAAATAATCCATCATTTTTCAATCACATAGTGATTTTTCAATAGTATTTTAAATCACGTAAAATATTTAAACGTAATTCAAATCGCGTAGAAATATTATAACATATTTCAAATCGCGTAGCTTATAAATCATGTTTTTAAAATACGTAAATAATTTTTTCACCGCAATTACCTTACGAAAAATATTTCTTAACCTTCAAAAATTCCATTTCAACTTTTCTCAAAATATTATGACTTTGTACTTCCTTTTCCATATTTTCTTACTCAAGAAAATCTCTTTCCACATTTCTTTACTCAAGAAATCTTTTTCCACAATATAATCTACAAAGTCACTTTTTCATTAATATAAATCAATGTTTCAAATCTTAGCATTCCTAACGTACTCCAAAACTCGAAAATAAGTTATATGTTATTTAATTTTCAAATCATCATTATATTCTCAATTTTTCTCAAATCAAGTCTAAAATCAATCTTCTTCAAAATAAATTGAAGTTCAAACATTGTCAACCTCTTTTGTCTTTTGTTTACAAGATTTTCTCGAGGATAAAACACTCGATTCCCTTTCCAAAATCCTCAGTCTTAAAACATTTTGTTCAAACATTTTGTTTCTACTTTCAAATCACTTTGTTTCATGAAAACTAAAACCATTTCAAACCTCCCAACAACCGTGGAGTCTTTGGCCATTGAAGCTATCATTCTTTTTTCTAAATCAACTAAGTTCCAATTCTTCTTTTTACACAAACAAAACTATTAAAATTCTTTTGCAAAAATCGTGAGACTTATGGTCATAAAAACCAATTAATTTGTTTATTTTCATTTTTCACTTTGTTTGTAAATCCTTAAAATCAACATTTATTCTCAAAATATTTAAACACTTTCCAAATCGCATAGTAATTTTTCCACCATTTTCACAATTGCGTAAAAATAATCCATCATTTTTCAATCACATAGTGATTTTTCAATAGTATTTTAAATCACGTAAAATATTTAAACGTAATTCAAATCGCGTAGAAATATTTTAACATATTTCAAATCGCGTAGCTTATAAATCATGTTTTTAAAATACGTAAATAATTTTTTCACCGCAATTACCTTACGAAAAATATTTCTTAACCTTCAAAAATTCCATTTCAACTTTTCTCAAAATATTATGACTTTGTACTTCCTTTTCCATATTTTCTTACTCAAGAAAATCTCTTTCCACATTTCTTTACTCAAGAAATCTTTTTCCACAATATAATCTACAAAGTCACTTTTTCATTAATATAAATCAATGTTTCAAATCTTAGCATTCCTAACGTCTCCAAAATTCAAAATAAGTTATATGTTATTTAATTTTCAAATCATCATTATATTCTCAATTTTTCTCAAATCAAGTCTAAAATCAATCTTCTTCAAAATAAATTGAAGTTCAAACATTTTTAACCTCTCTTTGTTTTTGTTTACAAAATTTTCTCAAGTGATAAAACACTCTGATTCCCATTCCAAAATCCTTGTACTAAAACATTTTGTTCAAACATTTTGTTTCTACTTTAAAATCACTTTGTTTCAGGAAAACTAAAACCATTTCAAACCTCCCAACAACCGTGGAGTCTTTGGCCATTGAAGCTATCATTCTTTTTTTCTAAATCAACTAAGTTCCAATTCTTGTTTTTACACAAACAAAACTATTAAAATTCTTTTGCAAAAATCGTGAGACTTATGGGCATAAAAACCAATTACTTTGTTCATTTTCATTTTTCACTTTCTTTGCAAATCCTTAAAATCAACATTTATTCTCAAAATATTTAAACACTTTCCAAATCGCATAGTAATTTTTCCACCATTTTCACAATTGCGTAAAAATATTCCATCATTTTTCAATCACATAGTGATTTTTCAATAGTATTTTAAATCACGTGAAATATTTAAACGTAATTCAAATCGCGTAGAAATATTTTAACTTATTTCAAATCGCGTAGCTTATAAATCATGTTTTTAAAATACATAAATAATTTTTTCACCGCAATTTCCTTACGAAAAATATTTCTCAACCTTCAAAAATTCCATTTCAACTTTTCTCAAAATATTATGACTTTGTACTTCCTTTTCCATATTTTCTTACTCAAGAAAATCTCTTTCAACATTTCTTTACTCAAGAAATCTTTTTCCACAATATAATCTACAAAGTCACTTTTTCATTAATATAAATCAATGTTTCAAATCTTAGCATTCCTAACGTACTCCAAAACTCGAAAATAAGTTATACGTTATTTAATTTTCAAATCACCATTATATTCTCCATTTTTCTCAAATCAAGTCTAAAATCAATCTTCTTGAAAAAAAATGAAGTTCAAACATTTTCAACCTCTCTTTGTCTTTTGTTTACAAAATTTTCTCAAGTGATAAAACACTCTGATTCCCTTTCCAAAATCCTTGTACTAAAACATTTTATTCAAACATTTTCTTTCTACTTTAAAATCACTTTGTTTCATGAAAACTAAAACCATTTCAAACCTCCCAACAACCGTGGAGTCTTTGGCCATTGAAGCTATCATTCTTTTTTTCTAAATCAACTAAGTTCCAATTCTTGTTTTTACACAAACAAAACTATTAAAATTCTTTTGCAAAAATCGTGAGACTTATGGTCATAAAAACCAATTAATTTGTTTATTTTCATTTTTCACTTTCTTTGTAAATCCTTAAAATCAACATTTATTCTCAAAATATTTAAACACTTTCCAAATCGCATAGTAATTTTTCCACCATTTTCACAATTGCGAAAAAATAATCCATCATTTTTCAATCACATAGTGATTTTTCAATAGTATTTTAAATCACGTAAAATATTTAAACGTAATTCAAATCGCGTAGAAATATTTTAACATATTTCAAATCGCGTAGCTTATAAATTATGTTTTTAAAATACGTAAATAATTTTTTCACCGCAATTACCTTACGAAAAATATTTCTCAACCTTCAAAAATTCCATTTCAACTTTTCTCAAAATATTATGACTTTGTACTTCCTTTTCCATATTTTCTTACTTAAGAAAATCTCTTTCCACATTTCTTTACTCAAGAAATCTTTTTCCACAATATAATCTACAAAGTCACTTTTTCATTAATATAAATCAATGTTTCAAATCTTAGCATTCCTAACGTCTCCAAAACTCGAAAATAAGTTATATGTTATTTAATTTTCAAATCATCATTATATTCTCAATTTTTCTCAAATCAAGTCTAAAATCAATCTTCTTCAAAATAAATTGAAGTTCAAACATCATGTAACCTCTCTTTGTCTTTTGTTTACAAGATTTTCTCGAGGATAAAACACTTTCTGATTCCCTTTCCAAAATCCTCAGTCTTAAAACATTTTGTTCAAACATTTTGTTTCTACTTTCAAATCACTTTGTTTCATGAAAACTAAAACCATTTCAAACCTCCCAACAACCGTGGAGTCTTTGGCCATTGAAGCTATCATTCTTTTTTTCTAAATCAACTAAGTTCCAATTCTTGTTTTTACACAAACAAAACTATATAAATTCTTTTGCAAAAATCGTGAGACTTATGGGCATAAAAACCAATTAATTTGTTCATTTTCATTTTTCACTTTCTTTGCAAATCCTTAAAATCAACATTTATTCTCAAAATATTTAAACACTTTCCAAATCGCATAGTAATTTTTCCACCATTTTCACAATTGCGTAAAAATATTCCATCATTTTTCAATCACATAGTGATTTTTCAATAGTATTTTAAATCACGTGAAATATTTAAACGTAATTCAAATCGCGTAGAAATATTTTAACTTATTTCAAATCGCGTAGCTTATAAATCATGTTTTTAAAATACATAAATAATTTTTTCACCGCAATTTCCTTACGAAAAATATTTCTCAACCTTCAAAAATTCCATTTCAACTTTTCTCAAAATATTATGACTTTGTACTTCCTTTTCCATATTTTCTTACTCAAGAAAATCTCTTTCCACATTTCTTTACTCAAGAAATCTTTTTCCACAATATAATCTACAAAGTCACTTTTTCATTAATATAAATCAATGTTTCAAATCTTAGCATTCCTAACGTACTCCAAAACTCGAAAATAAGTTATACGTTATTTAATTTTCAAATCACCATTATATTCTCCATTTTTCTCAAATCAAGTCTAAAATCAATCTTCTTGAAAAAAAATGAAGTTCAAACATTTTCAACCTCTCTTTGTCTTTTGTTTACAAAATTTTCTCAAGTGATAAAACACTCTGATTCCCTTTCCAAAATCCTTGTACTAAAACATTTTATTCAAACATTTTGTTTCTACTTTAAAATCACTTTGTTTCATGAAAACTAAAACCATTTCAAACCTCCCAACAACCGTGGAGTCTTTGGCCATTGAAGCTATTATTCTTTTTTTCTAAATCAACTAAGTTCCAATTCTTGTTTTTACACAAACAAAACTATTAAAATTCTTTTGCAAAAATCAAGAGACTTATGGTCATAAAAACCAATTAATTTGTTTATTTTCTTTTTTCACTTTCTTTGTAAATCCTTAAAATCAACATTTATTCTCAAAATATTTAAACACTTTCCAAATCGCATAGTAATTTTTCCACCATTTTCACAATTGCGTAAAAATAATCCATCATTTTTCAATCACATAGTGATTTTTCAATAGTATTTTAAATCACGTAAAATATTTAAACGTAATTCAAATCGCGTAGAAATATTTTAACATATTTCAAATCGCGTAGCTTATAAATCATGTTTTTAAAATACGTAAATAATTTTTTCACCGCAATTACCTTACGAAAAATATTTCTCAACCTTCAAAAATTCCATTTCAACTTTTCTCAAAATATTATGACTTTGTACTTCCTTTTCCATATTTTCTTACTCAAGAAAATCTCTTTCCACATTTCTTTACTCAAGAAATCTTTTTCCACAATATAATCTACAAAGTCACTTTTTCATTAATATAAATCAATGTTTCAAATCTTAGCATTCCTAACGTACTCCAAAACTCGAAAATAAGTTATATGTTATTTAATTTTCAAATCATCATTATATTCTCAATTTTTCTCAAATCAAGTCTAAAATCAATCTTCTTCAAAATAAATTGAAGTTCAAACATTGTCAACCTCTCTTTGTCTTTTGTTTACAAGATTTTCTCAAGGGATAAAACACTCTGATTCCCTTTCCAAAATCCTTGTACTAAAACATTTTGTTCAAACATTTTGTTTCTACTTTCAAATCACTTTGTTTCATGAAAACTAAAACCATTTCAAACCTCCCAACAACCGTGGAGTCTTTGGCCATTGAAGCTATCATTCTTTTTTTCTAAATCAACTAAGTTCCAATTCTTCTTTTTACACAAACAAAACTATTAAAATTCTTTTGCAAAAATCGTGAGACTTATGGTCATAAAAACCAATTAATTTGTTTATTTTCATTTTTCACTTTGTTTGTAAATCCTTAAAATCAACATTTATTCTCAAAATATTTAAACACTTTCCAAATCGCATAGTAATTTTTCCACCATTTTCACAATTGCGTAAAAATAATCCATCATTTTTCAATCACATAGTGATTTTTCAATAGTATTTTAAATCACGTAAAATATTTAAACGTAATTCAAATCGCGTAGAAATATTTTAACATATTTCAAATCGCGTAGCTTATAAATCATGTTTTTAAAATACGTAAATAATTTTTTCACAAGAATTACCTTACGAAAAATATTTCTCAACCTTCAAAAATTCCATTTCAACTTTTCTCAAAATATTATGACTTTGTACTTCCTTTTCCATATTTTCTTACTCAAGAAAATCTCTTTCCACATTTCTTTACTCAAGAAATCTTTTTCCACAATATAATCTACAAAGTCACTTTTTCATTAATATAAATCAATGTTTCAAATCTTAGCATTCCTAACGTACTCCAAAACTCGAAAATAAGTTATATGTTATTTAATTTTCAAATCATCATTATATTCTCAATTTTTCTCAAATCAAGTCTAAAATCAATCTTCTTCAAAATAAATTGAAGTTCAAACATCATGTAACCTCTCTTTGTCTTTTGTTTACAAGATTTTCTCGAGGATAAAACACTGATTCCTTTCCAAAATCCTCAGACTTAAACATTTTGTTCAAACATTTTGTTTCTACTTTCAAATCACTTTGTTTCATGAAAACTAAAACCATTTCAAACCTCCCAACAACCGTGGAGTCTTTGGCCATTGAAGCTATCATTCTTTTTTCTAAATCAACTAAGTTCCAATTCTTCTTTTTACACAAACAAAACTATTAAAATTCTTTTGCAAAAATCGTGAGACTTATGGTCATAAAAACCAATTAATTTGTTTATTTTCATTTTTCACTTTGTTTGTAAATCCTTAAAATCAACATTTATTCTCAAAATATTTAAACACTTTCCAAATCGCATAGTAATTTTTCCACCATTTTCACAATTGCGTAAAAATAATCCATCATTTTTCAATCACATAGTGATTTTTCAATAGTATTTTAAATCACGTAAAATATTTAAACGTAATTCAAATCGCGTAGAAATATTTTAACATATTTCAAATCGCGTAGCTTATAAATCATGTTTTTAAAATACGTAAATAATTTTTTCACCGCAATTACCTTACGAAAAATATTTCTTAACCTTCAAAAATTCCATTTCAACTTTTCTCAAAATATTATGACTTTGTACTTCCTTTTCCATATTTTCTTACTCAAGAAAATCTCTTTCCACATTTCTTTACTTTCAAAAATCTTTTTCCACAATATAATCTACAAAGTCACTTTTTCATTAATATAAATCAATGTTTCAAATCTTAGCATTCCTAACGTACTCCAAAATTCGAAAATAAGTTATATGTTATTTAATTTTCAAATCATCATTATATTCTCAATTTTTCTCAAATCAAGTCTAAAATCAATCTTCTTCAAAATAAATTGAAGTTCAAACATTTTTAACCTCTCTTTGTCTTTTGTTTACAAAATTTTCTCAAGTGATAAAACACTCTGATTCCCATTCCAAAATCCTTGTACTAAAACATTTTGTTCAAACATTTTGTTTCTACTTTAAAATCACTTTGTTTCAGGAAAACTAAAACCATTTCAAACCTCCCAACAACCGTGGAGTCTTTGGCCATTGAAGCTATCATTCTTTTTTTCTAAATCAACTAAGTTCCAATTCTTGTTTTTACACAAACAAAACTATTAAAATTCTTTTGCAAAAATCGTGAGACTTATGGGCATAAAAACCAATTAATTTGTTCATTTTCATTTTTCACTTTCTTTGCAAATCCTTAAAATCAACATTTATTCTCAAAATATTTAAACACTTTCCAAATCGCATAGTAATTTTTCCACCATTTTCACAATTGCGTAAAAATATTCCATCATTTTTCAATCACATAGTGATTTTTCAATAGTATTTTAAATCACGTGAAATATTTAAACGTAATTCAAATCGCGTAGAAATATTTTAACTTATTTCAAATCGCGTAGCTTATAAATCATGTTTTTAAAATACATAAATAATTTTTTCACCGCAATTTCCTTACGAAAAATATTTCTCAACCTTCAAAAATTCCATTTCAACTTTTCTCAAAATATTATGACTTTGTACTTCCTTTTCCATAATTTCTTACTCAAGAAAATCTCTTTCAACATTTCTTTACTCAAGAAATCTTTTTCCACAATGTAATCTACAAAGTCACTTTTTCATTAATATAAATCAATGTTTCAAATCTTAGCATTCCTAACGTACTCCAAAACTCGAAAATAAGTTATACGTTATTTAATTTTCAAATCACCATTATATTCTCCATTTTTCTCAAATCAAGTCTAAAATCAATCTTCTTGAAAAAAAATGAAGTTCAAACATTTTCAACCTCTCTTTGTTTTTGTTTACAAAATTTTCTCAAGTGATAAAACACTCTGATTCCCTTTCCAAAATCCTTGTACTAAAACATTTTATTCAAACATTTTCTTTCTACTTTAAAATCACTTTGTTTCATGAAAACTAAAACCATTTCAAACCTCCCAACAACTGTGGAGTCTTTGGCCATTGAAGCTATCATTCTTTTTTTCTAAATCAACTAAGTTCCAATTCTTGTTTTTACACAAACAAAACTATTAAAATTCTTTTGCAAAAATCGTGAGACTTATGGTCATAAAAACCAATTAATTTGTTTATTTTCATTTTTCACTTTCTTTGAAATCCTTAAAATCAACATTTATTCTCAAAATATTTAAACACTTTCCAAATCGCATAGTAATTTTTCCACCATTTTCACAATTGCGAAAAAATAATCCATCATTTTTCAATCACATAGTGATTTTTCAATAGTATTTTAAATCACGTAAAATATTTAAACGTAATTCAAATCGCGTAGAAATATTTTAACATATTTCAAATCGCGTAGCTTATAAATCATGTTTTTAAAATACGTAAATAATTTTTTTCACCGCAATTACCTTACGAAAAATATTTCTCAACCTTCAAAAATTCCATTTCAACTTTTCTCAAAATATTATGACTTTGTACTTCCTTTTCCATATTTTCTTACTCAAGAAAATCTTTTTCCACATTTCTTTACTTAAAAATCTTTTTCCACAATATAATCTACAAAGTCACTTTTTCATTAATATAAATCAATGTTTCAAATCTTAGCATTCCTAACGTCTTTCAAAACTCGAAAATAAGTTATATGTTATTTAATTTTCAAATCATCATTATATTCTCTATTTTTCTCAAATCAAGTCTAAAATCAATCTTCTTCAAAATAAATTGAAGTTCAAACATTGTCAACCTCTCTTTGTCTTTTGTTTACAAGATTTTCTCAAGGGATAAAACACTCTGATTCCCTTTCCAAAATCCTTGTACTAAAACATTTTGTTCAAACATTTTGTTTCTACTTTCAAATCACTTTGTTTCATGAAAACTAAAACCATTTCAAACCTCCCAACAACCGTGGAGTCTTTGGCCATTGAAGCTATCATTCTTTTTTTCTAAATCAACTAAGTTCCAATTCTTGTTTTTACACAAACAAAACTATTAAAATTCTTTTGCAAAAATCGTGAGACTTATGGGCATAAAAACCAATTAATTTGTTCATTTTCATTTTTCACTTTCTTTGCAAATCCTTAAAATCAACATTTATTCTCAAAATATTTAAACACTTTCCAAATCGCATAGTAATTTTTCCACCATTTTCACAATTGCGTAAAAATATTCCATCATTTTTCAATCACATAGTGATTTTTCAATAGTATTTTAAATCACGTGAAATATTTAAACGTAATTCAAATCGCGTAGAAATATTTTAACTTATTTCAAATCGCGTAGCTTATAAATCATGTTTTTAAAATACATAAATAATTTTTTCACCGCAATTTCCTTACGAAAAATATTTCTCAACCTTCAAAAATTCCATTTCAACTTTTCTCAAAATATTATGACTTTGTACTTCCTTTTCCATAATTTCTTACTCAAGAAAATCTCTTTCAACATTTCTTTACTCAAGAAATCTTTTTCCACAATATAATCTACAAAGTCACTTTTTCATTAATATAAATCAATGTTTCAAATCTTAGCATTCCTAACGTCTCCAAAACTCGAAAATAAGTTATAATGTTATTTAATTTTCAAATCACCATTATATTCTCCATTTTTCTCAAATCAAGTCTAAAATCAATCTTCTTGAAAAAAATGAAGTTCAAACATTTTCAACCTCTCTTTGTCTTTTGTTTACAAAATTTTCTCAAGTGATAAAACACTCTGATTCCCTTTCCAAAATCCTTGTACTAAAACATTTTATTCAAACATTTTCTTTCTACTTTAAAATCACTTTGTTTCATGAAAACTAAAACCATTTCAAACCTCCCAACAACTGTGGAGTCTTTGGCCATTGAAGCTATCATTCTTTTTTCTAAATCAACTAAGTTCCAATTCTTGTTTTTACACAAACAAAACTATTAAAATTCTTTTGCAAAAATCGTGAGACTTATGGTCATAAAAACCAATTAATTTGTTTATTTTCATTTTTCACTTTCTTTGTAAATCCTTAAAATCAACATTTATTCTCAAAATATTTAAACACTTTCCAAATCGCATAGTAATTTTTCCACCATTTTCACAATTGCGAAAAAAATAATCCATCATTTTTCAATCACATAGTGATTTTTCAATAGTATTTTAAATCACGTAAAATATTTAAACGTAATTCAAATCGCGTAGAAATATTTTAACATATTTCAAATCGCGTAGCTTATAAATCATGTTTTTAAAATACGTAAATAATTTTTTCACCGCAATTACCTTACTTAAAAATATTTCTCAACCTTCAAAAATTCCATTTCAACTTTTCACAAAATATTATGACTTTGTACTTCCTTTTCCATATTTTCTTACTCAAGAAAATCTTTTTCCACATTTCTTTACTCAAGAAATCTTTTTCCACAATATAATCTACAAAGTCACTTTTTCATTAATATAAATCAATGTTTCAAATCTTAGCATTCCTAACGTACTCCAAAACTCGAAAATAAGTTATATGTTATTTAATTTTCAAATCATCATTATATTCTCCATTTTTCTCAAATCAAGTCTAAAATCAATCTTCTTCAAAATAAATTGAAGTTCAAACATTATCAACCTCTCTTTGTCTTTTGTTTACAAGATTTTCTCAAGGGATAAAACACTCTGATTCCCTTTCCAAAATCCTTGTACTAAAACATTTTGTTCAAACATTTTGTTTCTACTTTCAAATCACTTTGTTTCATGAAAACTAAAACCATTTCAAACCTCCCAACAACCGTGGAGTCTTTGGCCATTGAAGCTATCATTCTTTTTTTCTAAATCAACTAAGTTCCAATTCTTGTTTTTACACAAACAAAACTATTAAAATTCTTTTGCAAAAATCGTGAGACTTATGGGCATAAAAACCAATTAATTTGTTCATTTTCATTTTTCACTTTCTTTGCAAATCCTTAAAATCAACATTTATTCTCAAAATATTTAAACACTTTCCAAATCGCATAGTAATTTTTCCACCATTTTCACAATTGCGTAAAATATTCCATCATTTTTCAATCACATAGTGATTTTTCAATAGTATTTTAAATCACGTGAAATATTTAAATGTAATTCAAATCGCGTAGAAATATTTTAACTTATTTCAAATCGCGTAGCTTATAAATCATGTTTTTAAAATACATAAATAATTTTTTCACCGCAATTTCCTTACGAAAAATATTTCTCAACCTTCAAAAATTCCATTTCAACTTTTCTCAAAATATTATGACTTTGTACTTCCTTTTCCATAATTTCTTACTCAAGAAAATCTCTTTCAACATTTCTTTACTCAAGAAATCTTTTTCCACAATATAATCTACAAAGTCACTTTTTCATTAATATAAATCAATGTTTCAAATCTTAGCATTCCTAACGTCTCCAAAAACTCGAAAATAAGTTATACGTTATTTAATTTTCAAATCACCATTATATTCTCCATTTTTCTCAAATCAAGTCTAAAATCAATCTTCTTGAAAAAAATGAAGTTCAAACATTTTCAACCTCTCTTTGTCTTTTGTTTACAAAATTTTCTCAAGTGATAAAACACTCGATTCCCTTTCCAAAATCCTCAGTACTAAAACATTTTATTCAAACATTTTGTTTCTACTTTCAAATCACTTTGTTTCATGAAAACTAAAACCATTTCAAACCTCCCAACAACCGTGGAGTCTTTGGCCATTGAAGCTATCATTCTTTTTTTCTAAATCAACTAAGTTCCAATTCTTGTTTTTACACAAACAAAACTATTAAAATTCTTTTGCAAAAATCGTGAGACTTATGGTCATAAAAACCAATTAATTTGTTCATTTTCATTTTTCACTTTCTTTGTAAATCCTTAAAATCAACATTTATTCTCAAAATATTTAAACACTTTCCAAATCGCATAGTAATTTTTCCACCATTTTCACAATTGCGTAAAAATAATCCATCATTTTTCAATCACATAGTGATTTTTCAATAGTATTTTAAATCACGTAAAATATTTAAACGTAATTCAAATCGCGTAGAAATATTTTAACATATTTCAAATCGCGTAGCATATAAATCATGTTTTTAAAATACGTAAATAATTTTTTCACCGCAATTACCTTACGAAAAATATTTCTCAACCTTCAAAAATTTCATTTCAACTTTTCTCAAAATATTATGACTTTGTACTTCCTTTTCCATATTTTCTTACTCAAGAAAATCTCTTTCCACATTTCTTTACTCAAGAAATCTTTTTCCACAATATAATCTACAAAGTCACTTTTTCATTAATATAAATCAATGTTTCAAATCTTAGCATTCCTAACGTACTCCAAAACTCGAAAATAAGTTATATGTTATTTAATTTTCAAATCATCATTATATTCTCAATTTTTCTCAAATCAAGTCTAAAATCAATCTTCTTCAAAATAAATTGAAGTTCAAACATTGTCAACCTCTCTTTGTCTTTTGTTTACAAGATTTTCTCAAGGGATAAAACACTCTGATTCCCTTTCCAAAATACTTGTACTAAAACATTTTGTTCAAACATTTTGTTTCTACTTTCAAATCACTTTGTTTCATGAAAACTAAAACCATTTCAAACCTCCCAACAACCGTGGAGTCTTTGGCCATTGAAGCTATCATTCTTTGTTTCTAAATCAACTAAGTTCCAATTCTTGTTTTTACACAAATAAAACTATTCAAATTCTTTTGCAAAAATCGTGAGACTTGTGGTCATAAAAACCAATTAATTTGTTCATTTTCATTTTTCACTTTCTTTGCAAATCCTTAAAATCAACATTTATTCTCAAAATATTTAAACACTTTCCAAATCGCATAGTAATTTTTCCACCATTTTCACAATTGCGTAAAAATATTCCATCATTTTTCAATCACATAGTGATTTTTCAATAGTATTTTAAATCACGTGAAATATTTAAACGTAATTCAAATCGCGTAGAAATATTTTAACTTATTTCAAATCGCGTAGCTTATAAATCATGTTTTTAAAATACATAAATAATTTTTTCACCGCAATTTCCTTACGAAAAATATTTCTCAACCTTCAAAAATTCCATTTCAACTTTTCTCAAAATATTATGACTTTGTACTTCCTTTTCCATAATTTCTTACTCAAGAAAATCTCTTTCCACATTTCTTTACTCAAGAAATCTTTTTCCACAATATAATCTACAAAGTCAATTTTTCATTAATATAAATCAATGTTTCAAATCTTAGCATTCCTAACGCATCTTTCCAAAACTCAAAAATAAGTTATAATTATTTAATTTTCAAATCACCATTATATTCTCCATTTTTCTCAAATCAAGTCTAAAATCAATCTTCTTGAAAAAAAAATGAAGTTCAAACATTTTCAACCTCTCTTTGTCTTTTGCTTACAAAATTTTCTCAAGTGATAAAACACTCTGATTCCCTTTCCAAAATCCTTGTACTAAAACAGTTTGTTCAAACATTTTGTTTCTACTTTAAAATCACTTTGTTTCAAGAAAACTAAAACCATTTCAAACCTCCCAACAACCGTGGAGTCTTTGTCCATTGAAGCTATCATTCTTTTTTTCTAAATCAACTAAGTTCCAATTCTTGTTTTTACACAAACAAAACTATTAAAATTCTTTTGCAAAAATCGTGAGACTTATGGTCATAAAAACAAATTAATTTGTTCATTTTCATTTTTCACTTTCTTTGTAAATCCTTAAAATCAACATTTATTCTCAAAATATTTAAACACTTTCCAAATCGCATAGTAATTTTTCCACCATTTTCACAATTGCGTAAAAATAATCCATCATTTTTCAATCACATAGTGATTTTTCAATAGTATTTTAAATCACGTAAAATATTTAAACGTAATTCAAATCGCGTAGAAATATTTTAACATATTTCAAATCGCGTAGCTTATAAATCATGTTTTTAAAATACGTAAATAATTTTTTCACCGCAATTACCTTACGAAAAATATTTCTCAACCTTCAAAAATTCCATTTCAACTTTTCTCAAAATATTATGACTTTGTACTTCCATTTCCATATTTTCTTACTCAAGAAAATCTCTTTCCACATTTCTTTACTCAAGAAATCTTTTTCCACAATATAATCTACAAAGTCACTTTTTCATTAATATAAATCAATGTTTCAAATCTTAGCATTCCTAACGTACTCCAAAACTTGAAAATAAGTTATATGTTATTTAATTTTCAAATCATCATTATATTCTCAATTTTTCTCAAATCAAGTCTAAAATCAATCTTCTTCAAAATAAATTGAAGTTCAAACATTGTCAACCTCTCTTTGTCTTTTGTTTACAAGATTTTCTCAAGGGATAAAACACTCTGATTCCCTTTCCAAAATCCTTGTACTAAAACATTTTGTTCAAACATTTTGTTTCTACTTTCAAATCACTTTGTTTCATGAAAACTAAAACCATTTCAAACCTCCCAACAACCGTGGAGTCTTTGGCCATTGAAGCTATCATTCTTTGTTTCTAAATCAACTAAGTTCCAATTCTTATTTTTACACAAACAAAACTATTAAAATTCTTTTGCAAAAATCGTGAGACTTGTGGTCATAAAAACCAATTAATTTGTTCATTTTCATTTTTCACTTTCTTTGTAAATCCTTAAAATCAACATTTATTCTCAAAATATTTAAACACTTTCCAAATCGCATAGTAATTTTTCCACCATTTTCACAATTGCGTAAAAATAATCCATCATTTTTCAATCACATAGTGATTTTTCAATAGTATTTTAAATCACGTAAAATATTTAAACGTAATTCAAATCGCGTAGAAATATTTTAACATATTTCAAATCGCGTAGCTTATAAATCATGTTTTTAAAATACGTAAATAATTTTTTCACCGCAATTACCTTACGAAAAATATTTCTCAACCTTCAAAAATTCCATTTCAACTTTTCTCAAAATATTATGACTTTGTACTTCCTTTTCCATATTTTCTTACTCAAGAAAATCTCTTTCCACATTTCTTTACTCAAAAATCTTTTTCCACAATATAATCTACAAAGTCACTTTTTCATTAATATAAATCAATGTTTCAAATCTTAACATTCTAACGTCTCCAAAACTCGAAAATAAGTTATATGTTATTTAATTTTCAAATCATCATTATATTCTCAATTTTTCTCAAATCAAGTCTAAAATCAATCTTCTTCAAAATAAATTGAAGTTCAAACATTGTCAACCTCTCTTTGTCTTTTGTTTACAAGATTTTCTCAGTGATAAAACACTCGATTCCCTTTCCAAAATCCTCAGTCTAAAACATTTTGTTCAAACATTTTGTTTCTACTTTAAAATCACTTTGTTTCATGAAAACTAAAACCATTTCAAACCTCCCAACAACCGTGGAGTCTTTGGCCATTGAAGCTTATCATTCTTTGTTTCTAAATCAACTAAGTTCCAATTCTTGTTTTTACACAAATAAAACTATTCAAATTCTTTTGCAAAAATCGTGAGACTTGTGGTCATAAAAACCAATTAATTTGTTCATTTTCATTTTTCACTTTCTTTGCAAATCCTTAAAATCAACATTTATTCTCAAAATATTTAAACACTTTCCAAATCGCATAGTAATTTTTCCACCATTTTCACAATTGCGTAAAAATATTCCATCATTTTTCAATCACATAGTGTTTTCAATAGTATTTTAAATCACGTGAAATATTTAAACGTAATTCAAATCGCGTAGAAATATTTTAACTTATTTCAAATCGCGTAGCTTATAAATCATGTTTTTAAAATACATAAATAATTTTTTCACCGCAATTTCCTTACGAAAAATATTTCTCAACCTTCAAAAATTCCATTTCAACTTTTCTCAAAATATTATGACTTTGTACTTCCTTTTCCATAATTTCTTACTCAAGAAAATCTCTTTCCACATTTCTTTACTCAAGAAATCTTTTTCCACAATATAATCTACAAAGTCAATTTTTCATTAATATAAATCAATGTTTCAAATCTTAGCATTCCTAACGTACTCCAAAACTCAAAAATAAGTTATAATGTTATTTAATTTTCAAATCACCATTATATTCTCCATTTTTCTCAAATCAAGTCTAAAATCAATCTTCTTGAAAAAAAAATGAAGTTCAAACATTTTCAACCTCTCTTTGTCTTTTGCTTACAAAATTTTCTCAAGTGATAAAACACTCTGATTCCCTTTCCAAAATCCTTGTACTAAAACAGTTTGTTCAAACATTTTGTTTCTACTTTAAAATCACTTTGTTTCATGAAAACTAAAACCATTTCAAACCTCCCAACAACCGTGGAGTCTTTGGCCATTGAAGCTATCATTCTTTGTTTCTAAATCAACTAAGTTCCAATTCTTGTTTTTACACAAACAAAACTATTAAAATTCTTTTGCAAAAATCGTGAGACTTGTGGTCATAAAAACCAATTGATTTGTTCATTTTCATTTTTCACTTTCTTTGTAAATCCTTAAAATCAACATTTATTCTCAAAATATTTAAACACTTTCCAAATCGCATAGTAATTTTTCCACCATTTTCACAATTGCGTAAAAATAATCCATCATTTTTCAATCACATAGCGATTTTTCAATAGTATTTTAAATCACGTAAAATATTTAAACGTAATTCAAATCGCGTAGAAATATTTTAACATATTTCAAATCGCGTAGCTTATAAATCATGTTTTTAAAATACGTAAATAATTTTTTCACCGCAATTACCTTACAAAAAATATTTCTCAACCTTCAAAAATTCCATTTCAACTTTTCTCA
This sequence comes from Ormosia emarginata, assembly GCA_029884605.1. Taxonomy (NCBI): domain Eukaryota; kingdom Viridiplantae; phylum Streptophyta; class Magnoliopsida; order Fabales; family Fabaceae; genus Ormosia; species Ormosia emarginata. The sequence goes on along the minus strand of JAQQTP010000042.1, from coordinate 3,576,376 downwards.
AAATATTATGACTTTGTACTTCCTTTTCGATATTTTCTTACTCAAGAAAATCTCTTTCCACATTTCTTTACTCAAGAAATCTTTTTCCACAATATAATCTACAAAGTCACTTTTTCATTAATATAAATCAATGTTTCAAATCTTAGCATTCTAACGTAATCCAAAACTCGAAAATAAGTTATATGTTATTTAATTTTCAAATCATCATTATATTCTCAATTTTTCTCAAATCAAGTCTAAAATCAATCTTCTTCAAAATAAATTGAAGTTCAAACATTGTCAACCTCTCTTTGTCTTTTGTTTACAAGATTTTCTCAAGTGATAAAACACTCTGATTCCCTTTCCAAAATCCTTGTACTAAAACATTTTGTTCAAACATTTTGTTTCTACTTTAAAATCACTTTGTTTCATGAAAACTAAAACCATTTCAAACCTCCCAACAACCGTGGAGTCTTTGGCCATTGAAGCTATCATTCTTTGTTTCTAAATCAACTAAGTTCCAATTCTTGTTTTTACACAAATAAAACTATTCAAATTCTTTTGCAAAAATCGTGAGACTTGTGGTCATAAAAACCAATTAATTTGTTCATTTTCATTTTTCACTTTCTTTGCAAATCCTTAAAATCAACATTTATTCTCAAAATACTTAAACACTTTCCAAATCGCATAGTAATTTTTCCACCATTTTCACAATTGCGTAAAAATATTCCATCATTTTTCAATCACATAGTGATTTTTCAATAGTATTTTAAATCACGTGAAATATTTAAACGTAATTCAAATCGCGTAGAAATATTTTAACATATTTCAAATCGCGTAGCTTATAAATCATGTTTTTAAAATACGTAAATAATTTTTTCACCGCAATTTCCTTACGAAAAATATTTCTCAACCTTCAAAAATTCCATTTCAACTTTTCTCAAAATATTATGACTTTGTACTTCCTTTTCCATATTTTCTTACTCAAGAAAATCTCTTTCCACATTTCTTTACTCAAAAATCTTTTTCCACAATATAATCTACAAAGTCACTTTTTCATTAATATAAATCAATGTTTCAAATCTTAGCATTCCTAACGTACTCCAAAACTTGAAAATAAGTTATATGTTATTTAATTTTCAAATCATCATTATATTCTCAATTTTTCTCAAATCAAGTCTAAAATCAATCTTCTTCAAAATAAATTGAAGTTCAAACATTAGTCAACCTCTCTTTGTTTTTTTGTTTACAAGATTTTCTCGAGGATAAAACACTCGATTCCCTTTCCAAAATCCTCAGTACTAAAACATTTTGTTCAAACATTTTGTTTCTACTTTAAAATCACTTTGTTTCATGAAAACTAAAACCATTTCAAACCTCCCAACAACCGTGGAGTCTTTGGCCATTGAAGCTATCATTCTTTGTTTCTAAATCAACTAAGTTCCAATTTTGTTTTTACACAAACAAAACTATTAAAATTCTTTTGCAAAAATCGTGAGACTTGTGGTCATAAAAACCAATTAATTTGTTCATTTTCATTTTTCACTTTCTTTCAAATCCTTAAAATCAACATTTATTCTCAAAATATTTAAACACTTTCCAAATCGCATAGTAATTTTTCCACCATTTTCACAATTGCGTAAAAATATTCCATCATTTTTCAATCACATAGTGATTTTTCAATAGTATTTTAAATCACGCGTGAAATATTTAAACGTAATTCAAATCGCGTAGAAATATTTTAACATATTTCAAATCGCTGCTTATAAATCATGTTTTTAAAATACGTAAATAATTTTTTCACCGCAATTTCCTTACGAAAAATATTTCTCAACCTTCAAAAATTCCATTTCAACTTTTCTCAAAATATTATGACTTTGTACTTCCTTGTCCATATTTTCTTACTCAAGAAAATCTCTTTCCACATTTCTTTACTCAAGAAATCTTTTTCCACAATATAATCTACAAAGTCACTTTTTCATTAATATAAATCAATGTTTCAAATCTTAGCATTCCTAACGTACTCCAAAACTCGAAAATAAGTTATACGTTATTAAATTTTCAAATCACCATTATATTCTCCATTTTTCTCAAATCAAGTCTAAAATCAATCTTCTTCAAAATAAATTGAAGTTCAAACATTTTCAACCTCTCTTTGTCTTTTGTTTACAAAATTTTCTCAAGTGATAAAACACTCTGATTCCCATTCCAAAATCCTTGTACTAAAACATTTTGTTCAAACATTTTGTTTCTACTTTAAAATCACTTTGTTTCATGAAAACAAAAACCATTTCAAACCTCCCAACAACCGTGGAGTCTTTGGCCATTGAAGCTATCATTCTTTTTTCTAAATCAACTAAGTTCCAATTCTTGTTTTTACACAAACAAAACTATTAAAATTCTTTTGCAAAAATCGTGAGACTTATGGGCATAAAAACCAATTAATTTGTTCATTTTCATTTTTCACTTTCTTTGCAAATCCTTAAAATCAACATTTATTCTCAAAATATTTAAACACTTTCCAAATCGCATAGTAATTTTTCCACCATTTTCACAATTGCGTAAAAATATTCCATCATTTTTCAATCACATAGTGATTTTTCAATAAGTATTTTAAATCACGTGAAATATTTAAACGTAATTCAAATCGCGTAGAAATATTTTAACTTATTTCAAATCGCGTAGCTTATAAATCATGTTTTTAAAATACATAAATAATTTTTTCACCGCAATTTCCTTACGAAAAATATTTCTCAACCTTCAAAAATTCCATTTCAACTTTTCTCAAAATATTATGACTTTGTACTTCCTTTTCCATATTTTCTTACTCAAGAAAATCTCTTTCCACATTTCTTTACTCAAGAAATCTTTTTCCACAATATAATCTACAAAGTCACTTTTTCATTAATATAAATCAATGTTTCAAATCTTAGCATTCCTAACGTACTCCAAAACTCGAAAATAAGTTATACGTTATTAAATTTTCAAATCACCATTATATTCTCCATTTTTCTCAAATCAAGTCTAAAATCAATCTTCTTCAAAATAAATTGAAGTTCAAACATTTTCAACCTCTCTTTGCCTTTTTGTTTACAAAATTTTCTCAAGTGATAAAACACTCTGATTCCCATTCCAAAATCCTTGTACTAAAACATTTTGTTCAAACATTTTGTTTCTACTTTAAAATCACTTTGTTTCATGAAAACAAAAACCATTTCAAACCTCCCAACAACCGTGGAGTCTTTGGCCATTGAAGCTATCATTCTTTTTTTCTAAATCAACTAAGTTCCAATTCTTGTTTTTACACAAACAAAACTATTAAAATTCTTTTGCAAAAATCGTGAGACTTATGGGCATAAAAACCAATTAATTTGTTCATTTTCATTTTTCACTTTCTTTGCAAATCCTTAAAATCAACATTTATTCTCAAAATATTTAAACACTTTCCAAATCGCATAGTAATTTTTCCACCATTTTCACAATTGCGTAAAAATATTCCATCATTTTTCAATCACATAGTGATTTTTCAATAGTATTTTAAATCACGTGAAATATTTAAACGTAATTCAAATCAAGTAGAAATATTTTAACATATTTCAAATCGCGTAGCTTATAAATCATGTTTTTAAAATACCTAAATAATTTTTTCACCGCAATTTCCTTACGAAAAATATTTCTCAACCTTCAAAAATTCCATTTCAACTTTTCTCAAAATATTATGACTTTGTACTTCCTTTTCCATAATTTCTTACTCAATAAAATCTCTTTCCACAATTCTTTACTCAAGAAATCTTTTTCCACAATATAATCTACAAAGTCAATTTTCCATTAATATAAATCAATGTTTCAAATCTTAAGCATTCCTAACGTACTCCAAAACTCAAAAATAAGTTATACGTTATTTAATTTTCAAATCACCATTATATTCTCCATTTTTCTCAAATCAAGTCTAAAATCAATCTTCTTGAAAAAAAAATGAAGTTCAAACATTTTCAACCTCTCTTTGTCTTTTGTTTACAACATTTTCTCAAGTGATAAAACACTCTGATTCCCTTTCCAAAATCCTTGTACTAAAACATTTTGTTCAAACATTTTGTTTCTACTTTAAAATCACTTTGTTTCATGAAAACTAAAACCATTTCAATCCTCCCAACAACCGTGGAGTCTTTGGCCATTGAAGCTATCATTCTTTTTTTCTAAATCAACTAAGTTCCAATTCTTGTTTTTACACAAACAAAACTATTAAAATTCTTTTGCAAAAATCGTGAGACTTATGGTCATAAAAACCAATTAATTTGTTCATTTTCATTTTTCACTTTCTTTGTAAATCCTTAAAATCAACATTTATTCTCAAAATATTTAAACACTTTCCAAATCGCATAGTAATTTTTCCACCATTTTCACAATTGCGTAAAAATAATCCATCATTTTTCAATCACATAGTGATTTTTCTATAGTATTTTAAATCACGTAAAATATTTAAACGTAATTCAAATCGCGTAGAAATATTGTAACATATTTCAAATCGCATAGCTTATAAATCATGTTTTTAAAATACGTAAATAATTTTTTCACCGCAATTACCTTACTTAAAAATATTTCTCAACCTTCAAAAATTCCATTTCTACTTTTCTCAAAATATTATGACTTTGTACTTCCTTTTCCATATTTTCTTACTCAATAAAATCTCTTTCCACATTTCTTTACTCAAGAAATCTTTTTCCACAATATAATCTACAAAGTCACTTTTTCATTAATATAAATCAATGTTTCAAATCTTAGCATTCCTAACGTACTCCAAAACTCGAAAATAAGTTATACGTTATTTAATTTTCAAATCATCATTATATTCTCAATTTTTCTCAAATCAAGTCTAAAATCAATCTTCTTCAAAATAAATCAAGTTCAAACATTGTTAACCTCTTTTGTCTTTTGTTTACAAGATTTTCTCAAGGGATAAAACACTCGATTCCCTTTCCAAAATCCTTGTACTAAAACATTTTGTTCAAACATTTTGTTTCTACTTTCAAATCACTTTGTTTCATGAAAACTAAAACCATTTCAAACCTCCCAACAACCGTGGAGTCTTTGGCCATTGAAGCTATCATTCTTTTTTTCTAAATCAACTAAGTTCCAATTCTAGTTTTTACACAAACAAAACTATTAAAATTCTTTTGCAAAAATCGTGAGACTTGTAGTCATAAAAACCAATTAATTTGTTCATTTTCATTTTTCACTTTCTTTGTAAATCCTTAAAATCAACATTTATTCTCAAAATATTTAAACACTTTCCAAATCGCATAGTAATTTTTCCACCATTTTCACAATTGCGTAAAAATATTCCATCATTTTTCAATCACATAGTGATTTTTCAATAGTATTTTAAATCACGTGAAATATTTAAACGTAATTCAAATCGCGTAGAAATATTTTAACATATTTCAAATCGCGTAGCTTATAAATCATGTTTTTAAAATACGTAAATAATTTTTTTCACCGCAATTTCCTTACTTAAAAATATTTCTCAACCTTCAAAAATTCCATTTCAACTTTTCTCAAAATATTATGACTTTGTACTTCCTTGTCCATATTTTCTTACTCAAGAAAATCTCTTTCCACATTTCTTTACTCAAGAAATCTTTTTCCACAATATAATCTACAAAGTCACTTTTTCATTAATATAAATCAATGTTTCAAATCTTAGCATTCCTAACGTACTCCAAAACTCGAAAATAAGTTATACGTTATTAAATTTTCAAATCACCATTATATTCTCCATTTTTCTCAAATCAAGTCTAAAATCAATCTTCTTCAAAATAAATTGAAGTTCAAACATTTTCAACCTCTCTTTGTCTTTTGTTTACAAAATTTTCTCAAGTGATAAAACACTCTGATTCCCATTCCAAAATCCTTGTACTAAAACATTTTGTTCAAACATTTTGTTTCTACTTTAAAATCACTTTGTTTCATGAAAACAAAAACCATTTCAAACCTCCCAACAACCGTGGAGTCTTTGGCCATTGAAGCTATCATTCTTTTTTTCTAAATCAACTAAGTTCCAATTCTTGTTTTTACACAAACAAAACTATTAAAATTCTTTTGCAAAAATCGTGAGACTTATGGGCATAAAAACCAATTAATTTGTTCATTTTCATTTTTCACTTTCTTTGCAAATCCTTAAAATCAACATTTATTCTCAAAATATTTAAACACTTTCCAAATCGCATAGTAATTTTTTTCACCATTTTCACAATTGCGTAAAAATATTCCATCATTTTTCAATCACATAGTGATTTTTCAATAGTATTTTAAATCACGTGAAATATTTAAACGTAATTCAAATCGCGTAGAAATATTTTAACTTATTTCAAATCGCGTAGCTTATAAATCATGTTTTTAAAATACATAAATAATTTTTTCACCGCAATTTCCTTACGAAAAATATTTCTCAACCTTCAAAAATTCCATTTCAACTTTTCTCAAAATATTATGACTTTGTACTTCCTTTTCCATATTTTCTTACTCAAGAAAATCTCTTTCCACATTTCTTTACTCAAGAAAATCTTTTTCCACAATATAATCTACAAAGTCACTTTTTCATTAATATAAATCAATGTTTCAAATCTTAGCATTCCTAACGTACTCCAAAACTCGAAAATAAGTTATAATGTTATTAAATTTTCAAATCACCATTATATTCTCCATTTTTCTCAAATCAAGTCTAAAATCAATCTTCTTCAAAATAAATTGAAGTTCAAACATTTTCAACCTCTCTTTGTCTTTTGTTTACAAAATTTTCTCAAGTGATAAAACACTGATTCCCATTCCAAAATCCTTGTACTAAAACATTTTGTTCAAACATTTTGTTTCTACTTTAAAATCACTTTGTTTCATGAAAACAAAAACCATTTCAAACCTCCCAACAACCGTGGAGTCTTTGGCCATTGAAGCTATCATTCTTTTTTTCTAAATCAACTAAGTTCCAATTCTTGTTTTTACACAAACAAAACTATTAAAATTCTTTTGCAAAAATCGTGAGACTTATGGGCATAAAAACCAATTAATTTGTTCATTTTCATTTTTCACTTTCTTTGCAAATCCTTAAAATCAACATTTATTCTCAAAATATTTAAACACTTTCCAAATCGCATAGTAATTTTTCCACCATTTTCACAATTGCGTAAAAATATTCCATCATTTTTCAATCACATAGTGATTTTTCAATAGTATTTTAAATCACGTGAAATATTTAAACGTAATTCAAATCAAGTAGAAATATTTTAACATATTTCAAATCGCGTAGCTTATAAATCATGTTTTTAAAATACCTAAATAATTTTTTCACCGCAATTTCCTTACGAAAAATATTTCTCAACCTTCAAAAATTCCATTTCAACTTTTCTCAAAATATTATGACTTTGTACTTCCTTTTCCATAATTTCTTACTCAAGAAAATCTCTTTCCACATTTCTTTACTCAAGAAATCTTTTTCCACAATATAATCTACAAAGTCAATTTTTCATTAATATAAATCAATGTTTCAAATCTTAGCATTCCTAACGTACTCCAAAACTCAAAAATAAGTTATACGTTATTTAATTTTCAAATCACCATTATATTCTCCATTTTTCTCAAATCAAGTCTAAAATCAATCTTCTTGAAAAAAAAATGAAGTTCAAACATTTTCAACCTCTCTTTGTCTTTTGTTTACAACATTTTCTCAAGTGATAAAACACTCTGATTCCCTTTCCAAAATCCTTGTACTAAAACATTTTGTTCAAACATTTTGTTTCTACTTTAAAATCACTTTGTTTCATGAAAACTAAAACCATTTCAATCCTCCCAACAACCGTGGAGTCTTTGGCCATTGAGTTTATCATTCTTTTTTTCTAAATCAACTAAGTTCCAATTCTTGTTTTTACACAAACAAAACTATTAAAATTCTTTTGCAAAAATCGTGAGACTTATGGTCATAAAAACCAATTAATTTGTTCATTTTCATTTTTCACTTTCTTTGTAAATCCTTAAAATCAACATTTATTCTCAAAATATTTAAACACTTTCCAAATCGCATAGTAATTTTTCCACCATTTTCACAATTGCGTAAAAATAATCCATCATTTTTCAATCACATAGTGATTTTTCTATAGTATTTTAAATCACGTAAAATATTTAAACGTAATTCAAATCGCGTAGAAATATTGTAACATATTTCAAATCGCATAGCTTATAAATCATGTTTTTAAAATACGTAAATAATTTTTTCACCGCAATTACCTTACGAAAAATATTTCTCAACCTTCAAAAATTCCATTTCTACTTTTCTCAAAATATTATGACTTTGTACTTCCTTTTCCATATTTTCTTACTCAATAAAATCTCTTTCCACATTTCTTTACTCAAGAAATCTTTTTCCACAATATAATCTACAAAGTCACTTTTTCATTAATATAAATCAATGTTTCAAATCTTAGCATTCCTAACGTATTCTCCAAAACTCGAAAATAAGTTATATGTTATTTAATTTTCAAATCATCATTATATTCTCAATTTTTCTCAAATCAAGTCTAAAATCAATCTTCTTCAAAATAAATTGAAGTTCAAACATTGTCAACCTCTCTTTGTCTTTTGTTTACAAGATTTTCTCAAGGATAAAACACTCGATTCCCTTTCCAAAATCCTCAGTCTTAAAACATTTTGTTCAAACATTTTGTTTCTACTTTCAAATCACTTTGTTTCATGAAAACTAAAACCATTTCAAACCTCCCAACAACCGTGGAGTCTTTGGCCATTGAAGCTATCATTCTTTTTTTTTCTAAATCAACTAAGTTCCAATTCTAGTTTTTACACAAACAAAACTATTAAAATTCTTTTGCAAAAATCGTGAGACTTGTAGTCATAAAAACCAATTAATTTGTTCATTTTCATTTTTCACTTTCTTTGTAAATCCTTAAAATCAACATTTATTCTCAAAATATTTAAACACTTTCCAAATCGCATAGTAATTTTTCCACCATTTTCACAATTGCGTAAAAATATTCCATCATTTTTCAATCACATAGTGATTTTTCAATAGTATTTTAAATCACGTGAAATATTTAAACGTAATTCAAATCGCGTAGAAATATTTTAACATATTTCAAATCGCGTAGCTTATAAATCATGTTTTTAAAATACGTAAATAATTTTTTCACCGCAATTTCCTTACGAAAAATATTTCTCAACCTTCAAAAATTCCATTTCAACTTTTCTCAAAATATTATGACTTTGTACTTCCTTGTCCATATTTTCTTACTCAAGAAAATCTCTTTCCACATTTCTTTACTCAAGAAATCTTTTTCCACAATATAATCTACAAAGTCACTTTTTCATTAATATAAATCAATGTTTCAAATCTTAGCATTCCTAACGTCTCCAAAACTCGAAAATAAGTTATATGTTATTTAATTTTCAAATCATCATTATATTCTCAATTTTTCTCAAATCAAGTCTAAAATCAATCTTCTTCAAAATAAATTGAAGTTCAAACATTGTCAAACTCTCTTTGTCTTTTTTGTTTACAAGATTTTCTCGAGGATAAAACACTCGATTCCCTTTCCAAAATCCTCAGACTAAAACATTTTGTTCAAACATTTTGTTTCTACTTTCAAATCACTTTGTTTCATGAAAACTAAAACCATTTCAAACCTCCCAACAACCGTGGAGTCTTTGGCCATTGAAGCTATCATTCTTTTTTTCTAAATCAACTAAGTTCAAATTCTTGTTTTTACACAAACAACACTATTAAAATTCTTTTGCAAAAATCGTGAGACTTATGGGCATAAAAACCAATTAATTTGTTCATTTTCATTTTTCACTTTCTTTGCAAATCCTTAAAATCAACATTTATTCTCAAAATATTTAAACACTTTCCAAATCGCATAGTAATTTTTCCACCATTTTCACAATTGCGTAAAAATATTCCATCATTTTTCAATCACATAGTGATTTTTCAATAGTATTTTAAATCACGTGAAATATTTAAATGTAATTCAAATCACGTAGAAATATTTTAACTTATTTCAAATCGCGTAGCTTATAAATCATGTTTTTAAAATACATAAATAATTTTTTCACCGCAATTTCCTTACGAAAAATATTTCTCAACCTTCAAAAATTCCATTTCAACTTTTCTCAAAATATTATGACTTTGTACTTCCTTTTCCATAATTTCTTACTCAATAAAATCTCTTTCCACATTTCTTTACTCAAGAAATCTTTTTCCACAATATAATCTACAAAGTCAATTTTCCATTAATATAAATCAATGTTTCAAATCTTAGGATTCCTAACGTACTCCAAAACTCGAAAATAAGTTATACGTTATTAAATTTTCAAATCACCATTATATTCTCCATTTTTCTCAAATCAAGTCTAAAATCAATCTTCTTCAAAATAAACTGAAGTTCAAACATTTTCAACCTCTCTTTGTCTTTTGTTTACAAAATTTTCTCAAGTGATCAAACACTGATTCCCATTCCAAAATCCTCAGTACTAAAACATTTTGTTCAAACATTTTGTTTCTACTTTAAAATCACTTTGTTTCATGAAAACTAAAACCATTTCAAACCTCCCAACAACCGTGGAGTCTTTGGCCATTGAAGCTATCATTCTTTTTTCTAAATCAACTAAGTTCCAATTCTTGTTTTTACACAAACAAAACTATTAAAATTCTTTTGCAAAAATCGTGAGACTTATGGGCATAAAAACCAATTAATTTGTTCATTTTCATTTTTCACTTTCTTTGCAAATCCTTAAAATCAACATTTATTCTCAAAATATTTAAACACTTTCCAAATCGCATAGTAATTTTTCCACCATTTTCACAATTGCGTAAAAATATTCCATTATTTTTCAATCACATAGTGATTTTTCAATAGTATTTTAAATCACGTGAAATATTTAAACGTAATTCAAATCGCGTAGAAATATTTTAACTTATTTCAAATCGCGTAGCTTATAAATCATGTTTTTAAAATACATAAATAATTTTTTCACCGCAATTTCCTTACGAAAAATATTTCTCAACCTTCAAAAATTCCATTTCAACTTTTCTCAAAATATTATGACTTTGTACTTCCTTTTCCATAATTTCTTACTCAATAAAATCTCTTTCCACATTTCTTTACTCAAGAAATCTTTTTCCACAATATAATCTACAAAGTCAATTTTCCATTAATATAAATCAATGTTTCAAATCTTAGCATTCCTAACGTACTCCAAAACTCAAAAATAAGTTATACGTTATTTAATTTTCAAATCACCATTATATTCTCCATTTTTCTCAAATCAAGTCTAAAATCAATCTTCTTGAAAAAAAAAGAAGTTCAAACATTTTCAACCTCTCTTTGTCTTTTGTTTACAACATTTTCTCAAGTGATAAAACACTCGATTCCCTTTCCAAAATCCTCAGTACTAAAACATTTTGTTCAAACATTTTGTTTCTACTTTAAAATCACTTTGTTTCATGAAAACTAAAACCATTTCAATCCTCCCAACAACCGTGGAGTCTTTGGCCATTGAAGCTATCATTCTTTTTTTCTAAATCAACTAAGTTCCAATTCTTGTTTTTACACAAACAAAACTATTAAAATTCTTTTGCAAAAATCGTGAGACTTATGGTCATAAAAACAATTTAATTTGTTCATTTTCATTTTTCACTTTCTTTGTAAATCCTTAAAATCAACATTTATTCTCAAAATATTTAAACACTTTCCAAATCGCATAGTAATTTTTCCACCATTTTCACAATTGCGTAAAAATAATCCATCATTTTTCAATCACATAGTGATTTTTCTATAGTATTTTAAATCACGTAAAATATTTTAACGTAATTCAAATCGCGTAGAAATATTGTAACATATTTCAAATCGCATAGCTTATAAATCATGTTTTTAAAATACGTAAATAATTTTTTCACCGCAATTACCTTACGAAAAATATTTCTCAACCTTCAAAAATTCCATTTCTACTTTTCTCAAAATATTATGACTTTGTACTTCCTTTTCCATATTTTCTTACTCAATAAAATCTCTTTCCACATTTCTTTACTCAAAAATCTTTTTCCACAATATAATCTACAAAGTCACTTTTTCATTAATATAAATCAATGTTTCAAATCTTAGCATTCCTAACGTACTCCAAAACTCGAAAATAAGTTATACGTTATTTAATTTTCAAATCATCATTATATTCTCAATTTTTCTCAAATCAAGTCTAAAATCAATCTTCTTCAAAATAAATTGAACTTCAAACATTGTCAACCTCTCTTTGTCTTTTGTTTACAAGATTTTCTCATGGGATAAAACACTCTGATTCCCTTTCCAAAATCCTTGTACTAAAACATTTTGTTCAAACATTTTGTTTCTACTTTCAAATCACTTTGTTTCATGAAAACTAAAACCATTTCAAACCTCCCAACAACCGTGGAGTCTTTGGCCATTGAAGCTATCATTCTTTTTTTCTAAATCAACTAAGTTCCAATTCTAGTTTTACACAAACAAAACTATTAAAATTCTTTTGCAAAAATCGTGAGACTTATGGTCATAAAAACCAATTAATTTGTTCATTTTCATTTTTCACTTTCTTTGTAAATCCTTAAAATCAACATTTATTCTCAAAATATTTAAACACTTTCCAAATCGCATAGTAATTTTTCTACCATTTTCACAATTGCGTAAAAATAATCCATCATTTTTCAATCACATAGTGATTTTTCAATAGTATTTTAAATCACGTAAAATATTTAAACGTAATTCAAATCGCGTAGAAATATCTTAACATATTTCAAATCGCGTAGCTTATAAATCATGTTTTTAAAATACGTAAATAATTTTTTCACCGCAATTACCTTACGAAAAATATTTCTCAACCTTCAAAAATTCCATTTCAACTTTTCTCAAAATATTATGACTTTGTACTTCCTTTTCCATATTTTCTTACTCAAGAAAATCTCTTTCCACATTTCTTTACTCAAGAAATCTTTTTCCACAATATAATCTACAAAGTCACTTTTTCATTAATATAAATCAATGTTTCAAATCTTAGCATTCCTAACGTATTCCAAAACTCGAAAATAAGTTATATGTTATTTAATTTTCAAATCATCATTATATTCTCAATTTTTCTCAAATCAAGTCTAAAATCAATCTTCTTCAAAATAAATTGAAGTTCAAACATTGTCAACCTCTCTTTGTCTTTTGTTTACAAGATTTTCTCAAGGATAAAACACTGATTCCCTTTCCAAAATCCTCAGTCTTAAACATTTTGTTCAAACATTTTGTTTCTACTTTCAAATCACTTTGTTTCATGAAAACTAAAACCATTTCAAACCTCCCAACAACCGTGGAGTCTTTGGCCATTGAAGCTATCATTCTTTGTTTCTAAATCAACTAAGTTCCAATTCTTGTTTTTACACAAACAAAACTATTAAAATTCTTTTGCAAAAATCGTGAGACTTGTGGTCATAAAAACCAATTAATTTGTTCATTTTCATTTTTCACTTTCTTTGCAAATCCTTAAAATCAACATTTATTCTCAAAATATTTAAACACTTTCCAAATCGCATAGTAATTTTTCCACCATTTTCACAATTGCGTAAAAATATTCCATCATTTTTCAATCACATAGTGATTTTTCAATAGTATTTTAAATCATGTGAAATATTTAAACGTAATTCAAATCGTGTAGAAATATTTTAACAAATTTCAAATCGCGTAGCTTATAAATCATGTTTTTAAAATACGTAAATAATTTTTTCACCGCAATTTCCTTACGAAAAATATTTCTCAACCTTCAAAAATTCCATTTCAACTTTTCTCAAAATATTATGACTTTGTACTTCCTTTTCCATATTTTCTTACTCAAGAAAATCTCTTTCCACATTTCTTTACTCAAGAAATCTTTTTCCACAATATAATCTACAAAGTCACTTTTTCATTAATATAAATCAATGTTTCAAATCTTAGCATTCCTAACGTACTCCAAAACTCGAAAATAAGTTATATGTTATTTAATTTTTAAATCATCATTATATTCTCAATTTTTCTCAAATCAAGTCTAAAATCAATCTTCTTCGAAATAAATTAAAGTTCAAACATTGTCAACTTCTCTTTGTCTTTTGTTTACAAGATTTTCTCAAGTGATAAAACACTCTGATTCCCTTTCCAAAATCCTTGTACTAAAACATTTTGTTCAAACATTTTGTTTCTACTTTAAAATCACTTTGTTTCATGAAAACTAAAACCATTTCAAACCTCCCAACAACCGTGGAGTCTTTGGCCATTGAAGCTATCATTCTTTGTTTCTAAATCAACTAAGTTCCAATTCTTGTTTTTACACAAACAAAACTATTAAAATTCTTTTGCAAAAATCGTGAGACTTGTGGTCATAAAAACCAATTAATTTGTTCATTTTCATTTTTCACTTTCTTTGCAAATCCTTAAAATCAACATTTATTCTCAAAATATTTAAACACTTTCCAAATCTCATAGTAATTTTTTCACCATTTTCACAATTGCGTAAAAATATTCCATCATTTTTCAATCACATAGTGATTTTTCAATAGTATTTTAAATCACGTGAAATATTTAAACGTAATTCAAATCGTGTAGAAATATTTTAACATATTTCAAATCGCGTAGCTTATAAATCATGTTTTGAAAATACGTAAATAATTTTTTCACCGCAATTTCCTTACGAAAAATATTTCTCAACCTTCAAAAATTCCATTTCAACTTTTCTCAAAATATTATGACTTTGTACTTCCTTTTCCATATTTTGTTACTCAAGAAAATCTCTTTCCACATTTCTTTACTCAAGAAATCTTTTTCCACAATATAATCTACAAAGTCACTTTTTCATTAATATAAATCAATGTTTCAAATCTTAGCATTCCTAACGTATTCCAAAACTCGAAAATAAGTTATAATGTTATTAAATTTTCAAATCACCATTATATTCTCCATTTTTCTCAAATCAAGTCTAAAATCAATCTTCTTCAAAATAAATTGAAGTTCAAACATTTTCAACCTCTCTTTGTCTTTTGTTTACAAAATTTTCTCAAGTGATAAAACACTCGATTCCCATTCCAAAATCCTCAGTACTAAAACATTTTGTTCAAACATTTTGTTTCTACTTTAAAATCACTTTGTTTCATGAAAACAAAAACCATTTCAAACCTCCCAACAACCGTGGAGTCTTTGGCCATTGAAGCTATCATTCTTTTTTTCTAAATCAACTAAGTTCCAATTCTTGTTTTTACACAAACAAAACTATTAAAATTCTTTTGCAAAAATCGTGAGACTTATGGTCATAAAAACCAATTAATTTGTTCATTTTCATTTTTCACTTTCTTTGTAAATCCTTAAAATCAACATTTATTCTCAAAATATTTAAACACTTTCCAAATCACATAGTAATTTTTCCACCATTTTCACAATTGCGTAAAAATAATCCATCATTTTTCAATCACATAGTGATTTTTCAATAGTATTTTAAATCACGTAAAATATTTAAACGTAATTCAAATCGCGTAGAAATATCTTAACATATTTCAAATCGCGTAGCTTATAAATCATGTTTTTAAAATACGTAAATAATTTTTTCACCGCAATTACCTTACGAAAAATATTTCTCAACCTTCAAAAATTCCATTTCAACTTTTCTCAAAATATTATGACTTTGTACTTCCTTTTCCATATTTTCTTACTCAAGAAAATCTCTTTCCACATTTCTTTACTCAAGAAATGTTTTCCCACAATATAATCTACAAAGTCACTTTTTCATTAATATAAATCAATGTTTCAAATCTTAGCATTCCTAACGTCTCTCAAAACTCAAAAATAAGTTATATGTTATTTAATTTTCAAATCATCATTATATTCTCAATTTTTCTCAAATCAAGTCTAAAATCAATCTTCTTCAAAATAAATTGAAGTTCAAACATTGTCAACCTCTCTTTGTCTTTTGTTTACAAGATTTTCTCAAGTGATAAAACACTCTGATTCCCTTTCCAAAATCCTTGTACTAAAACATTTTGTTCAAACATTTTGTTTCTACTTTAAAATCACTTTGTTTCATGAAAACTAAAACCATTTCAAACCTCCCAACAACCGTGGAGTCTTTGGCCATTGAAGCTATCATTCTTTGTTTCTAAATCAACTAAGTTCCAATTCTCGTTTTTACACAAACAAAACTATTAAAATTCTTTTGCAAAAATCGTGAGACTTATGGGCATAAAAACCAATTAATTTGTTCATTTTCATTTTTCACTTTCTTTGTAAATCCTTAAAATCAACATTTATTCTCAAAATATTTAAACACTTTACAAATCGCATAGTATTTTTTCCACCATTTTCACAATTGCGTAAAAATATTCCATCATTTTTCAATCACATGATGATTTTTCAATAGTATTTTAAATCACGTAAAATATTTAAACGTAATTCAAATCGCGTAGAAATATTTTAACATATTTCAAATTGCGTAGCTTATAAATCATGTTTTTAAAATACGTAAATAATTTTTTCACCGCAATTACCTTACGAAAAATATTTCTCAACCTTCAAAAATTTCATTTCAACTTTTCTCAAAATATTATGACTTTGTACTTCCTTTTCTATATTTTCTTACTCAAGAAAATCTCTTTCCACATTTCTTTACTCAAGAAATCTTTTTCCACAATATAATCTACAAAGTCACTTTTTCATTAATATAAATCAATGTTTCAAATTTTAGCATTCCTAACGTACTCCAAAACTCGAAAATAAGTTATACTTTATTAAATTTTCAAATCACCATTATATTCTTCATTTTTGTCAAATCAAGTCTAAAATCAATCTTCTTCAAAATAAATTGAAGTTCAAACATTTTCAACCTCTCTTTGTCTTTTGTTTACAAAATTTTCTCAAGTGATAAAACACTCTGATTCCCTTTCCAAAATCCTTGTACTAAAATATTTTGTTCAAACATTTTGTTTCTACTTTAAAATCACTTTGTTTCATGAAAACTAAAACCATTTCAAACCTCCTAACAACCGTGGAGTCTTTTTGGCCATTGAAGCTATCATTCTTTTTTTCTAAATCAACTAAGTTCCAATTCTTGTTTTTACACAAACAAAACTATTAAAATTCTTTTGCAAAAATCGTGAGACTTATGGGCATAAAAACCAATTAATTTGTTCATTTTTATTTTTCACTTTCTTTGTAAATCCTTAAAATCAACATTTATTCTCAAAATATTTAAACACTTTCCAAATCGCATAGTAATTTTTCCACCATTTTCACAATTGCGTAAAAATATTCCATCATTTTTCAATCACATGGTGATTTTTCAATATTATTTTAACTCACATAAAATATTTAAACGTAATTCATATCAAGCGTAGAAATATTTTAACATATTTCAAATCGCGTAGCTTATAAATCATGTTTTTAAAATAAGTAAATAATTTTTTCACCGCAATTACCTTATGAAAAATATTTCTCAACCTTCAAAAATTCCATTTCAACTTTTCTCAAAATATTATGACTTTGTACTTCCTTTTCCATATTTTCTTACTCAAGAAAATCTCTTTCCACATTTCTTTACTCAAGAAATGTTTTCCCACAATATAATCTAAAAAGTCACTTTTTCATTAATATAAATCAATGTTTCAAATCTTAGCATTCCTAACGTACTCCAAAACTCGAAAATAAGTTATAAGTTATTAAATTTTTAAATCACCATTATATTCTCTATTTTGCTCAAATCAAGTCTAAAAACAATCTTCTTCAAAATAAATTGAAGTTCAAATATTTTCAACCTCTCTTTGTCTTTTGTTTACAAAATTTTCTCAAGTGATAAAACACTCTGATTCCCTTTCCAAAATCCTTGTACTAAAATATTTTGTTCAAACATTTTGTTTCTACTTTAAAATCACTTTGTTTCATGAAAACTAAAACCATTTCAAACCTCCCAACAACCGTGGAGTCTTTGGCCATTGAAGCTATCATTCTTTTTTTCTAAATCAACTAAGTTCCAATTCTTGTTTTTACACAAACAAAACTATGAAAATTCTTTTGCAAAAATCGTGAGACTTATGGTCATAAAAACCAATTAATTTGTTCATTTTCATTTTTCACTTTCTTTGCAAATCCTTAAAATCAACATTTATTCTCAAAATATTTAAACACTTTCCAAATCGCATAGTAATTTTTCCATCATTTTCACAATTGCGTAAAAATATTCCATCATTTTTCAATCACATAGTGATTTTTCAATAGTATTTTATCTCACGTAAAATATTTAAACGTAATTCAAATCGCGTAGAAATATTTTAACATATTTCAAATCGCGTAGCTTATAGATCATGTTTTTAAAATACGTAAATAATTTTTTCACCGCAATTTCCTTACGAAAAATATTTCTCAACCTTCACAAATTCCATTTCAACTTTCCTCAAAATATTATGACTTTGTACTTCATTTTCCATATTTTCTTACTCAAGAAAATCTCTTTCCACATTTCTTTACTCAAGAAATCTTTTTCCATAATATAATCTACAAAGTCACTTTTTCATTAATATAAATTAATGTTTCAAATCTTAGCATTCCTAACGTACTCCAAACTCGAAAATAAGTTATGTTATTAAATTTTCAAATCACCATTATATTCTCTATTTTTCTCAAATCAAGTCTAAAATCAATCTTCTTCAAAATAAATTGAAGTTCAAACATTTTCAACCTCTCTTTGTCTTTTGTTTACAAAATTTTCTCAAGTGATAAAACACTCTGATTCCGTTTCCGAAATCCTTGTACTAAAACATTTTGTTCAAACATTTTGGTTCTACTTTAAAATCACTTTGTTTCATGAAAACTAAAACCATTTCAAACCTCCTAACAACCGTGGAGTCTTTGGCCATTGAAGCTATCATTCTTTTTTTCTAAATCAACTAAGTTCCAATTCTTGTTTTTACACAAACAAAACTATTAAAATTCTTTTGCAAAAATCATGAGACTTATGGGCATAAAAACCAATTAATTTGTTCATTTTCATTTTTCACTTTCTTTGTAAATCCTTAAAATCAACATTTATTCTCAAAATATTTAAACACTTTACAAATCGCATAGTAATTTTTCCACCATTTTCACAATTGCGTAAAAATATTCCATTATTTTTCAATCACATGGTGATTTTTCAATAGTATTTTAAATCACGTAAAATATTTAAACGTAATTCAAATCGCGTAGAAATATTTTAACATATTTCAAATCGCGTAGCTTATAAATCATGTTTTTAAAATACGTAAATAATTTTTTCACTGCAATTCCCTTACGAAAAATATTTCTCAACCTTCAAAAATTTCATTTCAACTTTTCTCAAAATATTATGACTTTGTACTTCCTTTTCCATATTTTCTTACTCAAGAAAATCTCTTTCTACATTTCTTTACTCAAGAAATCTTTTACAACAATTTAATCTACAAAGTCACTTTTTCATTAATATAAATCAATGTTTCAAATCTTAGCATTCCTAACGTACTCCAAAACTCGAAAATAAGTTATACGTTATTAAATTTTCAAATCACCATTATATTCTCCATTTTTCTCAAATCAAGTCTAAAATCAATCTTCTTCAAAATAAATTGAAGTTCAAACATTTTCAACCTCTCTTTGTCTTTTGTTTACAAAATTTTCTCAAGTGATAAAACACTCTGATTCCCTTTCCAAAATCCTTGTACTAAAACATTTTGTTCAAACATTTTGTTTCTACTTTAAAATCACTTTGTTTCATGAAAACTAAAACCATTTCAAATCTCCCAACAACCGTGGAGTCTTTGGCCATTGAAGCTATCATTCTTTTTTTCTAAATCAACTAAGTTCCAATTCTTGTTTTTACACAAACAAAACTATTAAAATTCTTTTGCAAAAATCGTGAGACTTATGGGCATAAAAACCAATTAATTTGTTCATTTTCATTTTTCACTTTCTTTGTAAATCCTTAAAATCAACATTTATTCTCAAAATATTTAAACACTTTCCAAATCGCATAGTAATTTTTCCACCATTTTCACAATTGCGTAAAAATATTCCATCATTTTTCAATCACATGGTGATTTTTCAATAGTATTTTAAATCACGTAAAACATTTAAACGTAATTCAAATCGCGTAGAAATATTTTAACATATTTCAAATCGCGTAAATTATAAATCATGTTTTTAAAATACGTAAATAATTTTTTCACCGCAAATTACCTTACGAAAAATATTTCTCAACCTTCAAAAATTTCATTTCAACTTTTCTCAAAATATTATGACTTTGTACTTCCTTTTCCATATTTTCTTACTCAAGAAAATCTCTTTCCACATTTCTTTACTCAAGAAATGTTTTTCCACAATATAATCTACAAAGTCACTTTTTCATTAATATAAATCAATGTTTCAAATCTTAGCATTCCTAACGTACTCCAAAACTCGAAAATAAGTTATACTTTATTAAATTTTCAAATCACCATTATATTCTACATTTTTCTCAAATCAAGTCTAAAATCAATCTTCTTCAAAATAAATTGAAGTTCAAACATTTTCAACCTCTCTTTGTCTTTTGTTTACAAAATTTTCTCAAGTGATAAAACACTCTGATTCCCTTTCCAAAATCCTTGTACTAAAATATTTTGTTCAAACATTTTGTTTCTACTTTAAAATCACTTTGTTTCATGAAAACTAAAACCATTTCAAACCTCCTAACAACCGTGGAGTCTTTGGCCATTGAAGCTATCATTCTTTTTTTCTAAATCAACTAAGTTCCAATTCTTGTTTTTACACAAACAAAACTATTAAAATTCTTTTGCAAAAATCGTGAGACTTATGGGCATAAAAACCAATTAATTTGTTCATTTTTATTTTTCACTTTCTTTGTAAATCCTTAAAATCAACATTTATTCTCAAAATATTTAAACACTTTCCAAATCGCATAGTAATTTTTCCACCATTTTCACAATTGCGTAAAAATAGTCCATCATTTTTCAATCACATGGTGATTTTTCAATATTATTTTAACTCACGTAAAATATTTAAACGTAATTCATATCGCGTAGAAATATTTTAACATATTTCAAATCGCGTAGCTTATAAATCATGTTTTTAAAATACGTAAATAATTTTTTCACCGCAATTACCTTATGAAAAATATTTCTCAACCTTCAAAAATTCCATTTCAACTTTTCTCAAAATATTATGACTTTGTACTTCCTTTTCCATATTTTCTTACTCAAGAAAATCTCTTTTCACATTTCTTTACTCAAGAAATGTTTTCCACAATATAATCTAAAAGTCACTTTTTCATTAATATAAATCAATGTTTCAAATCTTAGCATTCCTAACGTACTCCAAAACTCGAAAATAAGTTATAAGTTATTAAATTTTTAAATCACCATTATATTCTCCATTTTTCTCAAATCAAGTCTAAAATCAATCTTCTTCAAAATAAATTGAAGTTCAAACATTTTCAACCTCTCTTTGTCTTTTGTTTACAAAATTTTCTCAAGTGATAAAACACTCTGATTCCGTTTCCGAAATCCTTGTACTAAAACATTTTGTTCAAACATTTTGGTTCTACTTTAAAATCACTTTGTTTCATGAAAACTAAAACCATTTCAAACCTCCCAACAACCGTGAAGTCTTTGGCCATTGAAGCTATCATTCTTTTTTTCTAAATCAACTAAGTTCCAATTCTTGTTTTTACACAAACAAAACTATTAAAATTCTTTTGCAAAAATCGTGAGACTTATGGGTATAAAAACCAATTAATTTGTTCATTTTCATTTTTCACTTTCTTTGTAAATCCTTAAAATCAACATTTATTCTCAAAATATTTAAACACTTTACAAATCGCATAGTAATTTTTCCACCATTTTCACAATTGCGTAAAAATATTCCATCATTTTTCAATCACATGGTGATTTTTCAATATTATTTTAACTCACGTAAAATATTTAAACGTAATTCATATCGCGTAGAAATATTTTAACATATTTCAAATCGCGTAGCTTATAAATCATGTTTTTAAAATACGTAAATAATTTTTTCACCGCAATTACCTTATGAAAAATATTTCTCAACCTTCAAAAATTCCATTTCAACTTTTCTCAAAATATTATGACTTTGTACTTCCTTTTCCATATTTTCTTACTCAAGAAAATCTCTTTCCACATTTCTTTACTCAAGAAATGTTTTCCCACAATATAATCTAAAAAGTCACTTTTTCATTAATATAAATCAATGTTTCAAATCTTAGCATTCCTAACGTACTCCAAAACTCGAAAATAAGTTATAAGTTATTAAATTTTTAAATCACCATTATATTCTCCATTTTTCTCAAATCAAGTCTAAAATCAATCTTCTTCAAAATAAATTGAAGTTCAAATATTTTCAACCTCTCTTTGTCTTTTGTTTACAAAATTTTCTCAAGTGATAAAACACTCTGATTCCCTTTCCAAAATCCTTGTACTAAAACATTTTGTTCAAACATTTTGTTTCTACTTTAAAATCACTTTGTTTCATGAAAACTAAAACCATTTCAAACCTCCCAACAACCGTGGAGTCTTTGGCCATTGAAGCTATCATTCTTTTTTTCTAAATCAACTAAGTTCCAATTCTTGTTTTTACACAAACAAAACCATTAAAATTCTTTTGCGAAAACCGTGAGACTTATGGGCATAAAAACCAATTAATTTGTTCATTTTCATTTTTCACTTTCTTTGCATATCCTTAAAATCAACATTTGTTCTCAAAATATTTAAACACTTTCCAAATCGCATAGTAATTTTTCCACCATTTTCACAATTGCGTAAAAATATTCCATCATTTTTCAATCACATGGTGATTTTTCAATAGTATTTTAACTCACGTAAAATATTTAAACGTAATTCAAATCGCGTAGAAATATTTTAACATATTTCAAATCGCGTAGCTTATAAATCATGTTTTTAAAATACGTAAATAATTTTTTCACCGCAATTACCTTACGAAAAATATTTCTCAACCTTCAAAAATTTCATTTCATCTTTTCTCAAAATATTATGACTTTGTACTTCCTTTTCTATATTTTCTTACTCAAGAAAATCTCTTTCCACATTTCTTTACTCAAGAAATCTTTTTCCACAATATAATCTACAAAGTCACTTTTTCATTAATATAAATTAATGTTTCAAATCTTAGCATTCCTAACGTACTCCGAAACTCGAAAATAAGTTATACGTTATTAAATTTTCAAATCACCATTATATTCTCTATTTTTCTCAAATCAAGTCTAAAATCAATCTTCTTCAAAATAAATTGAAGTTCAAACATTTTCAACCTCTCTTTGTCTTTTGTTTACAAAATTTTCTCAAGTGATAAAACACTCTGATTCCGTTTCCGAAATCCTTGTACTAAAACATTTTGTTCAAACATTTTGGTTCTACTTTAAAATCACTTTGTTTCATGAAAACTAAAACCATTTCAAACCTCCCAACAACCGTGAAGTCTTTGGCCATTGAAGCTATCATTCTTTTTTTCTAAATCAACTAAGTTCCAATTCTTGTTTTTACACAAACAAAACTATTAAAATTCTTTTGCAAAAATCATGAGACTTATGGGCATAAAAACCAATTAATTTGTTCATTTTCATTTTTCACTTTCTTTGTAAATCCTTAAAATCAACATTTATTCTCAAAATATTTAAACACTTTACAAATCGCATAGTAATTTTTCCACCATTTTCACAATTGCGTAAAAATATTCCATTATTTTTCAATCACGTGGTGATTTTTCAATAGTATTTTAAATCACGTAAAATATTTAAACGTAATTTAAATCGCGTAGAAATATTTTAACATATTTCAAATCGCGTAGCTTATAAATCATGTTTTTAAAATACGTAAATAAGTTTTTCACCGCAATTACCTTATGAAAAATATTTCTCAACCTTCAAAAATTCCATTTCAACTTTTCTCAAAATATTATGACTTTGTACTTCCTTTTCCATATTTTCTTACTCAAGAAAATCTCTTTCCACATTTCTTTACTCAAGAAATGTTTTCCCACAATATAATCTAAAAAGTCACTTTTTCATTAATATAAATCAATGTTTCAAATCTTAGCATTCCTAACGTACTCCAAAACTCGAAAATAAGTTATAAGTTATTAAATTTTCAAATCACCATTATATTCTCCATTTTTCTCAAATCAAGTCTAAAATCAATCTTCTTCAAAATAAATTGAAGTTCAAACATTTTCAACCTCTCTTTGTCTTTTATTTACAAAATTTTCTCAAGTGATAAAACACTCTGATTCCCTTTCCAAGATCTTTGTACTAAAATATTTTGTTCAAACATTTTGTTTCTACTTTAAAATCACTTTGTTTCATGAAAACTAAAACCATTTCAAACCTCCCAATAACCGTGGAGTCTTTGGCCATTGAAGCTATCATTCTTTTTTTCTAAATCAACTAAGTTCCAATTCTTGTTTTTACACAAACAAAACTATTAAAATTCTTTTGCAAAAATCGTGAGACTTATGGTCATAAAAACCAATTAATTTGTTCATTTTCATTTTTCACTTTCTTTGCAAATCCTTAAAATCAACATTTATTCTCAAAATATTTAAACACATTTCAAATTGCATAGTAATTTTTCCACCATTTTCACAATTGCATAAAAATATTCCATCATTTTTCAATCACATAGTGATTTTTTAATAGTATTTTAACTCACGTAAAATATTTAAACGTAATTCAAATCGCGTAAAAATATTTTAACATATTTCAAATCGCGTAGCTTATAAATCATATTTTTAAAATACGTAAATAATTTTTTCCCATAATTTCCTTACGAAAAATATTTCTCAACCTTCAAAAATTTCATTTCAACTTTTCTCAAAATATTATGACTTTGTACTTCCTTTTCCATATTTTCTTACTCAAGAAAATCTCTTTCCACATTTCTTTACTCAAGAAATCTTTTCCACAATATAATCTACAAAGTCACTTTTTCATTAATATAAATCAATGTTTCAAATCTTAGCATTCCTAACGTCTCCAAAACTCGAAAATAAGTTATACGTTATTAAATTTTCAAATCACCATTATATTCTCCAGCTTTTCTCAAATCAAGTCTAAAATCAATCTTCTTCAAAATAAATTGAAGTTCAAACATTTTCAACCTCTCTTTGTTTTTGTTTACAAAATTTTCTCAGTGATAAAACACTCGATTCCCTTTCCAAAATCCTTGTACTAAAACATTTTGTTCAAACATTTTGGTTCTACTTTAAAATCACTTTGTTTCATGAAAACAAAAACCATTTCAAACCTCCCAACAACCGTGGAGTCTTTGGCCATTGAAGCTATCATTCTTTTTTTCTAAATCAACTAAGTTCCAATTCTTGTTTTTACACAAACAAAACTATGAAAATTCTTTTGCAAAAATCGTGAGACTTATGGGCATAAAAACCAATTTATTTGTTCATTTTCATTTTTCACTTTCTTTGTAAATCCTTAAAATCAACATTTATTCTCAAAATTTTTAAACACTTTCCAAATCGCATAGTAATTTTTCCACCATTTTCACAATTGCATAAAAATATTCCATCATTTTTCAATCACATGGTGATTTTTCAATAGTATTTTAAATCACGTAAAATATTTAAACATAATTCAAATCGCGTAAAAATATTTTAACATATTTCAAATCGCGTAGCTTATAAATCATGTTTTTAAAATACGTAAATAATTTTTTCACCGCAATTTCCTTACGAAAAATATTTCTCAACCTTCAAAAATTCCATTTCAACTTTTCTCAAAATATTATGACTTTGTACTTCCTTTTCCATATTTTCTTACTCAAGAAAATCTCTTTCCACATTTCTTTACTCAAGAAATCTTTTTCCACAATATAATCTACAAAGTCACTTTTTCATTAATATAAATCAATGTTTCAAATCTTAGCATTCTAACGTACTCCAAAACTCGAAAATAAATTATACGTTATTAAATTTTCAAATCACCATTATATTCTCCATTTTTCTTAAATCAAGTCTAAAATCAATCTTCTTCAAAATAAATTGAAGTTCAAACATTTTCAACCTCTCTTTGTCTTTTGTTTACAAAATTTTCTCAAGTGATAAAACACTCTGATTCCCTTTCCAAAATCCTTGTACTAAAACATTTTGTTCAAACATTTTGGTTCTACTTTAAAATCACTTTGTTTCATGAAAACTAAAACCATTTCAAACCTCCCAACAACCGTGGAGTCTTTGGCCATTGAAGCTATCATTCTTTTTTTCTAAATCAACTAAGTTCCAATTCTTGTTTTTACACAAACAAAACTATTAAAATTCTTTTGCAAAAATCGTGAGACTTATGGGCATAAAAACCAATTAATTTGTTCATTTTCATTTTTCACTTTCTTTGTAAATCCTTAAAATCAACATTTATTCTCAAAATATTTAAACACTTTCCAAATCGCATAGTAATTTTTTCACCATTTTCACAATTGCATAAAAATATTCCATCATTTTTCAATCACATGGTGATTTTTCAATAGTATTTTAAATCACGTAAAATATTTAAACATAATTCAAATCGCGTAGAAATATTTTAATATATTTCAAATCGCGTAGCTTATAAATCATGTTTTTAAAATACGTAAATAATTTTTTCACCGCAATTACCTTACGAAAAATATTTCTCAACCTTCAAAAATTCCATTTCAATTTTTCTCAAAATATTATGACTTTGTGCTTCCTTTTCCATATTTTCTTACTCAAGAAAATCTCTTTCCACATTTCTTTACTCAAGAAATTTTTTTCCACAATATAATCTACAAAGTCACTTTTTCATTAATATAAATCAATGTTTCAAATCTTAGCATTCCTAACGTACTCCAAAACTCGAAAATAAGTTATACATTATTAAATTTTCAAATCACCATTATATTCTCCATTTTTCTCAAATCAAGTCTAAAATCAATCTTCTTCAAAATAAATTAAGTTCAAACATTTTCAACCTCTCTTTGTCTTTTGTTTACAAAATTTTCTCAAGTGATAAAACACTCTGATTCCCTTTCCAAAATCCTTGTACTAAAACATTTTGTTCAAACATTTTGTTTCTACTTTAAAATCACTTTGTTTCATGAAAACTAAAACCATTTCAAACCTCCCAACAACCGTGGAGTCTTTGGCCATTGAAGCTATCATTCTTTTTTTCTAAATCAACTAAGTTCCAATTCTTGTTTTTACACAAACAAAACCATTAAAATTCTTTTGCAAAAACCGTGAGACTTATGGTCATAAAAACCAATTAATTTGTTCATTTTCATTTTTCACTTTCTTTGCATATCCTTAAAATCAACATTTCTCTTTTCATTTCAAACTCATGATTAGTAAAACACTTAGAAGCTTTTTACACAAAATAAATTAATAAAAATCCTTCTTAAAACTGTGAACACTACTTCTTGAAAAACAAACCCTTTGTTTATTTTCCTTGTTTTTCCTATCATCCATTTTCATTATTCATGAAAATATAAATTTGTGAACACCTATTTTGAGGTGTCTTGGCCGAAATCCACCATGATCTAGGGACCAAAAATTAATTCTCATGTTCTTGAAAAATTTCAACATAGACCCTAATCTTGGGAGTCAAAAACCGTAGCCTCCCTTTGGCCATTGGAGCCAAAAATTGATTTCCTTTTCATCATCATATCATGGCATACATATACATATTTTATCATATATACCACAAGTATGCCAAAATCAAAACAATAAGTCATACTAAGCATGTAAGCACAATTAAACCATGCAAAGCACATAAACAGCATAAACACCCACAAATAATTTACACAACCATGGATATGAATCCTCACATGGATTCACCATCCATCAAATACACAACCATCTCTCACCACCATACTTGGTTGGTGAGATGAATCTCCCTCTTACCTCTTGAAGATCCTCAAAAGCTCCTTGTTTTGCTTCTTTTTCCAAGTCCTTCACCACCAAGAGCTTCTCAAATACAAAACAAAACACAAGTTTATTAACATATTAAGCTTGAATAAGAGGAACCATGGATCAAACATGGCTTAGAATCATGAAAAAGAGAGAAGAAATGAAGTTTCCTTACACTTCACCTCAAATACCCTATAACTTTGATCTTGAAGAAAGTCCATGAAGATGAAAGATTTAGAGAAAGTCTCCAACATGAAAGTTGCTTAGAATAAGGTAAGGATTCAAGAAATAAGGTTGGATAAAATTATTGAGTGATGGAAGGCATACTTAGGGTGCGTGACCGAACCATGCTTGAAGGAGAAGAAGAGAAAATTTTCTAAGAGCTTTAGGTTTTTGGAAATGATCAATAATGATCAAGAATGAGTAATAATGGTCATGAAACACTTTCCTATGGTCTTAAGCCTCCAAAAACCGTCCCCCCTTCATGCATTCTCTTCAGAGTGCAAAATGATCAATAATGATGCATATTGACCAAGACAATTAATAATGGTATTCAAACTTTTGGTTTAGCTTCATAAGAAACACAAAAACCGTCCCCCCTTGCATTATGCATTCCTAAAGTTGTCATCTTTTCTAGCCACCTTTTAGAGCAATTTAAACCATTGATTAGATCAATGGTTATGATTAAGATAGACTTTTGATTTAGAAGACTTAATCTAGGCCATTAGATCTTTCCTTCTTGAAATCTTAGCCATTAGATGCATCTCCAAAATGAAGGGTCAAGATTACTCCTTCTTACATTTAATCCAAGGGCCATAATTAGTCATAGCCATTTTAGAAGACCAAATCTCCACCATTGATTAAATCTACATTTAATGGTCATAATTGATCCATCTCCACTGTTGATTAAATCCAAATCCAACGGTCACAAATGGTCCTAGCCACTTTGTAAGACTAAATCTCCACCCTTGATCTAAATATAAATCCAATGGTTATAAATGGTCATAGCCATTTTATTAGACTAATCCTCCACCGTTGATTAAATCGACGGTTGATATCAAAGTCTTCAATATTAGACTGGCTTTCTATTGGTCCGACCAAAGTTGTCATAACCACTAATGTTGACTTAACAGTATAATTTCTATTTTTATCTGCTAAAACCCCACGAAAGAATATATTTATTGTATTTTTTATCGCCCGATAATTAAATACAGTACAAAACACAGTACAAGAAATTTTCTAAAACTGTTTTCGGATTCAGGTTTAGTAAGATCCCATGTCTCTCTCTCAACAGTACGAATTTTTCTATACGTAGAAAAATTTTTACGTTTTAGGACTCACCTAGGGCCCACGTAGGACCACTGGGGCCCACAAACAGTCCAAAAACAATCAGATAACCATAAAAATTTATAATCATTCACAAAAATCACAAATATTAGAAAATGTATAAAAATCAAGTCAGATTGTTAAAAATAATTAACAATCAAGAGAAATAAATGCTTAAAGATTTTCTCCGGCCCGAAAATTATTATTTTCTTGACAAGGAGTAAATTACTCAAAACGATCAAATATGCTGATGGAATAATCAAAATAATTTTACAGCACACAGAAATCGCTAAACTGTAGAATTCTGTTAACTGTCAAAGAGATAGAAAATTTTGGGGTGTTACATAGGTTGTTGACGTTGGGTCGTACATATCATCTCAAACGTCCTTGTAGAGACAGCTGCTTGCTCTCTGGTAGCCTTAATAGTCATGGTCATCTACTTCCGCATTGCTTCAGCAATAGCGACTATCTGCTCCCTCAAAGCATCTGCCATAGCCATAAAAGCTCCAACAATGTTTAGGCCTTCATGACCAGAGTTTATATTCCCCAAGAGTTCACCTTGGAGACGCCATAGTTCTCTGTACACACAAATTAATACATATTGGGGTAGCTAATCCCAATATCATGTAACCGTGCAACAGTAGCTAAAGCAGTCATACCAAAGGCAAGTCATGCAGTTCTATCACAACCTCTAACACAAGAGATGAAGAAATGTACAACCACGCGCATAGGAACTCCTAAACATGCCTAAGCATATACAGTCCACGTCCTGACTCAACAGGATGAACTGCTCTGATACCATAATATAACATCCTAATACCGAGAACTCGATATATCTACCAAATATATAAGGCACACAGTACTAGTCATGCCACTTCTAACCTTAACAACAAGCTAACCCACGTCATTCATTCACATAAATAAATATGGAGAGCCTAAACAACAAAAATGATAAATATACATCATAAGCCTCTCAAAGGCAAACTGTAGTACACAACTTTTACAACCTTAAGGCAGCTGGAAATAAATATACAACATATTCATGTCAAGAAAACAAAATAACTATGCTATTTCTTCTGCTTCTTCCGCTTCCCTTTACTTGTACCTGGATTTATACGAAAACACAAACGGGGTGAGAAATCATAATTTCTCAGTATAAGCATTCCAATACTAGTGTTCATTTATTAACAATGAACAAACCACACTATGAACATAAGATTAAGCCTGCAATAGATAAATGAGCCACTACTCAACACTATCAGAACATACATACTACTCTATGTAACATTCATAATCCAAGCAACAATCTTAATCCAAGGTGAACAAACAATAATCAATGATATCGAAACAACTGCCCATACAATCGTAAGATATCATCAAACAACCAACAACAAACATCGAGCAAGGCAACTGCCCATACAGCTACCAACAAATGTAATGCTTTATGATATGATGTATGGTTATGCTCACACAAAGTCTTAATAATATGATGCTGCATTGCAAATGTAGGTTTTAGTTTTTTACAACACATGCCACTTACTTATTTCCCAGAAACCATCGTTTCTTATATATATGAAGTAGGATAAGCCTAAAAGCCTAAATCCCACTTGGTAATAGGTAAACACTTTCCCCTCACCAACACAAAAGTACTATTGTCACCCCTATACCGGTAACCCTTACCATAATAGCATACTCGCTACGAGAATCTAGATCAACACCTTGTTCTCTGGCCATATGGTTGTGCACACCATGTTAGGTTACAATACATAGGAAACACGACATAGCAAGTTTGAAAATAAGATATGCAATGTATTTCATAAATACATATTATCATCACTAGGTCCCTCCTGTAACACCCTGAAAATTCGTATTTTATTTATTCTGGTTGATTCTTAATTATTTTGAGTAATCTAACTCGACTTCTATGAATTTTATAATTTTTGTGATTTTTAGAAATTTTTTGGAGTTTTTATGTTTTTGATTATTTTAATATTATTATTTTTGGGGCTATATATGAGCCTTCGTATTTTATTTCTTTTTGTCAATCCTTAATTATTTTTATTAATCTGATTTGATTTTCATGACTTATATAATATTTGTGAATTTTGGTGATATTTTGAATATTTTAATATATTTGAGATATTTTAAGATATTTTGAATATTTTATTATATTTTGGATGTTTTGTGATTTCTGTATGGTGTAAAATTATTGACTATTTCGTGACTATATTTGATTGTTTTGTGTGATTTACTCTAGGTCAGGAAAATAATAATTATCGGGCCGGGAAAAATATTTACGTATGTATTCGGAGTTGGGGGATCTTACTAAACCTAATTCCGAGAGATACATGACATAATCTTTTAATTTTTAGAAATTATCTGTGAAATAAAAATATATTGTATTTTTATTTTATAGTGGACAAATATTTACTGACTTGTAAGCAGTAATGTTCTGTTCATTGAGTAATAATTTCTGTAGCTATTGTCTGTTGGTTAATAGCTACCGGTAAATATCTTTCTTGGAAATATCTAGTGAATGATTCTAGACGCAAGCCTAGCCACCCATTCTAGAATGTTCTAGATGATGACTCATCATTTGGTGACTCACCTAGGTGACTAGCCTAGTGACTCAATGTTTTAGACTATTCTAGATGATTCTAGAGAATGCCTAGTCACGCGACTAGTCATCAAGTACTTGAGTACTTACTTTACACGTGGATCAATATGGAGCTAGTCAAAGTTGGCGGTTGTGACTCATTGCAGAGGACCAATAGGAGCTTGACACATGGCATGACACCTCAACACTTGTGACTCAACTTATTCTGGGAGCTTGTAGAAACGATGACTCGCCATGTTCTAGAATGCTGACTCGCCATATTCTAGAAGCTTGTAGAAACACTGACTCACCCTGTGACTCGGCGCAGTGAGTCACACGTTCCAGAAGGTTCTCTTGGTGACTCAGCTAGTGACTCAACGCTACGACTCATCATGCTGACTCACCTGTTCTAGAAATCTCTATAGTGACTCACCATGCTGACTCATCATAGTGAGTCGCATGTTCTAGGAGTTTCTCTCTGACGACTCGCTATGTGACTCAGCATGTGACTCAAGGCTAAAGGAAGGTTCTAGGAGACTCTAAAAATATCTTGATCAAAATATCCTAAGCTTCATCTTTTTCATGAAGTCTATAAATAGGAGGGCTTTGATTCATTTCCATCTTTTGCCTGAAGCTTTCACCATTTTCTCTCCTTGTGTTCCACGGCCAAATACCACTTGAAGGCCAAAATTCTACACTTGATCATCTTTTCTTCATCTATATTCAAGAAGCCAAAATCTATACACTAAACTCTCTCACATTTATGAAAATCTCTCTCACTTTTCTTTCCTGAAAGCCATGACCAAGCTTGTTTGTAGAGGCTAAGTTTGTGACTTAGTTATCTTTCCATCAATTCCATTAAGAAAACCATAAGCTAAACACAAAACTGTTATCCTTTCCCTTCTCTATAACCCACGGCCAAAGCACCAAGAACCCACCTCCCAACTTCCTAAATTTCATCAAATTTCATATCTTGAATCCTTATACCAATTCAAGATACTTTGGTGTTGTGATGATCTTCATCTCTCTCTTGGAAATCAAAAAGTTCTCACCTTGTTGCTCACGACCACACCCTTCCAAAATACCTTCCAAGCTTCAATAATTCTAAACAACCATGGATCTTGAATCTCCATGGAATTCTAAGACCTTTTCATGTGGTGACCATTATCTAATTCTTCCATCTTCAACCTTGTTCTTCAAGCTAAAGATTGAAGCTTTATAGGTGAAGTTCATTAATCTTCACTTTTCTTTTGATTTTCAAGGTTCTAACCATGATTCTAATCCATGGTTATCTTAGATAAAGCCTTAGATATTCATATTGTGTGTTTTCTTTGTTTTTATGTTTCACTTGGTGGTTGAAGTTCATCTTAGAGGAGACAACAAGGGGGGCGTAGAAGGAGCTTTGGAGGTTTCATCAAGAGGTAAGAGAGAGATTACCCTCATCAACCATGTGTTGGTGGTGAGGAGTGGATTTGTGTGTGGTGAAAAATTCATCAAGATTTATTCACTTGGTTGTGTATGCTTAAGTGTTCTATGTTATGTTATGTGTGATTTTATTGCTTGATTAGTCTGTGTGATAGTATGATTTTGATTACCTTGTGATAAATTGCTTAATATGAGTTTTATTGCTTTAATAATATGCATGAACATGTGGTAGTATAAATATGATTTAAATGATATGTGCATATTATGATATATGTTGCAAAGAAAAGAATTTTGGTTCCAATGGCCATAAAGAGGCTCACGGTCTTCACTCTTGTTTTAGAGCAAACCAATTTAAAATGTTTTACTAAGTGTAAATTTAGATGATTTAGTAACAAGTAATTGGATTAAAGATTTTTACAAAGAAAAAAGAGATAGAAAATGAATAAATATTTAATGATGAAGCAAAGATTTAATTTCGGCCAACATGCCAAGAATTGATATTCTAGATCAAAAATATTTTCTTAAGTGTAGTCTTAAAGGATTAATTAATAAGAACTCAATTTAGTGAATTTTGAAATATAAAAATAATGATTTTAATGACAGAAATGAAAAAGGAGTTTTAAAAATGATTTGAGAATTCAAGTAATTTATTTAAAGAGAATGGAACAAAGTTTTTAGTAGATAAAAGTGATTTTTACTTATGATAATGGAGAATAAGTTTTGAAAGTGATTTATAGCTTAAAGTATTTTATTTAAAAGGATTTTAGTAAAGGTAACAAAGAGAAGATTTTATTAAATTCAAATAATACAAATTTTTAGAAAAACGTCAAAAATTATTATTTAGAGTAGTTTTTATAAGAAAAATGGAAAATGATGTCCAAATAATATTTTTAGTTTGGAAAGTTTCATAATTTAATTTAGAACGTCAAGAAATATTTTATACAGTGAAAAATAGTAGAAAAACCTTACGCGATTCAAAAATAATGATTTTTGAGCTACACGATTTTGAAAACATTTAAATATTTTTACGTGATTGGGAAAACATTGAAAAATATTTACGTGATTTGAAAACATGATAAAAGCGTCACGCAATTGTAAAAGCGCGATAAAAAGGTTATGCGATTGAGAAAAACAACGGATTACTATTGGGCCAACGTACTGGACTCAGGTGGATCATTGATATTATGTAATTGAATGAGCAGTTATATAATATCATTTATATGAATATTATTAGATAATTGAATGAGCAGTTGTTCTAATATTATTGTGAACAGTATAATAGTGGCTTGAGTTATGCATTGAGTTGTCATGCATTGAACACTGTATAGTCAATGGTTGTGATGACTTTTGTTGCTTAGGAGTGAATGAGAATTGAATACTATGATCTAGTGGGGGATCTACTAGGGGCGTCAGGATGCGGTGATTCATAGTGACCTGTTTGTCACTTTATACATTTCTGACCATGATAAACCATTGCAACGCACTGGCGCACGTCCCGACAAAACACTATTACCTTTCACGTCCATGTAGACTGTCATAGAGGTGGGTAGATCTTCTGGGCCATTCACATCCGAAGTTGTTTAGCTCCGTGGAGTAGGAAGATGATGCATTGTGCATATGCATAGTCGGTATACATATTATTGTGGCATTGTCAAGGTGCATATTCTGGTGGCATAATCAATATATATATATATATATATATATATATATAATATATATATATATATATATATATATATTAATATCTATTGTTAAAATACCATTAATGTTTATATTATTGTGAAATATATTTTCTGAAGATAAATTGATAACATGATTATACTTGTGATATTTGTGTGTATAGAATGACTTTGTCGTTCGTATCATTCTTTGCTACCATGCTGGTATTGATGAAAGGGGATCTCACCTCTTTGCTGTACTGTTTTGATGTGTTTATATTGTTAAAATTAGTGTAGTAGGTGAAGCAAGTTTCTTAGACTAAACTAGAGGCAATGTTCTGAGGTCGGTGACAATGTCAACGAGTGATCTTCCCAATTTCGATAGTGTGCAGTTTGGTGGAGGAACAGAACAAGTATGTTGAGTTTTCTCATTAGTGTTGTTATCGTGCCATTAAGTAAGACCCGTCATTCGGTTTGCTACTGTTTCTTTGAGTCTGTAAGTTTTATGTTTTAGATGTTGTTGAATATTATATGGTATAAGTAAATGTGTGTATTAATCAATTCAGTCTATTTTCTATATTATCTATATATTTCGGTAAGTTTATGTTTCTGCGAAAAGAAATTTTAAAATCCATATTTTAGAACTTAAAGCTTTTATGAAATGATTTTTCAGATTCTAAGTTTTTAGTAGGAAATGTAATCCCCTACGGAGGGTGTTACATTAGTTGGTATCAGAGCACGATTAGAGTCTTTTGGGGTTTTGTGGTTAGGTCTGTCGTGTTTGTGCTGTGTGACTCTCAATGCTTGGACTCCGAAAGGAGACAATGTTGTTTGGAATGGTTACTTTGGTTTCCATTGTATTTTGATTCGTCCGCTTTTGAAGAAAAGGCAATAGCTCGTGGTAGATGTATGCGTGTGGAAGCGGAATATGATAGTGGTAATATGACTGCAACTGTGGAAGCAACATGGAGAACGACTAATGTAATTATACAACAAACCCGAAGGCTTGTTCAATGTGGTGTCCCGGGGTTGATGAGGGCGGGGAGTGGACGCCGGTGCATGAGAGGCACGTACAAGGAGCGACTCCTGGCATGCTTCTAGGTGAATGGTCCATGAATGAACTGAATACGCACCGGAATGAGAGGGATTCAAAGACTGTGCAGGTATGGGACTGCATAGTTGAGGATGGCTTAAAGGAATTGATTAGGCGTAACCATATCAATAAGTTGCAACTTCTTTTCGGGAGCCTAAAACATAAGAACTTCATTGTTAAGCGTGCTTAACTTGGAGCAATTGTGGGATGCGTGACCTCCTGGGAAGTTTCCTAGGATGCGTGTTAGTGAGGACAAGGCACGTTGAAAAGACCCGTGTTAGTTTGTGGAGACACTCGTCAATCCTGCAGGCAGTCCCGGGATGTTACATTCAACCCACAGGAATTGATGGTCGAGGCTAAAATTTTGTTAGAGTTGAACCAGTCTCAAGATATGAGACCCAATAACGTTGGACCATATTGGTTCCGAAGGAGGAGAAATCGTAAGGTCAAGCGATTCTAGTGGAAAACGTATTCGCGATCATCGGGAAGTCAACAACAGCAACAATCATATGGAGGAGGTACAAGTGGTGGTAGTTTTAGTCAGACCATGGCATGCATGAGATATGGAAAAAGGCCATTTAACAAAGGATTGTACATTTAAAGGAGTAATTTGTTTTAAGTACGGAAAGCCTGGACACATTTTCAAAGATTATGTTCCACCAAAAATGAAGTTTTCTGTTAGTAACGTACATGCTTCAAAATCTCAGGTAAAAAGAAGCGTCGATTCTCCAAGTAGGGCAAAAGCATCTCAGACTGAAGACCTAAATAAAGAAGATTGTGTCACAAGAAGTGATCCTTTAACTATATTGTATATGTAACACCCCTTGATTTAATAACCACAGCACAATCGTCATTATTGCCACAGTCACCAAATCAAGTCGTGCTACAATTTAACAACAAACAACAACAACAACAACAACAACAACCAAGCCTTTTCCCACTAGGTGGGGTCGGCTACATGGATCAAACGACGCCATTGTGTCCTATCCTGAACCAAGTCTTCAGAAATGTCATTCAAATCTAGATCTTTTTTAACTGTTTCACCTATAGTCTTTCTTGGTCTTCCTCTACCTCTAGGTGTTGGACTATTTTCTACCTGATCTACTCTTCTTACAGGGGCTTCTAAGGGTCTTCTCCTTATATGTCCAAACCACCTAAGGCGAGATTCTCTCATCTTTTCCACAATAGATGCTACCCCTACTTTCTCTCTAATGCATTCATTCCTAATCCTATCTTGTCTAGTATGGCCACACATCCAACACAACATCCTCATCTCTGCGACACTGATCTTGTGCTCTTGTTGGTTTTTTACGGCCCAACATTCAATACCATACAACATTGCGGGCCTTATAGCTGTGCGGTAAAATTTACCCTTAAGCTTGAGAGGCACTTTTTTATCACAAATAACTCCTGAAGCACTCCTCCATTTCATCCATCTAGCTTGAATCCTATGGTTTACATCTCTTTCTATCTCTCAGTCATTTTGTATGATAGATCCAAGATACCTAAACTGTGTGACTTGTGGTATAATATAATCTCCAATTTTTACCGCTAAGCTAGCATTAACATGTTTCTTACTGAACTTACATTCCATATACTCCGTCTTACTCCTGCTTAAACGAAATCCATGTTCTTCCAAAGTCCGTCTCCATAACTCTAGCTTCCCATTTATTTCCTCTCTCGACTCTCCAACTAAGACTATATCATCTGCAAAAAGCATGCATTGTGGCACTGGCTCTTGGATATGCGCAGTAAGCACATCCAAGACCAAGGTAAAAAGATAAGGACTCAAAGCTGACCCTTGGTGCAGTCCTATAGTTATAGGAAACTCTTCTGTGACCCCACTCGGTGTTCTCACACTAGTTGTAGCCCCATCATACATATCTTGGATTGCTCGATTATAGGCGATACGAACTCCTTTCTTCTCCAAAGCCTTCCACAAGACCTCTCTCGGTACCCTATCGTAGGCTTTTTCCAGATCAATGAAAACCATGTGTAGATCTTTTTGCTTCCTCCGATACCGCTCCGTCAATCTTCGTAGAAGATAGATTGCTTCCATGGTTGACCTCCCAGGCATAAAACCAAATTGATTCTCTGAAATATGAGTCTCTTGTCTTAGTCTCCTTTCAATGACTCTTTCCCATAACTTCATGGTATGACTCATGAGTTTAATCCCTCTGTAATTTGCACAGTTTTGTATATCTCCCTTATTCTTATAAATAGGGATTAAAGTACTTCTCCTCCATTCATTTGGCATTTTCTTAGATCTCATTATCTCGTTAAACAGCTTTGTAAGCCAGCTTATACCTTTATCTCCTAGGCACTTCCATATCTCAATAGGTATATTATCCGGTCCGACTGCTTTTCCATTATCCATCCTCTTCAAAGCTTCTTTTACCTCAAACTCCCGAATTCTACGATAAAAAGTTTTATTTTGGTCTTCCTCTCTAGTGTTTAGAATGTCTGAGTCCCTTAATGCCCCGTGTTCCTCATTAAATAACTTGTGAAAATAACCCTTCCATCGATCTTTGATGTCTTGTTCCGTAACCAAGACTTTACCCTCTTCATCCTTAATGCATTTCACTTGATCCAAGTCTCTTATCTTCATTTCCCTACTTTTAGCGAGCTTGTAGATATACCTTTCTCCGTCTTTGGTGCCCAACGATTGATATAACCCGTTAAACGCTTTAGAAAATACGAGCCACGATATGAAATATATATATTTATGTTTACTCGCAATCAGAATACAACATTAGCTTAGCATAAAGTTGCATTTCACAATCCATGCATTAAAGTAACATACTACAATATTAAACATAAGTTTTACATAGAATAACTACCATATAAAACTTCGACCTCTCCCAAAGTTATACACCTGGAGAGAAGGGTCTTGCACTTGATCCCCTTCCAGATCTCCAACAAATGAACTCCCCCCTTGAGACACGTCATGATGCATAGGAACCTGAATAGGTGACATAACCGAAACTTCTCTAGGAAAGAGGTGGTGATCATCCCACAACTCCTCAATGGGTATAGAGAACTCCATATGCATAAAAGTATGAAAGATGTCCGTAACAGCTCCAAGATAGTTATCACTCCGAATTATAGTCACATCTCCCATGTGCATAAAACGCTCCGTATCACGGTCGGAATGCCAGGCTTCCAAGCCTCCATGGAACTGTATCCACATGAAACTGAAGAAAGCTTGTCCAGATGCCATTGTGAAGAGAAAAAAGTCGATCCCAAACTAAACTAAGCTAATTCCACTCGCCCATTTCATAGTCTTTATCCAAACATAGCATAAGACAAAGTAATACAACAAAGGGGTGAGACATCCTACTTATATTACCAATTATGGCAATAAAGAAACATAACGGTGCATAACGCCCACATAGCAAGGCAACAATGTTAAACAATAATAGTGATATACAATAACAGAAACAACAACAGAGTCTCGGATAATAAACAATAAAACAGATCAAATAATCATGACATCATTTAAAGCAATAGTCCAATCATCATATAAATGAGTACTAAATGATATGATATAAATGAGTGCCAAATGATATGTTGACTCACTATGCTGACTCACAATGCCAACGCACAATGCATGTGCACTTGGTACTAAGAATTCCCACTCTATGGAGCTTTATCAATTTCAAAGATGAACGTTTCAGAAGATCTGTCCCCCTCAATGACAGTCTACGCCAGACCATGAGGAGAATAGTGATTTATCGGGCCCGTAATGCGTTACAATCAGTTTATCATGGCCAAGGGTATATAATGTGATAACATCATCATGAAATGAACCACCGCGCCTTACACCCCCCGTAGATCTATCAAAGATCACACTATTCAATTCTTGTTCATTCACCGCGAAAAGAGTAGTGATTTGTCAGGCCCGTAATACGTGTAATCGGTTTACACCGCGCCTTATGCCCCCTATAGATCCTTCCATTAGATCACACTATTCAATTCTCATTCATAGGCTTATACAACCTTTTAACATCCATCGACTAAGCAAGTATTTAATGCATGTTGACTCAATGCATAATCATGGGCTCATACAGCCTTTTAATAGTCATCGACTGAGCAATTATTCAATACATGTTGACTCTATGCATAATCATGTATATTCAACAACAATGATATACGTTCCATAACACGCCACAATCAGACCAAGTTAGATATCAACATGCTTATGTATATTTCACAGTAATACTTTTCCATAATATGCCACAATTTGGCCAAGTTAAGCATCAACATAATTTTAGTCCCAAACACGGACCCTCACTAGCATAGTATTAAGTTCTCATGAGTGATAACACACTTTTTGAGGTTTATTTCGGGGTTTCACTTTAATTAACATCTGTTATGAATTCATTTTCTAGAGGGATTCTCTTGATGTCCTTGTTCAATCTTCACTCTTTTAGATTAGTCAAGTTCTTTAATCTAATCAAATTATGCTTACTTAAAACAACTATAAGGTTTTACGAGTCTCACAAACTCTCTTGTTCTTATGTTCAAAATCGCTTTAATCCATAGGATAAAGTATTTTCCTTTATTCTTTCCATTTTATGAAGTCCTAAGAAATCTAAGATTTTCCAATCATCTAATTAGCACTATATTTTGTGGCATTTTGCCTGGGGATTGTGAGCCTCATTATAATAAAAGTCTAACCCTTTTTTTTTCACCACATTGTTGATCACTTATCACTTAATTACTTAAGTCCCAAGGTTGCACTGCAATCACAACTTGGACCAATAAATCCCCTAGAGGCCGTGAGCCTCCCAAGGTGAGAAGTCCCAAAATTTTCCATTACAATCATCAATTCTTAACACCTAATTACCTAAGTTCCAGTGTCTCCAAAATCACACTTGATTCCCTAAAAATTTGTCCTAAGGTCGTGATCCCTAAAAAAGGTAGGAAAACCCTACATTTTTCCATACATTAATCCAAACAAAATATATATATAATCCATAACCATCAAGACATGCAAAGACAACCAATAACTCATACAAGTCCAAATAAATACAAAATCATGAAAAATAACACAACAAAGAGAGCAATCCACACATGGATTCCTCATCAACAACATCAAAAATGTTTTCTCACCACCAAGATAGGTTGAAAAGGATTATCTCCCTCTTACCTATGGAAGACAATACAAAAGCAAGCTTCTTGGTCTTCTCCTTGAAATTTCGTCCAAAGGCTCCAAGAAACCCTAGAATGGTCAAACTTTTAGAATCAACAACCAAGCTTTGAAAAGATGAATCCTTGGTCACAAAAGTGGCCAAGGAACATGAAAATGAAAAGAAAAAGAAAGAAAGTTGAGAGCTTTACCTCGAAGCTTCAAGCTTTATGACTTGAAGAAAGGTGATGAAGATGTGAGCTTTTTAGGTAGCTTCCAACAAGGAAAGGTCTTAGAATGTGATGTAGTGCATGGAAATATGGTTACTTGAATTTTTTGCAAACTTGGAGGTGCAAAAATGGTGTGAGGTCGTGGAGCATGGAGAGGGAAAGAAGAAGAGAAGAAAAATGAGAGAAAAATGAGAGAAAAGTGAGAGAGAGGAAAACCTCCAAGTGTTATGTAGATTCAAGGATCAAGATGGGCTTAGCAAGCTAATGAAGATGGCCTCCCATGGTGATGATTTCCGTGGTTGAAGAAGAGAGAAGGAGGAGAAAATGGTAGAGAGAAAAAGTGTAGAGAGATAAAGTGATAGCGAATTTCCTTGAAAATGAAGGAATGCCTTTAGTGGAAAAGATGACCACTTTGGTCTTCCATTTTCCCTCCAAAATCGTGGGGCCTAAGTGAGAGAGTGAAAAGCTTCTCCAACAAGCTAAGAGGAAATTGCTAGGAAGCTTCCTTGAGGAGCTTTTTTATTAATTTAATCATTCTTTTCAAATAAAGGAGATTGGATGTGGCATAAAGTGGATTTCATTTGGATCAGGTGATAGGATTTCTACTACCATCTATTATCCAATGGACAATTGTCACAGTTAACAAAACTAGTATTAATTGTCCAATAGATAATAAAATGTACAGCGATATTTATTTTTATCTGATAAAAATCTTAAAAAATGTGAAATTTCGTATATTGTGTCTGGCATCAGGTTTAGTAAGATCCCCCATTGACATTTCCACAGTTCAAGGTTCTCGGGAAAAATATCTCATTTTTTCGTCTCCGTTCAGTGCACATGCAAAACGAGGAATAATATTAAAATATTTCACTTTTCTGAAAAAATCTAAAAAAATTCACAAAAATCACAAATATTATAAAACGACTATTTATCATGAAATTATTAATTTTCGGGATGTTACAATATAATTCAGGGGGTAACCCATGTCTTTATGACATATGATTGTGTGGATCAAATAGAGTTATTTGTTTCTTCGTTATCTTTTAACCTGGTTGTTTCTACTTCTATTACTAAAACTTGTGGTTGATAACTTGAGTTGCTTAAACTATCCTAAGTCTGTTAAATGACTGAATCTTTTCTATTGATTCAATTTGTATACCTCTTTCACAACACAGACGCGATTTAAAAATATGGATTGGGTACTTTCCAACCATCAATGCTCTATTAGATCTATCGGTTGAATTATTCAACTTAAAAAGCTCACTTCTAAATTCATTGGACCACATCAATTTCTCCATTGGATAGGTTCGGTAGTATATTAGATGACTCCACCATCTTTTCTTTTTACACCTTCATGATATCTTTCATGTCTCGCAATTGTGAAAATATATTCTTAGTCCAACCCATTCTTTTATGGCTAATTGACTGTGTAGGTTGATTAGAGCTATCAGTATCTTTGTTACCTTTTGACTTACCTATTTCTACTTTTATTACCAAACCCATTGTTATTGTCCAGTTCCTTAAACAATCTTTTTTGTTAATCTAAACTGTCTACCTCTTTCACGAGATAGACGTGAACTTAAGAATGGATTGATTATCTTTCAACCATGTCCTGTAAATTGTTTTAGTAAAATTTTAGTGTCCTAGAAAACTCATTCTTAAAATTGGGCAACATCAAATTCTTTGTTGGATATGCCCGATAACACATCGGATAGTTTCGCTACAATTTCTTTCTAACCTTTATAATGTCCTTTTATATATATTGCAATTGCAAGAAAGGATGTTCCTAGTCTAATTCATGTCATAGTATCAGATACAGTACTGTTGAAAAAGAGAACTTGATTTGTGAGACACTTCCTATTAAAAACAAAGGCAGGAGAGTGAAGCGGTACAAAGACAAGGAAATTTCTAGTGATGCTGTTCGGAGTGGTGAAAGCTCCCGTAATATTCATAGATTATGTCAATAGGATCTTTCGTCCCTATCTAGACAGAATTATCATTATCTTTATTAACGACATTCTGATCAATTCTTAAAATCATAAGGAACATACTGAACATCTCAGTGTGGTTCTCCAAATTCTAAAGGAGAAGTTGAATATGAGGCTAGGAATTTTTGTTGGTCGAGGTAATCTGGAATAATGTAAGCGGAGATGCGATGTGGGAACTGGAAGACAAGATGAAAGAGTAGTATCCATATTTGTTCTGAGACTACTACAAATTTCGAGGACAAAATTCTTTTTAGGAGGGGAATGTTGTAACACCCCAAAAATTAGTATTTTATTTATTTTGGTCAATTCTTAATTATTTTGAGTAATCCAACTCAACTTCCGTGAATTTTATAATTTTTGCAATTTTTAAGAATTTTTGGAATTTTTACGTTTTTGATTATTTTAATAATATTATTTTTTGGGTTGTATATGAGCCTTCGTATTTTATTTCTTTTTGTCAATCCTTAATTATTTTTATTAATCTGATTTGATTTTCATGACTTATATAATGTTTGTGAATTTTTGTGATATTTTGATATATTTTGAATATTTTATTATATTTTGGATGTTTTGTGATTTCTGTATATTGTAAAATTATTTTAACTATTCCGTGACTGTATTTGATTGTTTTGTGAGATTTACTCTGGGTTAGAAAAATAATAATTTTTAGGTTGAAAAAAAATCTTTACGTATTTATTCGGAGCTGAGGGATCTTACTAAACCTAATTCCGAGAGATATGTGACATAAT
The DNA here is from genome assembly GCA_029884605.1 of Ormosia emarginata. Lineage (NCBI taxonomy): Eukaryota > Viridiplantae > Streptophyta > Magnoliopsida > Fabales > Fabaceae > Ormosia > Ormosia emarginata. The sequence goes on along the minus strand of JAQQTP010000042.1, from coordinate 3,532,203 downwards.
CTTTTTAATTTTTTGAAATTATCTGTGAAATAAAAATATACTATATTTTTATTTTACAGCAGACAAATATTTACTGACTTGTAAGCAGTAATATTCTGTTCATTGAGTAATAATTTCTGTAGATATTGTCCGTTGATTAATAGTTACCACTAAATATCTTTCTCAGAAATATCTAGTGGATGATTCTATACGCAAGCCTAGTCACCCACTCTAGAATGTTCTAGACGATGGCTCATTGTTTGGTGACTCACCTAGGTGACTAGCCTAGTGACTCACTTGTTCTAGACTATTCTAGAAGGTTCTAGAAAATGCCTAGTCACGCGACTAGTCATTAAGTACTTGAGTACTTACTTTACATGTGAATTAATGAGGAGCTGGTCAAAGTTGGCAGATGAGACTCATCGCGGAGGACCAATAGGAGCTTGACACGTGGCATGACACCTCAACACCTGTGACTCGGTTTGTTTTGGAAACTTGTAGAAACGATGACTTGCCATGCTCTAGAATGCTGACTCACCACATTCTAGAAGCTTGTAGAAACATTGACTCACCTTGTGACTCGCCGCAGCGAGTCACACGTTCCAGAAGGTTCTCTTGGTGACTTAGCTAGTGACTCAGCGCTACGACTCATCATGCTGACTCACCTGTTCTAGAAATCTCCAGGGTGACTCACCATGCTGACTCATCGTAGTGAGTCGCATGTGTAACATCCTAATACTGAAATCCTAGTATATCTGACATATACCTGGATAAATAGTATTAGCTATGCTACTTCTAACTTATTCATACAAATAATCCATAACATTTATATAAATAAATCATCATGGAGAGCCTTGTGGAAATATTATCCACTTATATACATAACTTCTCACTAATACATACATCTTTTTCTTTTACAAACTTAATCTCATATACATAAAAATATAAAATCTATCTACTCAAAATTAAATACAACTATACTATTCTTCATTCTTCGTCTTCTCTTTGTCTTTGAATCTTCAACCTAGATTTACATGGAACACACGGGGTGAGAATTTATAATTCTCAGTAGAAATGTACCAATACCAGTAGTCGTATAATATCATACAACCCATAAAATATTTGAACTGAAATTGAAACTGGCAATTAAATCATTAATTCTTAATTAATCATAACATCGTAAATAAATCTATATAATCTTTCAAATTTCTATTCTTTACTCTAGGAACATACACATTCTCTCTTTATGTAATGTTTCCAGTCTAACCATAACTCTGAACTAATTCCTCTTTACAAGATAAGATAGCTGCCTATACAACTGTCAATGCATGATCAGAAGGTAATAATCCACTACAAGAAAAACATGATTTAGCGTCGGATTTTTGCGACGGATATCATATCTGTAGCTAACATCATGATTTAACGATGAAATTTGCGAAAAACAAGTTGTTCGTTGCGGGTTTAAAAATTTTGTTCTTTTAGCGACGGATTAGTGACAGAATGGTCCCTAGCTAAATTTTGCAAGGGCTTATCCCTCGCTAATCTGTCGCAAACTTTTTTGGCTAAACGATAATTTGGCACTATTTCATTCCCGCTTTTTTGTTACATTTTTATAAAATTTGTAGGAATTAAAAATAAATTATAAATTACAAATATTTTAAAAATAGATTTCTTTTTCTCTATGTGAGTGTACACATAATCAGAACACTTCTATTGTCACCACGGAGCCCTAATCAGTTCTAAACGCAGGTCTCTCTGCCATGGGTTGATGAGTTTTCTCTACCATTGCTGGCCCCAGGTAAAATTGAACTCAAACTCCTAATCAGTTCTAAATACATCCCCTCATGTTAGCACCGCATTCCTTCATCTCATTGCCATGGATTTGCTTTAATTTTATTTATTTTTTGGTTTCTGAAGGAACGTTCATTCATCTTGGTGTGTGTTCTAGATAAAAACAAAATGTTCACGATTGTTTATTTATTTTCGTTGTGGAAATTCAATTAGTTCTGCATTCATCCTGCTCGAGCTGCACTTTTTGTTTCTAGTGCCTTCAAGCAATTTGGAATATTGCGATTTATTTATTATTCAATTGTTATATAAATCTTTAATCTTGCATTTCTGTTTGGCTTATTTTTTGCACTTTGCATCGATGCATGGATATTATTCTACTTCAAATGAGCATGTTAATTTGACTTGGGGTCCCTTTGTGTTTACAGAAAAATAACTTGATCCTAGGATAATAATGTTTTCAAGTAACGATTTTTATCGAGAAAGCAATTTCACAGAAAATGATGAATGATTTTTAATAATTGTTTCACCAAACAAGAATGTTTTCTTTCTTTCTTTCTTTTTAAAAAAAATTATTTGGTAACATTTTTTCTACTCCCTCAATCTCAAATAGTTTGAACTTTGAAGACAAAAATATTGCTTTACAAACCAAGATGCTTCCAGAGCAGGTCATTCTTTTGCAAATGGTAAATGCCTAATTTGATTAAACTTGAATAAAAAACGAGAGGGATGGATCAGTTCATAGTTTGCTTGCAAATATATAATTATCGAGGATGTAAATTCTTAGCATGCCATTTGTGATGCCATCTTCAAGCTACATTGCCTTCAGTTTGTATGGTTTCATACTATCAATAAATAGAAAGTGGCAGTAAACAAATTTATATCATGATAAAGTTACAAGATGATGTTGTGAGGGGAGTTGTTATGGCAACAGCATAGCTGTGGCTTGTGTGATGTGCTAGATCCCCTCATGTTAGCACTGTATTCCCTCATCTCATTGCTATGGATTTGCTTTAATTTTTTTTTTGGTTTCTGAAGGAACGTTCATTCATCTTGGTGCGTGTTCTATTCATTCTTCATTCTTGCACCTCCAAGGACCAAGGAACATGTCTCTTCAACCACCTGCCAAGTGAGTTCCTGTTCTCCTATGTTTGTTTGTCTAATCTAATGCTTTAGTTGGATTTCAATTCCATACAATTATTGCCAAAGAAAAGTTAGTGTTTTTTCTTTCTTTTTTCTTCTTTATATATGAGTTTTTAGTTTAAGGAAAACTCAGTGCTACAGGGATTTATTTTCTGCTTTGTTGTGGGAACTTTCTTTTCTGTTTATGTTTTGCTGTGGGAATTTGGAATCTGTAACCCATGGCATACAATAGTCTAGGTTTAGTCTTAAACAGAGAAGGGTAATAGAACAAATTTAAAGAATTGGCTTTTTTGCTGTTTTTAATTAAATGATTAAAGATTAGCATATTTTGTTCAATATGTATAACACTACCTAACGATGATAAGCAGGACATAAAGGATCAATATGCATATACTAGAACTAACTTTAGTTAAAAACTTAAAATATATGTCGCTGCATTACCCTTTGTTCTTTGCTTATCCTACATGTTGCCCTGTTTTGTGGGTTGCATGAATGACTTGACCCAGCTAAAAAATTGACACCAAAGCACCAAATGAACAACTTTTGGCAGAAATTGAGCTGGCTAGTAAAGAAAAATCTCTCAGCAATCTCAAGATAAATGGTAATTATAATATACAATCTTAGAAGAAAGAGGAAAATAAAGCACAAGGAAAGCATCTTTTGGCAAAGGTCACAAGCCTTTGAGCTAAGCTGCCTTTGCTTTCTTGCAGCTTCAACTTTGCCTTTCATGCCTTATTTACTTACTTTTTCTTCACTTTGGCATTGCTGAACATAGAAGAAAGAACTGATTCTGTCAACCAATCCCTTTTAGGAAAATACCCTCATTCATTAAGTAACTATATTACATTAACACAAACAATTATTAATTTTCTTGAAAGCCATAGGCACTGCAAAATGCATCTCATACATTGCTGGGGTGTTAGGGGCCAGCACTGACACCTGTGCAATTAACCAAAAAACAATTATTAATTAGTATACCAGTTAATCTTTCAGGACTGAAGCATGAATCATATATGCATGCATGATTATTGGAATTTTTAACTTCTCATTTTGATGTTTTATACTTTATAGTATAAATATATAATACAACAGTTTAAAGGTACCAGAAATTTATTTAGTTAAAGAAATTGTTACACTTACAACATCCATATTTACTTGAGTATGCTTTTAATATCCAAAGAGAGAACATTCGGGGTTAAACGAAATGAACCAATTAGCAAGACCACGAGGTGGTATAAATTAATTACCCATGCTTAAACGGTGTGCATCATGAGAAATACTTGTATTTCTTATGCATCATTCTATAAAACCGTTTCTCTTCTGTTAAAACGAAAAGGCTTCTATTCTCCATGGCAGATGGACTTATTATAGCCAATACATTGAAGCCCCTGCTTTTTTTATAATACACATAAAGCAATATTCTGCAATATTGTGCCCGTATGTCTTTATACTTCTCTGCTCAATGAGTTAAAAAGCATATTTCTTGTAGTGATGACAAAGAAATTTAATGATTCTCTACAAATGAAAAAAAGTGGCATGATGCAGTAATATTGGTAATACTTTAAACAAACATAATGCGCTTAGTTAAAGTAATGCTTCATTATCAGTTTATCAGTATATCTGCAAACATGGCAACAGAGCCATCTAATCATACTGCAAACTTATGTTCAAAATATAAAATGAAAGACTTTTGTCCCAAAAACCACATATGCATATTGATACCCCATTAAATCTGAAGATGGAAATGTAAAGAAGAGAAGAACAAGAAATGATGCTAATAATTAATTATAATAACCAATATATATATAAGATGAAATCTTACCATTACCAATAACCAGAAGCAAGTAGCTTGGCTCCAATGACTTTTGGAGGCTTGCAAGTAGTTTAAAGGTCATAGGGGTGAGTAAGGTATAATTTGCTTGGCATCTTGGAAGGCAATCCATTATAGATTCTAGCAAAATGGGACGAAAATAGATATGTGTCACTTGGTATGTTGCCAAGAGAGAGAAAGGGAGAGAGGGAAAAAAAGTGAGAATAGAGTTGTTGGGGTTAAGATAAGAATGACTGAATGAGAGTGAGCATTCCATAGGGTTTGGGGGCTTAATTTATACAAGAAAAATGACATGCTTGGGAGGGAGGGATTTGTTGAAGGCCACGTTATTTGGGAGGGGTGTGGGGCCAGTAAGTAAGTAAGAAGACGCAGTGAAGCTTGTGTGTGGAAGTTAATATGGAAGTTGCTTTGATACTTATGTAGTAAATATGGATGTTGTAAGTGTAACAATGTCTTCAACTAAATAAATTTCTATACCTTTAAATTGTTGTATTATATATTTATACTATAAAGTATAAAACATCAAAATGAGAAGTTAAAAATTCCAATAATCATGCATGCATATATGATTCATGCTTCAGTCCTAAAAGATTAACTAGTATACTAATTAATAATTGTTTTTTGGTTAATTGCACAGGTGTCAGTGCTGGCCCCTAACACCCCAGCAATGTATGAGATGCATTTTTTTTAACAAAAAGCCCCTTCATCAATTTTGTTTGAACTAGGAAATAAAAAATTGAAGGAAAGCACATACCACCAACAATTTAAAAGAGTTATGGATGAGATAATATTGTTCTTGCCATAATTTACCACTTTTTATTAGCAACTTTAAAATGCAAATATTGAATTTATTACTTTTAGGATTAATATTCAATTTTACTGTACTTGTCTACGTGAATATAATTTCTTTTAATCACCAAAAAATAATAATATAATTTTTTATTTGGTTATTTTATTTAATTTTATCTTATTGTTTGTTTATTAAACTTTTGTAATTTTGTTACCCAAGTTCTTCAGCAGCCAATGATTTCAATAAAGAAACATGTTAAACCAATATGCTATTTTTATATGCTAAAATTGTAGAAACATGTTGAAATATGGTATGAAATATTCTCAAATATTCTCAAAAGTAAAGTCTTTTTTTTTTCATACAATGGTGGTAATGAGGTGTGAACCTAAGACCTCATGGAAATTGTCCAAATTTCTCACCATTAGCCTAATCCTAGTGACTTAATTCAAAAGTAAAGTTGAGCTTAGAGTATCTTTATTTTTTTAAAAAAAAATATTATCTTTTTGAGCAGAAAATTTTGTGGGGAAAGTACATATGCAAATTTGGCTTTTTGAACAAGAAGATCTAAAAATTGAAAGATTTATAAGGTATGTTCACTTTAATTATCATTCTCTCGCATATATTTTTTACTAGTTGGAACCTGTATATTTGTGCCTATAGTAGTTCTATATATTTGTGCTTTTAAGGATAGAAAGTTATGGTAACTGTGAAATTTTTATTAAAAAAACTCATCTTTGATTAATTGTTAGCAATATTTAAAAAAATTATTTATTTTTATTGAAAATGTGCTCCCTAAGAAGTTGATATTTATAAATATATGGAAGAGGAAGGTGTTATGGCAGCATACTTTTATGTTTTTGAACACTTGTTAGAGCAGCATGTCTTAGCATTCTAAGATGTAGTCAATACTTATTTTCTAATGCATTTTGTTTTGTTTTGTTTTCATTCATAATATAGAAATCATGAGGGTTGATCGATATTGGATGTATAATAGACTAGCGCCAAATCGAAAAGGGTTGACAGATGAATTTATAAGAGGCGTAGAAGAGTTTTTGTCATTTGCATTAAGTCAAGAAAATTTTGTATCTAATGGCAAGATATGGTGTCCTTGTTCAAGGTGTGATAATGGACAATTTATTGATATTGAGATTGTGAAGCATCACCTTTACAAGTTTGGGTTTGTTCCTGAATACTACCAATGGATCTCACATGGGGAGCCTTATGTGCCCATTAATAGTTTTGAGCATGATGTTGGTGCACATCTTGAGTCAATGGTCAATAATGAACCAACAAATCCATATCGTACAATGGTTTTGGAAGCTGTTGGACCAAGTTTCAATGTTGATTTTGATAGAAATGAGGAAGAGCCTCCTAATCAAGATGCTAAGAAATTTTATGAGATGTTAAAAGCAGCAGAAGAGCCATTATATAAGGGTTGTAGAACACACACTCCATTGTCAGTGATGTCAAGGATGCTAAACATCAAGTCTGAGTTTAACATGAGTGAGACTTGCTTTAATCGCATTTTGCAATTAATGAAGGAGATATTGCCAGAGGATGCGAAGTTGCCCGATGATTTTTATAGGACCAAACAAATGGTTAAAAAACTTGGATTACGGTATGAGAAGATACATGTATGCAAGAATGGTTGTATGATATACTACGGTGAAAAAAAAAAAAAAAAAAGAGTGCTCAGTGTGTGGTCATCCTCGTTATAAATCGAAGGTAAACGGTGATGTGAAGCAAAATGACATACCTTTTAAGGTATTGCGTTACTTTCCTCTTACACCAAGATTGAAGAGATTATACATGTCAACAAAGACAGCTGAACACATGACATGACACAAAACAACTAGTCAGGAGTCGGGGGTGATGAGCCATCCTTATGATGGAGAGGCATGGAAGTGGTTTAATGAGTGTCATCCGTCCTTTTCTAATGAGCCTCGAAATGTTAGGTTAGCTCTTTCAGCTGACGGATTTAGTCCTTATGGGCAAATGGCACATCCTTATTCTTGTTGGCCAGTAATTGTGACACCATACAATCTCCCACCAGAAATGTGTATGGATACATCTTACATGTTCTTAACTCTTGTGATTCCAGGGCCAAAAAATCCTGGGCAAAATATTGATATGTACTTACAACCTTTAATAGAAGAGTTGAAAGTTTTGTGGGAAGTTGGTGTGGAAACTTACGATTCTTTTAAGAAGCAAAATTTTCAACTACGAGCTGCACTTATGTGGACTATAAATGACTTCCCTGCTTACGGCATGCTATCTGGTTGGAGCACACATGGTGTTTTGTCATGCCCTTATTGTATGGAGTTAAGCAAGGCATTTTACTTGAAAGAAGGACAAAAGCCAACCTTCTTTGATTGCCATCGTCAGTTTTTACCATGTGATCATCCTTTTCGTAAGGATAAAAAGTCATTTTACAAAGGTAAGGTTGAAAAGTCCAGTCCTCCACCAAGGCCATCGGGTGATGAGGTGTGGCATCAAGTGCATGGCTTACCTAAGATTATGGAGAAGACTAGCAGAGAAAAGTTTATAGGTAATTGGACCAAACGAAGTATATTTTGGGACTTGCCTTATTGGCATACGAACCTCATTCGACATAATCTTGATGTGATGCATATTGAAAAGAATGTATTTGATAATATATTCAACACTATGATGGATGTCAAAGGAAAGACGAAGGACAATTTAAAAGCTAGGAAAGATTTACCATTATATTACAATCGTCCCAATCTTGAATTGAAGGTTCAAGATGATGGTAAAATTGTGAAGCCAAAAGCAGCATACACATTATCAAAGGAACAACGCAAATTGGTGTGTGAGTGGGTCAAACACTTAAGGCTCCCTGATGGTTATGCTTCAAATTTGTCTAATTGTGTTAACATGCAAGATTACAAACTATCTAAGATGAAAAGCCATGATTGTCATGTGTTCATGGAGAGGTTAATGCCAATTGCATTCAAGGACTTGTTGCCCGAACCAATTTGGAATACCTTGACCGAGATAAGTTTGTTTTTCAAAGATTTATGCTCAAATGTGCTACAAGTAGAACGTATGAAAAAATTGGAAACAAACATTATGGTGACATTGTGCAAATTAGAGAAGTTTTTTCCTCCAGGATTTTTTGACTCTATGGAGCATTTGCCAATCCATTTACCATATGAAGCAATGGTTGGTGGTCCAGTTCAATATCGCTGGATGTATCCATTTGAACGATAAGGTTCTTAATCTTTAGCTAAATAATCATGGCTAAATTTGACAATGTTAATAACTTGTGAAACATTCCTTAATATAGGTTTTTGAATAATTTGAAGAAGAAGGTTAAGAATAAGGCACATGTAGAAGGTTCAATTTATGAAGTATATCTTATTGAAGAAACTTCAACCTTCTGTTCTTATTATTTTGAGCCTTACATCCAAACCAAGCTAAATAAAGTTAGTCAACATGATGATGGCAGAATGGTTGATGCACCCGATGGATGCTTTAGTATTTTCACCCATCCAGGACGTCCAGCTGGAAATGAGCAAAAACGGTATTTGTCAGATGCTAAATTAAGTGCAGCAACCACTTATGTTCTCTTGAATTGTCAAGAGATTGAACCATTTGTTGAGTAAGTTTAACATTATAAAACCTAATAGCTTAAGTAGTCACAACTTTCATATCTTATCACTTGAGTAATTGTAATGTAGGATCTTTGAAGAAGAAGTGAAGAAAAGTTCACATGATGTTTCCAGTGAAATAATAGAGGCTAAGATAAATAGTAAATTTGCAACTTGGTTCAAGTCATATGTAAGTTTCTTATAATCAAGTAAATGATTACCATTGTTAATATTTTCTAATTAACTTGACACTCAATCAATTATAAATTTCTTACTAGGTTTTTGATTCAGCAAATGGTGTCACTGATCATCGTATAAGGGATTTAGCATGGGGTCCCTTTAGAGAGGTGCACACGTTGCCTCAATATTGTGTAAATGGTTATAGGTTTCACACAATGAGCCATGGCACAAATAAATCAACTATGAATAGTGGTGTGTTCATAAAAGGGACCACTTTCTCTAGTGAAGATTTTGAAAGCAATTATTATGGATTGCTGGTTGATATTATACAATTAGAGTACCCTAACCGAACCACTAAAAGAACTACTGTTGTATTGTTCAAGTGTGAGTGGTCCGATCCCACTATAAATTGAGGATGGAAGGTGCACAAACATTATGGTCTGGTTGATATTAATCACAAAAGAAGATTTTTGAAGTATGAGCCGTTCATATTAGCTCATCAATCTCAACAGGTGTACTTCTCAGAGTATCCTAGCAGAAAGAAAGATAGAATTGATTGGTGGGTTGTGTGCAATATTAAAGCTAGAAGCATGATTGAGTCTCCAGATTTGGCTTACCAAGAGGATGAGATGTCTATCTCACCTGAATTGATATTAAATGATGAACTTGATATGTTGTGCAATGTTGATGGTGAGGAAGAGGAAGTACAAGATATTGAAGAATTTGACTTTGAGTCACTCTCTGAAGCTGATCAAGAGGAAGAGAGTGTAGAGTATGAATCCACTGATGATGATTAAGACACTCAAGATGACGTTGATGAAGAAATCTAATGTTTTTTGGACTTGTATTTTTATTGGCTTTAAGACTATTACAATCATGTGATTGAGTGATTTATGTTATAGTTTTAAGTTATTTTGATTGCTTTTGTATATAAATATGATTTGTGCTTTGTGTCTTAATTCTTACTTTGTTCCTCTATATATTATAAAAGTGTGTGATTTTGGTGGGTGTTTCATTCATTTATTTGGTGATTACTATAGACATGCCAAATATTAATCGTAAAGGACTGAATTCTCAAGGTAAAAGTGGAGCTACCGATGCAAATATTTCTCCACTACCAGCCCCCATATCTTTAGTTGCAGGTCCTTCTCAACCAGCACCTCCACCTCCACCTACACCACCTTCGCCACCCACATCTCAAGCTACAAATGGGCTGCGATACTTAGCTCTTAATGGAAAAACGTAAGCCTATCTTATTCTTGGTATTAACATTCAAATTATAATCATTTGTGGTTCTTTTTTCTTTAGGTTCAAGCCTCACGATGTTGTTCGACAAATAGTAAAGATATTCAAAAAATCATTTAGTGGTCCATGGTATAAATGGAGTGAAGTGCCAAATGAAGCTAAAAACATGTGGTTCAATGAGTTAAAGGTTGATTGAGATGAGTTTCACATATTATTCTTTTTATAAGTAAAGTTTTCCATTAACATGCAATAATTTTAACTTTTTTTCTTGTCATATTCTAGAGATCTTATTTTTGGGATCCAACACTTGAGGAACAAATTAAAGAAAGATTTGAACAAATTGGTGCAAAGCGACTAAGTGACCACTTGAGCAAGGCAAAAAAAAAATTCAAAGCTTCTAAGACTTCTCCCAAATGGATTGCTGAAAATCACTGGAACATACTCTTGCAATATTGGGAAAAAGAAGATGTGAAGAAGATTTCAGAAATCAATTCCAAAAATAGACTATCAAGTTCAAACAACAATGGACCATCCTTACATACGGGGGGATCAAAACCACTGGAAGGATATTTTGATGAATATGTGTGTTTTTAAATTGCTTATTAGTGCATATAAAAAAAGATTTGCTTGTTAGTGTTTTGATTGGTTTAGATAGTTTATATGATGCTAAGTTTATTTTTTAATATAGGTGGAGAAGATGGGTGTTCAACCCACTGCACCAAAGTTGTTCATGTTGACCCATCACTCAAAAAAGAAAGATGATTGGTGTGACTTGAAATCAAAATCTATTGTGGTATGTACCTTATACATCTTGTTCTCTCTCTCTCTCTCTCTCTCTCAATTGTTTTGGATATTCTTTTCCTATGTTTTAGTTCACTTCATGTTTTTGGGGTTAAATTTTATATAATTGTTGGTATCCTTATGCATTAAAAGGTGACAACCTATCAATTGTATGCTTTGTGAAGATAGCACTAGGATTAGGCTTTACCAAAAATTGTTTGCTCTTTGTCTGTATAGTTTGTTCTTGGAAATTGACCCTTAGTTAGAATTAATTTGTGAAAGTGTTGGAACCTGTGCAGTCTACTTCTCTGTTGAATTGCTGTAAGGTGTGGGTAATTCATAAAAAAATGGATTATGATTTGTTAAATCCTTGGCATGGATAAAATCAAAAGAATTTGGGATTTGTGTTTAGCTATGGGGCTCAATCTTGTTGTTTGAAAATCTACCCTACTTTTGTGTACAAATGAAGTGGTTGCATTGGCTGAGAGTGTGTAGATGGTCATGGAAAGGGTCCAAGTAGGTGACTTTTGCTCAATTGTATATCTAATGAGCATTTTGTCTTGGTAAATTGGCTGATGCATTTGACCATGAATGATTTGGATTTCGTACTTTAGTTTCCCTCATTCTGTTCTTTTGTTCTTCTTTCTTTATTTTCCTTTATGCGTGAGTTTGGACTGGTATTTTCTTTTGGTATTAGCTCCTAATCCCATTGTCGAACAAAATGAGTTGTCCAACTTAAAGAACTTGAATTATAGGAACATTCGATGATACTAATGTTTAAAACATTATTAATTTATTGTTAACAGTAGTTAGGAATTAGGATTGTTAAAAGAAAAACAACAGGACATACAAGGATGTGATCCAATCATGTTGTTACAAGTTTGTTGGTGAAACTGTATATCCGTATTAACACCAAGAACAACAAAACTGGTCTTCAAGTTTCTGGGACAAATATGTAAAAGTTCAAGGGTCAGGATTCACTTTTTCCTATAGGGATAGATGAAGGGTGAAGATCATCATGATGTAATGTCACTCTTTTGTTGGGAACTTAACAGAGAGTGAATAGAATGACTTATTGTGATAATTCTTATAATTTAAAAATTAAATTAGAAGATTTAATATTTTATGGTGACTGTTTGCAAATAAGTAAAAAATTAGGAGGTCTAAATGCACTTTTTTGTATAATATTCCTTGAATCAATAATATAAGTAAGGGTTAGTAAAAGAAAAGTAGGGGCTTGTGTATATACGGCTTTGACCTATTTCGTGTAATCGATGTTTGATCTCTTTTTGGTCTGATTGTATGGATGGAAGAACTAATCAATTGATAATGCATATACAAAGAATTAATGGGCCACATTTTCTACACTGAATCAATAAATTACTGTGAGACTTGTAACCTACTAGTATAACAAGTTCAGTAGGGTGGGGAACATAGTTACACAGGAAGTAGTAACCAACTTGAATGCGTTCATTCTAATTTTTTCAACTTTAAACCTATGGGTGAGTCCTAGAGTTCTGTGACTCTTCATCTCACTAGGCAATACAGGTGACAGATGGGAAATTGTGCAATAAGTTGGACGGTAATGTAATTGTAATGTATGCCCACAACCATGGTTTGTTGTTCTTTCTACATGACCACTAACATAGTCATCAATCCCAAGCCTTTCAATGTGGAGTAAAAAATAAATTAGATCTCAAGCATTAAACTCAAAAATTTTCTGTCCTTAAAATAATTAATAGTAATACATATTAATTTAATTTTATATAAATATAACAAGTCACATATTAATTTATATAACTGATTTTACACAAATATAATAAGTCTTAAATAAATTAAATACACATAATCCTATTAAATTTTTTGCACACTTTTAAACTTATTTTGTCTCCTAAACTGATGTGAAAGATTGTATGGTAAAGTGACCTATAATTAGCATTTTTCTAATTATGAATTTGGTTGGAATACTTGCATGAGTCTTGATAGGTGGCTATGGTTTTATCATAACAGGTGTAGAATTTGAACACCTAATTAGCTTAAGTGTCCATAAGGCCTATACTTATTCTATCCTTAATTGACATTTACATTTGCCTAATGGGCCTTTTTTTTTCCTGCTTATTTGGTACCCAAGGGTTACTCCTCATCCCCTTAGTGCCATCTTTACTTATGTTAGGATTGTCAATAGTTTCTAATCTCATTAAGTGTTCCTAGAGAAGATAAATAAATAGGTTACTCATAGGAATCTATCTATAGAGTTAAAAGCTAATAATAAATGTCTTGGCATGATCTTTCAAGTTTATTAGAAATATCAATAGACTTTATCCTATTTTATATGATGTCAACTTGAATACAATTTGGGTTTGCCCTCTTCTTTCATTATAATTATTTTTTCCTTGCTTTTATTGGCATTGCAGTAGTTAGGAAATGCTAAATATTAGACATGGTTGCATTGTTTTGTAGTTTGCATGGTACTCTCATTACATATTTTGTATGAACTAACTCTTATATCATATTTTCAGGAAAATTATAAAGTATTTAAAAAGAGAAAACTCCATGAGCATGTTGGTGACACATCTAATGAAAACAATGATGGGATGGAAGATGACATAATAGAAAGTGACATATTTAATAGAAATGAAGATGATATAACAGCAGAACATGACTTAGATCATCAAGAAGAGTTGTCACTTTGGGTTGAAGCTATTGGTGGGCCCAAGAAAGGCAGAATTTATGGCTTAGGATCTCAATCATCTGTGGTTTGCCCACTAAATTTAAGAGCTTGTACTTCTAATGCTTCCACACATCATTATTCTAATACACCTGAGTTTGAAGAAGCTGTCCAACGTGAGATTGAGAAAAGATTGGGGGATGTGAGAGCAGTGGTTCAAGAGGTGGTACAATAGGAGGTGCAAACTGCTGTTAAACTACTTTCACGTACTTTTCAGAGAGAGGATCTTACACAAGCATCACCAAATGGTCTTAGTTCACCCACCCCATGAATATTAACTTCTACATAGACAGATTTAGACTTAACTTTTGTTTAGGAAGAACAACTTGTGTAGGTCTATGTATAACATTTTGTGTCATGTTGGCAGTATCTTTTGATATAATGTAGATAGTTTCAAACTAATTGCTTGGAATGATATTTTGGGTTATGTTAATATATAGTTGATGCTACATAGGTAATTATAGATTCTATATTTTGGGTTATGTTAATATATAGTTGATGCTACACAGGTAATTATGGATTCTATTTTATGTTTACTATTATTTTTATTGTATTCAATTTATGAGAAATTAAATAAGGGTTGTCTTATAAAAAAAATGTCCATTAGTGATGAATTAGTCTCTTACTAAATTTAAACACATGATGTTTTAAGGTGATGATGTGGCATAAATTTAGTGACGGATAGCGATGGAAAAAAAATCTCTTGCCTGGTAGAGATTTAGAGATGAATTGGTATAACCCGTTGCTAATTTAGCGACGGATTGCGAGGGTATAACCCATTGCTAATTTAGCGACGGATTTGCGAGGGTATAACCCGTTGCTAATTTAGAGACACATTTGCGAGGGAATAATCTGTTGCTAATTTAGAGACGGATTTTTGCGACGGAATAATCTGTTGCTAAATTAGCGATGGATTTGCGAGGGAAATATCTGTTGCTAATTTAGCGATGGAATTAATCCGTCGCTAAATTTTAGCGTGGAGCAATCTAGCAATGACTTTAGCGACAATGAAATCCGTCGCTAAATCAAATTTAGCGACAGATTTTTTGCATTTAGCG
Source organism: Ormosia emarginata (assembly GCA_029884605.1). NCBI lineage: Eukaryota > Viridiplantae > Streptophyta > Magnoliopsida > Fabales > Fabaceae > Ormosia > Ormosia emarginata. The sequence continues at coordinate 3,517,070 of JAQQTP010000042.1, read as the reverse complement.
ACGGATTTGTCCGTAGCCAAATCCTGATTTTCTTGTAGTGATCAATGATATTGAACCATCGCCCATATAATGGTACAATATCATTGAGCAATCAATGATATTAAACAACCGCCCATACAATTGCCTAATACCATTGAACAGTGCATACAAACACATGGAATCACACGTCAAGTAATGCAATGATATTATGATGCATAATATGAGGTACGATTATGCTCAATCAAAGATATGGGATGATGTAAGTGCAATGTCATAAATAATGTCATGAATGTCATGAACTTACTATTCCTCTTTATGGTAGGGAGGGAATATGTAACCTCCTATAAGCTACCATCTCTCTTTCTGTGAATACAATGTCATGAGTGTCATGAAACTTGACTATTACTTTCTTTGCAGTGGGGAGGGAATCTGTTACCTCCTTAACCCACCATTCTGAACTGTGTCTATGTTATGTATGAGTATGTGTGCATGATGTAGTGTTATGCCTAACTCTTACATAACTACTACAAAATCTCTATACTTGCACTACTAGCTCTACCTCTATGAGAGCGTTCATGCGACTTTAAATATACTGTTCTTCTTAGTATACATTCTTTCTTACTTTAACATTTTTCCCCATCACTATGAGGCATCCAAGCCACTATGGCACTCTTAATTGTCCATCTTACTTAACATACTTGAACCTTACGTTTTCCCAATTCATATCTAAGCAACCCTTGGTTGCTTACTTCATAATTCCCCTTAATTCTTATTAACTGGGCACCAAGGCCCCTTATTCTTATCATTTAGGCACTATGGCCCTTCTCTTTTCTATACTTATCTATATGCTTATATTCCACTTTCTCACCACTTTTCATGTGATATCTATGCAACCTTTTGTTGCATCAAGAACTAGACTTATATCTAAGTCAATCTATGTCTAATGGATGTACAATCTTTCCTTTTTCTCAATCATATTTTTAATCCTTAATCTTAATCATTAAACTCATATACAAATTATACTTTTCATAATTTAAATATTCTTGATATTAATTAAAATAATATAAAAGAGCTCAATACATTTCATTGTTTATATAAAATAACACCATAATCTTTTTCCCTTGTTCTGCATCTAGCGCTTGAGCGCTAGCCTTCCAGCGCTTAAGTGCTGGCCACGCATCCAGAAATCAATTCTGCCAACTGAGCGCTTGAGCGCTCAGTTCCCAGTGCTTAGGCGCTGGTTGGGTTGTTCAATTCTCCTCTTCTGTGGGTTGGGTGCCCAAGCGCCCAACTTACAGCGCTTAAGCGTTGGCTGGGTAGCAACATAATGTAACACCCCAAATTTCCTAAATAGTTGACAGTAATTTTGACAGTTAATAGAATTCTATTGTTTAGTGATTTCTGTTATTTTGAGTATTCCGTCAACGTATTTGATCGTTTTGAGTGATTTACTCCGTGTCAAGAAAATAATAATTTTCGGGCCGGAGAAAAATCTTTAAGTATTTATTTCTCTTGACTGTTAATTATTTTTAACAATCTGATTTGATTTTCATACGTTTTCTAATATTTGTGATTTTTGTGGATGATTATAAATTTTTATGGTTATCTGGTTGTTTTTGGGCTGTTTGTGGGTCCCAGTGGTCCTACGTGGGCCCGAGGTGAGTCCCAAAACATGAAAATTTTTCTGCGTATAGAAAAATTTGTACTGTTTAGACGAAGACAGGGGATCTTACTAAATCTGAATCCGGAAACAATTTTTTAAAAATTTCTTGTACTGTGTTTTGTACTGTATTTAATTATCGGGCGATAAAAATACAGTAAATATATTATTTTGTGGGGTTATAGCAGATAAAAATAGAAATTATACTGCTTAAGTCAATGATAGTGGTTATGACAACTTTTGACGGACCAATAGGAAACAAGTTTAATGCTTTTGACGGACCAATAGGAAGCAAGTCTAATATTGAAGACTTTGATATCAACCGTCGATTTAATCAACGGTGTAGGATTAGTCTAATAAAATGGCTATGACCATTTATAACCGTTGGATTTAGATTTAAATCAAGGGTGGAGATTTGATCTTATAAAGTGGCTAGGACCATTTGTGACCGTTGGATTTGGATTTAATCAACGGTGGTGATGGATCATTTATAATCATTGGATTTGGATTTAATCAATGGTGGAGATTTGGTCTTCTAAAATGGCTATGACTAATTATGACCCTTGGATTGAAAGTAAAAAGGAGTAATCTTGACCCTTCATTTTTGGAGATGGATCTAATGGCTAGAATTTTAAGGAGAAAGATCTAATGACCTAGATTAAGTCTTCTAATCAAAAGTCTACCTTAATCCTAATCATTGATCTAATCAATGGCTTAAATGGCTCTAAATGGTGGCTTGAAAAGATGACAACATTATGGAATGCATGCATGGAGGGGGGACGGTTTTGTGCTTCATTTTGGAGCTAAAGAAAAGCTTTATGACCATTATTAGATGTCTTGGTCAATTATACATCATTATTGATCATTTAGCACTCTTAGGAGAATGCTTGGAGGGGGGACGGTTTTGGTGCATGCTTAAGGGCTTAGATAGGTTTCAAGACCATTATTAGTTGTCTTGGTCACTTATTGATCATTCTTGATCATTTCCTTCAAGCAAACTCTTAGAAAAATTTCTCTCCTTCTCCTTCAAGCTAGCTCACGGCCATGACCTCAAATTCTACCCTCCATCACTCAAAAATTTCATACAACCTAGTTTCTTGAATCCTTACCTTATTCTAAGAACATCTCTAGTTATGAGTTTTCACTAAATCATTCATCTTGAGTTTCAAATCCCAAGCTTCAAGTTTCTACCAAAAATGGTAAAGTTCATATTTCTTCACCCAATCTTTTAGTTTTGATTTTCTAAGCCATGCTTGAATCATGGTTTACCTATTCTTTTACTTGTTATTGATTTTAAGATTTGTTTATGATTTTTAGAGATTTTTCCAAGGAGCTCTACGAAATTGATAGGAAGGGAAACCAAGTGTTTTCACTTCATTCTTTACCTTAACCAAGTTTAAGAAACCTTTCTCTCACAAAAATCAAAAACTCCAACCTTGTTCTTCAAGAGGAACCATTCGGCCATTCACCCAAAATCACCATCCAATCTCTTTTAATTTTATCCAACCATAGATCTTGAATCTACATGATTTTCTAAGCAACTTTCATGTTGGAGACTTTCTCTAAATCATTCATTTTCAACCTTGTTCTTCAAGCTAAAGATTGGAGCTTTATTGGTGAAGTTTGTTAATCTTCACTTTTCTTTTGATTTTCAAGATTCTAAGCCATGTTTGATCCATGGTTTATCTTGTTCAAGCTTGATTTACTAATAAATATATGTTTTGTTTTGTATTTGAGAAGCCCTTGGTGGTGAAGGACTTGGAAAAAGAAGCAAAACAAGGAGCTTTTGAGGATCTTCAAGAGGTAAGAGGGAGATTCATCTCACCAACCAAGTATGGTGGTGAGAGATGGTTTGTGTATTTGATGGATGGTGAATCCATGTGAGGATTCATATCCATGGTCATGTAATAATTTGTGGGTGTTTATGTGCTTTGATTATTTGCATATGCTTGATATGCTTTGCATGATTTTATGGCTTACATGGTATGCTTATAACATGCAAGATGATAATATGGTATGCTTATAATATGCATGATAAGAATATGTTGAAATTATGTATATGTATGCCATGATGAGATAATGGAAAAGAAATCAATTTTTGGCTCCAATGGCCAAAGGAAGAGGGCTACGATCTTGATACCCATGATAAGGGTTTGTGTTGAAATTTTTCAAGAACAAGGAAATTAATTTTTGGTCCCTAGAAAATGGTGAATTTTGGCCAAGACACTTCAAGATATGTGTCAAAATTAATATTTTCATGAATGATGAAATGAGATGTTTAGAAAAACAAGGAAAATAAACAAAGGGTTTATTTTTCAAAGAGTACATGAACACAGTTTTAGAAGGATTTTTATTGATTTATTTTGTGTAAAAAGTTTCTAAATGTTTTACTAATCATGAGCTTTAGATGAAAGGAGCAATGTTGATTTTTAAGGATTTGCAAAGAAAGTGAAAAATGAAAATGAATAAATGATTTGATTTCAAAGACCAAGTACTCACGGTTTTTGTAAAGAATTTTTAATGGTTTTGTTTGTGTAAAACCATTTGACTTAGAAGGAAAAATATTTGATGGTTTAAATAATCAAGTACCACGGTTTTGAAGGCTTCTAATGCCTTGATTTTATGAAACAAAGTGATTTTGGTATAAGAAATTTGGAAAGGGAATCAGAGTATTTTATCACTTGAGAAATGAATTTCAGTATGTATATGGAAAAGAGAGGTTCAAACACACCTCAATTTATTTTAAAGAGAATTGATTTTAGAATTGATTTGAGAAAAATGGAGAATATAATAGTGATTTGATATTTTCTAACGTGTAACTCATCCTTTGGGTTTTGGAGAGCGTTAGTAATTTTTAAAGTTTGAAACATTGATTTAATTCAATGGAATTGTGAATTTGTTGAATAAATTGTGAAAAGGATTTTCTTGAGTAAGAAAATGTGAAAAATAATATGAGTAGTCATATTATTTTGAGAAAGGTTAAAATAGAATTTTTGAAGGTTGAGAAATATTTTTCGTAATGGAATTATGGTGAAAAATGATTTACGTAACTTAAAAACGTGATTTTTAAGCTACGCGATTTAAAAAACGTTTAAATATTTCCACGCGATTTGAAAAATGTTGAAAATATTTCTACGCAATTTGGAAAGCGCTTAAATATTTTTACACGTTTGAGATATTGTTGAAAAATTGCTACGCAATTTATAAATGGTGGAATATTTTTATGTGATTGAGAAAATGTTGAAAAATCACTACGTGATTTGAAAATACAACGGAAATGTTATAAAATTTTGAAAACGTAACAAAAATGTTATGCGATTGTGAAAACACGACGAAAGTGTTTTGTGACTATGAAAACGTGATAATATAATTTCGCTGTTGAAAATATAGTATAATTACTGATGGGCCAGTGTGTGGACCCTGATTATGAGATAATGAAATTAAAACTGAGAATGGGCCAATGTGTGGACCCTGAATATGAAAGTATGAATTTTGCCTATGATTGGCATTGGTGCATTGAACATGCATTGGAAATGAGGAATTTTTCCTGTGATTGGCATTGGTGCATTGAACATGCATTGAAAAGATATGCATTGAGGCATATGATGATTTTGAATTAAACAAAAATTGATAGCTGATGCTATTGGGACCCTTGTGGTTGAAGAGGGAATGTGAATTGATAGTGAGGTCTATGATGGATCTTGGGGTGCGTCGAGGCGCGGCGGTCGACCAGTGGATATCTGTCTGTGGGCTACGGCTGGACCATATGCCACTTGGCGATGCAGTCCATTGCAACACATTGATGATACCTGACAAGAACACGATTCTTTTCAAAAGCTGGACATTTGTCTGTGGCCTAAGGCTGGGCATTATCTGTGGGCTAATCTGGAAGATTGTCTTTGGGCTAAGGCTGACAATTAACAGAGCATTCTTCTCGAAATTGTGAAAACCTCCATGGAGTAGGACATTGAGTCTACATGCATAACATATGCATAAAACTGAGTATCTATATCTGCATGATATAATAATTGAGGAATATTGGATGATGTTGATGATAATCATGTTGATGGCATTATTGTGATTATTGTGTGATGATAATAATGTTAATGGCATGATAATGATAGTTGATTAATGTTGATGGTATGATATATCTGTATGATATGTTGTTGTGTTATCTCTGTGCTACCATGTTGGTATTGGCGTAGGTGATCTCACCTCTTTGTTATATTATGTTGTTGTGCTTGTATTGGTAAAAATTATATAATAGATGGAACGAGTTGTCTTAGACATACGGGTGATAATACTCTGAGATTGAAGACAACATCAGAGAATGACCATTCCAGATTTGATAGCGTGCAGTGTTGACATAGAACAGATGTCTGATGCATCCAGATGGATACAAGAAGGAATAAGTATGTTAAGTTTTCTCATTAGTGTTGTACCGTGCTATTAAGTAGGACCCGTCATGGGGTTTGCTACTATTAAAAAGAGAGTCTGTTAGTTTTATTTTTCTCTTTAACTTGTCAAATATTAATTAGTGTCAATATTGTATATTAGTAATACTTATGGATTTCAGTAAGTTTATGTTTCTGTAATAAGAAATTTTAAAACTCACCCTTTTATAACTCAAACCTTTTATGAAATCATTTTCAGATTGGGAGTTGGTAGTCATAAATGTGATACCCTAAGGAGGGTGTTACATATAGCGTGTTGCTCTCCTCCATTTTCCTCATCCATTTCAACTCATTCATACCAATTCCTTGGAACTTTTGCATTCAACAACCAGAATATAACTCAAAATACAATCTTAATACCTCAATCTAGCTTCAAAAATCAACCCACCTTCCATGAAAACCCATTTTTTAACCATCAAAATTCATGAAAAACTAAAAGCATAGTCTTACTCTCCACTTCATACATAATCAAATTAAACCAAAAGAAACCTCTTATCTCACATAATCTCAGGTTAATTCATCATAAACAGCAGCCTCATGAAAGAAATGGGATGAGAAGTAAGCTAGAATTAAATCCCCCTACCTTGGTTGATGATAAATCTTAAAGCTTTGGGTCCTCTTCTTCTCTTCCTCTCCACTTCTTCCTTCTCTTCTCATTTTCTCTTCTTCTCTGGTTCTTCTCCCCCTCCCAGAAGCTACGAGAGACGAGAGAGAGAAGTGAGAATTATCTCACTTTTAAGAATATGCCCCAAGGGCATTTTTATCTTTTTATAGGAATTTCCCACCTCTTAGGAATACTTTGATCTTATTATTTCAAGATTTCTAACCTCCATAAGTATTAAAATAAATCTTATGATTCATTTTAATACTTATCTTGTCATTTCCTTAATTTTCCATATCTGCACTAAGTCTATTCGGTATCAAAACACATACTCGGTGTGCTTAAAAATACCAAACGAACTTAGTTTACCTTCAAACTTTAACTGTAACTTTTTTAACTCATTTATAACTTGGAAATAAACTATCCATATTTATTTCCCTTAACTTAACCTTTAAAACCATTTTTCTGAGTCATTTTAGGCCACTTTCCACCTTCTATGTTGCGGCAAAATGCCTAAACTAACTCAGTTTGCCATAAAACTGAACTGGCATGTTAAGCAAGTATAATAGTACCTCTGAGACCATATACAAGCCTAACATGTTTTCTCGGGACGTTACAACATGCTCTAGGAGTTTCTCTCTGATGACTCGCTATGTGACTCAGCATATGACTCAAGGCTAAAGGAAGGTTCTAGGAGACTCTAAAAATATCTTAATCAAAATATCCTGAGCTTCATCTTTTTCATGAAGTCTATAAATAAGAGGGCTTTGATTCATTACTATTTTTTGCATGAAGCTCTCACCCTTTTCTCTCCTTGTGTTCCACGGCCAAATACCACTTGGAGGCCAAAATTCTACACTTGGTCATCTTTTCTTCATCTCTATTCAAGAAGCCAAAATCTATACACCAAACTCTCTCACATTTATGAAAATATCTCTCACTTTTCTTTCTTGAAAGCCACGGCCAAGCTTGTTTGTAGAGGCCAAGTTTGTTTCCATCAATTCCATCAAGGAAACCATAAGCTAAACACAAAACTCTTATCATTTTCCTTCTCTATAACCGACGGCCAAAGTACCAAGAACCCACCTCCCAACTTCCTAAACTTCATCTAATTTCATATCTTGAATCCTTATACCAATTCAAGATACTTTGGTGTTGTGATCATCTTCATCTCCCTTTTGGAAATCAAAAAGTTCTTATAACACCCTAACTTTTGGATGAATTACAACATTGTCCTAAATGTACTATTTTATGTTTCTATGAGTTATAAAATGAATTTGACTGTTTTGTGACTGTATTTGACTGTTGTGTGTGATTTACTCAGAGTCAAGAAGATAATAATTTTCGGGCCGGGGAAATCTTAATTTAATTAATCGGAGCTGGGGGATCTTACTAAACCCAATTCCGAGTGATACGTGTATTAATCTTTTAATTTTTAGGATTTAACTATCCAATAAAAATATTTTATATTATTATAATATTTTTTTTATTGTACAGTACCTACTATTTTAAAAATAGTAGAATTTTGCTCCAAAATGGACCATGGACCCAGAAAAGTCTGTGGGACCCACGTTTGGAGAATCAGTCAACGTTTCTGGCTTGATTTATTTCTAAGCCAATGAGATGTGGTCAACAATAGTGGCTTAAAAGTTTCTAAGCCAATAGGAAATAAGTCCACAAAAGTGGTTAGACTAGTTAGTAAGTAACTAGAAAAACCTAACTAAGTTGATCTAACTAAGCTAAGTTAAATCAATGTATCTAAGTAGTAACTAAATGAAGTAAACCTAGTTAGCTACACCTTAGAGTTCTAGTTAGAGAAGGTTCTAATAATATCAAGACAAAGACTAGTTATCTTAAGTAACTAGATAGTTAGACAAGTAACTAAACAACTTAACTAAATGCACTTAAGTCTAACTAGATTGCATAAATGAACACAAACCTAATTTGTTTCCCCTAAGGCCATTCAGTTATGGCACATTCAAGAAGGGCTTAGTCACTTGATAACTTAGTTTCCTACACCAATGAGAAGTAAGCTTGGAGACAAAGCCTTGAATATCATCCATTGATTCCATCTAAGGCCATTAGGGAGTCTTAAGAGTCAACTAAAGTGGCCACCTCCTTTGAAAGAGCTCCACAGCCAAGTGCTCTATGAAGGGTGAGATAGCATTTTGTTATGTTCATTTCATCTTCAACCTTCTCCAAAAACAAAAACAACCAAGAAAAACTCCATTGTTACTCCTTGAGAGCCATTCGGCCAACACCTTAAACACCATCATCCACTCTTCTAAAATTTCACCTAACCCTACTTCTCAAATGTAAACATCATTCTAAGAACTTCTCTTGTTGAAAGTTTCTTCAAAAAAATTCATCTTGAGCTTAGAAAACCATCTTGAAGATTTTTCCTACAAGGTGAAAATCTTTGTTTCTTATTTCTAACTTGATTTCTTAGGTTCTAAGTCATGATTAATCCATGGTTTATATTTTTCTCCTATAATTATGACTCTTTAAATTTATTTGAGTTTGTTAGGGATTCTTTAGAGGTCACACGAAATTACTAGGAGGTGTTAGAAGAAGTTTGTCTTCCCTTAAGGTAAGAAGGAGATTTAATCTCATTAACCTTGTGTGGTGGTGAGAAAATGGATGTATTTGTGGTGAAGAATCCACAAGGATTCATTCACTTAGTTGTTTAATGTCTTTTCTATTTTTTTGTGATTGATTATGTGTGTATGCATGTTTATAGCTTTAAAATATATTGTATATATTTATAGATGTATAGTAATTATTGTAGGATGTGAATAATATGTGAGGATTTGCATGAGTGTTCCAAAGAACACAAGGAAGCTCACAGCTTCACCAAGAAAAAGAGAACTAAAATGTTCTCAACCATTTTCTAAAATAATGACTTAATGAATTTAGGTAAAATAATGAATTTGAAATTGATTTAGAAGATGAAAATGATTTAAAGATATATCATTTGTAAAGATTATGTTGAATTCGGCCAAAATGCCACATTTTGTATATTTGATTTCCAAAATTATTTTCTAATGTGGATTAAGTAATTAACTTAAAGAGAATTCAAATTCAATGAATTTTTGGAGAACAAAATAAATGAATTTAGTTTTAGAAACCCAAATTAGAGGAATTAATTATAAATAAGAAATAAAGTGAACACTTGAAAAATGTTAACGTAGAAGTTCACCTTTGGGTTTTGAAGCACGTTAGTGAGTTTCAAAGTGTAAATAATAGTTATAATTAAAGTAAGGTAATTTTTAAAGAAAAATGTAGAAAATATCATTTAATGAATTTTCTGGACAAAATACTGTCAAAATTAAAAGTGGACAAATAATGGGGAAAATGTCAAAGTATAATTAGAATGTAAAGAAAATATTATACGTAGTTGAAAAATACTAGAAATAGCTTACGCGTATTTAAAATAAATATTTTCAAGCTACGCGATTGAGAAAACGATTTAAAAATCTTACGCGATTGAGAAAACGATTTAAAAATCTTAAGAGTTTGAGAAAATGATTTTAAAAACATCACGCGATATTTAAAAACATCAAAATATATTTACGCGATTTAAAAATGTTTGAAAAAGTGACGTGATTGTGAAAACGCGATAAATTTTTTATGCGACTAAAAGGAACAGTAAGTTTTACTGTCGGGCCAAAATAGTGGACCCGGACATGTTGAGAAATAGTACTATCAAGTGGAGACATACTATATTTGGTTAATACAAATACTGAGGGTATGGTTGTAATTATGGTTTATAGTGATAATAAGGGTATTTGTGTAATTTTGGTTTATGTTCATACATTGAGAGATGTGTCAATTTGGTTGAAATTGGCGATTGGCTGACGAGATGAATTACACCGTGTTGTGGGTGTGATAGGCGTAGTGTGGTTTATTGAGTGAACTTGGAGGCATTAGTGTGCAGAGGATTCCATATGTAGACAGTTGGTAGCTCCTCTGGGCCGTGGTAACGGGCAACACACTAATGATCTCAACAAACACTATTCTTAATCAAGATCTTGTGGAGACTATCTAGTACAATGCCTGTGGTGCACAACGTATTTGACTGTGTACTACTTACATGATGTTTTGACTGTGGGCTATTTACACGACGTTTGACTGTGTAATAGTTGGTTGGGCAGCCTGAGGTACGGATAGGTCTTTCGGATCATTCTCTCTGATGTCTGTGTTTAGCTCCATGGAGTATGAATGAGTCGGTGTACATTTGCATTTGTGGTCTACATCATAATGTGATTGTTTATGTTTAATTTGAGATATTATGTTTGATATGTTAAGTGAGATATTATGCATGATGTGATGATATGAATCTTTGTATAAATTGTGATATCTGTATGTATTGTCATTTTCTGTACTACTATGCTGGTAATGATGTAGATTGTCTCACCTCTTTGTATGCATTTTCTATATTATTTTTATATTCTGTAAAGAGTTTAAGGAAGAGGAAGAGGAGCAGCCTCTAGAGATTCAGTACCCGGAGGACCAGCAACCGAGTGATCAGTTCGAGGAAGGCAAGCCGTTAGATCACCTATATCATTTGGATTGATCTTGTGGTTATGGCTTTGCCTAATTTCTTTGGTTTTGTGAGACTCGATTTTCACGGAGGCTCTGAAGTCTGGCGACTGCGTGAAGATAGAGGATCGGTAGTCTATGTGGGGCGCCTGACTGTGACCCTGCGTAGAGAGTTTGATGGAGCACTTATTTTTACTACTACTCTGTATTTACATCTTGAGATGCCTTTAACTCTGAGACGTTACTGGGGTGGACGTTTTCATGCACCCAGTGAGATCAGTAGTGTATCGACAGCACAGACTCCTGTCAGTAGAGTTGCGAGACATCCAGGATTTCTGTCATCCGATGATCCATCTGAGGATGATCCTTTGGAGGGTTAGAAATCTTTGATGTGTACTTGCGCATGTATATGATTTAGTATTATGCTGAATTTTTTTTGCTTTATTAAATATTTGTAGCTGTAAATTAGTTGTATACTTAAGACAAAAATCATATGTATATTATGGTGTGTAATAATAGTTTGTTTTGTTTTGTGATTTGTTTTATTTTATTTAATGATATCATGTATAAAAAGAAAAATTTTACAACTCATATTAATTATGTACTAAACGTTTTATAACTTGGGTAAGGTTTTATTATTATTATTATATCGTAAATGTGACATCCTCATTAGGGTGTTACAATTCTCACCTTGTTCTTCAAAGGAAGCTCACGACCACACCCTTCCAAAATACCTTCCAAGCTTCAATAATTCTAAACAACCACAGATCTTGAATCTCCATGCAATTCTAAGACCTTTTCATGTGGTGACCATTATCTAATTCTTCCATTTTCAACCTTGTTCTTCAAGCTAAAGATTGAAGCTTTATCGGTAAAGTTCATTAATCTTCACTTTTCTTTTGATTTTCAAGGTTCTAACCATGATTCTAATCCATGGTTATCTTAGATAAAGCCTTGAATATTAATATTGTATGTTTTCTTTGTTTTTAAGTTTCACTTAGTGGTTGAAGTTCATCTTAGAGGAGACAATAAGGGGGTCGTACAAGGAGCTTTGGAGGTTTCATCAAGAGGTAAGAGGGAGATTACCTCATCAGCCATGTGTTGGTGGTAAGGAGTGGATTTGTGTGTGGTGAGAATTCCATAAGGATTTAATCACTTGGTTATGTATGCTTAAGTGTTCTATAACACCCCAAACTTTCCTATTTATTAGACAATAATTTTAACAGTTAACAGAATTCTACTGTTTAGTAATTTCTGTGTACTGTAAAATTATTTTGAATATTCTGCCAATACATTTGATCGTTTTGTGTTATTTACTCCATGTTAGGAAAATAATAATTTTCGGGCCGGGGAAAAATTCTACGTAATTTAATTATTACTGAAAAGTCTTAATTATTTTACGTAATCTGATTTGATATTTATGCATTTTCTAATTTTTGTGATTTTATGAAATTTTTATATTACTCTGTTTGTTTTAGCATTATCCGTGGGTCATCTATGGGCCCAGGGAGGTCATATGTGGGCTCGCGTAGGTCCAGAAAAGTGAAAAAAATTTTACGTTTAGAAAAATTTGTATTGTTTAGACAGAGACAGGGGATCTTACTAAACCTGAATTCGAAAACAGTTTTAGAAAATTTCTTTTACAGTGTTTTGTACTATATTTAATTATCGATTGATAAAAATACAATAAAAACATTATTCGTAGGGTTATAGCAGATAAAAATAGAAATTTTACTGCTTAGTCAACAATAGTGGTTATGATCACTTTATGACTGTGAATAACAACCATCGATTTAATCAACGGTGGAGATTGGTCTTATAAAATGGCTAGGACCATTTATAACCGTTAGTTGAAGATTAAATCAAGGGTGAAGATTTAGTCTTATAAAATGGCTATGACCATTATTAACCGTTGGATGTAGATTTAATCATCGGTGGAGATGGATCATTTATGATCATTGGATATGGATTTAAATTAATGGTGGAGATTTGGTCTTCAAAAATGGCTACAACCATTTTGGACCCTTGGATGTAAAGTTTGAAAGAGTAATCTTGACCCTTCATTTTGGAGACACATTCAATGGTTAGGATTTCAAGGAAGAATGATCCAATGGCCTAAATTAAGTCTTCTATCAATAAGCTAAACCTAGTACCTATTTTAATCCAAACCATTAATTTAATTAAGGGTTAAGATGGCTTAAAATGGTGGCTATGAGATTTGTCACACTTTGATGAAGCAAGGAAGGGGGGACGGTTTTTGGAGATGCAAAGGAGGGGGGACGGTTTTGGTGAGTGAATGTGGAGCTAAAGCAAGTTTGAAGACCATTATGGATCACCTTGGTCATTATTGCATGAAAATTAACTTAGCAAAAATTTCTCTCTTTTCTCTCCCACCATAAGCTACGACCATCACCCCAAGAACCACCTTCCATCACTCAATAATTGTAAACAACCACACTTCTTGAATCCTTGCATCATTCTAAGAACCTTTGTAGTTTACACCAAGTTCTAAATCTTCCATCTTGAAGGACTTTTTCCAAAGAGCAAGTTTTAGGGTTTTGAAGTGAAGTGTAAGGAAACTTCATTTCTTCTCTTCTTTTTCATGTTCTAAACCATGTTTGATCCATAGTTCCTCTTATTCAAGCTTGATATACTAATTTCTTTGTATTTGTTTTATGTTTAAGAAACTTTTGTTAATGGAGTCTTGTTCAAAATACAAAGCAAGGAGCTTTTTGAGGATCTTCAAGAGGTAAGAGGGAGATCCATCTCACCAACCAAGTATGGTGGTGAGAGATGGTTTATTAATTTGATGGATAGTGAATCCATGTGAGGATTCATATCCATGGTCATGTAATAATTTGTGTGTGTTTATATGCTTTGATTATTTGTTTATGTTTGATATGATTTGCATGATTTTGCATGATTTTATTGCTTATATGGTATGCTTATAATTTGCATAAAAAAAATATGTTGAATATATTATGGTGAATGTATGTTGAAACAAGCAATTTTGGCTCCAAAGGCCAAGGGGGGCTACGATTTTTAGCTCCCAAAATTAGGGTTTATGTTGAAATTTTTCAACAACAAGGGAATTAATTTTTGATCCCTAAACTATGGTGAATTTCGGCCAAGACACCTCAAATTAGGTGTTCACAAATTGACATTTTTATGAATGATAAAATTGAATGATTGGAGAAGCAAGGAAAATAAACAAAGGGTTTGATTTTCAAGAAACCATGTGCACAGTTTTGGAGGAGCATTTTTATTAATTTATTTTGTGTAAAAACAAGATTGGAACTTAGTTGATTTGGAAGAAAAATATTTGATGGTTTCCAATGGCCATGTATATGGTTTGATGACTTAGAAAATGTTTTGATTATATGAAACCATGTAATTTTCATACAAGGATTTTGGAAAGGGAATCAGAGTGTTTTTGTCACTTAAGAAAAATGGAATTTTCATAAATAAAAGAAAAGAGGAGTTGAAGGTGTTTGAACCTCAAATTATTTTAAAGAGGATTAATTTTTAGAAGTGACTTGGAATTATAAAGAATACGTTGGTGACTTAAAATTTATAAACGTAAAACTCATTTATTGGGTTTTGGAGAGCGTTAGGAAATCTTAAGTTAGAAACATTAATTTAATTTAATGAAATGGTGTTTTATGGAAATACATGACGAAAAAGATTTCTCAAGTAGGAAATTGTAGGAAATAAAGTGGTGAGTTACATTATTTTGAGAAAAGCCAAATTGATGTTTTAAAAGTTGAGAAATATTTTACAAAGTGTAAAAATGGTGAAAAATGATTTACGTAACTTAAAAAACGTGATTTTTAAGCTACGCAATTTGAAAAATGTTAAAATATTTCTACGCGATTTGGAAAGCGTTTAAATATTTTACACGATTAAATTATTGTGGAAAAATCGCTATGCAATTGAAAAACGAAAAGAATATTTTTACACAGTTGAGAGAACAGTGAAAAATTGTTACGCGATTTTAAAACGTAACAAAAATATTGCAAAATTTGTGAAAAACGTAATCGAAATGTTACGCGATTCTAAAAACACGAAAAAAATGTGGTGCGACTATGAAAACACAATAACATCATTTCACGAATGAATGTACAGTAGGATTACTATTGGATCAGTGTGTGGACACTGTATGAGAAATTATGGGATTTACCTTTGATTGGTAATTGGTGCATTATACATGCATTTGAATGGTCCGATGGACTGGATATGGCTAATTGCCTTGGAGAAACGTACACCTTTTAAGTGGGTGCGATATGCGTAGTGTAAGTCACTAGTTGACCTTGGGGGCATCGGGGTGCGGGTTGCTTACATGGGTGGTTGGTAGCTCTTCTTCCCATAAGTTTGACCGATGCAACACACCGATGATCCTGACCGAGACACTATTCTTAATCAAGATCTTGTAAAGACTGTCGTGCATATGCTAGATGTGCAAAAACAAATGAGAATTGTGGCACATGGTCTAAGGCATTTGGTACTGATAGCTCTTTCGGATCAATTTCTCCGACTTGAGTATTAGCTCCATAGAGTAGGACATTGAGTCTATGTGCCATGCATATTTATTGAGTATTAGTTATGATAATTGAACTGTTGAATACTGGGGTAATGTTGAGGGCATTATCATAAATATTGAATATCTATTTCTAATTGAGAAATATTGGATGATGATGATGATAATAATGTGATAGCATTATTGTAATTGTTGTGTGATTTGAACAGTGATGATGGCATGATGGTAATTATTACTTTTACACTATGATGATGACATAATTGTAATTATGGAATGATATACTCTTTGTATTATCTCTGTGCTACCATGTTGGTATTGGCGCAGGTGATTTCACCTCTTTGTATGTATATTTGTGTACTATATTTATATTTGGTGAAGACGTTGAGCAAGAAATTGTACAAGAAGGGGAAGAGGAGCAACTTCCTTCTAATAACGTGGAATTTTGATATTATGGCGTCGAGGTCAAGTTTTTTCGGGTACGTGCGTTTGTAGTTCCACGAAGGAGCAGGAGCATGGAGAACTAGTCCCAATGAGAGGGGACTAATTTATGAGGGACATCTGACAGTAAACTTTAGTAGGGTATTTCATGGGGATCCATTTTTCTCTGTAACTATTTTTGTGCATATGGAATGTCCACTGTCTATTAGACGACATCTATGTCCCAACAGAAATTAGTATAGTGTCGTCAGGCCGGACACCTGTCCGTAGGGCTATGCGTCAAATCGAATTCCTACCCGCTGAAGAACCTGAGGAGGACCCGTCGGAGGGTTCTGCTGCTTAGATAGACTTGGGCAAGTCTAAAACTCTGTTCTGATCTACGTCTGTATATATTTAAGTGTGTACTACTTTTGAAACATGATCTGTATATAAATAATCCTGACAGTATATTAGTAATGTATGATGATATACATTATGTGTGATGATGTATCATATTTTTTTAATTTCCGCTAAGTTTATTTTATCGTTATCAAAGAAGAAAGAAAAAATTTTACAACTCGTATTTTTATCATAACATCTCAATTTATAACTTGGGGGAAATTTGGTAATTAAGTAACATAAATGTGGCACCCTACGGTGGGCGTTACATTATTTGGTATCAGAGCCCAAGTTAGAGTCTTTTGGGTTTGTGGTTAGGTCTGTACTATTTGTGTTGTGTGATTCTCTGTTATTGTTTTCTAAAAAGAAACAATATTTTTTGAAGATTGACCTTACTTTCTTTGTGTTGTCCAGTTTGAGAAGAGAAAAGTAATGGCTGGACGAGGACAAGGATGTGTAAATACGCGAGCTGGAATGGAAAATGCTGGTGATGATAATCAGAACATGGCTGCAGCTCTAGCTGCAATGCAAAGAATGGCTGAAGTGGTTGTACAGCAAAATCAAAGGGCTAATGAGGACGTTCACAGTTTATCAGAGTTTCGTAGGAACAATCCACCGAAGTTTCGTGGAGAGTTTGACCCAGAGAAGGCTGATCTTTGGATCCAAGAACTTGAAAAGATATTTGATGGTATGTGATGTGCTGATGAACGGAAGCTTACATTAGCAACGTTTGTGCTAGTAGGAGATGGTGAGCGCTAGTGGATAGGAGCCCGAAGACTGTTAGAAGCTGAAGGAAGGATTGTGACATGGCAACTTTTTAAGCAGAAATTTTTGGAGAAATACTTTCCAGCAAATGTGAGGCACATGAAGGAAATGGAATTTCTGAGTTTAAGACAAGAGTTGATGTCAATAAGTGAGTATGCGGTAAAATTTGAAAGTTTGTCTCAGTTTTTGATATATTTGCAGATGCACCCAGATGAGGACTGGAAGTGCAGGAAATTTGAGGAAGGATTAAAGCTGGATATTAAGAGAGCAGTATCGATGTTGGAGATTAATCAATTTCCAACTTTGATTAAAAAATGTCGTAAAGTTGAAGAGATTGATCATCAACGTGCTGCAAGGAATAAGAATTTTGGACCTGCAAGGTTCCAAAAAGGGAAGAATAATCAAGTAAATCGTTTTCAGCAAAAGCCATATGTGAAATCGGCAGGAGGTCAGAACAGGAAACAATTTGTGGAAGGAAGTTCTAGTGGCAATAAGGCAAGTCAAGCTGGGACTCCTATTCGATGTTTCAAGTGTGGGAAGGATCATCTCACGAAAGATTGTCAACATAAGGAAGTTGTTTGTTTTAGGTGTGGAAAGCATGGACATTTCTCCAAGGATTGTGACCAAATAAAGAAGGAACCCTCTGTGGGAAACGTCTGTACTACAAGGCCACAGGCTGGTGGTTGTGTGTATACAATGAGCGGGGAGGAAGCTGCTAAATCAGAGGACTTGATAATGGAGGAGTGTGCTATTGAAGGTAATCCTTTAACTGTACTCTATGATTCAGGAGCAACACATTCTTTTATTGCATGTGATAGTGTGGAGCGTTTGGGTTTGACTGTGACTACATTGCCATATGATTTGAGTGTTGCTACTCCTACTGATAAGCCTGTGATAACTACAAAAGTATGTTTGAATTGCCCTGTATGTGTTAGGGATAGAATCTTTCATGTGGATTTGATTTGTTTGCCTCTTTCCATGATTAATGTAATCTTAGGAATGGATTGGTTATCTTCTAACCATATCCTAATTGATTGTTTGAATAAGACGTTAGTATTTCCTGAGGCTAAAGATCTTAGATTCCTAATGGTAACTCAAGTAGAAGTTGTCTGAAGGAAGGAGATCATGGGTATCTATTGTTGTCTTCTTTGGAGGTTCAATGTGAAGATGTCTTGAAGGATATTTTCGTGGTTAATGAATTTCCTGAGGTATTTCCTGAAGATATACCTGGACTACCACCAAAAAGAGAAATTGAGTTTGCTATTGATTTAGTACCTGGAGTTGGACCTATATCTATGGCACCCTATCGGATGTCGCCGGTAGAATTGGCAGAGCTTAAGAAACAGCTAGAGGATTTATTGGAGAAGCAATTTGTGAGACCTAGTGTGTCACCATGGGGAGCTCCAGTATTGTTGGTAAAGAAGAAGGATGGAACTTCTCGTCTATGCGTAAACTATCGGCAGTTGAACAAGATTACGATTAAGAATAAATATCCACTTCCAAGGATTTATGATCAGATGGATCAATTGCGAGGAGCCGTAATATTTCCAAAATTGATTTACGAACTAGGTATCACCAGATTCATGTGAAAGTGGAAGATATTCCCAAAACTGCATTTCGGACGAGATATGGGCATTATGAATATCTTATGATGCCATTTGGTATGACTAATGCACCTGCCATATTCATGGACTTTATGAACAAAATTTTTCATTCGTACTTGGATAAGTTTGTTGTTGTCTTTATAGATGATATTTTGATTTATTCTCGAAGTCAGGAGGAACATGTTGAACATCTCAAAGTGGTTCTCTAGATTTTAAAGGAGAATAAGTTGTATGCCAAGTTGTCCAAATGTGAATTTTGGTTAAGCGAAGTTCAACTTTTGGGACACGTTATATCAAAGGAAGGAATTGAAGTTGATGCTTCAAAAGTGGAGACAATTTTGGAATGGGAAAGACCAATGACTGTAACAGAAATTCGTAGTTTTGTCAGATTAGCTGGTTACTATAGACGGTTCATTGAGGGGTTTTCGAAGATAGCAGGACCTCTTACCCAACTTACATGGAAGAATCAACCGTTCGTGTGGACTGATGCATGCGAAGAAAGTTTTCAAGAGTTGAAGAGACGATTGACATCTTCACCGATATTGATTCTACCTGATCCGAACGAACCTTTCGATGTATATTATGATGCTTCATACCAAGGATTGGGTTGTGTACTTATGCAAAACCGTAAGGTGGTGGCTTATGCTTGAAGGCAGTTGAAAAATCATGAGAGGAATTATCTGACTCATGACTTAGAGTTGGCAGCTGTGGTGTTTGCGTTGAAAGTGTGGAGACATTTTCTTTATGGAGCAACATTCACTGTTTTTAGTGATCATAAAAGTTTGAAGTATTTGTTTGACCAGAAAGAGTTGAACATGAGATAAAGGCATTGGTTAGAGTTTCTAAAGGATTATGACTTTCAATTACAATATCATCCCGGAAAGGTGAATGTCGTAGCGGATGCGTTAAGTAGAAAAATGCTTAGTGCTTCTGTTATGATGATCAAGGAGAAGGAACTGATAGAAGAATTTCGGGACATGCATTTGTCGGTGAAACTTACGCCAAGAACAATGCGTGTAAATATGATCACAATTTCAAATGATTTGATGGATAGAATACGAGAAGGACAAAACAGTGACTAGTATCTGCAAGAAGCAAAAGAAGCTAAGAGTCAAGGAGCGGTGTTGGAATTTAGCGAATGAGCTAATGGAATTTTGAAGTTTCAAGGAAGAGTTTGTGTGCCTAATAATCCTGAACTTAGGAGATTGATTTTGGATAAAGCTCACATGAATAAGTTGAGTATGCATCCAGGAGCCACAAAGATGTACCAGGATTTAAAACAATTATATTGGTGGCAAGGAATGAAGAAGGATGTCGCTGAGTATGTATCATCCTGTTTAGTCTGTCAGAAGGCTAAAATGGAACATCAAAGGCCTTCGGGAATGTTGCAACCTTTGCCCATTCCTGAGTGGAAATGGGATGACATAGCAATCAATTTTGTGACAAGACTACCAAAAACTTGGATAGGTCGTGATTCTATTTGGGTAATTATTGATCAGCTTACTAAGTCGGTGCACTTTTTGCCGATTAATATTAAGTACTCAATGGAAAAGTTGACCCAAGTGTACATCGGTGAAATCGTCAGACTTCATGGTGTACCAACCAGTATTATTTCGGATTGAGATCTAAGGTTTACATCTAGATTTTGGAATAGTTTGCAAGAAGCAATGGGGACAAAGTTACGTTTGAGTTCTGCTTACCATCCACAGACTGATAGTCAGTCAGAAAGGACGATTCAATCGTTAGAAGACTTGTTGAGAGCATGTGTTTTAGAACAAACTGGAGGTTGGGATGAATTCTTACCACTGATAGAGTTCACGTACAACAACAGTTTTCATTCGAGCATAGGAATGGCACCCTATAAGGTATTGTATGAAAGACGATGCAGTACACTGTTATGTTGGTATCAAGATGGTGAGAGTGCTATTCTAGGAGCATAAATTATTCAACAGACAACTGAGAAAGTGAAGATGATTCAAGACAAGATGAAGATTACTCAAACTCGACAAAATAGTTATACTGATAAAAGGAGAAAACTGCTTGAATTTGAGGAAGGTGACCATGTTTTTCTACAAGTGACACCTATGACCGGAGTTGGACGAGTGCTTAAGTCTAAGAAGCTTACTCCAAGGCTTATTGGACCATATCAGATTTTACGTCAGATAGGTCCGGTGGCATATCAGATTGCATTACCACCATTTCTGTCAAATCTTCATGATGTATTTCACGTATCGCAACTACGAAAATATATTTTTGATCCTACACATGTTATCCAGCCAGACACAGTGCAATTGAAGGAAAATTTAACCTATGAAACGTTTCCAGTCAAGATTGAAGATCGAAGGACAAAGCAACTTCGAGGTAAAAAAATTTAATTAGTTAAAATCGTTTAGAATGATGTAAGTGGGGAAGCTACATGGGAACTGGAAGAAAAGATAAAAGAACAATATCCCTATTTATTCTGAGGGTGAGAAATCACGTTTACCAAGTTTCGAGGACGAAACTTTTATTAGAGGGGGAGAGTTGTAACACCCCAAACTTTTCTATTTATTAGACAGTAATTTTGACAGTTAACATAATTCTACTGTGTAGTGATTTCTGTGTACTATAAAATTATTTTGAATATTCCGCCAGTACATTTGATCATGTTGTCTGATTTACTCCGTGTCAAGAAAATAATAATTTCGGGCCGGGGAAAAATTTTACGTAATTTAATTATTACTGAAAAGTCTTAATTATTTTACGTAATCTGATTTGATATTTGTGCATTTTCTATTTTTTGTGATTTTATGGGTGATTATAAATTTTTTTTATTACTCTGTTTGTTTTAGCATTATCCGTGGGCCATCTGTGGACCCAAGGAGGTCATGTGTGGGCCCGCGTGGGTCCAGAAAAGTGAAAAATTTTCTATGTTTAGAAAAATTTGTACTAATTAGATGGAGACAGGGGATCTTACTAAACCTGAATCCGAAAACAATTTTAGAAAAATTCTTTTACAGTGTTTTGTACTGTATTTAATTATCGGGCGATAAAAATACAGTAAAAACATTATTCGTAGGGTTATAGCAAATAAAAATAGAAATTTTACTGCTTAGTCAACAATAGTGGTTATGATCACTTTATGACAGTGAATAGCAACCATCGATTTAATCAACGGTGGAGATTGGTCTTATAAAGTGGCTAGGACCATTTATAACCGTTGGATGAAGATTAAATCAAGGGTGGAGATTTAGTCTTATAAAATGGTTATGACCATTATTAACCGTTGGATGTAGATTTAATCAACGGTGGAGATGGATCATTTATGATCATTGGATATGGATTTAAATTAATGGTGAAGATTTGGTCTTCAAAAATGGCTACAACCATTTTGGACCCTTGGATGTAAAGTTTGAAGGAGTAATCTTGACCCTTCATTTTGGAGACACATTCAATGGCTAGGATTTCAAGGAAGAATGATCCAATGGCCTAAATTAAGTCTTCTATCTATAAGCTAAATTAAGTCAAAGGGAGGCTACGATTTTTAGCTCCCAAAATTAGGGTTTATGTTGAAACTTTTCAAGAACAAGAGAATTAATTTTTGGTCCCTAAACTATGGTGAATTTCAGCCAAGACACCTCAAATTAGGTGTTCACAAATTAACATTTTTATGAATGATAAAATTGAATGATTGGAGAAGCAAGGAAAATAAACAAAGGGTTTGATTTTCAAGAAACAATGTACATGGTTTTGGAGGAGCATTTTTATTAATTTATTTTGTGTAAAAACAATAATGGAACTTAGTTGATTTAGAAGAAAAATATTTGATGGTTTCCAATGGCCATGTATATGGTTTGATGACTTAGAAAATGTTTTGATTATATGAAACCATGTAATTTTCATATAAGGATTTTGGAAAGGGAATCAGAGTGTTTTTATCACTTAAGAAAAATGGAATTTTCATAAATAAAAGAAAAGAGGGGTTGAAGGTGTTTGAACCTCAAATTATTTTAAAGAGGATTAATTTTTAGAAGTTACTTAGAATTATAAAGAATACGTTGGTGACTTAAAATTTACTAACATAAAACTCATTTATTGGGTTTTGGAGAGCGTTAGGAAATCTTAAGTTAGAAACATTAATTTAATTTAATGAAATGGTGTTTTATGGAAATACATGACGAAAAAGATTTCTCAAGTAGGAAATTGTAGAAAATAAAGTGGTGAGTTACATTATTTTGAGAAAAGCCAAATTGATGTTTTAAAAGTTGAGAATATTTTACAAAGTGTAAAAATGGTGAAAAACGATTTACGTAACTTAAAAACGTGATTTTTAAGCTACGCGATTTGAAAAATGTTAAAATATTTCTATGTGATTTGGAAAGCGTTTAAATATCTTACACGATTAAATTATTGAGGAAAAATCGCTATACGATTGAAAAATGAAAAGAATATTTTTACACAGTTGAGAGAACAGTGGAAAATTGTTACGCGATTTTAAAACGTAACAGAAATATTGCGAAATTTGTGAAAAATGTAACCGAAATGTTACGCGATTCTAAAAACACGAAAAAAAATGTGGTGTGACTATGAAAACACGATAACATGATTTCACGAATGAATATATAGTAGGATTACTGTTGGATCAGTGTGTGGACACTATATGAGAAATTA
The DNA here is from genome assembly GCA_029884605.1 of Ormosia emarginata. Lineage (NCBI taxonomy): Eukaryota > Viridiplantae > Streptophyta > Magnoliopsida > Fabales > Fabaceae > Ormosia > Ormosia emarginata. The sequence continues at coordinate 3,493,462 of JAQQTP010000042.1, read as the reverse complement.
TGGGATTTACCTTTGATTGGTAATTGGTGCATTATACATGCATTGGAATGGTCCGATGGACTGGATATGGCTAATTGCCTAGGAGAAACGTACACCTCTTAGCAAGTGCGATATGCATAGTGTAAGTCACTTGTTGACCTTGGGGGCATCGGGGTGCGGGTTGCTTACATGGGTGGTTGGTAGCTCTTCTTCCCATAAGTTTGACTGATGTAACACACCGATGATCCTGACTGAGACACTATTCTTAATCAAGATTTCGTAAAGACTGTCGTGTATATGCTAGATGTGCAAATACAAATGAGAATTATGGCACGTGGTCTGAGGCATTTGGTATTGACAGCTCTTTCGGATCAATTTCTCTGACTTGAGTATTAGCTCCATGGAGTAGGACATTGAGTCTATGTACACATGCATAATTATTGAGTATTAGTTATGATAATTGAATTGTTGAATACTGGGGTAATGTTGAGGGCATTATCATAAATATTGAATATCTATTTCTAACTGAGAAATATTGGATGATGATGATGATAATAATGTGATAGCATTATTGTAATTGTTGTGCGATTTGAACAGTGATGATGGCATGATGGTAATTATTACTTTTACACTATGATGATGACATAATTATAATTATAGAATGATATACTCTTTGTATTATCTCTGTGCTACCATGTTGGTATTGGCGTAGGTGATCTTACCTCTTTGTATGTATATTTGTGTACTGTATTTATATTTGGTGAAGACGCTAAGCAAGAAATTGTACAAGAAGGGGAAGAAGAACAACTTCCTTTTGATAACGTGGAATTTTGATATTATGGCGTCGAGGTCAAGTTTCTTCGGGTACGTGCGTCTGTAGTTCCACGGAGGAGCAGGAGCATGGAGAACTAGTCCTAATGAGAGGGGACTAATTTATGAGGGACATCTGACAGTAAACTTTTGTAGGGTATTTCATGGGGATCCATTTTTCTCTGTAACTATTTTTGTGCATGTGGAATTTTCGCTGTCTATTAGGCGGCATTGGGATAGCAGAAATTCTGTCCCAACGGAAATTAGTATAGTGTCATCAGCCCGGACACTTGTCCGTAGGGCTATGCGTCAAATCGGATTCCTACCCGCTGAAGAACCTGAGGAGGACCCGTCGGAGGGTTCTGCTGCTTAGATAGACTTGGGCAAGTCTAAAACTCTGTTCTGATCTACGTCTGTATATATTTAAGTGTGTACTACTTTTGAAACATGATCTGCATATAAATAATCCTGATAGTATGTTAGTAATATATGATGATGTACATTATGTGTGATGATGCATAATATTTTTTTAATTTCCGCTAAGTTTATTTTATCGTTATCAAAGAAGAAAGAAAAAATTTTATAACTCGTATTTTTATCATAACATCTCAATTTATAACTTGGGGGGAATTTGGTAATTAAGTAACATAAATGTGGCACCCTACGATGGGTGTTACATGTTCTATGTTATGTTATGTGTGATTTTATTTCTTTAATAGCTATGCATGATTTTATTGCTTGATTATTATGTATGATAGTATGATTTTGATTACCTTGTGATAAATTGCTTAATATGAGTTTTATTGCTTTAATAATATGCATGAACATGTGGTAGTATAAATATGATTTAAATGATTGGTGTATATTGTGAAATGTAACACCCCAAACTTTCTATTTATCAAACAATAATTTTGACAGTTAACAGAATCCTACTATTTAGTGATTTCTGTATACTGTAAAATTATTTTGAATATTCCGTCTGTATATTTGATCGTTTTGAGTAATTTGCTCCGTGTCAGGAAAATAATAATTTTTGGGCCGAAAAAATTTACATAAGTTAATTTTTACTGTTTAGTCTTGTGAACACTCAATTTTGACCGGACTAAAAAATATAAAAAAAGAGGAAAAATTAAAAAAAATAAAAATTATGGCCCACCTTTTAGCCCATTTTACTTAATTTTTTTAGCCTAAATAGATCAAACTCATCTTAGTTTTAAAAATAAAAAAATAAAAAATAAAAACAAAAAAAAAAAGAATAAAAAATAATAAAAAATAACAAAAAAAGTATAATAAAAAATACACTCACACTCTGCACTCACAATTGCACACAATAGCACTCAAATTGCACCCATCAAAGACACACACGCACTCTTTCTTCTTTTTTTCTATTTTAATCACTCTACACACACGGCACTCACCAAAGACAATTGCACTCTGCACCCTCTTTTTCTTTTATTCCCACTCACAATTCACACTCATCACTCTCACCCACTTCCTTTGTCCCATTCCTTTTTACGTGACTCACACTTTCACTCACTTGCACCACTCATTCTCACTCTCACAAATATGCACTCACGTATTGATTCTCATTTTCTATATATAGCCATCTTCCTTCACTTCCCTAAAAAACCCTCAACCGTGGCCTCTAGCACCTTCACCATCTTTTTCTTCATCACAACACCACCATCTCATTTCATCCATTTCACCACCCTCCAAGCAGCCCCATCATTTCACAAACAGCCCCTCCATTCCGCCATCTCCCCGCTTCACACCCCACAAAGAACCTTCACCCATCACCCTTATCAAGCTCAAGCACACTCACACACCCAACTTCACGTAGGGCATACAAGGGGGGACTCACAAGTTTCTTCCTTTTCTTCACGGTTACAGGAGCCTCCGTAACAGCCCCAGCCACACCTTGGTTCCCTCCATCCTCTCCATCAACTCATCTTCTCCTTCACCCAACCAACCCAAACCGTAGCACCATTCCCATAACCAACCTCCACCATCAACCATATTCTTCAACCTCCGTAATACACCAACACCAACCGTGACTACCAAGCCTCACCACCTTAACTTACTGAGTCAACTCAGTAATCACCCATCCACCACAACCATCCATCACCCCATGCACCACCAAGCCGTCCCAGTCCAGCTGCTGCACCCTCTTCCACCCACAAACAACCACTGAGTTAACTCACCCTTAACCCAACAGCAGCCACCCGCTCACCAAGCTCCACCCAAGCAGCACCATCCAAGATCAATCTCCTCCTTCCCACTCCTTCAACCATGTGATACCACCCTCCCACCGTAGCCACTGTGTTCAGCAGCTCCTCCCTGCCACCAACTCCATGCAGCACCTTGCACCACGGTTTGGAGCCATCTTTACCCACAGGCAACCGTAGCACCATTCTCACGTGAAAACTCCTCACCATCTTGCACCTACTCCACTCAACCCCATCCAGCTACCATAGCCACTAGCTCCACTGCACCAGGGCTCTGCGTGACCCGCGTCTTCATCATCAACGCGCACTCCGTCCGATCCACGACGTTGTTCTTTGGCTCCTCGCACTCGGCCATACCACCGCTCGCGGAACTCGTGCCGAGCAAACTGCTCTCATCGTACCCATCGTGCTTTGCACCTCACCACTTAGCCTACCCACGTCCATTCACAGAGAAGAGCGTCCCTTGTTGTATTTTTTTTGTTTCCTCTGTTCAAAAACTGAAAGTAAGTTTTTTAGTTCTTTATGGTTTGTGGTATTTTATATATATATATGTATATATATGTATATAGAAACGTGAAAACGTAAAAAAGAGATGGTATTTTATATATATATATGTATATATATGTATATAGAAACGTGAAAACGTAAAAAAGAGATGGGAAGTGATAAAAAAGTAATAAAAAAAACAACAGAAAACAAAAAAAGAATTGGTATTAGGAGGGTTTTTGGTTGGGCTGAATTTTCTTTTTGGGCTAAGGTTAATTTTGTTTAATAATTTAGAGATTTAATGAAAAAAAAATAAATAAAAATAAATAAATATAGAGACAAAATAAATAGGATTAGATAATAATAAAGATTTCAAAAAAATAAAAATAAAATTTCTTTAAATCAATGCAATAACTAATGATGTTGATTGAATAGTGAATGCTATCTTCAATGTCGGTTAGATCATAAGGGTTTATTGAGTAGCCCGTGCTACCTACCTTAAATCTGTGCAAATTTGATTTTGTTTTTTTTAAAACAAAAATATCTTTTCTTTTTTTTTTTAAAAAAAAAATTAAAAATAATCAACTCACACTTATTTTTTTTAAGAACTACGTAACTTTGAGTTCCTCATTGCACCGAGGGCACGTAGGAGCAGAATTTCAATTCATCAAGTTAAAATTAAATTTTTACAATTTGGTTTTTATTTTCTTAAAATAAAAAATAAAAAAAATAAAAAAAAAATAAAAAATAAAATATTTGCAAAGTCATTTTAAAAAAGGGTAAAATAAATAAATTTGAGATTATCAAATTTTTGCACAATTAACTTAAGGTACCGTCTCGGATTCGTGTGATAGGGGTGCGGTGGGATTAAGTTTCCACCCTTCCCTATCCATAACCGACTCCCGAATCATTTGGTTCCAAAGACCATTTTCTAAAAAGGTTTTCCAATTTTTCCTAAATTCAAATAAAATTGGTGGCGACTCCATATTTTAATCATTTTTTTAAAATCATATGCGAAGCATTTCTATCCCGCCGCGATCCCTGGTCGCGACAGGATGGCGACTCCACTGGGACACTTGGAGAGTCGGGCTGTTGTAGTTAATTGTGCAAAATTTTAATAATCTCTATGTATTTATTTTACCCCTTTTCTTGTTTTATTTTTTTTGTTTTTTTTTTATTTGTTCGTAAATAGTTTTTGATTAATGCTTTTATGTAAATACTTGATAACATTATTTTGTGTATATTTTTAACTTGTATATATTTTTGTACTTATTTGTTGAAACCCTAGGGTAGATGATTCTTGGCTGGTTTTTTTGTATATATGTTTTGTAGGTTGGGGGTAATCTTTTGTCTTTTAAATTTTGTTGTACAGGTTTGTATGCTCCCTCACACACGTCACTATCACTTACCTTACACACAAGCTCTATACCCGGGCTCAATACCTTGTAGGATTAAATAGAGGGTGAAGTAGTGTTGCTTTGAGAGACCTTTGGTCTCCGTCAGTGCACATGAAAATCCTCACTCAGTTGAACTCTTTCCGCTTGTAGCCTATCATGGGTGAGGATTGAGGACTCTTACTAGCCAAAGTGTTGGTGACAGTAAGGGACAATCTGGGGACCATGACTTTTTAGAAGTTTAGATCTGTCCTGAAAATCTTGCACTGATAGATTGAACGTAGTGACTGTCAAAATTAGAGTCGTGACTTTAAGGAAATCCAACCTTTAAGTTTCATCTGATTAGGACACAAAGGGAGCGTGCTTTTTCTTTATCTGTTCATTTCTTATATCATTCATTCTTTGTAAAAAAAAAACATAAAAAGGGGAATGTTTCATCTTACATTTTCATATCATTTGCATGACTTTTGTAGCTTTTTTTAAAACAAAAGAGAAAAAAAAACATGCATTATCTTGCATTTGCATGACATTCAAAAAAAATCAAAAAAAATACCTCATCTTGCATTTTTTTTGTCATTTTCTTGCATTCCAAAAAATAAAAAAATATACATTTTATTTTCATAGCATTCCAAAAAAAAAAAAAATTTAAAATCATGCATTTTCATGTCATTCATAATTGTGAAAAAAAAGAGAAAAATGTACATCTTACATTTCCATGGCATTGATCGCATCTTTTAAAAAATAAAAAAAGAGAAAAGAAAAAAAGAGAGAAAAAATGTTTTCAAAATTCATTCATGCATCCCATGCATTTCATTCATTTCATTTTATGCTTCTCGTGCATCTCATTCATTTCATCCCAGTCTTTGTTAATAAATCAAATTGGTTCAGGAATCATTGCGCGACCTAAGAAAGAAGAGACCAATCTAACCCGAGTTCACAATACAAGATCTCGGACCGGAATGGCTGCGAGATAGTAATTCGAGACGGAAGAAACTTGAGTAGGGAGGTCGACGAAGGACAGGGAGGATAAACGAGGTGTCGAGAGAACCAAGCGAGGTTGGAAGCAATATTGCAAGATATAAGGGAGTCTCTCCACTTAATCGGTGGAAACAGGAATGCAAATGGGGTTGAAATGTATGCAAACGTGCCACCGATGCTTGCTCCAATCTACTCGGCCGTAACCTCAAGCATCGGCTGCAGAATCCGCGAGCAACCACCTCAAACAACATCAATAGTCACGCCCATTGGGGAGGGGTATCATGCTCTAGAAGGCGCTCATAATGAAGTCCCCGGTTATGCGAGGCCCTACTTGGGAACCACCTCATGTGTCCATTCCAGGGACACGTGACCATGCCTTGTTCGGGAATAGTCATGTCATAACGAGAAGGATAAAATGAAAGAAGATTGGATGGAGAAAATGGAGGAACAGTTAAGGCGATAAAGGGCCCCAATGCTTATGGACCCTTGAGGATAGAGGAGTTGTGTCCTACCACGGATGTAGTAATCCCCAACAACTTCAAGATTCCGGATTTTGTGAAGTATGACGGGAGCGGCAATCCTCGTTTCCATTTGATCGGTTATGGGACTAAGATGGTACATTTTGGTCTAGGGATGATAAGTTCCTCATCGGTTTCTTCCATGAGAGTCTTACGGGTCCCGCCTAGAATGGTACCTTCGGTTGGATCGCTCAAAGATCTCTCATTTGGACGAATTGGTGACTTATTTATGGACCAATACAAATTCAATCTGGACGCAGCCCCAACCCGAGAACAATTGAGCTCGATGCGAGAAAGGTAATGAAGAACCGTTCAAGCAATATGCGCGAGGTGGAGAGCATTGGCGGCTCAAGTCCAGCCCCCATTAACATTGTCCGAGATGTGCTCGTATTTCTTGGGGACCCTAGGAAACCCTTTTATTGGGGCGATGGCTGGGGCAGCCTATAAGGATTTTGCAGATTTAATAACTTCTGGAGAAAGAATTGAAATATTGACCAAAACTGGGAAGTTGCCAATGAGTAGCACAGAGAATACTGCTTTCAAGAAAGGATTCCAGCCAAAGAAAAGGAACACAAGTGAATTATATCCAGCCTCAACAAAATTTCAGGCCGCGATATAGCCCAAGTCATCAGCCATCATACAACCCCAACCCTCATTTTCCATACCAGACACTGCCACTGCCTCATTATCCATCCCACCAAATTATACCGGCCACAAACTTCATCCCAACACCACAATTCCAAGTTAACAATGTCCCCTCGCCACAACCATATACACCAACTCGCCCAACCTATGCCCGATACCCACCTGCACCTCCGCAAAATTACCTAAACCACTCACAACCTCGCCTGAACCCCCAAAACCAAAGCCGTTTTCATCCTCAAAACCTTCCCCCTTTTCCAAGGTTGTCCATTTCAAATGCAGACCTATTTCAAAGGCTGTTTGATGCTCATCTTATTTCAGGAATTCCTGTGCGCCCATTAGAGCCACCATTTCCATCGTGGTATAACCCGAACTCAACCTGCAAGTATCACATGGATATCCCGGGGCATTCAATTGAAGACTGTGAGTCCTTTAAGACTGCAATAAGAAAGTTAATTGCTTATGGGAAGCTTGATATCCAGGAGGAGGACCCAAGTATTGTTAACAACCCAATTCCTAATCATGGTGGAAGGAATATGGTGAATGCTTTAGAGGTGGAAGGGTCATCCATAAGAAGTGTCATGAGCTTGCGTACACCGATGACAAGGATATTCGAAGGGCTGAAGAAAGCTGGCTACAATATCGCTGCACCAGCCGCCACGATGAAAGAAGAGGAAAAATATGATGCAGAGTCGAATTGTGCTTATCATTGTGGAGAAATGGGACACGATATTGAAAATTGCTGGGACTTTAAAGTTCGAGTCCAAGGTTTACTCACTTTGGGAATAATACAGGCCAGGCAAGGGGTAGCTTCCTCTGAAGAGGTTAATGTGGTTGAACGTTTTGTGCTCAAGGTACCACCTCTCAATCAGTCTCCGACACCGGGTAAAGTAGTGGTGACAGTCAAGAAGCCAGTGCCATTTGTTTATAATGACACTCATTCAGTACCATGGAATTATGAAACCAAGGTAGAGACAAAAGGAGTCGGGGAAGAGACTTCGAAGGCTCAAATTGTTGAAGCACACAAAGATGAGGAGTTGGTGACTAATATAGTCAAGGTAGGAGGAATTACCAGGAGTGGGCGATTCTATGGCCCAGGAGAGTTGGAAAAGGAGAAAATTGTTAAGGAAGGGAGCAGAGAGGAAATGTCAAAAGAAGACGAGAGAGAGAAAGAAGGTGAAGAAGAATTTAGAAGATCATGAAACAAAGTGAATACGACGTGATGGAACAATTGAAGAAGACTCCAAAGAAGGGATATCTCTTCATCACTCGTATTGACATCGGAATTGCATCGGAAAGCATTGCTAAGAGTACTAAGTGAAGCTTATGTCAAACCCGATGTTACCCCGAGAATGTTGTCGGCATGGTGGATCCAAGAAAAGCGTGTCAACATGATTGTATTTATGGATGAAGAGATCACCTCTCGGTCCGAGAAAAACCCACGGGCTTTACATATAACCCTAAGATGCAAAGGGTATATAGTTGCAAAGGTTCGATCGATGGAGGGTCTCAGCACCGAATATCCTACCAAGGTCTACTCTAACCTCATTGGCAATAAGTGAGGATGAACTGTTGCCACGGGAGATGGTGGTACGAGCCTTTGATGGAAACAAGAGAGGCATTGTGGGAGAGATAATGTTGCCGCTAGAGATTGGTCCAAGCAATTTTCAAGTCTTGTTCCAAGTCATGGATATGGAGCCCGGCTATACCATGTTACTAGGGAGGCCATGGATCCATACCGCCGGGAAACGTTCCTTCCACCTGCATCAAAGTGTTAAATATATTGAGAATGGGTCGGTCATCACCATACATGGAGAGGAAGAGATTATCTTTGTCAAAACCGGTTTCGGTCTGCCGTATGTGGAAAGTGCGAAAAAAGAAGAGGAGAATATGTGGCATAGTTTCGAAATAGTTGAAACCGAACTCGGTAAAGATGAATCTCTCACACTAAGTGTGAATCGGTGGTTGCTCGGATCATGGCTAGTAGTGGATACCGGGAAGGAAAGGGTTTGGGTTCAAAGTCGCAAGGTACTCGGTCGCCAGTGTCACTCCCAGGAAAGTCAGACAAGTTTGGGATAGTGGTACGAAGTATCTGGAGGAGCATATGAGGAGCATGACTCTTGGAAGAAAGAATGACAAGGGCAAAGCGAAGTATATTCCCCATCTGAGAGAAACATTCCCAGCACCGGCTGAGGTGATTATGCCTGATGAGGTCATTCACCCTCAATACCGCCTCACTATCAATGCTTTGCATGAAGAAAGCCAAGAAGAGCACAAGGCAATCCGTCCTGTTGCTGATGAGGAGCCGCTAAAGAACTGGAAATCTGAACCAATTATTGATGTGATTGTTTCAAAGTAATTTCCTGTTTAAGTTTGTTCTGAACTTATGGTTTATGTTATTTGAGACATTAATTAAATGAACTTGCATGAATATTCAGCATTTCCCTTCGTTGCACTTTCTGATTTATCCTTTTGCATTTTTTCTTTTTACATTTCTGTACCATATCGTGTTCTTTCTTTGTCATTCCTGCTTTATTCTGCTTTTCCAACTCCACACAAAATGGCTTTCCAGGGATTTGAGTTTCGTAGAAAGTTTGCCTCATGAAAGGGACTTCGAAAACTCATCAATTGATTCTCCTGCAATGATTGATGAAGAAGACCCTGAATCTGGAGAAGATGAGGAAATTGTTGAAAATTTTTCAAAATTACTGGAGTACTCAGAGAGGGGATTTAACTTGAATGGCGAAGAAGCAGAAGTGGTCAACATGGGGACGAAGAAGAAAGAAGGAATTGAAAATAGTGGAAAACCCGGAGTTTGAAGAAATGATCACGCTGTTCAAAGAGTATATGGATGTTTTTGCTTGGTCTTATCGGGATATGCCAGGGTTAGACCCAGAAATAGCATCGCATAAAATCCCACTCTACCCGAATATTGAGGCAAAGAAACAAAAATTGAGAAGGATGCATCCTGATATGTCTTTAAAGATCAAGGAAGAGGTGACTAAGCAGTTGGAAGCAGGATTTGTGGAAGTGTCAAGACACCCAGAGTGGGTAGCCAATATCGTGCCAGTGCCTAAGAAAGATGGAAAAGTCAGAATGTGCGTGGACTATAGAGATCTGAATAAGGCCAGCCCGAAGGATGATTTCCCACTCCTCACATTGATGTTCGTTGATAACACTGCTAAGAATCACAGGTTCTCATTCATGGATGGATACTCAGGGTACAATCAAATCCCCATGGATGTCAATGACAAAGAAAAGACCACTTTCATTACTCCTTGGGGAACGTTTTGTTACACGGTGATGCCGTTCGGATTAAGGAACGCATGGGCAACTTACCAACGTGCTATGGTGGCACTTGTTTCATGACATGATGCACAAGGAGATTGAGGTGTACGTGGATGATATAGTGGCCAAATCTAAAGAAGGAGAAAGTCATGTGGCGGTTCTGCGTAAGCTGTTTGAAAGACTCAGAAAGTACAAGTTGAGGTTGAATCCTGCTAAGTGCGTTTTTGGAGCATCTACTGGGAAGTTACTTGGATTCATTGTTAGCAGAGAAGGAATAAAGGTGGATCCAGATAAAGCAAAAGCAATACAGGAGATGTCTGCCCCTAAGACGGAGCATGAAGTGCGGAGTTTTCTCGGGAGGCTCAATTACATTGCTAGATTCATTGCTAACTTAACCAGCACCTGTGAGCCTATATTCAAGTTATTGAAGAAGCATCAACCGGGCAAATGGGATGAAGAATGTCAGGAAGCTTTTGACAAGATAAAGGCTTATTTAATGAATCCTCCTATTTTGGTACCCCCTACGCCGGGTCGTCCCTTAATTTTGTACCTAACTGTATTACCGACCTCAATGGGGGCAATGCTGGGACAACATGATGAATCGGGAAAGAAAGAGCAAGCAATTTACTATCTGAGTAAGTTTAATGATTGTGAAGCTCGTTACATGGCTATTGAGAAAACTTGTTGTGCGCTGGTATGGACCTCAAAACGGCTACGACAGTATATGCTCTATTACACCACATGGTTGATCTCTCGAATAGACCCATATTTGAAAGTCCTCATATTTCATTAAGAGTTTCAAAGTGGCAAGTGATGCTATCAGAATTTGATATCAAGTACATGACTCGGAAATCCATCAAAGGAAGTGTGATTGCTGATCATCTGGCTGAAAACCCTCTTGAGGGTGGACAACTAGTGATATCTGAGTTCCCTGATGGAGAAATGCTGATGGCGGAAGAAGAAGAAGCACCAGGCTGGAAGATGTATTTTGATGGAGCGGTTAACATGCATGGCAGTGGCATAGGAGCCGTGGTTGTTTCACCAACGGGAAAGCAATACCCAGTTGCTATCAAGCTAGAATTTGAGTGCACCAATAATATTGCAGAATATGAGGCCTGTGCTAATGGTTTACAAGTTGCAATTGACTTGGGGATCAAGCAGTTAAAGGTATTTGGAGACTCAGCACTCATCATTTATCAGGTGAATGGTGAATGGCAAACCAAGGATCCGAAGTTGATACCTTATCAAAAGTATTTAATCCAGTTGGTTGAGAAGTTTGAGGAGGTGACCTTCTCCCATTTGACCCGAGACCAGAATCAGTTTACAGATGCCTTGGCCACTTTAGCTGTAATGACCAAGTTGGATATTCATAATAATGTTCAACCCATCCAAGTGAAGATGCACAGTGAGCCTGCATATTGTGCTAATGTGGAAGGCGAGCCAGATGGTAAACCTTGGTATTATGATATCAAGCAGTATATTCAGCATAGAGAATACCCAACGGGAGCAAGTGAGATGAATAAGAAGACTATCCGCCGGTTGGCAGTGACCTTTTTCTTGAATGGAGAGGTTTTGTACAAAAGGAGTCATGATGGTACTTTACTTAGATGCGTAGATGCTCGTGAAGCTCGTGTAATCATGACCGAGGTTCATGAAGGAGTCTAGTGGAACTCATGCCAATGGTCATATGATGGCTCGGAAAATTCTAAGGAGTGGTTATTATTGGTCCACAATGGAAACAGACCGCATAAATCATGTACGGAAGTGTCAAAAATGCCGGATGTATGCAGATCAAGTCAACACACCTCCTTTCCCTTTGCATAATTTGGTGTCTCCCTGGCCTTTCTCAATGTGGGGAATAGATGTCATCGGGCCCATTAATCCTAAAGCTTCCAATGATCATCGCTTCATCCTAGTGGCGATTGACTATTTCACCAAGTGGGTAGAAGCTTCCTCTTATGCCAAATCACTCAAAAGGTGTTTTTGAGATTCCTCAAAAGGGATATTGTCTGCAGATATGGAATTCCGAAAAGGATAATCACAGATAATGGTACCAATCTCAATGGTGCTTTGAGATTAAAAAGTTCGTGAGAATTTCAAAATTAAGCATCATAATTCACTCCTTACAGGCCTCGGATGAACGGAGCGGTTGAAGCAAATAAGAATGTTAAGAAAATTGTTGCTAAGATGGTGGTGAACTACAAAGACGGCATGAAATGTTACCCTATGCTTTGCATGCATATCGTACTAATATACGATCTAGCACTGGGCAACGCCTTTCTCTTTGGTATATGGGATGGAGGCTGTGTCTCTCCAATAGAAATCGAGATCCCTTCTCTAAGAGTTCTAGTGGAAGCGGAGTTAGAAGAATCGAATGGGTGAAGACTCGATATGAGCAATTGAATATGATAGAAGAGAAGAGATTGACACTATTTGTCATGGGCAATTGTATCAAAGCGAGAATGGCCGAACCTTCAACAAGAAAGTTCGTCCCAAGGAATTCTATTCGGGGGATCTGGTTTTGAAAAAGATTCTCCCTAACCAGGAAGACGCCAGAGAAAATGGGCTCCGAATTATGAAGGCCCGTACATAGTCAAGCGGACATTTTCTCGGAGGAGCGTTAATTTTGCGAGAATATGGATGGAGAAGAATTGCCAAGGCCTCGTGAATACGATGTTGTCAAGAAATTCTATGCCTAAAGAAGAGAAAAAGCTCGTTAGGTTGAAAACCCGAAAAGGCAACCTAAGCAAAAGTTAGAGCAATTAAAAAAAATGAAAAAAGAGAGAGTCCGTTAGGTGAAAACTGAAAAAAGCGAGTCTAAGCAAAAGTTAGGACAAATAAATAGGCAAAATCTCAAAGGAAGTGAGTCGAAACTCTTGAGGGATTCACCAAAGCGGGGCAATTTTTGATGTGTGTCCAATCGATTACACGTGGGCAAGTTGTTCGCATTGAATTGGCAATCTTTTGGGGCAAAATTTTTGAGGAAAATTAAAGAGAATTCATGTTGAAGGAGGTATCACGAAGCGGTGATTGAGTTGTCAAGCATTTGCAGTGAATCAATTGAATGAGGAACAAGGAACCAATATTTGGGGCGAGTTTTTATTTTTCTTGCAATCTTTCTTTTGTCTTTCAAGTATGTGTCTTGTCAAAAGTCATGTACGATTACATTACCAAAATAATAAAAGGGAAGTTTGTTCATTCAACAAATTTACTCCTTCATGAATGCATGCTTACTCATTAATTTATGTCTCAAATAAAATAAACTTAAGATCAACAATTTGATCGACAATTTTGCTAAAGACAATCCATCAATGATTAATTCAGATTAAAGGATCTCAATAATTCAAGATACGAGGTTGTGATGTGTTGCCAAGGAAAACAAGGTGGTCAGAAAAATGAAAAAGGAAAAGAGAAAATCTAAGGGAGTCTCAGCTGACAAAGGATCTGATGAAGAAAAACATGTGGGCAAAGGGTTTGATTGGTCAAAGCTTTCCATGGCATTGTTGGTTCGTATTAGTTTTCTCGAAGAAAAAGGGAAGATAAAAAAAGAGAAAAGAAAAATTTTAATTCCATATTTCTTTGAACGCATCATGCATTTTAAATTCTGTCATTTAATTTTGAGCGCATCGGCTCCTGTCATTTATTCTTTGAGCGCATCGGCTCCATGTATTTTAAATTTTTGAGTGCATCACTCATTGCATTGCCATTTAATTTTCGGGACGCAGTTTGCCCATTGTCATTTAATTTTCGGGACACGGGTTTGCCCATTGCCATTTAATTTTCGGGTTTGCCGATTGCCATTTAATTTTCGGGACACGAGTTTGCCCATTGCCATTTAATTTTCGGGACGCGAGTTTGCCCATTGCCATTTAATTTTCGGAGACGCGAGTTTGCCCATTGCCATTTAATTTTCGGGACGCAGTTTGCCCATTGCCATTTAATTTTCGGGACACGAGTTTGCCCATTGCCATTTAATTTTCGGACACGAGTTTGCCCATTGCCATTTAATTTTCGGGACACGAGTTTGCCCATTGCCATTTAATTTTCGGGACACGGTTTGCCCATTGCCATTTAAATTTCGGAACACAAGTTTGCCCATTGCCATTTAAATTTCGGAGACGCGAGCTTGCCATTGTCATTTAAGATTTCGGAGACGCAGTTTGCCCATTGTCATTTAATTTTGAGCGCATCGGCTCCATGCATTTTAATTTTCATTGAGCGCATCGGCTCCATGCATTTTAATTTTACGTTGAGCGCATCGGCTCCTTGCATATTTAATTTCATTAGCGCATCGGCTCCTTGCATATTTAATTTCTGTTGAGCGCATTGGCTCCATGCATTTTAATTTTCTGTTAAGCGCATCGGCTCCCTGCATATTTAATTTCTGTTGAGCGCATTGGCTCCATGCATGTTAATTTTCTGTTGAGCGCATCGGCTCCATTCATTTTTAATTTCTGTTCATTTTTAATTTCTGTTGAGCGCATTGGCTCCATGCATGTTAATTTTCTGTTGAGCGCATCGGCTCCATTCATTTTTAATTTCTGTTCATTTTTAATTTCTGTTGAGCGCATTGGCTCCATTCTTTTTTAAAAAAAATTTTGTTGAGTGCATCGACTCCATGCATTTCAATTTCTTGCCTTGTTTTGCATTGCCGGACAAAATTGAAGTTCATATCTTTACTCGTTTCTTACGACGATAATTTGAAAAAACTACGGTTATTCTTATTATCTAATAAGAAACAAGTAAAGAGAAAGCTAATGAACACTCAATTTTGACCGGACTAAAAAATATAAAAAAAGAGGAAAAATTAAAAAAATAAAAATTATGGCCCACCTTTTAGCCCATTTTACTTAATTTTTTTAGCCTAAATAGATCAAACTCATCTTAGTTTTAAAAATAAAAAAATAAAAAAATAAAAACAAAAAAAAAGAATAAAAAATAATAAAAAATAACAAAAAAGTATAATAAAAAAATACACTCACACTCTGCACTCACAATTGCACACAATAGCACTCAAATTGCACCCATCAGCACACACGCACTCTTTCTTCTTTTTTCTATTTTAATCACTCTACACACACGGCACTCACCAGCACAATTGCACTCTGCACCCTCTTTTTCTTTTATTCCCACTCACAATTCACACTCATCACTCTCACCCACTTCCTTTGTCCCATTCCTTTTTACGTGACTCACACTTTCACTCACTTGCACCACTCATTCTCACTCTCACAAATATGCACTCACGTATTGATTCTCATTTTCTCTATATATAGCCATCTTCCTTCACTTCCCTAAAAAACCCTCAACCGTGGCCTCTAGCACCTTCACCATCTTTTTCTTCATCACAACACCACCATCTCATTTCATCCATTTCACCACCCTCCAAGCAGCCCCATCATTTCACAAACAGCCCCTCCATTCTCGCCATCTCCACCGCCTTCACACCCCACAGCAACCTTCACCCATCACCCTTATCAAGCTCAAGCACACTCACACACCCAACTTCACGTAGGGCATACAAGGGGGGACTCACAAGTTTCTTCCTTTTCTTCACGGTTACAGGAGCCTCCGTAACAGCCCCAGCCACACCTTGGTTCCCTCCATCCTCTCCATCAACTCATCTTCATCTCCTTCACCCAACCAACCCAAACCGTAGCACCATTCCCATAACCAACCTCCACCATCAACCATATTCTTCAACCTCCGTAATACACCAACACCAACCGTGACTACCAAGCCTCACCACCTTAACTTACTGAGTCAATTCAGTAATCACCCATCCACCACAACCATCCATCACCCCATGCACCACCAAGCCGTCCCAGTCCAGCTGCTGCACCCTCTTCCACCCACAAACAACCACTGAGTTAACTCACCCTTAACCCAACAGCAGCCACCCGCTCACCAAGCTCCACCCAAGCAGCACCATCCAAGATCAATCTCCTCCTTCCCACTCCTTCAACCATGTGATACCACCCTCCCACCGTAGCCACTGTGTTCAGCAGCTCCTCCCTGCCACCAACTCCATGCAGCACCTTGCACCACGGTTTGGAGCCATCTTTACCCACAGGCAACCGTAGCACCATTCTCACGTGAAAACTCCTCACCATCTTGCACCTACTCCACTCAACCCCATCCAGCTACCATAGCCACTAGCTCCACTGCACCAGGGCTCTGCGTGACCCGCGTCTTCATCATCAACGCGCACTCCGTCCAGTCACGACGTTGTTGCTGGCCTGCACTCAGCCATACCACTGCTCAAGCAGAACCTGTGCCGAGCAAACTGCTCCATCGTACCCATCGTGCTGCAGCCTCACCACTTAGCCTACCCACGTCCATTCAGCAGAGAAGAGCGTCCCTTGTTGTATTTTTTTGTTTCCTCTGTTCAAAAACTGAAAGTAAGTTTTTTAGTTCTTTATGGTTTGTGGTATTTTATATATATATATGTATATATATGTATATAGAAACGTGAAAAACGTAAAAAAGAGATGGTATTTTATATATATATATGTATATATATGTATATAGAAACGTGAAAACGTAAAAAGAGATGGGAAGTGATAAAAAAGTAATAAAAAAAACAACGAGAAAACAAAAAAAGAATTGGTATTAGAGGGTTTTTGGTTGGGCTGAATTTTCTTTTTGGGCTAAGGTTAATTTTGTTTAATAATTTAGAGATTTAATGAAAAAAAAATAAATAAAAATAAATAAATATAGAGACAAAATAAATAGGATTAGATAATAATAAAGATTTCAAAAAAATAAAAATAAAATTTCTTTAAATCAATGCAATAACTAATGATGTTGATTGAATAGTGAATGCTATCTTCAATGTCGGTTAGATCATAAGGGTTTATTGAGTAGCCCAGTGCTACCTTAAATCCTGTGCAAATTTGATTTTGTTTTTTTTTAAAACAAAAATATCTTTTCTTTTTTTTTAAAAAAAAAAAATTAAAAATAATCAACTCACACTTATTTTTTAAGAACTACGTAACTTTGAGTTCCTCATTGCACCCGAGTGCGTAGGAGCAAATTTCAATTGTCAAGTTAAAATTAAATTTTTACAATTTGGTTTTTATTTTCTTAAAATAAAAAATAAAAAAAATAAAAAAATAAAAAATAAAATATTTGCAAAGTCATTTTAAAAAAGGGTAAAATAAATAAATTTGAGATTATCAAATTTTTGCACAATTAACTTAAGGTACAGTCTCGGGGCTCAGATTCGGTGTGATAAAGTGCGGTGGGATTAAGTTTCCACCCTTCCCTATCCATAACCGACTCCCGAATCCGATTTGGTTCCAAAGACCATTTTCTAAAAAGGTTTTCCAATTTTTCCTAAATTCAAATAAAATTGGTGGCGACTCCATATTTTAATCATTTTTTTAAAATCATACGCGAGTTGCTGTATTTCGCCGCGATCCCGGTCGCGACAAGTCTTAATTAATTTACGTAATCTGGGTTGATATTTGTGAGTTTTCTAATTTTTGTGATTTTATGTGTGATTTTGATATTTTTACTGGTCGTGGGCCCAGGTAGCCATACATGGGCCTAGGTGGGTCCCGTAAAGCAAAAATTTTTCTACGCATAGAAAAATTTGTACTATTTAGACAGAGACAGGGGATCTTACTAAACCTGAATCCGGAAACAGTTTTTAAAATTTTATTATACTGTGTTTTGTACTGTATTTAATTATTGGACGATAAAAATACAGTAAATATATTCTTTCATGGGGTTATAAAATATAAAAATAATAATAATAAAATTCTTTACTATTAAGTCAATATTAGTGGTTTGGATATCCACTATCAATTTAATTACCGTTGGAGATTTAATCTTGATTTAATTAACGATGGAGATTTGATCTTAAAAGAGAATAAGATCAATTATAACCGTTGGATGGAAATTAAATCAAGGGTGGAGATTTAGTCTAATAAATGGCTATGACCATTATCAACCCTTGGATGTAGAATTAATCAATGGTGGAGATGGATCATTAATGACCATTGGATTTAGATTTAGATCAATGGTGAAGAATTGGTCACCAAAAATGACTACAACCATTTTGGACCCTTGGATGTAAAGTTTGAAGGTGTAATCTTGACCCTTCATTTTGGAGACATATTCAATGGTTAGGATTGCAAGCCAAAAATGATCCAATGGCTCAAATGAAGTCTTCCATATATAACCTAAACCTGGTAGCTAATTTAAATCCAAACCATTCTTTTAATCAATGGTTAGGATGGCTTATAGTGATGGTTATGTAAATTGGCACATTTGGAATGCATGAAGAAGGGGGGGGACGGTTTGGAGAGCAAGGATGAAGGGAGACATCTTAGTGTAGGCTTTTTAGGCCAAAGAAAAAAATGAATGAAGACAAGCCAAGTGTCAAGACCATTTACTATTGCTCATTAATGCTTATGTTCTTTAAACTTCACTTTCCATTCTCTCTAATTGCATGCTACGGCAATGCATTCCCTTGAAGACCAAAAACATTCATTTCTATACTTCATAATATCATTTCTTCACTTTTCCACTTAAGTTTCAAGACCAAACCAAAGAAAATTTCATTCTTTCTCCCAAAAACATACCATTCGGCCAAGCACTCCAATTCACTCCTCCATCACTCTTTAATTTTATACAACCTAGTTTCTTGAATCCTTACCTTATTCTAAACAACTTTCATGTTGAAGACTTTCTCAAAATCTTCCATCTGAAGGACTTTTACTAAGATCAAGTTCTAGAGTTTTGTTGGTGAAGTGTAAGAAAACTTCATTTATTCTTTTCTTTTTCATGTTCTAAACCATGTTTGATCCATGGTTCTTCTTATTCAAGCTTGATATACTAATTTTCTTGTATTTGTTTCATGTTTAAGAACTTGTGTTGGTGGAGATCTTGTTCAAAACACAAATCAACAACTTTTTGGTGGTTCTTCAAGAGGTAAGAGGGAGATTCATCTCACCAACCAAGCATGGTGGTGGGAGATGGTTTTATATTTGATGGATGGTGAATCCATGTGAGGATTCCTATCCATGGTCATGTAATAATTTGTATGTGTGTTATGTGCTTTTAATTATTTTTGCTTATGCTTGATATGCTTTGCATGATTTACTTGTGTATGCATGCTTAGTATGATTTTTATTTGTTTATATGATATGCTTATAATATGCTTAATGATATATGTTGAATATATTATGATGGATGTATGTTGAAATAAATAAAATTTTGACTCCAAAGGCCATGGAGGAGGTCACCGTTTTGGACTTCTAAAATAAGGATTTCTATTGAAATTTTTCAAGAACAATGGAGATAATTTTTGGTCCTTAAACTTAAGAAAATTTTTGGTCAAGACATCAACTAATTTGGTGTTCACAAAATTATATTTTCATAAATGATAGAATTGAATGATTTAAGGAGTAAAGAAATTAATCAAAAGAGTTTATTTTGCAAAAAGAGTGCACACGGTTTTTGAGTAGTATTTTCATGAATTTATTTTGTGTAGAAACAAGAATGACATTTGTTTAAGTTAGAAGAAAAATATTTCATGGTTCCAATGGCCATCTATAAGGTTTTGATAATTTAGGAAAAAAAATGTTTTGATGTTATAAAATATAAGAATTTTCAAATAAGGATTTTGGAAAGGAATTAAAGTGTTGTCAAGTGGAATTTTCATAAATAAAAGAAAAAGAGGATTTAAAGTGTTGAACTTTAAATTATTTTAAAGAAATTAATTTTTAGAAGTGATTTAGAAATATAAAAGAAAACGTTTGTAACTTAAATTTACTAACGTTGAATTTAATTATTGGTTTTGGAAAACGTTAGGAAATTTAAAATTTGAAATAGTAATTAAATCAATTAAATATGATTTTGTAAGATTAAATCAATAAAAAGTGATATTTGAGAAAATATATTACGGAAAAGATTTTTGATTGAGAATAGGAAGAGAATAATGTAAGAAATTATATTTTTATGAGAAACGTTCAAAATAATATTTTTAAAGTTAAGAAATATTTTATGAAGGGTAAAAACGATGAAAAACGATTTACGTAACTCAAAAACGTAATTTTTCAGTTACGCGATTTGAAAAACGATAAAATGTTTCTACGCAATTTTTAAAGCATTTAAATATTTTACACAATCGAAATGTTGTCGAAAAATATCGCTAGGCGATTTAAAAATGAAAGAATATTTTTGCGCATTTTAATACAGTAGAAAATTGTTACGCGAATTTTTAAACGTAATAGAAATATTACAAATCATTATTTATGTAATAAATTATTATGTGAATGTGAAAACGTGACAAAAATATTTTACGAATAAAAAAAAATATGGTAATGTGATTTTGCTGTTAATTATACAGTAAACTTTACAGTTAAAATCAATATATGAATATTGTACTAGAAATTGAAAAGTTTGCCTATAATTGGCGTTAATATACAAACATAAAATAGTATTTGAACCTGGTATGAGAAATTATGTGATTTATCTTTGGTTGGTAATTGGTGCATTACGTATGCATTGAAAATGGTCCGATGGACTGTATATGGCTAATTGCCTAGGAGAAACGTACACCTCTTGAGTGGGTGCGATACGCGTAGTGTAGGTCACTCGTTGACCTTGGGGGCATCGGGGTGCGGGTTGCTCACAATGGGCAGTTGGTAGCTCTACTGTACTGTGGGTTAGACCGATGCAACACACCGATGATTCGGATCGAGACACTATTCTTAATCGAGATCTGATAAAGACTGTCGTGTACGTGTTAGATATGCAAGATATAATTATAGCACTTGGTCTGAGGCACGTGGCACTGGCAGATCTTTTCGATCAATTTCTCCGACCTGAGTTTAGCTCCATGGAGTAGGAAATCGAGTCTCTGTGTTCATGCATTAACATAAATGCTTACATCTGTGAGATATAATAGTTGCGAAATATTGATTATGATAATTATACTTTTTAAAATATCTGCTTAGTGTCGTTGGCATTTCCTGTAATTATTAAATGTTAATTTTGATTGATAATATGTTGATGTCATACTTGTAATATGCTGTGTTTATATAGCTTGCTGTTATATTATCTCTATGCTACCATGTTGGTATTGGCGTAGGTGATCTCACCTCTTGTATGTATACTTGTATATTTTAGTTATATTTGGCCGAAGACGTTGAGAAAGAAATAGTACAAGAAGGAGAAGAAGAACTACTTCTCACGTCTGGGAACGAAGAATTTTAAGAAGATGGAGATGCCCAGCTTCCTAGGATACGTGACGTTATAGTTTCGCGGAGGCCTGGAGGCGTGGCATGTTCACTTGGATCGCCAGTGTATATTTTATATAGGGGATCTGAACATTACCTACAGTAGGCTTGAACAAGGGAACCCCTATTTTAGTGTCAATATTTATGTACAGTTAGAGTTTCCACTATCCATTAGGCAGTATTGGGGAGCTTACTACCGTACTCCTAGTGCGATAAGTATCGTGTCGTCTGTGCGGACACCTGTCCGTAGAGCTTCACGTAATAACGGATTCCTATCTGCTAAGGAATCTGAGGAGGACCCATCTGAGGGTTATGTTGTCTAGTCAGACTTGGGCAATATACTGAGTCTTAAATTATGTTTAATTACTTTGAGAACATGGTCTGTAATATAAATAATCCTGACAGTATATGTGTATTGTATAATGAAGTAAATTATGTGTGATGATGTATTATATTTTTATTTTCCGCTAAGTTATTCTATTGTCATCAAAGAAAAAAAAATCACAACTCGTATTTTTTATTATAACATCACTTTTTATGATCTTGAGGGTATTTGGGTAATTAAAGTAACATAAATGTGGCACCCTACGGTGGGTGTTACACTAGTTGGTATCAGAGCCCAAGTTAGAGTCTTTTGAGGTTGTGGTTAGGTCTGGCTTGTTTGTGTTGTGTGATTCTCTGTTATTGTTTTATGAAAAGAAACAATATTGTTTGAAGATTGACCTTGCTTTCTTTGTATTGCCCAGTTTAAGTAGAGAAAGTAATGACTGGACGAGGACGTGGACGTGGGAATGCTAGCATAGATATGGAACTTAATGGGAATGATAATCTGAATATGGCTGCAGCTGTAGCAGCAATGCAAAGAATGGCGGAAGTGATTGCACAGCAAAATCAACGGGCTAATGAAAATGTGCACAGTTTATCGGAGTTTCGAAGGAATAATCCACCGAAGTTTCATGGAGAGTTTGATCTGGAGAAAGTTGAACTTTGGATCTGAGAACCTGAAAAGATATTTGATGGTATGGGATGTACTAATGAACAGAAACTTACATTGGCAACGTTTGTGCTGGTAGGAGATGGTGAACGTTGGTGGGCAGGAGCTAGAAGGCTGCTGGAAGCTGAAGGAAGGATGGTGACATGGCAACTTTTTAAGCAAAGATTTCTGGAGAAATATTTTCCAGCAAGTGTGAGGCATATAAAGGAGATGGAGTTTCTGAGTTTACGACAAGGATTGATGTCCATCAGTGAATATGCGGCAAAATTTGAAAGTTTGTCTCAGTTTTCAAGATATTTACAGATGAACCCGGATGAGGTGGAAATGCAGGAAATTTGAAGAAGGATTAAAGTTTGGATATTAAGAGAGGATTTGTATCGATGTTTGAAATTAATCAATTTCCAACTTTGATTGAAAAATGTCGTAAAGTTGAAGAGATTGATCATCAACGTGCGGCAAGAAATAAGAACTTTGGACCCACACGGTTCCAAAAAGGAAAGGGTAGCGGAGGAAACCGTTATCAACAGAAACCATATGCAAAACCGACAGGAGGTCAGAACAAGAAGCAGTTTGTGGGAGGAAGTTCTAGCGGCAATAAGGCAAGTCAAGCTGGGACTCCTATTCGATGTTTTAAATGTGGGAAGGATCATCTCACGAAGGATTGTCAACATAAGGAAGTTGTTTGTTTTAAGTGTGGCAAGCTTGGACATTTCTCCAAAGACTGTGATCAGATAAAGAAGGAATCCTCTGTGGGAAACGTCCATACTACCAGGCCACAGGCAGGTGGTCGTGTCTATACAATGAGTGGGGATGTAGCTGCTAAATCTGAGGATTTGATAATGGAGGAGTGCACTATTAAAGGTAATCCTTTAACCATACTCTATGATTCAGGAGCAACACATTTTTTCATTGCATGTGATTGTGTTGAGCGTTTGGGATTGACTATGACTGCTTTGCCATATGATCTGAGTGTTGCTACTCCTACTGATAAGCCTGTAGTTACCTCAACAGTATGCTTGAATTGTCCTGTCTGCATTAGGGATAGAATCTTTTATGTGGATTTGATCTATTTGCCTCTTTCCAAGATTAATGTAATCTTGGGAATGGATTGGTTGTCTTCTAACCATATCCTGATTGATTGTTCGAATAAGACATTAGTATTTCCTGAGGCTAAGGATTCTAGATTCCTAACAGCTACTCAAGTGGAAGCTTGTCTAAAGGAAGGAGATCATGGGTATTTATTATTATCTTCTTTGGAAGGGCAATGTGAAGATGTTTTGAAGGATATTTTCGTGGTCAACGAATTTCCTGAAGTGTTTCCTCAAGATATACCTGGACTACCACCAGAAAGGGAAATCGAGTTTGTCATTGATCTTGTACCTGGAGCTGGACCGATATCTATAGCACCTTATCGGATGTCGCCGGTAGAATTAGCCGAACTGAAGAAACAACTGGAGGATTTATTGGAGAAGCAATTTGTGAGACCTAGTGTGTCACCTTGGGGAGCTCTAGTCTTACTGGTTAAGAAGAACGATGGGACTTCACGTCTATGTGTAGACTATCGGCAATTGAACAAGGTTACAATTAAGAATAAATATCCACTTCCAAGGATAGATGATCTGATGGATCAATTGCGAGGAGCCGCAATATTTTCTAAGATTGATCTATGTTCTGGATATCACCAGATACGTGTGAAAGTGGAGGATATTCCCAAGACTGCATTCCGGACGCGCTATGGGCATTATGAGTATCTTGTGATGCCATTCGGTGTAACGAATGCACCAGCCATATTCATGGACTTCATGAATAGAATTTTTCGTTCATACTTGGATAAGTTTGTTGTCGTCTTTATTGATGACATTTTGATCTATTCTCGAAATCAGGAAGAACATGCTGAACATCTCAGGGTGGTTCTTCAGATTTTGAGGGAGAATAAGTTATATGCCAAGTTGTCCAAATGTGAATTTTGGTTGAGCAAAGTTCAATTTTTGGGACACGTAATATCAAAGGATGGAATTGAAGTTGATGCTTCCAAGGTGGAGACAATTTTGGAATGGGAAAGACCAAAGACTGTAACAGAAATCCGTAGTTTTATTGGATTAGCTGGTTACTATAGACGGTTCATTGAGGGGTTTTCAAAGATTGTAGGACCTCTTACCCAACTTACACGAAAGAATCAACCGTTCGTGTGGACTGATGCATGTGAAGAAAGTTTTCAAGAGTTGAAAAGACGATTGACTACTTCACCGGTATTGATTCTGCCTGATCCAAACGAACCTTTCGAAGTATATTGTGATGCTTCATACCAAGGATTAGGTTGTGTACTTATACAGAATCATAAAGTGGTGGCTTATGCTTCAAGGCAGTTGAAAAATCATGAGAAGAATTATCCAACTCATGACTTGGAGTTGGCAGCTATGGTGTTTGCGTTAAAAGTGTGGAGACATTTTCTCTATGGAGCTATGTTCACTGTTTTTCGTGATCATAAAAGTTTAAAATATCTGTTTGACTAGAAAGAGTTGAACATGAGGCAAAGGCGTTGGTTAGAGTTTCTGAAAGATTATGACTTTCAATTGCAGTATCATCTCGGAAAGGCAAATGTCGTAACGGATGCATTGAGTAGAAAAATACTTAGTACTTCTGTTATGATGATAAAAGAGAAGGAGTTGATAGAAGAATTTCGGGATATGCGATTATCTGTGAAATTGAAGTCGGGCAAGATGCGTTTAAATATGATCACCATTTCAAATGATTTGATGGATAGAATTCGTGAAGGACAAAACAGTGATCAATATTTGCAAGAAGCAAAAGAAGCAAAGAGCCAAGGAGCAGTGTTGGAATTTAGCGAAGGTGCTAAAGGAATTCTGAAGTTTCAAAGCAGAGTTTGTGTGCCTAATGATCCAGATCTTAGGAGATTGATTTTGGATGAAGCTCACAGGAGTAAGCTGAGTATGCATCTAGGAGCCACAAAGATGTACCAGGATTTAAAACAATTATATTGGTGGCAAGGAATGAAGAAAGATGTTGCTGAATATGTATCATCCTGTTTAGTTTGTCAGAAGGCTAAGGTGGAACATCAAAGACCTTCAGGAATGTTGCAACCTTTGCCTATTCCTGAATGGAAATGGGATGACATAGCAATGGATTTTGTAACGGGACTACCAAAGACTCGCAAGGGTCATGATGCCATTTGGGTAATTGTGGATCGGCTTACAAAGTCGGCG
This sequence comes from Ormosia emarginata, assembly GCA_029884605.1. NCBI lineage: Eukaryota > Viridiplantae > Streptophyta > Magnoliopsida > Fabales > Fabaceae > Ormosia > Ormosia emarginata. The sequence goes on along the minus strand of JAQQTP010000042.1, from coordinate 3,467,672 downwards.
CACTTTTTGCCGGTTAATATTAAATACTCAATGGAGAGGTTGGCCCAAGTGTACATCAGTGAGATTGTCAGACATCATGGTGTACCATCTAGTATTATTTCAGATCGAGATCCGAGATTTACGTCGAGATTTTGGAATAGTTTGCAAGAAGCGATGGGAACCAAACTACGTCTCAGTTCTGCTTACCATCCACAAACAGATGGTCAGTCAGAAAGAACAATTCAGTCTCTAGAAGATTTATTGAGAGCTTGTGTTCTGGAGCAAACTGGAGGTTGGGATGAATTCTTGCCATTGATAGAATTCACATATAACAACAGTTTCCATTCAAGTATAGGGATGGCACCCTATGAGGCTTTGTATGAGAGGCGATGCAGAACACCGTTGTGTTGGTATCAGGATGGTGAGAGTGCTATGTTAGGACCAGAGATTATCCAACAGACAACCGAGAAAGTGAAGATGATTCAAGATAAAATGAGAATAAGCCAAACTCGGCAAAAGAGTTATGCTAATAAAAGAAGAAAATCTCTTGAGTTTGAAGAAGGTGACCATGTATTTTTGCGAGTGACGCCTATGACGGGTGTTGGGCGAGTGCTTCAATCCAAGAAGCTCACTCCAAAATTTATTGGGCCGTATCAAATTTTACGTCGAGTAGGTCCGGTGGCATATCAGATTGCATTACCACCTTTTCTGTCAAATCTTCACAATGTATTTCACGTATCACAACTACGGAAATATATTTCTGATCCTACTCATGTTATCAAGCCAGACACAGTACAGCTGAAGGAAAATTTAACCTATGAAACTTTTCCAGTAAAGATTGAGGATCGAAAGACAAAGCAACTTCGAGGTAAGGAAATTTCATTGGTTAAAATTATTTGGGATGATGTAAGCGGAGAAGCTACATGGGAACTAGAAGAAAAGATAAAAGAACATTATCCCTATTTATTCTGAGGATATGAAATCAAGTTCAACAAGTTTCGAGGACGAAACTTTTGTAGAGGGGGAGAGTTTAACACCCCAAACTTTCTATTTATCAAACAGTAATTTTGACAGTTAACAGAATCCTACTATTTAGTGATTTCTGTGTACTGTAAAATTATTTTGAATATTCCGTCTGTATATTTGATCGTTTTGAGTAATTTGCTCCGTGTCAAGAAAATAATAATTTTCGGGCCGGAAAAATTTACGTAAGTTAATTTTTACTGTTTAGTCTTAATTAATTTACATAATCTGGGTTGATATTTGTGAGTTTTCTAATTTTTGTGATTTTATGTGTGATTTTGAAATTTTTACTAGTCGTGGGCCCCACGAGGTGTATGTGGGCCCTAGTAGCCGTACATGAGCCCAAGTGGGTCCCGCAAAGCAAAAATTTTTCTACGCATAGAAAAATTTGTACTGTTTAGACGGAGACAGGGGATCTTACTAAACCTGAATCCAGAAACAGTTTTTAAAATTTTATTGTACTGTGTTTTGTACTGTATTTAATTATCGGACGATAAAAATACAGTAAATATATTCTTTCGTGGGGTTATAAAATATAAAAAATAATAATAATAAAATTCTTTACTATTAAGTCAATATTAGTGGTTTGGATATCCACTATCAATTTAATTACCGTTGGAGATTTAATCTTGATTTAATTAATGGTGGAGATTTGATCTTAAAAGAGAATAAGATCAATTATAACCGTTGGATGGAAATTAAATCAAGGGTGGAGATTTAGTCTAATAAATGGCTATGACCATTATCAACCCTTGGATGTAGAATTAATCAATGGTGGAGATGGATCATTAATGACCATTGGATTTGGATTTAGTTCAATGGTGGAGAATTGGTCACCAAAAATGACTACAACCATTTTGGACCCTTGGATGTAAAGTTTGAAGGTGTAATCTTGACCCTTCATTTTGGAGACATATTCAATGGTTAGGATTGCAAGCCAAAAATGATCCAATGGCTCAAATGAAGTCTTCCATCTATAACCTAAACCTAGTAGCTAATTTAAATCCAAACCATTCTTTTAATCAATGGTTAGGATGACTTATAGTGATGGTTATGTAAATTGGCACATTTGGAATGCATGAAGAAGGGGGGGACGGTTTGGAGAGCAAGGATGAAGGGAGACATCTTAGTGTAGGCTTTTTAGGCCAAAGAAAAAAAGAATGAAGACAAGCCAAGTGTCAAGACCATTTACTATTGCTCATTAATGCTTATGTTCTTCAAACTTCACTTTCCATTCTCTCTAATTGCATGCTACGGCAATGCATTCCCTTGAAGACCAAAAACATTCATTTCTATACTTCATAATATCATTTCTCCACTTTTCCACTTAAGTTTCAAGACCAAACCAAAGAAAATTTCATTCTTTCTCCCAAAAACATACCATTCGGCCAAGCACTCCAATTCACTCCTCCATCACTCTTTAATTTCATACAACCTAGTTTCTTGAATCCTTACCTTATTCTAAACAACTTTCATGTTGAAGACTTTCTCAAAATCTTCCATCTGAAGGACTTTTACTAAGATCAAGTTCTAGAGTTTTGTTGGTGAAGTGTAAGAAAACTTCATTTATTCTTTTCTTTTTCATGTTCTAAACCATGTTTGATCCATGGTTCTTCTTATTCAAGCTTGATATACTAATTTTCTTGTATTTGTTTCATGTTTAAGAACTTGTGTTGGTGGAGATCTTGTTCAAAACACAAATCAACAAGCTTTTTGGTGGTTCTTCAAGAGGTAAGAGGGAGATTCATCTCACCAACCAAGCATGGTGGTGGGAGATGGTTTTATATTTGATGGATGGTGAATCCATATGAGGATTCCTATCCATGGTCATGTAATAATTTGTATGTGGGTTATGTGTTTTTAATTATTTTTGCTTATGCTTGATATGCTTTGCATGATTTACTTGTGTATGCATGCTTAGTATGATTTTTATTTGTTTATATGATATGCTTATAATATGCTTAATGATATATGTTGAATATATTATGATGGATGTACGTTGAAATAAATAAAATTTTGACTCCAAAGGCCATGGAGGAGGTCACGGTTTTGGACTTCTAAAATAAGGATTTCTATTGAAATTTTTCAAGAACAATGGAGATAATTTTTGGTCCTTAAACTTAAGAAAATTTTTGGTCAAGACATCAACTAATTTGGTGTTCACAAAATTATATTTTCATAAATGATAGAATTGAATGATGTAAGGAGTAAAAAAATTAATCAAAAGAGTTTATTTTGCAAAAAGAGTGCACACGGTTTTTGAGTAGTATTTTCATGAATTTATTTTGTGTAGAAACAAGAATGACATTTGTTTAAGTTAGAAGAAAAATATTTCATGGTTCCAATGGCCATTTATAAGGTTTTGATAATTTAGGAGAAAAAATGTTTTGATGTTATAAAATATAAGAATTTTCAAATAAGGATTTTGGAAAGGAATTAAAGTGTTGTCAAGTGGAATTTTCATAAATAAAAGAAAAAGGGGATTTAAAGTGTTGAACTTTAAATTATTTTAAAGAGAATTAATTTTTAGAAGTGATTTAGAAATATAAAAGAAAATGTTTGTAACTTAAATTTACTAACGTAGAATTTAATTATTGGGTTTTGGAAAACGTTAGGAAATTTAAAATTTGAAATAGTAATTAAATCAATTAAATATGATTTTGTAAGATTAAATCAATAAAAAGTGATATTTGAGAAAATATATTACGGAAAAGATTTTTGATTGAGAATAGGAAGAGAATAATGTAAGAAAGTATATTTTTATAAGAAACGTTCAAAATAATATTTTTAAAGTTAAGAAATATTTTATGAAGGGTAAAAATGATGAAAAACGATTTACGTAACTCAAAAACGTAATTTTTATGTTACGCGATTTGAAAAACGTTAAAATATTTCTACGCGATTTTTAAAGCATTTAAATATTTTACACAATCAAAATGTTGTAGAAAAATATCGCTAGGCGATTTAAAAATGAAAGAATATTTTTACGCATTTTAATACAGTAGAAAATTGTTACGCAAATTTTTAAACATAACAGAAATATTACAAATCATTATTTACGTAATAAAATATTACGTGAATGTGAAAATGTGACAAAAATATTTTACGAATAAAAAAAAACATGGTAATGTGATTTTGCTGTTAATTATACAGTAAACTTTAAAGTTAAAATCAATATATGAATACTGTACTAGAAATTGAAAAGTTTGCCTGTAATTGGCGTTAATATACGAACATAAAATAGTATTTGAACCTGGTATGAGAAATTATGTTATTTACCTTTGGTTGGTAATTGGTGCATTACATATGCATTGAAAATGGTCCGATGGACTATATATGGCTAATTGCCTAGGAGAAACGTACACCTCTTGAGTGGGTGCGATACGCGTAGTGTAGGTCACTCGTTGACCTTGGGGGCATCGGGGTGCGGGTTGCTAACAATTGGCAGTTGGTAGCTCTTCTGTGCCGTGGTTAGACCGATGCAACACACCGGTGATCCGGACCGAGACACTATTCTTAATCGAGATCTGATAAAGACTGTCATGTATGTGCTAGATGTGCAAGATATAATTATAGCACTTGGTCTGAGGCACGTGGTACCGGCAGATCTTTTCGATCAATTTCTCAGACCTGAATTTAGCTCCATGGAGTGGGAAATCGAGTCTCTGTGTTCATGCATTAACATAAATGCTTACATCTGTGAGATATAATAGTTGCAAAATATTGATTATGACAATTATACTTTTTAAAATATCTACTTATTGTAGTTGGCATTTCCTGTAATTATTAAATGTTAAATTTGATTGATAATATGTTGATGTCATACTTGTAATATGCTGTGTTTATATAGCTTGTTGTTATGTTATCTCTATGCTACCATGTTGGTATTGGCGTAGGTGATCTCACCTCTTGTATGTATACTTGTATATTTTATTTATATTTGGCCGAAGACGTTGAGAAAGAAATAGTACAAGAAGGAGAAGAAGAACTACTTCTCACGTCTGGGAACGAAGAATTTTGAGAAGATGGAGATGCCCAGCTTCCTAAGATACGTGACGTTACAGTTTCGCGGAGGCCCGGAGGCGTGGCATGTTCACTTGGATCGCCAGTGTATATTTTATATAGGGGATCTGAACATTACCTACGGTAGGCTTGAACAAGGGAACCCCTATTTTCGTGTCAATATTTATGTACAATTAGAGTTTCCACTATCCATTAGGCAGTACTGGGGAGCTTACTACCATACTCCTAGTGCGATAAGTATCGTGTCGTCTGCGCGGACACCTATCCGTAGAGCTTTACGTAATAACGGATTCTTATCTGCTGAGAAATCTGAGGAGGACCCATCTGAGGGTTCTGCTGTCTAATCAGACTTGGGCAATATGCTGAGTCTTAAATTATGTTTAATTACTTTGAGAACATGGTCTGTAATATAAATAATCCTGACAGTATGTGTGTATTGTATAATGAAGTAAATTATGTGTGATGATGTATTATATTTTTATTTTCCGCTAAGTTATTCTATTGTCATCAAAGAAAAAAAAAATTCATAACTCGTATTTTTTATTATAACATCACTTTTTATGATCTTGAGGGTATTTGGGTAATTAAAGTAACATAAATGTGGCACCCTACGATGGGTGTTACATGATATATGTTGCAAAGAAAAGAATTTTGGTTCCAATGGCCATAAAGAGGCTCACGGCCTTCACTGTTGTTTTAGAGCAAAGCAATTTAAAATGTTTTACTAAGTGTAAATTTAGATGATTTAGTAACAAGTATTTAGATTAAACATTTTTGCAAAGAAAAATGAGATAGAATATGAAGCAAAGATTTAATTTTGGCCAACATGCCAAGAATTGATATTCTAGATCAAAAATATTTTCTTAAGTGTAGTCTTAAAGGATTAATTAATAGGAACTCAATTTAGTGAATTTTGAAATATAAAAAGAATGATTTTAATGATAGAAATGAAAAAGGAGTTTTAAAAGTGACTTGAGAATTCAAGTAATTTTTTTATAGAGAATGGAACAAAGTTTTTAGTAGAAAACAGTATTTTTATTTATGATAATGGAGAATAAGTTTTGAAAGTGATTTATAGCTTAAAGTATTTTATATAAAAGGATTTTAGTAAAGGTAACAAATGAAGATTTTATTAAATTCAAATAATACAGATTTTTAGAAAAATGTCAGAAATTATTATTTAGAGTAGTTTTTATATGAAAAATGATGTCCAAATAATATTTTTAGTTTGGAAAGTTTCAAATTTAATTTAGAACATTAAGAAATATTTTATACAGTGAAAAACAATAGAAAAACCTTACGTGATTCAAAAATAATGATTTTTGGGCTACGCAAATTTGAAAACGTTTAAATATTTTTATACGATTGTGAAAACGTTAGAAAATATTGACGTGATTTGAAAACGTGACAAAAGCATCACGCGATTATGAAAATGCGATAAAAAGGTTATGCGGTTGAGCAAAACAGTGGATTATTGTTGGGCCAATGTACTGGACCCAAGTGGATCATTGATGTTATGTAATTGAATGAGCGGTTCTATAATATCATCGATACGAATATTATTAGACAATTGAATGAGCAGTTGTTCTAATATTATTGTGAATAGTATAACAGTCGCTTGAGTTATGTATTGAGTTGTCATGCATTGAACACTGTATAGTTGATGGCTGTGATGGCTTTCGTTGCTTAGGAGTGAATGAGAATTGAATACTGTGATCCAGTGGGGAATCTACTGGGGCCATCAGGGCGTGGTGATTCATGGTGACCTGTTTGTCACTTTATACATCTTTGACCATAATAAACCGTTGTAACGCACTGGCGCATGTCTCGACAAAACACTATTACTTTTTATGTCCATGTAGACTGTCATAGAGGTGGGTAGATCTTCTGGACCATTCACATATGAAGTTGTTTAGCTCCATGGAGTAGGAAGATGATGCATTGTGCTTATGCATAGTTAGTATACATATTGTTGTGGCATTGTCAAGGTGCATATTCTGGTGGCATAATCAATATATATATATATATATATATATATATATATATATATATATATATATATATATATATATATATCTCTGTTGTTACAATACCATTAATGTTTATATTATTGTGAAATATGTTTTTTGTAACATCTCAAAAATTGATAATTTCATGATAAATAGTCATTTTATAATATTTGTGTTTTTTGTGAATTTTTTTGAATTTTTTCAGAAATGTTGAATATTTTAATATATTCCTCATTTTGCGTGTGCACTGAGCGAAGCCGGGAAATGAGATATTTTCTCTGAGAACCTTGAACTATGGAAATGTCGATGAGAGATCTTACCAAACCCGAGGCCAAACATGATTTACGAGGTTTCATGTTTTTTAGGATTTTATCTGATAAATAAAATCATGGTATGTTCTGACGAATAAAGATTTTTACGATACGCTCTATTACCAATTGGACAATTAATACTGGTTTTATTAACTGTGATAATTGTCCATTGGATAATAGATAGTAGTAGAAATCCTATCACCTTATCTAAAGGAAATCCACTTGATGTCACATCCAATCTCCTTTATTTCAAAAAGAATGATTTGTTTAATAAAAAATTCCTCAAGGAAGCTTTCTAGAAATTTCCTATGCATGCAAGAAGCTCACTTTTCCCTCCTCTCTCTCCTTGTTTCCCTGACAATGCATCATTTTGGGGAGCCAAAATTTGTGTTTTCATTTCATCACTTTTCCATTTACTCATTTCAAAAACTATCACTTTCTCTCTCCATCCTTTCTTCCTCTCATTTTCTCTCAAGTTCTCTTTTCCTCTCTTCCTCTCCACCCCACGGTTGTAGCCACCATCGGAGACCATCTGTATTAGCTTGCTAAAACAAATCACATTTCTTGTTTCCTCTCAGCATTCTAAGACATTTTCCTTTGGTGACCATCTTAAAAAACTCAACCCTTCCTCTCCATTTTCTCTCCTCTTCCACGGCCTAGACCACCATTTTGGGTCATCCAAGCTTTTCATCCAACCAACCTCATTTCCTACCATTTCTCATCACTTAGAACATTTTCTCTTTTGTGACCATCATCAAAATCCACCATTTTCATTTTCATCTCTTCAAGACTTAAAGCTTGAAACTTTAAGGTAAAAGTTCATGGCTTTTTCCTTTTTCCCCCTCATTTTCGTAATCTATGGTCACTTTGATGATCATGGATACCTTTTTCAAGTCTTGATTATGTTTCTTGTGAGTTTGATGTTCTTAGGGTTTCTTGAAGGTGGAGGACGAAATTTCAAAGGAGAAACGAGCTTGCTTTTGTGTTGTCTTCTCTTGGTAAGAGGGAGACTATCCACTTCAACCTCTATTGGTGGTGGGAAACTTGTTTGTATATGGATTGTGAGAAACCCTAACATGGGTTGTTCTCTTGATTTTATAGTTTTCTATTGATTCTTTGGATTTAATGTGCTTTTGTGTGATTTTGTGAGTATATTGGTGTATGTAGGTAATCTTGGGTTGTTTGTAATATATTGGAATTATGAATGGGAAGCAAGGGTTCCTTGCTCTTCCACTTGAGGCTCACGACCATGTGCCCTAAAATAGGGTGTCCAAGATTTAAAACATAGATGTAAGTTGGAAGACTAACTAATTAAAGGATTATTGATGAATGGAGAAATGAAAATTTTGGGTTTCTAAACCCCTAGAACTCATGCCCTCTTAAGGCAAAATGCCACAAAATGTAGTGCTAAAGTGGAGACTTAGATGATTGGAAAATTTTAGACTCCTTAGGAGTTCATAAAATAGAAAGAATAAAGAACAAGACTTTATTTATCTTTTGACGTAGAACGATTTTGAACATAAGAGAAGAACAAGAGAGTTTGTGAGACTTGTAAAACCTTAGAGTATTTTTTAAGTAAGCATAATTTGATTAGACTAAAGAACTTGACTAATCCAAAGGAATGAAGATTGAATAAGGACTTCAAGAGAATCCCTCTAGAAAATGAATTCATATGAAATATTAATTAAAGTGAAACCTTATAATGATTTCATAATAGATGTAATTAAAGTGAAACTTTATAATGATTTCAAAAGAAACGTTAATCAAAGCAAAACTTTATAATTGTTTCATAAGAATTGTTAAGTTAAAGTGAAACCCCGAAATGAACCTCAAAAAGTGTGTGGATCCGTATTTGGAACTAAAATTCTATTGATGTTTAACTTGGCCAAATTGTGGAGTGTTATGGAAAGTATATCATTATTGTTGAATATACATGAATATGCATTGAGTCAACATGCATTGGACAATTGCTCAGTCGATGACTATTAAAAGGCTGCTTGAGCCTATGAGTTGAGCGAGAATCGGATAGTGAGATCTATGATGGATCTTGGGGGGGCGTAAGGCACGGTGATTCATTTCGTGATGATGTTATCACATTATATACCCCTAGCCATGATAAACCGTTGCAACACATTACGAGCCCGACAAGCACTATTCTTTTCACGGTCCAGCATAGACTATCATTGAGGGAGGCAGATCTTCTAGAATACTCATCTCTGAAATTTGGTTTAGCTCCATGGAGTAGGATTTTTGGTACCATGTGCACGTGCATAGTGAGTCACCATATTATTTGGTACTCATTTATATGATGATTGGACTATTGTTTTAATGATGTTATGATTATTTGAACTATGTTATTGTTTATTATTTGAGACTTTATTGCTGTTTCTTTTATCGTATGTGATTATTGTTGTTTAATATTGTTGCTTTGCTATGTGGGCGTTCTGCGCCGTTATGTTTCTTTACTGCCATAATTGGTAATGAAAGTAGGATGTCTCACCTCTTTGTTGTATTACTCTGTCTTATGCTATGTTTGGATAAAGACTGTGAAGAGGGCGAGTTGAATTAGCTTAGTTTAGTTTGGGATCGACTTTTGTCTCTTTGTGATGGCATCTGGACAAGCTTTCTTCAGTTGTATATGGATACAGTTCCATGAAGGCATGGAAGCCTGGCATTTCGAACATGATACAGAGCGTTTTATGTACATAAGGGATGTGACCCTAACTCAGAGTGGTAATTATCCTGGAGCTGCTACGAGCATCTTTTATACTTTTATGCATGTGTAGTTCCTTATACCCATTGGGGAGTTGTGGGATGATCACCACCTCTTTCCTAGAGAGGTTTCGGTTGTGTCACCTATTCAGGTTCCTATGCATCATGATGTGTCTCAAGGGGGAAGTTCATCTATTGGAGATCCAGAGGAGGATTAAGTGCAGGACCCTTCTCTTCAGGTGTTTGATTTTGGGAGAGGTCAAACTTTTATATGATAGTTACTCTATGTAAACTTATGTTTAATATTGTTGTATGTTACTTTATGCATGGATTATGGAAATGTATCTTCATTTAAGTTGGCATCATGTTTTGGATTCAAGTAAATATAAATATACCTCATATCGAGGCTCGTATTTTCTATATATGCACAATGATTAAATTTTCAGACTCGTGGATCGAGTTGTAGCACGTCTAGATTTAGTGTCTGTGGCATAATGACGATTGTGTCATGGTTATTACATCAAGGGGTGTTACATTTTCTGAAGATAAATTGATAACATGATTATACTTGTATGTATGGAATGACTCTGTCGTTCGTATCATTCTTTGCTACCATGCTGGAATTGATGAAAGGGGATCTCACCTTTTTGCTGTACTGTTTTGTTGTGTTTGTATTATTAAAATTCATGTAGTAGGCGAAGCAAGTTTCTTAGACTTAACTGGAGGCAATGTTCTGAGGTCGGTGACAGCGTCAACAAGTGATCTTCCCAGTTTCAACAGTGTGCAGTTTGGTGGAGGAACATAACAAGTATGTTGAGTTTTCTCGTTAGTGTTGTTACTGTGCCATTAAGCAGGACCCGTTATTGGGTTTGCAACTATTTCTTTGAGTCTATAAGTCTTATGTTTTAAATGTTGTTGAATATTATGTGGTATAAGTAAATGTGTGTATTAATCAGTTCAATCTATTTTCTGTATTATCTATATATTTTGGTAAGTTTATGTTTCCATGAAAAGAAATTTTAAAATCCATATTTTAGAACTCAAAGCTTTTATGAAATGATTTTTCAGATTCTCAGTTTTTAGTAGGAAATGTAATGCCCTACGGAGGGTGTTACATTAGTTGTTATCAGAGCATGGTTATAGTCTTTTGGGGTTTTGTGGTTAGGTCTGTCGTGTTTGTGTTGTGTGACTCTCTGTGCTTGGACTCCGAAAGGAGACAATGTTGTTTGGAATGGTTACTTTGGTTTCCATTGTATTTTGATTCATCTATTTTTGAAGAAAAGGCAATGGCTCATGGTAGACGTACACGTGTGGAAGCGGGACGTGATAGTGGTAATATGACTGCAACTGTGGAAGCAATATGGAGAACGATTGATGTAATTATACAACAAACCCGGAGGCTCTTTCAACAATAGGAATTGATAGCCGAGGCTAAAATTTTGTTAGAGTTGAACCAGTCTCGGGATATAAAACCCTATAACGTTGGACCATATTGGTTCCGAAGGAGGATAAATAGTAAGGTCAAGCAATTCTAGTGGAAAATGTATTCGCAATCACTGGGAAGTCAACAACAGCAGCAATCATATGGAGGAGGTACGAGTGGTGGTAGTTTTAGTCGGACCATGGCATGTATGAGATGTGGAAAAGGTCATTTAACAAAGGATTGTACGTTTAAGGGAGTAATTTGTTTCAAGTGCTGAAAGCCTGGACACATTTCCAGAGATTGTGTTCCACCAAAAATGAAATTTTTGTTAGTAATGTACATGCTTCAAAATCTCAAGTAGAAGGGAGCGTCGATTCTCCAAGTGGAGCAAAAGCATCTCAAACTAAAGACCTAAACAAAGAAGATTGTGTCACAAGAGGTGATCCTTTAACTGTATTGTATAATTCAGGGGGTAACCTATTTCTTTATGGCATATAATTGTGTGGATCAAATAGAGTTATTTGTTTCTTCGTTATCTTTTAACCTAGTTGTTTCTACTTTTATTACTAAAACTTGTGGTTGATAACTTGAGTTGCTTAAACTATCCTAAGTCTGTTAAATGACTGAATCTTTTTTGTTGATTCAATTTGTATACCTCTTTCATAAAACAGACGCAATTTAAAAATATGGATTGGGTACTTTCCAACCATCTGTGCTTTGTTAGATCTATCAGTTGAATTATTGAACTTAAAAAGCTCATTTCTAAATTCATCGGACCACATCAATTTCTCCATTGGATAGGTCCGATAGTATATTAGATGACTCCACCATGTTTTCTTTCTACGCCTTCATGATATCTTTCATGCCTCACAATTGCGAAAATATATTCTTGGTCCAACCCATTCTTTTATGGCTAATTGACTGTGTGGGTTGATTAGAGCTATTAGTGTCTTCGTTATCTTTTGACTTACATATTTCTACTTTTATTACCAAACCCATTGTTACTGTCCAGTTCCTTAAAAAATCTTTTCTATTAATCTAAACTGTCTACCTCTTTCACTAGATAGACGTGAACTTAAGAATGGATTGGTTATCTTTCAACCATATCATGTAGATTGTTTTAGTAAAATTTTAGTGTCCTAGAAGACTCATTCTTAAAATCGGGCAACATCAAATTCTTTGTTGGATATGCTCGGTAACACTTTGGATAGTTTCGCTATCTTTTCTTTCTAACCTTTATAATGTCCTTTTATATATATTGCAATTGCAAGAAAGGATGTTCCTAGTCCAATTCATGTCATAGTATCAGATACAGTACTATTGAAAAAAAGAACTTGATTTATGAGACACTTCCTGTTAAAAACAAAGGTAGGAGAGTGAAGCAGTACGAAGACAAGAAAATTTCAAGTGATGCTGTTCGGAGTGGCGAAAGCTCCCGCAATATTCATAGATTATGTGGATAGGATCTTTTGTCCTTATCTAGACAGAATTGCCATTATCTTTATTAATGACATTCTGATCAATTCTCGAAATCATGAGGAACATGCTGAACATCTCAGTGTGGTTCTCCAAATTCTAAAGGAGAAGTTGAACATGAGGCAAGGAGTTTTTGTTGGTCAAGGTAATCTGGAATGACGTAAGCGGAGATGCGACATGGGAGCTAGAAGACAAGATGAAATAGCAGTATCCATATTTGTTTTGAGACTACTAGGAATTTCGAGGACAAAATTCTTTTTAGGGGGAGTGTTGTAACACCCCGAAAATTCATATTTTATTTATTTTGATCGATTCTTAGTTTTTTTGAGTAATCTGACTTGACTTCTGTGAAATTTATAATTTTTGTGATTTTTAGGAATTTTTTAGAGATTTTCATTTTTGATTATTTTAATAATATTATTTTTGGGGCTATATATGAGCCTTCGTATTTAATTTCTTTTTGTCAATCCTTAATTATTTTAATTCATCTAATTTGATTTTCATGACTTATATAATATTTGTGAATTTTGGTGATATTTTGAGATATTTTGAATATTTTAATATATTTGAGATATTTTGAATATTTTATTATATTTTGGATGTTTTGTGATTTCTGTATGCTGTAAAATTATTGACTGTTCCGTGACTGTATTTGAATGTTTTGTGTGATTTACTCCGGGTCAGGAAAATAATAATTTTTGAGCCAAAAAAAATCTTTACGTATTTATTCGTAGTTGGGGGATCTTACTATACCCAATTCCGAGAGATACGTGACATAATCTTTTAATTTTTTGAAATTATCTGTGAAATAAAAATATATTGTATTTTTATTTTACAGCGGATAAATATTTACTGACTTATAAGCAGTAATGTTCTGTTCATTGAGTAATAATTTCTGTAGCAATTATTTGTTGGTTAATAGCTACCGGTAAATATCTTTCTCGAAAATATCTAGTGGATGATTCTAGACGCAAGCCTAGTCACCCACTCTAGAATGTTCTAGACGATAGCTCATCGTTTGGTGACTCACCTACGTGACTAGCCTAGTGACTCACATGTTCTAGACTATTCTAGAAGGTTCTAGAAAATGCCTAGTCACGCGACTAGTCATCAAGTACTTGAGTACTTACTTTACACGTGGACCAATGAGGAGCTGGTCAAAGTTAGCGGTTGTGACTCATCGCGGAGGACCAATAGGAGCTTGACACATGGCGTGACACCTCAGCACTTGTGACTCAGCTTGTTCTAAAAGCTTGTAGAAACACTGACTCATCTTGTGACTCGCCGCAGTGAGTCACACATTCCAGAAGGTTCTCTTAGTGACTCAGCTAGTGACTCAGCGCTATGACTCATCATGCTGACTCACATGTTCTAGAAATCTCCACGGTGACTCACCATGCTGACTCATTGTAGGGAGTTGCATGTTCTAGGAGTTTCTCTCTGATGACTCGCTATGTGACTCAAGGCTAAAGGAAGGTTCTAGGAGACTCTAAAAATATCTTGATCAAAATATCCTAAGCTTCATCTTTTTCATGAAGTCTATAAATAGGAGGGCTTTGATTCACTTCCATCTTTTGTATGATGCTCTCACCCTTTTCTCTCCTTGTGTTCCATGACCAAATACCACTTGGAGGCCAAAATTCTACACTTAGTCATCTTTTCTTTATCTCTATTCAAGAAGCCAAAATCTATACACCAAACTCTCTCACATTTATGAAAATCTCTCTCACTTTTCTTTCTTGAAAGTCATGGCCAAGCATGTTTGTAGAGGCCAAGTTTGTGACTTAGTTATCTTTCCATCAATTCCATCAAGAAAACCATAAGCTAAACACAAAACTCTTATCCTTTCCCTTCTCTATAACCCACGGCCAAAGCACCAAGAACCCACCTCCCAACTTCCTAAATTTCATCAAATTTTATATCTTGAATCCTTATACCAATTCAAGATACTTTGGTGTTGTGATCATCTTCATCTCTCCCTTGGCATTCAAAAAGTTCTCACCTTGTTCTTCAAAGGAAGCTCACGGCCACACCTTTCCAAAATACCTTCCAAGCTTCAATAATTCTAAACAACCATAGATCTTGAATCTCCATGCAATTCTTAGACCTTTTCATGTGGTGAACATTATCTAATTCTTCCATCTTCAACCTTGTTCTTCAAGCTAAAGATTGAAGCTTTATAGGTGAAATTCATTAATCTTCACTTTTCTTTTGATTTTCAAGGTTCTAACCATGATTCTAATCCATGGTTATCTTAGATAAAGCCTTAGATATTAATATTGTATGTTTTCTTAGTTTTTAAGTTTCACTTGGTGGTTGAAGTTCATCTTAGAGGAGACAACAAGGGGGGCATACAAGGAGCTTTGGAGGTTTCATCAAGACGTAAGAGGGAGATTACCCTCATCAACCATGTGTTGGTGGTGAGGAGTGGATTTGTGTGTGGTGAAAAATCCATAAGGATTGATTCACTTGGTTATGTATGCTTAAGTGTTCTATGTTATGTTATATGTGATTTTATTTCTTTGATAGCTATGCATGATTTTATTGCTTGATTAGTATGTGTGATAGTATGATTTTGATTACCTTGTGATAAATTGCTTAATATGAGTTTTATTACTTTAATAATATGCATGAACATGTGGTAGTATAAATATGATTTAAATGATATGTGTATATTATGATATATGTTGTTTAAAGAAAAGAATTTTGGTTCCAATAGCCATAAAGAGGCTCACAACCTTCACTCTTGTTTTAGAGCAAACCAATTTAAAATGTTTTACTAATTGTAAATTTAGATGATTTAGTAACAAGTAATTGGATTAAAGATTTTTACAAAAAAAAATGAGATAGAAAATGATTAAATATTCAATGATGAAGCAAAGATTTAATTTCAGCCAATATGCCAAGAATTGATATTCTAGATCAAAAATATTTTCTTAAGTGTAATCTTAAAGGATTAATTAATAGGAACTCAATTTAGTGAATTTTGAAATATAAAAAGAATGATTTTAATGATAGAAATGAAAAAGGAGTTTTAAAAGTGATTTGAGAATTCAAGTAATTTATTTAAAGAGAATGGAACAATTTTTTTAGTAGATAAAAGTGATTTTTATTTATGATAATGGAGAATAGGTTTTTAAAGTGATTTATAGCTTAAAGTATTTTATTTAAAAGGATTTTAGTAAAGGTAACAGTAGAAGATTTTATTAAATTCAAATAATACAAATTTTTAGAAAAACATCAGAAATTATTATTTAGAGTAGTTTTTATAAGAAAAATGGAAAATGATGTCCAAATAATATTTTTAGTTTGGAAAGTTTCACAATTTAATTTAGAACGTGAAGAAATATTTTATATAGTGAAAAACAGTAGAAAAACCTTACGCGATTCAAAAATAATGATTTTTGAGCTATGCGATTTTGAAAACGTTTAAATATTTTTACTTGTAACGCACCTAAATATAACAATCACAGCGTAATTGTCATTACACCACAACTACTAAATCCAAGTGTGTCACAGTCATGATAACATAAATTTCAAAATTTACAAGTTTATTTTTTTTCGTATTTATGCATAAGTAGAAAATACGAGCCTTGAATAAGATATAAATATATTGACTCATCAACGAATACAACATTATTTGATACAAAATTATATATATCCAAAATTAATGCATAAAGTAGAATTACGCAATATCGAATTTAAACCTTTCATTACATAACATAAACTACCAAGTAAAGGTTCGGCCTTCACCGAAGTCGAACACGTGAATGGAAAGATCCTGCACTTGATCTTCCTCGGCATCTCTGACGGATAAGACTCGCCCTTGTGATATCTCCAAAGGGAAAAGAGTATGAACCTGTGTCATAACCGAAACCTCTCTAAGGAAGAGATGACGGTTACCCCACATTTCCCCAATGGGTATAGGGAACTCCACACGTAACGGAACATAGGCGATGTTAGTCCCATCGTCGGGTTCATCTCCACACTATACCAGGGTTACATCTCCCACGTATACGACAAGTCCCGCATCACGTTCGAAGTGCCAGGCTTCCGAGCCTTGGAGAAATTGTATCCAAGTACGAAACATGTAGGGTGTTGGGGACGTCATCACCAGGAAGTAGAAATCGATCCTCAAGTACAACTAATCGAGTCCACTTGCACTCTTCTCTGTTTTTATCCAATTTGACATAGAACAGGGTAATACAAGAAAGAGGTGAGACACTCATCTTTCATTACCACTATGGCAGTAAGAAAACAGCACGGTGCAAAGTGCCCATAAGGCAATGCAGTTCATACATTTATTAACATCAATAGCGGAATTTAAATCGAAAGTAGTTTAATTATAAGCAATAATAAGAATCAATATTAACAGTGGCATTCGTAATAAAAACAGAACAACAGTAGGCAATAGCAAGGTTCGACAACATTAGACAAATCACAATAATATTTCCAAAAACCAGCACAATGATCAGATAATCATTTATAGAAGTAAAACAGTTACTTTAACTGATATTCATGCTCAACAACTTATGAGACTGACAATGAATGATGTACAATGCATTATGGTACCAAATCCTACTCCATGGAGCTAAACATTAACCTTTTCAGAGTGAATGATCAAGGAGTAATGCCAGTATATCGTTAGCCTTAAAAATAGTGTGCTTCATCTCATAAAATATTTGCGCATCAATGGCTTATACGTGACACCTCAACAGTTGATCGTGACATAAGACAGCGTCTCAGTCCGGATCGTTGGTGTGCTTGCATCGGTCTACCCCATGGCACAGAGGAGCTCTTAACTGTCCATGATGAGGCACCCGTACCCCGACGTCCCCAGGGCCAACAACATATAGCACCTACGCTTAGTCTATTTGCACCCGTACATAGGTGTTATTCTACTCTTAGGTATATATATGCATGACGACGCAATGTCCAGTCATGTATGTTTATCAATGATGTGTTCATCATATGCAATACCACAATGGTATATAGTCTTTATCAAGTTACATATGCATGACGACTCAATGTCCAATCATGTATGTTTATCAATGATGCATCCATCATATACAATACCACAATGGCATATAAGCATGCATTAACATCAATATGTCATTTCTCATCGAGGATTAAACCAACCAGTATATAACCCTTCATAGGGACTCACAACACATAGAGTCAAATCTCAATATCAATATATATTATGGCTTATCATAACCACTATTTCCCACTAAGGGTTTAACAATTCTAAGAATCTAAATCTTGATTAATTATGCAAATCTTTAGGTTAACTAACCCTTAGAAACCTTGGCCTCACATGCCTTCAAGGTTCTAAATTCCTTCCCATATTATTCACTAGTCTCTTGATACCAATCATTTAGTTTTGGTTTCACATGGGATTAATTCAATTCATCATCGTCATTAAGTATTCATGGTTTATCAACTACCACAATGTCCCTAGTAGGGATACTTATTTTCAAGTCTTAAGTCTTTGGTCAATTATGAAAAGGTTAGGGTAATTAACCCTTTAAAACTATGGTCTTCTCAAATACCATTACTCACTTTAATTCTTTCGCTTCATCAAAGATTATGCAAATTTCTAATTCTTCAATCTCCAAGGTTGCACCAAGGCATCACTTGAACTTAAATCTTTCTCTCTAAAATCGTGGTCCCTCAAAATTCTCAAAATCTCAATTCCTCTCCATTTTATGTAATGGTTTCTTGTTATCAAATCACTATAATTTTAGTTCACCAAAGTCAATTCCATCCCTCATGATTCCAAGCCAAAACCGTGGCCTTCTTTAGTCTTTAAAGTTTCATTCTTTCACTACATTATGTATTGGTTACTTGATACTTAATCACTTAAATTTCCATTTCTCACAAGATCAATCCAATTGCTTAAGGTCCATGCCAAAACCGTGGCTTCATGGTGTCCAATGTCCAATTTTTCTTTCCACTTTCATGCATTAGTTTTCTTAATATTAGTTCACTTAAATTTAGTTTATTAAAATTAATCCAATTGCCTCTTTATCAAGATCAAAATCGTGGCTTCATGGGGGGGGTAGTAAACCCTTAGAATTTCACATTCATAAATTTTCATTATCATCATTTAACATTTAATTTCATAGCTTCCTTTTATTATGTACAAAACAAATTTATCATTCAAGAATCATCTCAAAACCGTGGCATCAAGTTAAGATAGGAAACTCCATATTTTCCATTTAACAATCCTAACTTGATCAAGCACATTTAATACATCAAACATATTCATGAGCACAAATCAAACATTAATCAAATTCAAGAACACTATGTCATACAAATTTACAAATCAAGTAGCATGCAAAGATGGATTTCCCCATCAACATACATACAAAGTTCCCTCACCCCCATAAATGGTTGAAGTGAGTAATCTCCCTCTTACCTAGAGGAGATAATGCAAGGAAACAAACTCCTTGGTTCCTTGATTTGCAAATTCGGATTCCACCTTCAAGAGAACCATAAAATGGTCAAATTTTCATAATCACAAACTAAGGATTGAAAAGAATGATCCTTGGTCACATAGGTGACCAAGGAAAACGAAATTGAGAAGTGAATGTGAAGAACTTTACCTAAAGCCTTAAGCTTGAACTCCTTGAGATTTCTTTTTGGTGATTTTCGGATGTCACTCACCCAAGAACCCTAGAGTGTTCAAAATCACTCACATCACACATCAATGCTCAAAAGAGAAGCCCTTGGTCACATAGTAACCAAGGAAAATGAAAATGAGAAGAAATAGGAGAGAAATCAAGAATCTTTACCTTGGAAGACAATGGAGACAAGGTTGGATTTTGGGCAACCTTTCTAAATGAAACTTGTAGAGAAGATGTAGGTGAGTGTAGAAATGTGTTTAGTGAAGAGAAAAATCAAAAAGCTTGGTCATCCATGGAAGAGTGATTTTCAGATTTGGAGAAGGAGAGGTAGAAAGGTTGGATTTTTAAAGAGATTTTCTAAAGAGAAAGTGTAGAGGAGGTTGAGAGAAGTCTAGAAATGATGTTTATGGAGAGAAAAGTGAAGAGAAAGCTCTCCAATGGTGGCTGGAAATTTCGGATTCAAGAGGAGGAAGAAGAGAAGAGGTGGAGAGAAAATGGGGGTAGAAATGGAAAATGAAGAAACTTTCTAAACAAAGGTAGAGGAAGTGAAGATGAGTGTAGAAATGAGCTTGGAGAGGAGAAAAGATGAACAAAAATGGTGGAGGAGGAGGGCTGAATTTCGTGGCTATGGTGGAGGTAGAGAGAAGGAGGAGAAAAAGATGAAGAAGATGAAGTGAAGAGAGAGAAGTGAATAGGTAAAGTGAATTAGGGTTTGATGTGTTAAAGTGAGTAGTGTAATTTGGTCTCCAACTTCCCCAAAGGGGCTGCCAACCATAGCCTTCATGAGTGAGTGGGAGGGAGTGT
The DNA here is from genome assembly GCA_029884605.1 of Ormosia emarginata. Taxonomy (NCBI): domain Eukaryota; kingdom Viridiplantae; phylum Streptophyta; class Magnoliopsida; order Fabales; family Fabaceae; genus Ormosia; species Ormosia emarginata. Next base: position 3,447,283 of record JAQQTP010000042.1, on the reverse strand, counting down.
TTTGGCTTTTCCATGCAATTAGAGTGGGTAATTTGGTCATTTGGTCAAAGCTTCTAGAAGAAGCTTCATAAATGAAATTCAAAATTTGAATTAAAGTGAGGTTGATTTGACATAAAGTGGATTGCATTGGGATAAGGTGATAGGATCTCTAATGCATGCTATTATCCAATGGATAATAGTTACAGTCGACAGAAGTCAGTATTAATTCATCTGACAGATGAAATTTACACAGCGTTTTGTTATTTTGCATGTTAAATTTCTCAAAAAACGTGAAACCTTGTAAACTGTGTCTGGCCTTGGGTTTAGTAAGATCCCCCATTGACATTTTCATAGTTCAAGGTTCTCAGGAAAAATATTTCATTTTCCTGGCTCCGCTCAGTGCACACGCAAAACGAAAAATATATTAAAATATTCGACGTCTCCGGAAAAATTCTAAGAAATTCCTATGAATCACAAATATTATAAAATGACTATTCGTCACAAAATTTTTCAACTTTCGAAACGTTACAGTCATTTACCCAACTCTGCCCAATGTGCATGCAAAACGAGGAATATACTAAAATATTCGAGATTTTCGAAAAAATTTCAAAAAATTCTCAAAAATCATAAATATTGTAAAACGACTCTCTATCATAAAATTTTCCTACTTTCAGAGTGTTACAATCGTTTTCCATCTCTGCCCAATGTGCACGCAAAATGAAAAATAATATTAAAATATTATGCGTCCTCGGAAAAATCCCGAAAAATTTCTAAAAATCCCAAATATTGTAAAATGATTATTTATCCTAAAATTATTAATTTTTGGGATGTTACATTACACGATTGGGAAAACATTAGAAAATATTTACGTGATTTGAAAACGTGACAAAAGCGTCACGCGATTGTGAAAACGCGATAAAAAGGTTATGCGATCGAGAAAAACAGCAGATTATTGTTGGGCCAACGTCTGGACCCAGGTAGATCAATGATATTATGTAATTGACGAGCGGTTATATAATATCATTAATACGAATACTATTAGACAATTGAATGAGCAGTTGTTCTAATATTATTGTGAATAGTATAAGAGTGGCTTGAGTTATGCATTGAGTTGTCATGCATTGAACATTTTATAGTTGATGCTTGTGATGGCTTTTGTTTCTTAGGAGTGAATGAGAAGTGAATACTGTGATCTAGTAGGGGATCTACTGGGGGCATCAGGGTGCAGTGATTCATAGTGACCTATTTGTCACTTTATACATCTCTGACCATGATAAACCGTTGCAACACACTGGCGCATGTCTCGATAAAACACTATTGCTTTTCGCATCCATGTAGACTATCATAGAGGTGGGTAGATCTTCTGGGCCATTCACATCCAAAGTTGTTTAGCTCTATGGAGTAGGAAGATGATGCATTATGCATATGTATAGTCGGTATACATATTGTTGTGGCATTGTCAAGGTGCATATTTTGGTGGCATAATCAATATATATATATATATATATATATATATATATATATATATATATATATATATATATTATTAATATCTATTGTTAAAATACTATTAATGTTTATATTATTGTGAAATATGTTTTCTAAAGATAAATTGATAACATGATTATACTTGTGATATCTATATATATGGAATGACTCTGTTGTTCGTATCATTCTTTGCTACCATGTTGGTATTAATGAAAGGGGATCTCACCTCTTTGCTATACTATTTTGTTGTGTTTGTATTGTTAAAATTCATGTAGTAGGCGAAGCAAGTTTCTTAGACTTAACTGGAGGCAATGTTCTGAGGTTGGTGATAACGTTGACGAGTGATCTTCCCAGTTTCGACAGTGTGTAGTTTGGTGGAGGAACGAAACAAGTATGTTGAGTTTTCTCGTTAGTGTTGTTACCATGCCATTAAGTAGGACCCGTCATTGGGTTTGCTACTGTTTCTTTGAGTTTGTAAGTTTTATGTTTTAAATGTTATTGAATATTATGTGGTATAAGTAAATGTGTGTATTAATCAGTTCATTCTATTTTCTGTATTATCTATATATTTTGGTAAGTTGATGTTTCCGCAAAAAGAAATTTTAAAATCCATATTTTAGAACTCAAAGCTTTTATGAAATGATTTTTCAGATTCTAAGCTTTTAGTCGGAAATGTAATGTCGTACGAAGGGTGTTACACCTCCTATCCAAGTGACTAAGGTAAACTAACAAACTAACTAACCAAGCTCACTTATCACATAAGATGCAAGGTCATATTTCTACTCCCTCCTATATCTCCAACCCTGTCTCACAAGGGATTAAAATGTCATCCATGCATCTCTGGCTCTACTTTCTACACAAAGGAGCAACCTATGCATGATAACAAATACTACTTGCTAAGCACACTTAGCATACAACCCCTAATACCTCACTTCATCACTTCACAAGTGAATCACAAGGCAACCTCACGTTGCTCAAGGTTCTAGGTATTGACCTATGGAATTCAACTTCTCAAAGGATGCCTAGGGTTTGTTAAATCCTATCACAAGGTTTACTCTAACCAAGTGAAAGAATCATGACTAGAGAACATGCACTCTTGGCTCAACTTTAACACATAAAGGAGCCAACCCATGTTTCTAGCATATCCTCAAGTTCAACCTTTAAGAACAAGAGATCATACACCAAATATGCATTTTAGTCTCAACTTTAACTTTAAAGGAGTAAACTATGCATATAGGGAGGCATAATATACCAAACAACTTAAACTAGTTGTTCCTAGTACACCTTGTATTTAATTCTCAAAGCCCTTCTCATAAAGCAAGTGGCTATCCAATACTAATACATATAGGTCCTAGCATCACCTATCCCACAAGATAGCAAGAACTATGTAACTAGTATTTTCTTACCTAAAACTTCTCACCATCACTTCACAAGTGATTTCCGAGTTAAACTCTGGTTGATTAAAGTTTTAGATTGTCCCTAAGGCATTCTAACTGATAGATTTGCCTAAGGTTCCACCACTCTTAAATACATACCATGTGGTTATTCTCTCCAAGAATTATCCTCATTTGTGTCTCAAAACTCTTAGGAAGATATATAAGATTGATCCCAACACTTAAGGAATGTCAAAATCTCAAGAATATAATCCTGAAAAATCCTAGTACTCACCTAAAAAGGGTTATTTTCATGAATGCACCAATTATACATCCTAACCTCAATAATTCTAAAATTTAATAGGCAAATAGCCTTATGTCTTAGCTTTTCAAGTGGCTCCAGAATTAACTCGTTTTGATATCGGTAGCTCAAGTTATGCTAAAAACACTACAAGTTGTTAGAATGCCCTATTAATGATGATCGTTGGGTGCCCAAGCCCCCAACTCCCGGCACCTGAGTGCTCGAAGGTCCTACCGCTCGCATATTTTGTCTATACATTGAGCGCTTGAGCACTGGACATCTAGAACAAGTTCTACAGAATTTTGCAGAAACGTGGTACTGTTCCATTGGAACAAATCACGAATTTTGATCACTCCAAAATAGTTTCTAGGTGATTTCAAGTTACTAACAAGTTTACTAACAAGATGGAAACCTAAAACACTAATTGATTTCATCCAAATTAGATCAAAACACCAACTCACTCATCCAAATGCCTAAAATCAACGCTTAGAGCATTTTAGGTCCAAATGGAGAATTTTTAGTTTCTAATCCAAACTCTTAGCTTGAACAAGTCCTAAACCACATTTAAAACTCATCCAAGCAAGAAAATCACTTCAAACACTTCAAGAACTCAAAATGACCTATCAAACCTCACCTAGGCCTAACATGGAACAATGAGGAAGAAGATGGAGTTTGAGCTCAAGAACCCTTACCTTTGGCACCTCAAGCTGCTGAGATGATGATTGTGAAGTCTTGATCTTATTCTTGGATCCTCCTTCAAGCTTTGATCCTTGGCTCCTTAGTTTTTTCCCTTTTTTTCTCCTTCTCCCCCACAGTTTTCCCCTTCCCTTTCTCTTCTTTGTTTTCTGTTTTTGGCTGCCGTGAGAAAATGAAGGAAAGAAGTCAGATTTGGCTTCTTAAAGCCAAACCATGAAAAGGGTACCAAAAATCCCGATCTACTAAGAACACTTAGATTTCTCCAAATCCAGCTTTCTTAAAGCCAACAAGTTTGAAATAAATCACAGGATACATCAAAAATCTTGTTGTACTAAAACCATCATTTTCCATATCAGTTGCTAGTCAAACCGGTATTAAAACGCACAACCAATATGCTTAAAAATACCAAACTAGCTCCGATTATTCTCAGATTTTAACTATAGCATAGTTAACACATTTGTGACCCAGAAATAAAGTCTCCACACTTATTTCCATTAACTGAGTAGTTTAAGCCATATCCAGGTTAAAAATAATTATATCGCACACATAACATTGCAGCAAAGTGGCTAGACATACTCAGAAAGTCACAAAATTCAACAGATATGTTAAGCAAGTATTAGGTTACCTCTACATCCATATACAAGCCTAACATGTTTCACCAGGGTGTTACAATTTGCGTGCGCATTAAGCAGAGCCAGGAAAATAAAATATTTTTTCCCAAAGCTGGAAAACCTTGGACTGTGAAAACATCAACGAGGGATCTTACTAAACCCGAGGCAGGACACAATTTACGAAATTTTTATTTTTCAAGATTTTATTTGATAAATAAAATCGCAGTATGTTTTATTATCCATTGGATAATAAATACTAGTTTGGTTAACTATAACTTTTGTCCATTGGATAATAGCTTTTAATAGAATGCTAGTCTTCTTTTGTAGAAGGTTCACTTTATGTGACATCACTTTGATGACATCACTTGGACGACATCATCGTTGACTTTTCAAAAAGGTGAAAATTGGCTTCTTGAAGAAGCTTTGTGTGAAGCTTCCTAAACAAGCCTCTCTCAAGCTTGTTGGAGAAGCTTGGTTCTCCTCCACCCAAGGAAGGCCCATGGCCAAAGAGAGAGAGAGAGGAGTCTTCTTATGTAAGTTTCCACTTTTATTCATCTCTTTCATTTTCTTTTTATCTTTCTACCTTAACAAAAAAACTACTCACTTTCCTTTCACTTTTCTTCTCTCATTTTTCTTTTCTCTCTAGTGGTTCACGGCCAAGGCCTTCTTGGAGGACCAAATTGTGACTCAAGTTCTTCCATTATTCATCCATCATTCTCTTCTATCAAACATTCAAGAAAACTACACACAAAACCCTCTTTTTTCTCCTCTTTGTGAGCTACGATCAAGGCATCCAAGAACACTAGACACTTTTGTTCATCCTAAATCAACCACACACATTGGTGGGTCCTAAGCCTAGTTCTTCATTGTTCATCCTCATTTCACTTCCATAAAGGTGAAAGCACAAAAAGTTCTCTCCTTTTCTCTCTATAGAAGTTTTGACCAGCACCCCAAGAACCACTCATCCATTTTCTTTAATTTCATTCATCCACATTTCTTGAATCTAGACCACATTTGAAGACTTTTCCATGTTGTGACCATCTTCTAAATCTTCCATCTTCAAGCACTTTTTCAATATCAAAGTTAAGGGCTTTTAAGGTGAAAATCTCTCCATTTTCGTTTTTCTCTTGATTTCAAGGTTTCTAACCCAAGTGATTTTTGGCCATGCCTTATTTATAACTTATTTGTGGTGTGTGGATGTTTGAAAACTCCTAGGGTTTGGTTTTGGTGGAGGACAAAAATCAATCAAGGAGACATCAAGGAGCCTTCTTTTTTATCTTCTCTTGAGGTAAGAGGGAAATTAACCTCATCGACCAAATACGGTGGTGAAAAAATGAAAATTTTGTGGTTGTAAGTGAAGAATCCATGTGAGAATTCCTTCACTTGATTGTGTGATTATGGTTTGTGCTTACTTGTGGAGTATGTGCTTATTTACTATGTGTGATCATGTGACTTTAACTTGACTTGTGTTCATTTAGCTTATTGTGGTTATATTTTGTTGATAATATGCATGAATTGTTATACTTGCTTAATGTCTATATGTGGTTGTGATAATATGCATGAAATTATTATGGTAGAATTTTTATGGTTGAATTAATGCTATGAATCATTTGAGAAAGGAAAGAAATTTTGGTCCTAATGACCACCAAGGCTCACGGCCTCTATGCCCATTTTGGGTGATCCAAGTTAAAAATATTGGCTTAATTATGAATTTATAAGATTAGGCAACTAGAAATTTGGTTAAGGGCTTACAAACTGGAAAAAAGAAATGAGTAAGGTTTTATAATTTAAAAAGGAAGTGATTTTCGATCGTGGAGACTAATTTAGGATGAATGTTTGAAACTTAAAGTATTTTGTTTAAAAGGATTTTTGAGAAGAATATGGAACATATAATTTTTATTAGATAAATAATAATTTTTATAAGAAATAGAAAAGGAGTTTTAAAAGTGATTTGAGATCTAAAGTATTTTATTTAAGAAGAATGGAACAAATTTTTATTATTAGATAACAATGATTTTGATTGAGATAGTAGAGGATAAGTTTTAAAAGTGTTTTGGAACTCAAGACATTCTGTTTAAGAGAATTTTAGTAAAGGTAATAGAGAAAGTTTTCAGTAAATTAACATAATGCAGATTTTGGGGAGAACATTAGAAAATGTTTATGCAATTATGAAAAAAGCGGTTTGCTATCGAGTCGATGTACTGGACCCAGTTTTGTTAAAATATGATTTATGGCCTATCGTGGCTTGAGTTATGCATTGAATTATCGTACATTGAACATTATAATACATTGAACATTATACACTGTTTTGTTGTTGTGCCGATGTGCTGGACCCGGGTGGATTAGTGTTATTATGTAATTGTATGATCAGTTATATAATATCATTGATACTAATAGTATCAGACAATTGTATGAGCAGTTGTTCTAATATCATTGGGAACAGTACAAATGGTGGCTTGAGTTATACATTGAGTTATCATGCATTGAACATCATACAGTTAGTGTCTATATGGCTTTTGTTGCCACGAAGTGAACGAGAATCGAGTAGTGTGATCCAAGGGAAGGATATCAAGGTGCGTCAAGGTGAGGTGATTCATCTAGTGACCTAGTTGTCACACTATATACCTCTAGCCATGAAGAACCGTTGCAATGCACTGACGAGGAACCGATAAGCATTATTTCTTTTCGCGGTTCAACATAGACTGTCATTGAGGGTGGCAGATCTTCTGGAACGTTCATCTCTGAATTTGAGTATTAACTTCATGGAGTAGGAACTGGTTCATTATGCATACACATGGTCAGTACACATATTGTTGTGGCATGGTTAACATACATATTGTGATAGCATAATCATTATATACCTATTGTGGATATTTGTTCCTATAATGCTGTTAATGTTTATATTATTGTTGGATATATTTTCTGATGATATTTATGAAATTAATAACTTGAATATATCTGTAATATCTGTATGTATAAAATGACTTTGTCATTTGTATCATTTTCTTTGCTGCCATTTTGGTATATGATGTAGGGGATCTCTTCTAATTACTGTATTGTTTTAGGTTACAATTATGTTGAAGAAGACTGCGAAGGAAGACGAGGTTGAATTGTCTAGATTTCCATGGATTGACTACTGATTTAGGTGATAACATCTGGACGAGATTTCTTTGGTTACGTGCGAGTACAACTTCATGGAGGCATCGATGCCTGACATATCGACCGTGACATTGAGCATTTTGTGTTTAGAGGGGAGGTGACTCTGCTTAGGAGTAGTACCTATCTTGAGGTTACTACTTTCGCCTTTAATGCTTTTGTGCATGTGGAGTTCTCTATTCCCATTAGAAACTAGTGGGGTGATCGATGTTACAACCCTAGGGAGGATTCTATGGAGTCGGCTGCTCGGACTCCTGTTCATTGTGACATACCTCGACCGGGGAGTTTGCCCATTTTGGTTCCAGAGGAAGACCACGTGGGGAATATTACCCTTTAGGTGTTTGGACTTGGACCGGGTCAAGTTTTTATATGGTAGTTGTACATGTCTCTTATTATTTTATGTTTTGTGTTACCAGTACTTTATGCAAAGGACATATATATATGTATATGTGTGTATGTGTATAAATGGAATATAATTTATTTCGATGGTTGTACTTTAAGAGTTGTGTACTAAATATGCTTCATTCGTGGCTCATATTTTCTATATATACACAATGATTAAATTTTGTAAACATGTTGTTGAGTTGTAGCACGCCTAAATTTAGTGACTGTGGTATAATGACGATTGTGTCATGGTTATTAAATGTAGGAGTGTTACAACACGCAGGTCATATTTTAAAATAACCAAAATAGCAAAAAAAAAAGGACTAAGGCCATAACCATGCACCATGCACCACAGAGTACACATAAACACAAAGCAATAACACATTATTATTTTGTGAGTTATAAAAATGGATTTGAAGATCACGCCTCAGAAAAGACGCTCTAGCATAGGGTTCAGGGTAGCGCCCCGACCTGAAAATTTGAATTGTAAACAAGAGCTAAATCTCTTGCGCCTCCCTTGACGGCTAGGGTATCAACATTTGAACCCTAAACTCGAAAACACATGAACACTTCATGCGCCGCGGGGAACCCTTGTGCTACTATTAAACATTTGAACCTTTTGTGCCTCCTTGATGGCTTGACATCAACATTTGATGCCACTGCCTCAAAATAGTAACAAGGTTTCCAAAACCCCTGCACCACGCTGCTTGTGCAAAAACAAGGATTTCATAACCCTTGCTACGGCAAACCAAGAACAAGGTTTCCTAAGCCCTTGCGCCATACATCAAGAACAAGGATTCCATAACCCTTGCTTTGCACCAATGTGCATAATGTTGTACGTATCACATACATACCAAAAAGCTTCGCAAAACATACATCTAATACAAAACAGTTTTCACAGAACATATGAACAACTTCATGGTTTTTTTGAAAACAACATCACAGTTTTGCATACAACACATAAAACAGAATATGTTTTCGCAAAAGGGTTTCATCCATTTTTTGAAATAACATATTAAATATCATATCTTTTATAAAAAATAGAACAACAATCATATTATCTCATACAAAACGAAAACAGAAAAACTGAATCATAGTTTCGTAAATGGCTTGACGAGCGCCGAACTCATCAAAATTATAACTAAGTTACGCCTACGGTTTGTAGCATAGGAAGCAACACCGGATCATCTCTCAAGGATTATAAAACGTAATTTGATCAAGTCAAGTTAAAATGGAGGGGTTAGGTGAGATTAAGAAATAGAATTAGCAAACAAAATTCGAATTAATTAGAATTAAGAAAGCAACCAATCCAAGAAAATTATCCAAAAAACTTGATTTTAATCCATCCTTGATTACTAAAGGTCTATTCAATTATTAATCAAGTCCTTGGTCTTAGACCACATCAAGAAGCCTCTCAATGATCATGGATCTTCTACTAGAAATGCTTCTAGATTTCAATTAATTAAGATTAGACAAGTTAAACACTCATTAAAATCGAAATCAACTTAAAAGCCAAGATCTAACCAAGTTAAACATTTCATCAAACACCTTCAATGCCTTGTTTAATTTCTGAGTTCATCTCTTTGCACATGGTAATTAAGCAATTAACATATGAAAATTCTAATTAAGCAACCAAAATTATCAAAGAGAAGAAGAAGAAGAGAAACTTGATTAATAGATGAACTTAAATATTAAAAATGAAATCTCAAGATTAACAACCAAGCATGTTCAATCTCTTGAATTGATCTAAAGGGTCTACCCCTCCATAAGAAGGGGAGAACTCAGAACAATAAAAGAAGGAAGAAGAAAATGAAAATTAGAGAGAAGGAGGAGGAAGAGAGTTCTAGAGAGAAGAAAGAAAAAATGTCAAATGAGAGGTGCCTCGATTTCTTACTTGCCACCCCCTAAACTACCCCATATTTTGACTTTACATAATTAAAAACCCATTAATTATAAATTTGGGTCAGTTATGAACATTTGGACCCAAACCCCATGCAATTTGGAGGTCTATAACTCAAGTTATGACTAAAACAACATCAAAGGGTCTCTAAACTCGTATTCTGACTTCCATGCAAAATTAGGCCCACTAGACATTTGAATGAGACTTCGAGCTCTCATCACAGTTGTAGAGCTTCCTATTAGCTTTCCTACAAGGTAAAATTCATGATTATCAGATATCTAGAACTCAAGTTATGTCCAAAATATAGAAATAGTTTCAAAGGCCAATAATGCTAAAAAAATTCAATTAGGCCCAAATTGAGCCCAAACTCACAAATCATGACCAAATCAATCAATTAAGAAAATGGAGAGTGCAATTAACTAAACATAAGGGTTTATAATGAATCAAATATGTGATTATCATGGCTCTGATACCACTGTTGGTAATTGCGGATACATCACGCAGCGGAAAATAGAATTCCTACCAAGGATCCTTGCGAAAAAGCCATAATCCAAGTTTTTAAAATTGTTTACCTCTTGAAATGTGATCAAAACAAGTGGCGTGAATAACCAACACCGTAACAACGATGATGTCTCTGCAGTATCTACATGAACAAACTCACAAACGTCCAATGACTGTAAAAAAGAGTTACGCCTATCTCACACAGTGCTAGCTGTGAAGAGAAGAGAAGAAACCTGCCACTCTCTCTCTCAGTGTTTCTGTCAAGTGAGGCCAAGGTTTCTAATGCATGCATTGACAGCCCCTTAGCAGTGCTATTTATATTAGCTGACTGCCTTAAGTGAGTGAGAGCAGCAACAATGTAAGTTGTGCAACCCTAGACTCATCTGTTATGAGTTTGGCCCATAATTGAATCTAAGTCCAATTTGGATCCTAATTACTCCAATTTAGTTTGCTCTATGTGTACAACCTTGTAGGTTCTCATAATGTTGGCAGTAATATCAAAATCCCATTTTAATATTACAAGCAGTGAACGATATCTAGCAACACATCACTGCCACCAAAGTAATGAGAATGTCAGTGATTTGACATAATCTTTCCGTAACCAATGTTTCTGTGTAGTTTAGTCCCTTTGTCCAGATATCTAGATTGAACACAAGGCATAGAATGCATCACACTTGTATAGTCCATCGTTCATTTCCTGATACTCGAGTAGACTTAATAACAATAAATGAGATTGATATCTCATATCAACTCATTTGAGCATAGCCATGCATTTCGCAATCTCACTTAATTAGGCCCCCCGAAGATATCGCTCCAATTATGTAGAAGGGACAAATCCCATCTAGATCACTCACATCCTTCTGTATGATTTGCGGTATGTCCAATAACTGACTTTATAATCACCTTGTTACAGATGACGTTTGACTACATTAAAACACACAACTCATCATATAGGAATTATAGTGATTTCAGGTCAAAGGACCACATACACCATTGTCACTATGAGAATCGGTAATGACACTCACGTAACGATCCATGTAGCGTTCTCATGGCGAGTCTGTCCAATACATTATTACTCTAATATGTACCCATGTGAAGACATGATACCTCATATCCATGACCCGTGAGATGTGGCATTCAATCTACACACATACTAGTCTCAATGCATTATTATTGTCCTAATTAATAATAATACTTGACTAAAGACATTTAAGAATAGTGTTTTATCCAATAGGATCTCATGATCAAGTCATCCACTTGATGTCCTACGGCATCAAACTTACTTTTCTAAGGACTTTATTATGTTTATAAAAAAGAACATAATAAATGAAATGCCTCTTATATTAAAAATAGCATAATACAATATATGTAAATATTGACAAAAAGTATTAGCCTTTAGGGCATACACTAACACCTAAAGGGACAAGTATGCCTAACCAAGAGCTAGGGTTACATGTAGTTGAGGTTATAAATTTTCCTCCCTACAACAAGTAACCACAAGAAGCCAAAGTTTTAGTAGAATATGCTTGGGCTTTAAATGAGCTAAGTGTGTAAGTATGAATGTATGCTTAACTTGGTTTATCCAGAAGCTAATGTTAAACCTTGTATAGAATTCAAACATATCTTACTATAACATGTTTTAGTATTATGTTTATTATGATATGTATGACTGGTTTTGGTTTACTCATACTGAGAATTGTTGATTCTCACCCCGAAGTGTTGTCATGTAAATCCAGGTAAAGGCTCTTCAAAGAGTAAGAAGAAAAAGGAGTTGAAAGACTAGCATAGTTTTAGTTTTATTGCTTCTAGATCACACTTTGAATTTATTTATACTAGTTTGTTATTTAAAAAGTTTATGTATTACACTAGGCCTTCCTTAGGCTAATGTTGTATATTCATATATGAATGTATATATGTTTCTGCATTTCATAAGGCTCTCTATAATGGCTCCAGTGTACTAATGGATATATTATCAAATTATATGTATGTAGTGATGTTGTAATGCTATTTATCGTTAGAAATGTCATATTATGATATTTAGTATTAGGGCATTACATTATGGTATTAGAGCAGTTCATCCTGTTGAGCAGGGGTATGGATTGACTATGCTTAGGCGTGTTAGGAGGTCCTATTAGGAATTATGCTTTTCTTGTCTCTTATGTGAGATACCTTGATGGAATTGTACAATTGGCCTTAGGTTGGAATGTTATTAGTTACTGTTGTACGGTTACATGATATTGGGACTGATAAACTCAATATATATTGTTCTGTGTGTACAGGAGACTATGGTACCTCCTAGGAAGCTAGAGAGATCAGGAATTCATCATCTAGAGATGGTGAAGGTATGACAGATTTTGTTTGGGTAGTGGCCAATGCCATGTGGGAGCAGATGGTCGTTGCCACTGTAACTGCCAATGTCATGAGGGACCAAGCAGTTGTCATTACAAGGGTTCTAGAGAGGATGGAAAATAATCCACCTCTGTCACCAACACCACCAAATGTAACCCTACCAATACGGGAGGTACAGTTTGGAAGGAACCAGTCTTTTATGGATTTTTTAGAATTCAAGAAGACCAATCCTTCACCATTCAAAGGGGAATATGACTCGATACAAACAATTGGATGGTTAAAGGAAATAAAGAAGATTTTCATAGTAATAACTTGCTCAGACAATCAGAGGGTTCTTTTTGCTTCCTTCATGCTAGAAAGGGAGGTAGAGGACTTGTGGACAGATACAAAGAGGTTACTAGATGCATCCAAAACTCCTATCATTTATGAAGTATTTAGGAATTCCTTCTTGGGAAAATATTTTCCTAATAATTTGTAAAGTGCAAAGGACATGGAATTTCTAAGGCTTATGCAAGGCGAGATGTCAATTGGTTAGTATGTGGCCAAGTTTAACAAAGCATAGAAGTGCATTAAATTTGAAGAAGGTTTAAGAGAAGATATACAGAGGGCAATTCGACCTCTGGAAATTAGAGATTTTCCATCTTTGGTAAGCAAGTGCCGAATTGTGGAAGAATGTGACAACAAGGTTCTTTTAGTGCAAAAGTCACAAGAGTTTCAGAAAAGGAAGCATGAGGAAGATAATTTTAAGAATGGCACTTTTAAAACTAGCAGTCCTCAAGAAAAGGGCAAGCAGGTACAAACAGATTCTAAGATACTGATAACTCCATTGAATGTAGTTGTTTGTGCCCTATCTCTATATATTATTGGTTGCTTTGCCCTTGTTGTGATGCATTGTTGGAAGGCTTTAGCCCATTTTCATGTAAAATTCATGTTGAAGTCTTCTTCTCTAATCTTACTTTAATTTTTCCTAATCTTTGAGTGGTTTGAGCTTGATTACATTTGTATTTGACTGGTTGATTTCTCAATTGCAGGATGGTCCCAAAAGAACTAACTTAAAGCAAGAAAAGAAACTACACTGAATGAGGAATCACAAGACAAGCTCCAGTACATCATGCTGCGGTGCAACGAACTGCACACCACGGCGTCCTGCTCTCTGCCAGTGCACCTTATCAACCTGAGGTTATCACGTCACGACGCAAGGAAGTAAATGACGTGGTGCTGGTGACCTAAGTTTTACGTGCCCCGACGCGTGTTATGTCACATCGCAGCATGGCGAGCGAAATCTCTTCATTTATAAATACGTGTCAAACAGATTTCAGAAGATATTTAGAAACGCTCGAGAAAAACTCTCTCCATTTTACATTTTTGCACTTCTCTTCCTTCTTGCGTAGTACATTTTAGGACTTTTGTCCATTGGAGAATCCAGCAGCTAGGAAAGCATTGTGAGGTTGAAAGAGGGTTGAAGGAATCAAGATCCAAGCTTCAAGGCTCAACCCATTGGGGCTTCTTCTTCAGTTTCTTCTTCTCTTTCTCTTCCATTTATCTTGAATGCGGATTTTTTGTATACATTTTCGTGTTCATTGTGTAGCTAGTTGTATTTAGAGCTTTCTTTGAATCTTCCTTTGAATATTATTTGATTTATACCCTTTTGAGTTTATATGAAAGATTTGGGTTTTGTTCTATCATATTGTGCTTAATGCTCTTACTTGTCTAATCAACTTGTGGGTGATTTGTTGAAAACTTTTGAGCCTAGACATAGGACTTTAGGTTTTAGATCATTTGTATGGTAGAAGCATGTTCGATTTCATTCCAATTGCGGGAGTAGGTTGATTCGTTAATAGGATAGACATATACCTATTAGTCGTGCATAACCTTAGTTGAGAATTGATCTTAATGCTTGTTGTTTGTGCCAGTTCTCATGGACACATAGTAAACTAGGTAAATAGCATAGGGTTAATCATCCTAGACATAGCTTTTAACTAAGTTAGTTTCTCAGGCTAACCTAATTTGGTCGTTTGTATGCTCAAAGGGATTGCATGTTTTTAGTTGAAATAGGGGGTGAAGAAGGATTCTCTAGGTTCTCAATCTATCTTTGCTTTTCTTTATATCTTGTAATTTATTTATCAACCCATTTTTCACTTTACGTTTGCTTGAATAGAATTAATTAAGCTATAAATTAATATTTAGCTTTGGAAATTACCATAGTCCCTATGGAGATAATCCTACTCATCATTTTTATTACTTGCACGACCCATACACTTGCAGTTAGCAAAAGAGCGATTAGTTTCCAACTCAACAAGTTTTTGGCACCGTTACCAGGGGTGACGGTTAATTTCTGTATTGCTAATATTGATATTGAGCTATGTTAGTTCTGATTCAAGTCTTTTCTTTAATTATATTTTGATTTAATATTTCATTATTCTATGAATAAGGTACCATCAATGGCAGAAAACAATGATCATATGAGGCCTCTGAAAGAATTTGCTAATCCTCAAATGGAAAATCTCTAACTAAGTATCAGACAGCCTCCCATTCGCGCAAATAATTTTGAGATCAAACTTGCCATCATCCAAATGATTTAGACATCTGTATAATTTGGCGATTTGTTGAATGAAGATCCCAAAGCATATTTGTTTAATTTCCTGGAGATCTGCGACACCTTCAGGCACAATGGAGTCTCAGAAGATGCCATTCGCCTCAAGCTCTTTTCCTTCTTTCTCAGGGATCAAGCCAAGAGTTGGTTGCAGTCATTACTTGTGGGATCTATAACTACTTGAGTGGATATGTGCGGAAAAGTCCTCAACAAGTACTTTCCTCCGGCCAAGACTACTGGATTGGTGAATGACATCACTTCATTCACGCAATCGGAATCTAAATCCTTGTACGAAGCCTGAGAAAGGTTAAAGGATCTACTTAGAAGGTGCCCACATCACGAATACCTCCGTGGCACTAGATTTACTCTTTTCACAAAGGATTGTTACCTCTTCATCGTCCAATTGTGGATGCGACTACAAGTGGTTTACTATTGAGTAAATCTTTTGATGAAGCATACCAACTGTTGGAAGAATTGGCCGCCAATAGCTACCAATGGCCTTCAACAAGAAACACTCAAAGGAAGGTAGCTGGAGTTCATGACGTTGATGTGCTCACATCTTTGTCTGCTCAGGTGGCAGCACTAGCAAACAAGTTCGACAGTTTGGGTACTAGCCCTAATCAAAGCCCCTTCGTGTTGTATGATAGGTGTGGAAACAATCATGCCGGTGATAGTTGTCCATCCACTGTGGAATGTGTCCAATATGCGGGAAACTATCAGCTATCTCAGAACAACCCCTACTCACAATAGTATAATCCTAGGTGGCGAAACCACTTTAATTTTTCATGGAGGGATAGCCAAGGGCAAGCATCTTCATCTAATGGCAATAAGAGACCACCACGCCCTCTTCCTTGTCTTGGTCTGATGGCCTATTTCCTTGGCATTGCACGGGTAGAGAAGGACACCCTCATGTGTCTTATAACACGGGTCGTGTCTAACTTTGCAATGAGAATCAACTCTTTCTCTTAGCTTTTCAATGCCACTGGGATCACCTCATTTCAACCTCCATAGCTCAAGTTATGCTTGTTTTAATGTGCAAATGTCAAACTTCGTGCTCTCCTACTAGAAACAGAAATGTTTTGTGATGTTTTTAAGGTGATGAATTAATTTCCAATGCTATATTCAAGTGTTTAAAGCAAAGAAAAGCATATGAAATGCATGAAAATGATAACTTACATTGATGAGATGAAATGCCTATGAAGACAAACCTTGTAAATGCATGTGTTGCATAATTGTTGAGATGTTGATCAAAGGGCATTGTAGAAATGAAAAATTGGTTTTCTCTCATGGGTATCTCTTTTTGAAACTGGGCTGAGTGTGGTTTTGGATTACCTTGCACTTGGGTAATGCTTGGTTAATGGTAAAAGAGAATAAAAAATCTCTTTATACCAGAGTAATTGGGGTTAAGATGTGTTCATCCCCTTTACCTGAGCTTCCCTAGTCATTAGTGGTTGCGAATGGATGTTTCCCTTCCACTTAAGGAAATCCTAAACCCGGGACAGCTAGGGCAGCGTATCCTAGCATCCTAACCGACATGAGGTCATGGTCTATTCATGTGGATTGATTGAGGGTTAGTAAGTATCCTCTCTCCTAGATTGAGTGAGACATGGGTCCAGTTACCCAGAGTAGTTTTGTGTGATGAAAGTGAGTCATAAAGAGGTTGATGTGCACTAACCTAAAAGCAGACTACTACCAAGTAAATGATTTTGAATGCTAGCATTGATTGAGACATGTAGTCTTGTGAAATGAGAATTTTTGTTATGTATTGATATTGGATAATATCATTTATTTCCACCGAGTTTTCATGAATTGAATTATGACTTGTGAATTGTCAAGAGGCTTTAATCATAAAGTGATTTATGATTCGAATGATTAAATGTTTTTAATAATAATGAAAAATGAGATGTCTATTTCAGGAAGAGAAATGACTTGTTTTGGCATTTTGCCACCTTTCTAAATATAGAGATGGTTTATATGATAAGATTTTTCCCGAAATAGTTGGAATTATTATGATGATACAGTTTTTTAGTTAAACTACTAAGAATTTCTTAATTCTCACCCCCTATTCTCTATGCCTTTCTAAGATAATTCCAGACAGGGATCAAGCCGTGGAGCAAGATAGAGGTTTTGTTGGAAGACAACAATCTAAATCTTTGTAGTACTTTTGTTTTGATTTTTGGTGCCATGTGTCAATACATGTATATTGATCTCTTTATCGTACACTTTGTATAACTTTTCTTTTCCCTTATGTATTTATATTATGCTTCGCGAATGGCTCATTTTTTGATAATTATATAAATTGTTTATTCGTAAAATTGTGATATCCATAAGTAATGTACCAACTACTAATTACTGATAAGTAAACTAGGTACGGTATTAGTAATAGTATTTGAGACGTTACATCATGCATATCTTACTATAACATGTTTTAGTATTATGTTTATTATGATATGCATGTTGGTGTATGCCCTAATGGCCAATACATTTTGTTTGTATTTACATACATTATATTATGTTATTTTATATGAGGCATTTCATTTATTGTGTTCTTTTTGGTAGACATAATAAAGTCCTTAGAATAGTAAGTTTGATACCATAGGACATCAAGTGGATGACTTGATTGTGAGATCCTATTGGATAAAACACTATTCTTAAATGTCCCTAGTCAAGTATTATTGTTAATTAGGACAACAATAATACATTGAGGCTAGTATGTGCGTAGATTGATACCACATCTCACGGGTCATGGATATGAGATATCAAGTCTACACATGGATACATATTAGAGTAATGATGTATTGGACAGACCCGCCATGAGAACGCTACGTGGATCGTTACGTGAGTGTCATAAGCGATTCTCATAGTGATAATGGTGTATGTGGTCCTTTGACCTGAAATCACTACTATTCCTACATGAGGAGTTGTGTGTTTTAATGCCATCAAACGCCATCTGTAACAAGATGATTATAACGTTGGTTATTAGACATGCCGCAATACATGTGGAGGGATGTGAGTGACCTAGATGGGATTTGTCCCTCCTACATAACAGGAGCGATATCTTCGGGCCCCCTGATTGAGTGAGACTACGAAATGCATGGCCATGCTCAAATGAGTCAATATGAGATATTGATCTTATTTGTTATTACTATGTCTACTCGGGAATCAGGAAACTGAAGATTGAACTAAACAAGGGTGACACGTTCTATGCCTTGTGTTCAATCTGGATATCTGGACAAAGGGACTAAACTACACGGAAACATTGGTCACAGATAGGTTATGTCAAATCACTGACATTCTCATTACTTGGGTAGCAGTGATGTGTTGCTAGATATCGCTCACTGTTTGTAATATTAAAATGAGATTTTAATATTACTACCAACGTCATGAGAACCTGCAGGGTCACACACTTAGAACAGACTAAATTGGAGTAATCAGAATCCAAGTTGGACTCGGATTCAACTGTGGGCCTAACTCATGACAGATGGGTTTAGGGTTGCACCACTTACCTTGCTACTGCTCACACTCACTTAAGGCAGCCACTGTTATAAATAGTACTGCTAAGGGGGCTGCTACTAGGTTACATCACAACCCTAGCCGCACCTACAGAAAGTGAGTGAGAGATAGTGAGGTCTTCTTCTCCTCTCATCGCAGCTAGCACTACGAAAACAGAGGCGTGACTCCTTTTGCAAGTTTGTTCGTGTGGATACCACAGAAACATCGTCGCTATTACGGTGTTGGTGATTCACCTCGCTTGTGTCTATCACGCTTCAAGAGGTAAAAATTTAAAAAAACTCGGATTATGGATTTTTTCGCATGGATCCTGTGAGGGAATTCTGTTATTCCGCTACGAGACTTTTGATCCGCAAATTCCCAACAATGCATGATTGGTTTTGGTTTACTCATACTGAGAATTGTTGATTCTCACCCCGCTGTGTTGCCATGTAAATCCAGGTGAAGGCTATTCAAAGAGTAAGAACAAAAAAAAGCTGAAAGACTAGCATAGTTTTAGTTTTATTGCTTCTAGATTAGACTTTGTATTCATTTATACTAGTTTGTTATATAAAAAGCTTAAGTATTACACTAAGCCTTCCTTAGGCTAAGGTTGTATATTCATATATGAATGTATGTATGTTTTCGCATTTCATAAGGTTCTCTATAATGACTCTAGTGTACATTGTGGATATATTATCAGACTATATGTATGTGGTAATGTTGTAATGTTGTTTATCATTATAAATGTCATATTTATGAGATTTTAGTATTAGGGTGTTACAGTAGTACTCTTACGATTGTGAGGGGAAGGTATTCACTTATTACTAGTGGTGTATAGGCTCTTAGGTCTATCTTGCTTAGTATATACATGGGAACATGGTTCCTAGGAATGAGCAAGTAGCATATGATTTTTTTTAAACCAAAACCTGCACTAGCATTGCATAATCAAATTATTGGCATATTCTTGTGACATAAACATGCATCATAACAAACATAGCATCTAAATGACAGTTGTATGGGCAATTGTTTGTTACGGCTGAAATTTACGATTATAAGGGCGATTGTATAATATCTTTGATAATTATTTTCTTTTGTGTATGGATTTGTTTACTCATTATGAATGTTGTAAACACTGGTTTTGGTATACTTATACTGATGATTTTGTGATTTCTCACCCAGTTGTGTTTCCATGTAAATACAGGTCAAGACTCTCCAAAGAGAAAAGGCAAGAAGAAGCAAAAGGCTTAGTTTTAGTTATTTTGTTTTCTTTATGTATTAGCTTGTTTTTATTTACTTTACTCTTAGTTTGTAAAAGTTTATGTATTATAGTGTGGCATTTTTAGCCAGTGATGTATAGATGTAACCTTTTTCATCCTTTGTGGCTCTCTATAAAGACTATCCAGGTTATTATCTATTTTTATTTTATTCATTTATAGGAAGTGATGTAACGCACCCAGATCTAATAACCGCAGCACAATCGTCATTATACCACAGTCACTAAACCCAGGCGTGTCACAACCTCAATAACAGAAATTTTTCAAAATTTAAAGTTGTTTCCATTATGCATAAATGGTAATTACGAGCCACGATATGAAATATAGTTATATTGACTTATAATCCAAATACAACATCAATTTAATATAAAATACATATCCGGAATACGTGCACAAGTAAGCTTACAACAATATTTAAACTTAGGCCTTACATAACTACCATATAAAAGTTCGACCTTCCCTGAAATCTAACACATGGAGGGAATGGTCCTGCACCTGATCTTCCTCAGCATTCCCGACAGGTAATATTCGCCCTTGCGACACGTCCAAATGGATAGGAGTACGAACATGCGTTATAACCGAAACCTCTCTAGGGAAGAGACGGCGGTTATCCCACATCTCCCCAATGGGTATAGGGAACTCCACACGTATAGGAACATAAGAGATGTTCGTACTAGCTCCATGATCATTACCGCTCTAAACAAGAGTTACATCCCCAATGTAAGTAACACGCTCCGCATCACAGTCGAGATGCCAGGCTTCCAAGCCTCTATGAAACTGTATCCACGTACGAATGAGGGGAGCTTGTCCAGATGCTATCACAATGAAACAGAAGTCGATTCTCCAACAATAAACTAAGTCAATCCAACTTGGGCTCTTCACAGTCTTTAGTCAACGCAACATAAGACAGAGTAATGAAATAAAGTGGTGAGACACCCATCTTTCATTACCATTATAGCATTAAGAAAACAACACAGTGCAGAGCGCCCACATAGCAATACAGTTCATATATTCATTAACAGTAATAGTAGAATTTATAGCAAAGCAGTACATTTATAAGCAATAGTAAGAATCAATAACAACAGGCAAGTCACAATAATTTCTCAAGAAATTAGTACAATATCCAGATAATTATTATAGAAACAGAATAGATATTTTCATAGTCATAAGTGTTCATGCTCAACAATTTATGATACCAACAATGAACAGTGCACAATGCATTATGGTACCACAAATCCTACTCCATGGAGCTAGACATCAACATTTTCAGAGTGAATGATCAAGGAGTAATTCCAGTATATCGTCAGCCTTAAAAATAGTGTGCTTCATCTCATAAAAATATTTGCGCAACAATGGCTTATACATGGCACCTCAACAGTTGATCGCGATATAGGACAGTGTCTCAGTCTGGATCGTCGATGTGTTTGCATCGGTCTACCTCACGGCACAAAGGAGCTCTTAACTGTCCATGTGAGGAACCCGCACCCCGACGCCCCCAGGGCCAACCACTATGACCCTATGCTTAGTCTATTCGCACCAGCACATAGGTGTTATTCAAACTCCTAAGCATACATCGCCTTTCTCAAATATATCCAATGGACAACACATATGCATGACGAGTCAATGTACATCATGTATGTTCATCAATGATACATTTATCATAGGCATTACCTCAATGGCACATAAGCATTCCTCAATATCAACATATCATACTAATAATATATTTATCAAAAGCATTGTCTCAATGGCATATGAGCATTCCTCAATATCAATACATATATCTCATCAGGTACTAAATCAACAAGTACTTAGCCCTACACAAGGGACCCACAACAACATAGAACCAATTTTCAACATCAATATATGTTCATGGTTTATCAATTATCACCATTTCATATTATGGAATTCAACCTTTACAATGTTTTATGTTTTGACCAATTATGAAATTCCTTAGGTTAAATAACCCTTAAAATCCATGACTCTCTTAAGAGTCACTAATCAATTAATTTCCTTTCACCTCATTTTGGGTTATGCCCTTTTCTAAGTCCTTGATTACTAAAGGTGCACCAAGGTATCACTTGTATCCAAATTTTACTCTAAAACTGTGGTTCCTTCTATTTTATGTATTAATCATTTAATACCAAATCAAATTTACATCTTAAAGTTCTTATCAAAACCGTGACTTCAATAGGTGTTTAGAAAAAACTAAATTTTTCATAATCAATTCTATTATGATCATCAATTCTTTAATGTTCAATTATATGATTGTTATTACTTACTAACTTAATCCAAACTCTTATTATTTTGGGGTCAAAACCATGGCCCCTCAAGTCTTCAAAGTTCCAATTTAATTCCTTTTTATGCACTAGTCTCTTGATATCAAATCACTTAAATTTTTCTTCACCCAAAATCAATTCAATCCCTCATGGTTCCAAGCTAAAATCGTGGCCTCCCTCTTAGGTGTTTAGCCCTTAAAACTTTTCATTCATTAATTTCAATATTATTATTCAACCTTTAATTATATAAGCTTCATTTCACTTGTGTACCAAAAATCAATGTACAACCCAAATTTCTAGTCAAAACCGTGGCACCATGTTAGGGTAGGAAACTCCAAATTTTCCATTTAACAACCCTAACATGAACAAGCATATTTAACACATCTAATACATTCAAAATCATTTTCCAAGCATTAATTTCAATTAAGGATATACAAACATGCAAAATCACCAAACAAAGTAAGTATACAAAGATGGATTTCTCCATCAACAAACACACCAAAGTCTCCTCACCACCAATAATGGTTGAAGTGAGTAATCTCCCTCTTACCTTAAGGAAGAACACAAAAATGGGCTCCTACTTGCCTCTTGAAGATTTTGATTTTGGGGTCTCCAAGAACCCTAAAATCTCCAACACAAAGAATCAACATCAAGCTTAGTAAAGGATGGATCTTTGGTCTCCAATGAGACCATAGAACACGAAAATGAAGAGAAGAAGGAAGAAAAATGAGAACTTTACCTTAAAGCTTGAAGCTTTGTCTTGGATGACAATGGAAGAAAAGTTAGTTTTTGAAGAAAACCCTTCAAATAGAAGTTGTAGAGGAGGTTGAGGAGAGTATAGAAATGGTGTTTATGAAGAGAAAAGTGAAGAGAATGGCCTCTAATGGTGGCTGGAATTTCGTGGTTGAGAGAGAGGAAGAAGAGAAAATGAAGAAGAAGAAGTTAGAGAGAGAAAGTGTTTGGAAAAATGGAGATATTTTTTAGTGTGTTAGGTTAAGTGGGGAGGCAAAATTTTTGCCTCCCAAGGGCAAGAGTGCCGCGGCAATGGGAGAGTGAGGGAGGGGTGGAGAGACTTCTCCAACAAGCCAAGGGCATACTAGTCTTTTGGTGGTCAAAGCTTCTCAAAGAAGCTTTGGCTAAAGTACACCAAATTTAAATTAAAGTGGATTTGATTGGACATAAAGTGGATTGCATTAAGATAAGGTGACAGGGTTTCTAATACATGTTATTATCCAAGGGACAATTGCTACAGTTGACAGAAGTCAGTATTAATTATCCAGCGGATAAAATTACACTGTGATTTATTATTCTGTCAGATAGAATTTCTTGAAAAACATGAAACTTCGTAAATCGTGTTTGACCTCAGGTTTAGTAAGATCCCCCGTTGACGTTTTCACAGTTCAAGGTTCTCGAGGAAAATATCTCGTATCGCCTGCTCCGCTCAGTTTGCACGTAAAACAAGAAATAATATTAAAATATTTCACGTTCTCAGAAAAATCTAAAAAAATTTCCAAAAATCATAAATAATATAAAATGACTACTTATTATAAAATTATAAATTTTCGTGATGTTACAAGTGACATATTTGATGTAGTTTATCTTAAAATATTTCGGTTATTTTGTGATAATTGTATTTGGGTGTTACAAAAGACATTGAAGACTTAGTTAGTTATTTTGTATATATTATTGATATATTTAGTTTATTAGTTTTGTATTTATGCTCTCGTGGCTTGTTTTATTACGTTTGTATATCTCAAACATATGTTGTAAATTTGTAGTAAAAAGTAAGTTTCCACTTGTGTAAAATTGCCTTGTTCTCTTTACTTTTTGTCAAAGGCTCTATATATCTATGCATTGTTAGTTATTATATAGGTTTTATAATTATGTTTTATGTTTAGAAGTGATAATCCTAATACTACGTACTTGAGTATATGGATGATATACACAGTTGTCTTATGGTGTTATACACTTAATGAATTATGGAATTGAAGTTATTGTGCACTTGTTTCATTGTGCACTTAGCTTAGTTATGAAGTGATTACATAGTGCACTTAGTATATAATGAATGAATGTAATTGTGCACTTAGTTCTCTTGTGCACTTTGTATAATTGAATTGTACACATGCTATGATTATGAACTATACTAGAATTGTATTGCTCCTTTGAAATATTAAGTTGTGCTAGAATTGAGAATTTAACCCTTAAATTAATAAGGTTGAGCTAGTATTTGAATTCAAATGTATAAGTGCTCATGGAATAAAAGATACTAAACATATATCCTTGAAAAAGAGAGGAAAATGGTCTTGAGTTGCTATAACCACATAATGAGTAACCTTCTGAATTGAATAATCAATTCTTGGCATTAGTGAGTTTTGGAAATGATACTGTATGGGGGAAGGGGATCTGAAATTCTAGCTATGAATTATGGAAATGACCCTTTATGAGGAAGGTGATCCTTATTTCATATAAATTCCTCATTAGTTTCCTCAATGCCTTAGTTTCCCTCATGAATTAGAATCAGGGTTACTCAGGATAGTTCTGTGTAACAAAAAGAGAATGTTAAAATAGGTTGAAATGCACAAACCTGAAAGCATACTATCACATATTGATAGTGTGAGGCCCAAATTCACTCCCTACCTTTAGAATAGAGAACCCCAAGTTATATGAGGTGACCCTACCTTTTAAGGTACATTAATATGGGTTCTAAGAATGAGCTTGATGATAATTAAATGAACACTAGCATAAGAATTATACATGAGTGAATTATCATAAGAATGTTATTAATAATGATCATAGAGTTATTGTAACATTCTGCTTAACCTAATGATACTAATTAGTGTTACAATAGCTCAATAAATTTAGTAATGACGTGCCTAATTTAAGTACTTCGTATAGCATCCTCCATAACCTATTAGTATTATTTATGGTTATAGAAGTTTAGTAAGACATGTATGAGTTACCTGTTAATTCTGGTGACTTTCTGAGTTAGTTTGCATATGTTGCTATAACACCGAATGTGAAAATTATCTCATATTAGCTCCAAACTTAGCATAATTTGCTTAGATGATAGAAGTAAATGTGAAGATTTTATTTCTAGGTTATAAATACTTAGAAAGGGATGTGGTAAAAATTTGAGAATCAACTGAACTAGTTTAGTATTTTTACCTACACCGGAAGTATAATATAGCTTAGTGGAACCTAATGGTGTATAAGGATAATCATGAAATGATAAGTTTGGTATTTGGAAGTAGTCTTAGAATTTTTCCTAACACTAATGGTAAGTATAAAACTGATAGCAATATATTTTATTCATTTAATGATTCTCTCACTAGGTGTCTTAAAGTTCAATTTGGCTTAATTAGATTGATTTTATCACATTTTATGATAATTGACCTAATCTGATCATTGAAGGAATTATTGCATTAATTGACCTTTATTTGTCTATTTGGTAATATGTATTATTTTGGCTATTGTAACATCCCAAAATTTATTGATTCCATTATATATATTCATTTTATGATATTTGGGATTTTCTGGAATTTTTCTAAGAACGCGGAATATTTTAATATATTTCTCGTTTTGCATGCACATTTGGCCGAGTCGAGAAAATAACTGTAATGTTTCAAAAGTTAGAAGATTATATGACGAATAGTTGTTTTATAATATTTACAATTTTTGAGAATTTTCTGGGAATTTTCCAGAAACGTCGAATATTTTAATATATTCCTCGTTTTACATGTGCATTAAGCGGAGCCGGAGAAATGAAGTATTCTCTCCGAGAACCTCAAACTATGGAAACGTCAACGGGGAATCTTACTAAACCCGAGGTCGGATACAGTTCACTAGATTTTACGTTTTACGAGAAAATTCTAACAGATAAAAAAATTAGACAACGCTGTGTGAAATTCATCCGTCAGATTAATTAACACTGACTTCTATCAACTGTAACTATTATCCAATGGATAATAGCATGTAATAAAAATCCTATCACCTTATCCCAATGTAATCTACTTTATGTCATAACAAATCTACTTTAATTCAAATATATTTCTATTTTAATCAAGTTTCTAGAAGCTTTGACCCAAGAATGACCACAATGCCCTTAGCTTACATGAGAAGCTAGCAAATCTCCTCTCTCCTCTCTCTCAATGCCGCGGCTAACCTAGGAAAAAAAGGGGGAAAATTTCACTCATTCACTTAACCTAATCACTTCAAACTATCTCACTTTAACCTAATTGTTATCTCTCTCTAAACTTCATCTCCTTCCTTGCTCTCCCTTCTCTCTAAAACTCAATAGCCAAACCGAAATCTGTAGCTCACTCTTCACTTGATTTCTTCATCTTTTCTCTTCATCAACCACATATCCTTACTCTCCATCATCATCTCTACCACTTTTCTTCACTAGGTTTCACCAAAATCCTTCATCTCCATTTCTCTCCATTTCGGGTTGCCACTTCCACCATCACCATTTTCGTTTTCTAACTTCACTAATCTCATTTCTAACTCCTCTTCATCATTCTAAAACCTTTTCCTTCCATATCCTACATCAAAATCTCTTTTCTTCACTAATCTTCTTCAAGGGCAAAGTTTGAAGCTTTAAGGTAAAAATCACAACTTTCTTCTCTTCTCTTCTCTTTTTCGTGTTCTAAGCCCATTTTCATGGTTAAGGATACTCTCTTTTTCATGTTGTGGTGTTGATTCTTTGAGGTTGCTTTCTAGGGTTGTTGGAGGAGCCAAAATCGAAACTCACAAAGGAGCACCTTGGAGGCCATTTCCGTGCTCTCCTCTTTGGTAAGAGGGAGACCACTCTATTCAACCAAAAATAGTGGTTGGAGACTTGTTGTTTGAAGATTTGTGAGAAACCCTAATAGGGGTTACTCTTGCTATTTCATTTTCTTATCATTGATTCTTTAAATTTTTGTTCTTCTAATTGATTTGCTAGATAGAATTGGTTCTTATTGTCATGTAATAATTGTGATGGATTGAAATTGATGAGAATGGAACAAAAGCCCCTTGCTTGAGGCATGGAGGCTCACAGCCTCACTCCTTTTGTGGGGTGATGGTACTTAAAATTTTAAAGCTTAATGGATTAGTGTTAATTAAGTGATTAAGGACAAATGAGGAAATGAAAATCCTAGAACCCTAACTTTGTGAGGTTCACGGCCATGGAGGAGAAAAATGGTGAGGAATTGTGATTTGGATAAAGGATTGTGAAATTGGACATTAGATAGTAATTATAAATCCATAATGTGTAAGAAAAATTAATTAAAGTATTAATTTGGTAAATTAGAGAATTTGACTCAAAAGAAAGAACATGAGTGTGTGAGTTGGAAGGACTTGAAGTAAACACTTAAAATGGATTAAAAAGCAAGACACTAATACATAAAGAAAATGAAATTAAACATTGGACTTGAGAATCTAATGAGGACCACGGTTTTGACCTAATTAAGATGGTAAGAAATTGACTTTGATGAACCAATAAGATTAAAAGAATTAGTGATGATGAATTAATACCTAATGTGGTGAAAGAATGGAAATTCAAAGACTCTTGAATGTTATGGATACAAGGAATCAAAGTGACCCAAAGTTGTCACACTAAATCAAGAACATGTAATTTGGAAAAGTGAAAATCCACAATGTGGACCATAATGATGGATGAAAATTAGAAAGCGGTATTGACATAGTATTTGACTCTGTGCTATTGTGGACCCTATTTGAGGACTAAATACTTGATAATTACATACCATAAAAATATTCTGTTAAAGTGATATTGATATATGACTGTGATGAACATACATGATTTGACATTGTGTCATCATGCATATGTGTCATTCGTTGGACACTGTTAGAAAGGCTGTGTGGGCTTAGGAGTTTGAATAACACCTATGTGCGGGTGCGAATAGACTAAGCGTAGGTGTCATACGTTGTTGACCCTAGGGGGCGTCGGGGTGTGGGTGTCTCACAATAGACAGTGGTAGCTCCACTGGGGCCATGGGATAGACTAATGCGACACACCAACGATCCTGTCTGAGACACTGTCTTATATCGCGATCAACTGTCGAGGTACCATGTATAAGCCATTGCGCAAATATTTTTTATGAAATAAAGCACACTATATTTTCTGAGGCTAACGATATACTGGTATTACTCCTTGATCATTCACTCCGAAAATGTTTATGTCTAGCTCCATGGAGTAGGTTTTTTTTTGGGACAATTTTGCATTGTTAGCTGTCAGTCGCATAACTCATCAAGCATGAGCATTATTAACTATGAAGCATGATTACTATTATCTCTGTAATAATTGTTGGTTAATTGAACTGTTGACTGTTGATGGTACCTCTGTCATTTTAATGTTGTCATTCTGTTTTTACTGTAAATTTTTAATATTGTGATGTTTAAATGTATAAACTATGTTCTATTTGGGCGTTCAGCGCTGTTTAGTTTCCTGTTGCTATTGTTGGTAATGAATGACGAGTATCTCACTTCTTTATTGTATATTCTGCTATTATGTATTATCATATGATTGTCTGAAGACGTTCGTGAAAAGGACAAGGAAACCACTAAGTTTCAGGTTTCTGGCCGTATCTTGACTGAGATTGAGATTGCTGAGGATGTCATTTCGCCCCCGTGGATTCTTTGGTTACGTGCGGATCAACTTTCATAGTGGTCTGGATTGCTGGCATATCAACGTGCAGACTGATCGTTGTGTATACCACGGTGAAATGACAGTGTCCTTAGTGTGGGGACGATATACTACTTCTATTTTTGATTTCCATGCCTTTGTATGGCTAGAATTTTACCTACCTGTGAGAGACATGTGGGCGGATATGTACTACACTCCACATGACGACTCTTTCTTGTCCACTGTTCGAGCTCCTACCCACTGTTCCGTCGTTCCGATGGATGTCTCGTCAGACGATGAGGACCTTGAGGAGGACCCATCTACGGTTCCTTCTCGTTCTCGTCAATCTTAGGGACTGTTTTATATTGGTAGTTACTGATGGCTAACTAGTTATATTTTTGGGAAGCCTGATGTCTGTACATGTTGGGGTATATTTGTATCTTTTTGGGTGGGTACATATTTTGTTTCTTTTTGGTATATTTTGGAAATGTAATTAAACAAGCTTATATTTCTAGTACAATATATGTAATTATCCATATTGTGTATGATTGTATGTTTTACTCTATGCCGATTTTATTTCGATCATCTTGACGGATGTTTCATTTGAAGAGGAACTTAAATTTTCAATTCATTTGACGCTATATATTTATGAACAAGTATATACGTATATTAATGGAAATTTCAACCGGACTCATTTTCAAACAAATTATATCAAAAAAAAATATATGTCCAAATTTTCCGTATTAATTTGGGTGTCATTTCACTATAGTGTGACGTTCCCTCTTCGTACCTGTTATGACTAGGAAAAAAGAGGCGTTACAACTATAATTTGAGTTTCGAATATCTGATTAGTGTGATTCTGATGTTGTAGGAAAACTAAGACAAATCTCTACAAGTTTCAAGAAGACCTCAGGAGCTAGGTAAGAACATTATGAGTATCTTGTGATGTCCTTTGGGTTGGCAAATGCTCCAACACTATTTATGGATTACATGAACAGAGTTTTTAGACCTTACCTAGACAGATTTGTGGTTTAGGGTTGGCAAATGCTCCAACACTATTAATTGATGACATCCTTATCTATTCCATGACAATGGAAGAACATGAGCAACATCTAAGAATAGTTTTATACATGCTCAAAGATAAAATATTGTTTGCCAAATTGTCCAAGTATGAGTTTTGGCTAATAGAAGTCCAATTTTTGGGTCATGTAATTTCTCAAGAAGGAATTTCACCCTTTTGGCATTTTGGAGGCATGGTGGTAGCAGGATTAGAGTGCCTGGTTCTGTTAAAAAGAGACCTATAGTGAAAACAACGAAATATGTGAACAAAATACAAAGTATTTAAAATAAAAACAAATCATGGTGGCACAAATAAAGCATGGTAAAAGGGCAAGAAGTGTATCCACCAAGGCAAAAAGAGGAACATGATTACAAGAATGCCGGAATAAGCAAATAAGAAGGGAATGCAACGACATTCAAAATAACCCAAAAACGCCGCGACGTGAATGGAGCACGCCGCGACGCGTATGAACTCTCTTAAAAGAAATTCACGCACACAACAATGCTAACCCCCTGAGCATGTAAAGCCTACAGAATACCAATAAAAAGCAACCCAAAATGTACAAGATCTCACAAAAACTAACCCAAGCAAACTTCAAAAGGAGGGAAAAATCAGATTTAATGGAGAATAAGTTGCAAAACAAAAACAGAATAAGTGAGATAATGGGTTACCTGGAGAGAAAATGGGGGTGAGGATTTGAAGAAAATGCAGGGACCAAAAATGAAGGAGGTAGTAAATGTGAGAGAAAGGCAAAAATAACTAGAAAGAGGAAAAAGGGTTTGTGTTTTAACGCAAACCCTATTTCTCTTTTATTTAAGCAACGTGTGTCATGCCGCGGCATAAAGCCCGCTATGCAGCGGCATAAATCCTGCTACGCCGCGACACTAGTTTCAGTGAAACGCACGTTGCACACTTTTTTTTTTGTTTTTTAAAACAAAACCACACACCGCGGCTCTGCATTTGGTGGGTTGCTGCGTTATGCTTGCAGCCAACTTACCCTGATAACCTGAGAATAGAACGATGCGGTGTTACATTGGTACGCCGCGTCAATAAGCTCTCAGGCTTGAAACCCTGATAAGATAGAGCCTAGAATGCCGCGACATAAGAGTTGAGTGTAACACCCTAATACAATATTCGTAAAATACGCGGAGTATTTCAGGACAAATTGCATTAAACGTGTCGCTTCAAAGAATGCATAAAAATAAAATCCATAATAACCTTTATATTTAATATAGAAAGCCTCGAATGATAAAAAGATCATATATACATACATCTCTATCTAACAAGCCATATTGTATACATAAACTTTTACCTATAACCAGAAAAGTAATAACATACGAACTAGTTCAAAAAGAAGTACAACTACTAAACTAAGTCTTCTGTTTCTTCTTTTCCTTGCCTTTTCCTTTTGGAGGGTCTTCACTTGGATTTACATGGAGTATACAGGGGTGAGAAATCACAATTTCTCAATATTCTCATACCAAGACCAGCAGTTAATCATTTACAACAAATAAATAACTAAGTACATTAATAAATTAAACAATATAAGTATCTGATAATCAATGACATCAAAAGATCATCCTTACAAACAACTAACTAATCAATTGATAGAGCAATGACAACTGCC
Source organism: Ormosia emarginata (assembly GCA_029884605.1). Taxonomy (NCBI): domain Eukaryota; kingdom Viridiplantae; phylum Streptophyta; class Magnoliopsida; order Fabales; family Fabaceae; genus Ormosia; species Ormosia emarginata. The sequence continues at coordinate 3,415,601 of JAQQTP010000042.1, read as the reverse complement.
CATACAATTGTCAACCATGCAATGCTTTATGTGATGAGATATAGTTATGCTCAAACAAGTATTAATATAATGTTTATGCAATGTAAATGCAAGTTTTGAAATTTGAAAACACAAGCTACTTGCTTAATTTCTAAGAAACCTCTGTTTCTTGTATATACAAAGTAGAATAAGCCCAAAAGCCTAATCCCACTTGGTAATAGGTAAACACTTTCCCCTTATCCACGTAAGAGTACTATTGTCACCCCCATACAGGTAACCCTGACCAAAATAGCATACCAGCTACGAGAATCTAGATCAACACCTTGTTCTCTGGCCATATGGTTGTGCACACCATCTAAAGTCACAATACATAGGAAATTAACAAAAACCAAGTTTGAAAACTAATTATCCAAGCCACATTTAAATACCAGAACATAAGAACCTTAGCCTCACTTATTTAACAAAGGTAGCAAGATTCATATTTCTAGTTAAATAATATCTAGAAATCACATAATCACTCACAAGTGATTTAGAAGTCAACCTCATGATGACCAACATTCTAAACACCAACCTAGGCATTCTATCATACTTTGAATGTCTAAGCATTTCTAAACTTTTCATATATGCAAGTTGATAATTCTTCCTAAGAATTATCTCCAAAAGTGTCTCATAACATCCAAAAAGACTTGCACAAATGATCCCATCAAGGAAAACTCATTTTTTTCCATAAACAGGGAGCTCGTAATCGATTACGCCATTGTTGTAATCGATTACTACAAAGTTAGAAACTTTGTAATTGATTACACCCTTGTTGTAATCGATTACAACAAATTCCAGAACACTGGTAATCAATTACACTCTCCTTGTAATTGATTACATCCCTTCCAAAAGCTCTATAATCGATTACATAAACCTTGTAATCAATTACATCAGGCATAAACACAGTTCTACAGAATTTTACAGAATGTGGTACTATTCCAGTGGGACAAATAACAGATTTTGATCACTTCAAACTAGTTTCTAGGTGATTTTAGGTTCCTAACAAGTTCACTAACATGAAGGAAACACAAAACACTAATTGGTTCAATCAAAATTGGATCCAAACACAAAATCACCCATTAAAACCCCAAAACCTATACTTTGAGCATTTTATGTCTAAAATGGATAGTTTTAGTTTCTAATCCATACTCTTTGCATAAACAAGTCATAAACATCATTTATAACTCATCCAAGCAAGAAAATCATATATCACAACACAAGAACTCAATTTGACACATTAGACCTCAATCAAACCTAACATGGAGAAATAAGGAAAAAAATGAAACTAAGTTCAAGAACCCCTACCTTCAAGCTCTTTAAGTTGTAGAATATGGTGGAGATGATGAAGGATTGATCACAAGTCCTTAAGCTTCCCTTTACCTTTAGCTTTCCTTTTTTTCTTTTCCTCCTTTTCTCATTTCTCTTCCTTCTCTCCTTATTTTTCTTTTGCTGTAGAGAGTGAATGAGAATGTAAGAATAGTGACTTGAAATATCACATAAAAGAGAGTCAAGAAAAATGGGCTAAACCGTGGATAGCTTAGGGCCTTTAGTTACTATGCTGAAAATTCTCAATCTACTAAAACCACTCAACTTTATCTAAATCTAGTTTTCCAAGTTCCAACAACTTTCAAATAAATCATAGGATTCACTAAAAATATTGTTGCACCAAAACCATCATTTTCTATATCTATGGCTAGTCATTCCGGCTTAAATTAGACAACCAGTATGCCTAAAAATACTAAATTGACTCCGAAAATTCTCAAACTTAAACCACATCATAGAATACACATTTGTGACTTAGAACTAAATTATCCACATTTATTTCATTAGCTAAGCCATTTATGCTAATATCTGGGTCATTTTAAGCTATTTTTCACCTTTCGTCTTGCAACAAAATGCCTAAACTAACTTAGATTGTCACAAAATTAAACAGGCATATTAAACAAGTATTAAGTTACCTCTGTAACTATTTATTAGTCTAACATGTTGAAGAGGATGTTACATTGAGCGTCGCGGCGCTAGGAGCCATCCTGCAGAATTATGCAGCAAAAAGCATTTGGCAACTACCTTTACTGTCCAAAAGCCTCCCCCACCTGCAAAAAAAGTCCAGCTGGTTAAATCATTAAATGTATAACCAAAATATCATGAAACATCAAATCAAAATTTCCAAACACTAGACTCGAAATGAAAGATTTAAGAGCACGGGTGGGTTAATCTAAAAAAGGGGCCTTTTTTATAATCTAGGCAGGACTTTCTCTGACTTTTCATGTTAGGGAAGCCAATGTGATAGAGGTTTTCCCTCTATCAAATTCTCCTCCCAAGTAAGGCTTCAAACGCTGGCCATTGGCCTTAAAGGATGATTTGCCATCAAGATCCACAACTTCAACTGCCCCATGGGGAAACACATTTACCACTTGGAACAGACCTGACCATCTGGATTTAACCTTTCCTGGGAAGAGCTTGAGCCTGGAGTTGTAGAGTATGACTTATTGTCCTTGCTTAAATGTCTTTTGCACAATCTTCTTATCATGCCACCTCTTAACTTTCTCCTTGTACAGCTTTGCATTCTCATAGGCTTGGAGCCTAAATTCATCAAGTTCATTGAGCTGCAGTAATCTTTTGTCACCGGCAGCTTGCAAATCAAAATTCAGCTGCTTTATCACCAAATAAGCATGATGTTCTAACTCGATAGGCAAATGACAAGCTTTTCCAAACACAAGCTTGTATGGGGACATACCAATAGGGTTTTTATAAGCAGTTCTGTATGCCCATAGTGTATCATCAAGCCGTCTTGACCAATCTTTGCAGGATGGACACACGGTCTTCTCAAGTATTCTCTTGATTTCCCTATTAGATATGTAACGCCCCTTTTTCTGGTAGAAGAAGGAACGTCACACTATAGTAAAACGAATGAAACGAAAATGTGAAAAATATAAATTCATTGATTGATTAAGACCCGGTTCATATTTGTTATCTGAATAAACAATTTCCATCTTAATAGCGTAGTAATTGAGTATCGAAATATGTGTACATTTTTTTAAGAGATAATGATAAATACAGATACAATAGAAATCGACATGAAATGAAACCATACATTCACATTATATATATATATATATATATATATGCATCGAGCCTGTTTAGTTACATCATCAAATTTACAAAAAGTAAGAGCTTTACCCACCCCCAAGATGTTTGCAAATTTACATCCCATCAAAATAGCAAAACATCAGGCTTCCCAAAAAGATATACGAATAATCATCAGTAGGCACTGACAGTATCAACCCCTAAGACTAACGAGAAGGAACCATAGCAGGATCCTCCTCAAGGTCCTCCTCATTTGATGAAATCACCATCTGAGCAACCGAATTTCGAGCAGAAACTCGAGCAGTGGAGAGAAATGAATCATCTCGTGCGGTGTAATAAAGGTCTTCCCACAAATCTCTAACAGGCAGGTAAAACTCCAAATGGACAAAAGCAGTAAAGTAAAAAATAGGCAGGTCATAGCGACCCCAAGCCAATGACACAGTCAGCCCCCCATGGTAGATGCATCGGTCCGTGCGCAAGTTAATGTGCCAAAAGTCGGGACCTCCATGAAAGGTCATCCTCGTATAACCCAAAAATCGGCTGAGACGTGAAGACATCTTCAAGCAATCTCTAATCATAATCGGGCCAGAAGCTAGGAAATTCAGGTGCTTCCTCTTCTTCGCAAACGTCTTCTCAAAAGTACTTAATTTAAAACAGAAGTACAGATATATAGAAAATAGGTGAGACACCCAGCATTCAATACTAATACGGTAGCAAGAAAACAGAACGGCATTGGGTACCCACATAGCATTACAACACATATATTCCTCAACAGTAATAAATAAGATAACCAGTAAAAGAGAATAAAAACAGAGTCTCAGGCAGTAAATAGTTTATTAATCAAATAATTATTGCAGTATAAAATATAGATGGTTAAACAGTCATAGGTACTCATGCTCAATGAAATATGAGACTGACAATGCATAATGTACATAGTACCAAAAATCCTACTCCATGGAGCTAGACATCAACATTTTAGAGAGAATGATCAAGGAGTCATGCCAGTATCTCGTTAGCCTCAAAGATAAAGTGCTTTCACATAAAAAAATAACATTTTGCACAATATGGCTTATACATGGCACCTCAACAGTTGATCGCGATATAAGACAGCGTCTCGGTCTAAATCGTCGATGTATTTACATCGGTCTATCCCACGGCCCCAGTGGAGCTACTGTAACACCCCAAATTTATTGATTTCGTTATGGATATTCATTTTATAATATTTGAGATTTTCTGGAATTTTCTGAGAACGCGGAATATTTTAATATATTTTTCGTTTTGCATGCATAATGGACAGAGTCGGAAAAATGACTGTAACGTTCCAAAAGTTAGAAAATTATATGACGAATAGTCGTTTTATAATATTTGCAATTTTTTAGAATTTTTTGGGAATTTTCTGGGAACGTTGAATATTTTAATATATTCCTCGTTTTACGTGTGAGCTGAGTAGAGCCGGAGAAATGAGATATTCTCTCCGAAAACCTTGAACTATGGAAACGTCTATGGGAGGTCTTACTAAACCCGAGGCCGGACACAGTCTACGAGGTTCACGTTTTTCAAGAAATTTTAACCAATGAAATAATAAAATACTATGAAAAATTTATCTGTCAAATTAGTTAATACTGACTTCTGTCAACTGTAACTATTATCCCTTGGATAATAGTATGCAATAAAAATCCTATCACCTTATCCCAATGTAATCTATTTTATGTCATAACAAATCCACTTTAATTCAAATATATTACTATTTTAATCAAGTTTCTAGAAGCTTTGACCCGAGACTTTACCTAACTACCCTTGGCTTACTTGAGAAGCTTGCCAATTCCCTCTCTCCTCTCTCCTTTGCCGCGGCATTCACTAGGGAAAAGAGAGGAATTTTGGTTTCAATCACTTAACCTAATTCGCTCAAACCTATCACACTTTAACCTAGCAACTTCTCTCTCTTCCTCTTCATCTTCTTCCTTGCTCTCCCTTCTCTCTAAACCTCCATAGCCAAACCGAAATTTCAGCTCACTCTTCCACTCAATCTCTTCATCTTTTCTCTTCATCAACCACATATCATTACTCTCCATCACCATCTCTACCATTTTTCTTCACAACGTTTCACCAAAATCCTCCATCTCCATTTCGGGTTACCATCTCCACCATCACCATTTTCGGTTTCTAGCTCCATTAACCTCATTTCTAGCTTCTCTTCAACATTCTAGAACCTTTTCCTTACATACCCAAGACCGAAATCTCTCATCTTTACTAATCTTCTTCAAGGGCAAAGTTTGAGACTTTGAGGTAAAGATCACAACTTTTTTCTCTCCTCTTCTCTTTTTTGTGTTCTAAGACCATTTTCATAGTCAAGGATGCTCTCTTTTTCATATTGTGATGTTGATTCTTTGAAGTTGCTTTCTAGGATTTTTGGAGAAGCCAAAACCGAATCCACAAAGAAACTCCTTGGTGGCCATTTTCATGCTCTCCTCTTTGGTAAGAGGGAGACCACTCTATTCAACCTATAATAGTGGTTGGAGGCTTGCTATTTGTGTACTTGTGAGAAACCCTAATAAGGGTTACTCCTTTAAATGTTATTGTCTTCTATTTGATTCTTTACATTTCTACTTCTTTCTTTCAATTTTGTATGGAATTGATTCTTGATAATGTTGTAATAACCCTTATGGATTTGGAATTGATGAACTTGAGACAATTGCCCCTTGCATTGTGCAAGGAGGCTCACGGCCAAGTCCCCCATTGAAGAGGTGTGGATGTTTAAAATGCTTGTAACCTAATTGAATGGTGATAATTGAATGGATGATGACTAAAGGAAAAATAAAAATATTTGGACCCTAGCCCTATGATGGCTCACGACCTGGGAGGCAAAAATGGTGGAAGTTGTGACTTGGATGATGAAATTGACAAAGAGAATTTAGAGGACAATTAGGGATTCATAATGTGTAAACAAAATTAATTAAAGATTAAACTTGGTAAGTTGAATAATTAGACCTAAAGAAAGAACTTGAGTGTGTGAGTTGAGGGGATTTTGAACTAAACACATTAAGAGAATTAGTAATAAGTCACTAATGTATTAAAAATGAAAATAAACATATGACTTAGGGATCTAGTGAGGGCCACGATTTTTGGGCTAAATTAATAGGGGAATGGATAAATCCAATACAAAGAATTGGAAGTTGAATGATTAAAACTTAATAGGGTTAAATAATAACAATTTTAAAGACTTTTGAAAGTGATGGTGATGAGGAATTAAAGTGACCTAAAGTGAATATATTAATTTAATAATAGGTAATCTTGAAGATGGGAATCCATAATATGAATCATAATAATAAATGAGCACTTGAAAGTGATGTTGACATAAAACTTGACCCTAATGCAATTGTGGACTCCTATGCGGGATGGACATTTGACGATTATGGATTGCTGAAATACCTTAATATGACAGTATTAATAAATGAATTTATGTACGTCTGTAAATAAGTGTACCATTGTGAAATACAATAATGATCATACATGATTTGACATTGTGTCGTCATGCATACGTGTCATTTGTTGGACACTATTAGAAAGGCTGTGTAAGCCTAGGAGTTTGAATAACACCTATGTGCGGGTGGGAATAGAATAAGCGTAGGTGTCATACATTGTTGACTCTAGGGGGCATCGGGGTGTGGGTGTCTCACAATAGACAGTGGTAGCTCCACTGGGGCCGTGGGATAGACCAATGCGATACACCGACGATCTTATCTGAGACGCTGTCCTATATCACGATCAACTGTCGAGGTACCATGTATAAGCCATTGCGCAAACATTTTTATGAAATAAAGCACACTGTATTTTAAAGGCTAATGATATACTGGTATTACTCCTTGATCATTCACTCCGAAAATGTTTCTGTCTAGCTCCATGGAGTGGGGTTTTGATACACTTTTGCATAAGTGAACTATCAATCGCATAACTCATTGAGCATGAGCATTGATGATTATAAAGCCTATTTATTGTTATTTTTGTGATAATTTTTAGTCACTCGAACCACTGACTGCTGATAATATTTTTATTTTAAAGTTGTGATTCCGCCTTATTGTAAATTTAATGTTGTTATGATTAAATGTATAAAATGTGCTGTACGTGGGCGTTTAGCGCCGTTTAGTTTCTTGCTACTATTATTGGTAATGAATGACGAGTATCTCACCTCTTTACTGTATATTCTGTTATTGTATATTATCATATGATTGTTCGAAGACGTTCGTGAGGAGGATAAGGAAACCACTGAGTTTCAGGGTTTCTGGCCATATCTTGACTGAGATTGAGGTTTCTGAGGATGTCATTTCGCTCTCGTGGATTTTTTTGGCTACGTACGGTTCAACTTTCATGGCAGTCTGGATTGCTGGCATATCAACGTGCAGACCGATCGTTGTGTGTACCACAGTGAATTGACTGTGTCCTTAGCGTGGGGACGTTACACTGCTTCTATTTTTGACTTCCACGCCTTTGTATGGCTGGAATTTTACATGCCTGTTAGAGAAATATGGGTGGACATGTACTATACCCCACGTGACGACTCTTTCTTGTCTACTGCTCGGGCTCCTGCCCGCTATTCTGTCATTCCAATGGATGTCTCGTCAGACGATGAGGACCCTATGGAGGATCTGTCCACGGTTCCTTCTAGTTCTCGTCAGTCTTAGAGACGGTTTCAGGTAGATGGCTACTGATGGCTATCTGTTTATTTTGAGGGAGCCTGACGTACTAGTAGATTAGTGAGTATATATTTGTATCTCTTGGGGCAGGTACATATTTTGTCTTTTTGTATGCATTCTAGAAATGTAATTAATACAGGCTTGTACGTATGATTATGATAATGTAATTTCAATGTATGGTTTAATTTCTAGTGACTGTATTATAATTGTTCAATGCTTGAAGTTTTGCTACAGCAGGGATTTTTCTGGTATTATTATTCTACCACTTATAATAACTTACAAACAAAATAAACAAAAGGAGAAATTTTAGATCAGTAATAATTACACTGGGCTTTGGAAAAAAGAAAAGCTATTTTTCGCAACATTATCTATCTTAAGCTTTATCATTACCTAAGTACTATAGTGTGACGTTCCTTCTTCGCGTATATAAGATGAAGGAAAAAAGGGCGTTACAGCTACTACTGTCTATTGTGAGACACTCACACCCCGACGCCCCCAAGGTCAACCACTATGACCCACGCTTAGTCTACTCGCACCCGTACTAAGGTGTAACTCAATCTTTTAGGCATATACAGTCTTTCCAGCAAAGTTCAACAGACATCACATATGCATGACAACTCAATTTACATCATGTATGTGTATCAATTGCATGTTCCTCATAACACAATGCATATCATGCATACTCCTCAACAATATATTTTTCATGAACATACCACAATGGCATATAGTCAATCCTCAACAACATCATTGCCACAATTTAATTAAGTACACATCAACAAGTACTTGGTCCCACATGGACCTACAATTCCATACAATCTATTCTTAATATCAACAATTTCATATACAAGGTTCAACACATATCATAATTCCATATTATGAATTCAACATCCTTAGTTTCCTAAGTCTTGATCAATTATGCAATTTTTGGGTCAAAAACCCTTAAAAACCGTGGCCTTCAAGAGCCATTACTCAACCAATTTCTTCCATCGCATTATAAATTACTTATGTCTAAATTGTTTGATTCCCAAGGATGCACAAAACACCACTTGGATTCCAAAAAATCCTTTAGAGGTCGTGAGCCTCCCTAAGACATCAATATTCCAAATTTTTCTATTTCATGCATTAATTCTTTAATACCTAATTACATAAGTTTCATTTTACACATAATCAATTCAAACCCTTAAAATTCATGGCCAAAATCGTGGCCTCTCAGTAGGGTAGTAAACCCTCAAATTTTCCATTTAATGCATTCAAAACAACCTATCATTATTAATCTCAATCAAGAACACACAAATATGAAAAACAATCAAATAAAGTGAGCAATCCAATATGGATTTCTCCATCAACAACCACACAAAAGTCTTCTCACCACCAATAATGATTGAAGTGAGTAAATCTCCCTCTTACCTAAAGGAAGAACACGAAAATCACCTCCTTGCTTGCTCTTGGTGGTTCGGTTTTGGGGCTCCCAAAAACCCTAGAAATCAAACTTGTGAAATCAACAACCAAGTCTTGAAAAACGTGAATCCTTGGTCACTAAAGTGGCCAAGGGACATGAAAATGAAGAGAAGAAGAAAGAAAAATAGAAGCTTTACCTTAAAGCTTCAAGCTTTGTTCTTGGAAGAAAATGGTGAAGATGATGCATTTGAGAGAAAATCTTCAAAGAGGAAATGTTGAGAATGAGAAGGAGTGAGTAGAAATAGTGATGGTGAAGTAAGAAAATGAAAATGGTGATGGTCACCTATGGGGCTGCAAACTGTGGAGAGAAATGGAAGAGGAAGAAGAAGAGAGAAAAATGTGAGAAGAGAAAATGATGAGAGAGAAAGTGATAGTGGAAAAATGAGTGAAATTTTGGTGAAGGGTAATAAGTGCGGGAAGCAAAATTTGCTTCCCCAAGGGCACCAATGAAGGGAGAGAGAGGGAGAGAATTGCTTCTCCTACAAGCTTAGGGTAGTTTGGTCATTTGGGGTCAAAGCTTCCATGAGAAGCTTGATTATAATACATTATTTTTTGAATTAAAGTGGATTTAATTAGACATAAAGTGGATTATATTAGGATAAGGTGATAGGATTTCTAACACATGCTATTATCCAATGGACAATAGTTACAGTTGACTGAAGTCAGTATTAGTTATCTAGCAGATAATAAAATGCACAACGATTATTATTTTATCTGATAAAATTCTCAAAAAATGTGAAACCTCATAAACCGTGTCTAGCCTCGGGTTTAGTAAGATCCCCCATCGACGTTTCCACAGATCAAGGTTCTCGAGAAAAATATCTCATTTCCCCAGCTCCACCCAATTTGCACACAAAACGAAAAATAATATTAAAATATTTTACGTTCTCAAAAAAATCTAGAAAAATTCACAAAAATCACAAATATTATAAAATGACTATTTATAATAAAATAAACAAATTTTAGGATGTTATAGGATACCTCCGCTTGTTCACTTGTTTGTGGGTGGTAAGCGGTGGCAATTCGGTGAGTTACCCCATATTTGGCAAGGAGAGCCTCAAAATACTTATTGCAGAAATGTGACCTTCCGTCACTGATAATGGCTCGAGGGGTACCAAAACAGGTGAAGATTTGTTTCTTCATGAAGTTTATCACTACCTTAGAGTCATTGGTAGGAAATGCACTTGTTTCCACCCATTTGGACACATAGTCCATTGCCACAAGAATATACAAATTCCCATTGGAGGGAATGAAGAGGCCCATGAAGTCTATGCCCTAAACATAAAAAATTTCCACTTCTAGAATGAAATTGAAGGGCATCTCATTTTTCCTTGATATGTTCCCTGATTTCTGACATTTATCACACTTGCTAACATGGAAGTATACATCCTTGAAGAGAGATGACCAATACAAGCCAGATTAGAGTACCTTTGACGTTGTTCTATCACCACTATAATGACCTCCATAAGTGGTAGCATGACATTGATTCAAAACTTACTCAACTTCCTCCAAAGGTACACATCTTCTCAACATATGATCAAGGCACTGTTTAAATAAGAAAGGCTCGTCCCAAAGATAATGCCTGCTATCATGCAAGAACTTCTTCCGCTGGTGAGAAGTGAGATCTGGAGGCATCACACCACCTACTAAGTGTAACACCCTCCTTAGGATGTCATATAATTAACCTTTGTTCATTATATCATTAAATAAAATAAACAGAACATGAAATACAACAAACTATTAAATACACACCATAATTATACATATGATTTTGTCTTTAAAGGTACAAATATTTACATACCACAAACTATTTTATAAAGTTGTAAACTGTTTAACTCATAACAATTGTACACTAGCCCAAGTGCACATCTAGAAGTTCTGATCCTTCAAAGGATCCTCCTCTGGGAGATCATCGGAAGACAAAAACCCCGGATGTCACGAAGCTCTACGGACAGGAGTCCGGGCTGTCGACACACTACTAAGCTCACTTGGGGCATGGAAATGACCACCCCAATAGCGCCTAATAGATAAGGGTAGCTTTAGATGCACATATACAGTAGTAGAGAACATCTGAACACCCTCATATTCTCTACTAAGGGACAAAGTCACTCGTCCCACATAAGCAATACTCTCTTTATTAGCTTCAGGCTTCAGAACCCCCATGAAACTCCAATTTCATGAACCCCAGAAAACTTGGTAGCGTCATACCATGTCAGAATCAATCCAAATGATAAGGATGATCTAAAGGCTCGCCCTCTTCGCACTGATCACTTATATATTGTTCTTCCTTGTACTGACAATAAGGAGGTTGCTCCTCTTCTTCTTCTTCACATTCTTTATCAACATAAATAATAATACATAAATGCATACAAAGAGGTGAGACAATCTACATCACTACCAGCATAGCAGTATAGAAAATGACAATACATACAGATATAACATTGTATACATCAAATCATATTATCACATCATACATAATATCTCAGACCAAATATAAATATCACATCATGATGCAAACCATATATGCAGATGTATATAGACTCGTTCATACTCCATGGAGCTAAACACAAACATCAGAGAGAATGACTTAGTAGATCTGCCTGTAGCTTTGACTACCCCGGCCAAATATTACACAGTCAAAACGTCGTGTACAACAGGCATTGTTCCAGACAGTCTAAGCTAGATCATGATTAAGAATAGTGCTCATTGAGATCGCTAGTGCGTTGCCAGTAACCACGACCCAGAGGAGCTAGCAACTGTCCATATGTGGAAACCTCTGCACACTAACATCTCCAAGTTCACTCAATGAACCACACTACGCCTATCGCACACGCACTACAGTGTAATTCATCTCGTCAGCAACTTGCCAATTTCAACCAAATTGACACATTTCTCTATGCATGTGCATGAGCCAAAATACATAAATAATAACGTTATCATTATTTTTCATAACAGAATGCCACCACTTGACAGTACTATTTTTCAACATATCCGGGTACACCACTTTAACCTGACAGCAAACTGCTATTATTCTCAATCGCGTAAATATTTTATCGCATTTTCACAATCACATCACTTTTTTCCAACGTTTTCAAATTGCGTAAATATTTTTTGACGTTTTTGAAATTGCATAGTATTTTTAAATCATTTTCTCAATCGCGTAACGTTTTAAATCGTTTTCTCAATTGCATAGCATTTTTAAATCATTTTCTCAATCGCATAATTTAAAAATCATTATATTGAATACGCGTAAGGTATTTCTAATATTTTTCAAGTACGTAAAATATTTCTTTACTTTCTAAATTATATTTTGAAACTTTCTCCATTATATATTTATTTTTATCTTTATTTACAACATTTCTTTTTGAAAATCCTTTAAGTAATATTTTCTACTGTTTCCTTTAAAAATTATCCTTCTTGGACTTAACCAATATTTATAGCTCGAAACTTGCTAACGCACTTGAAAACCCAAAGGGTGAGCTATACGTTAGTACTTTTCAAGTGTTTATTTTATTTCTCATCCTTACTTAATTTCTCTAATTAAGCTCTAAAATAAAGTCACTTCATTTTATTCTTTTAAAATCCATTAAATTGAATTCTCTACCTAATTCTATGCTTGGGAAATAATTTTGAATTAAAAACCTCATAAGTAGGCATGTTGGCCAAAAATCATTCTTATGCTTTAAAAATCATATTTAATTGTTTCTCTTCATGTAATCCCTTATAAAAACTCTTAATCCAATTTATTGTTATTAAACCACTTAATCCATGCTTAGAAAATAATTTAGGACATCTTGGTTCTCTTTGTGATGGTGAAGTCGTGGGCTTCATGTGTTCTTTGGAACACTCTTGCAATTCCTCATCATGTTATTCACATCCTACTACATACAATAACTATCATGCTTTCATAAACACATAATAAAACTTATATCAAAGTTATAAACATGCTTGCATCAAAACTAATCACAAATAGGAAAAACTTTAAACAACCAAGTGAATGAATCCTTATGGATTTTTCACCACAAACACATCCATTTTCTCACCACCAATACATGATTGATGAGATTTAATCTCCCTCTTACCTCTAAAGAAGACAAAAACTCTTCTAGCTTGATCCTAGTGATTTCGTGAATCTCCAAGAAAAACCCTAACAAACTTAAACAATTTACAAAGTCATAAACTATGGTTGAAAAAGAAAAACCATGGATCAATCATGGCTTAGAACTTCAAGAACAAGTTTAGAAGCAAGAAACAAGGATTTTTACCTTGTATAGAAGAAACTTCAAGCTTGTTTTCCAAGCTTTAAATGGATGATTTTGAAGAAACTCACAACATAAAAGATGTCTAGAATGATGTTTAGGTTTGAGAAGTGGTGATGGATAAAATTTTAGAAGAGTGGAGGTATGGTTATGGTGTGATGGCCGTGAGGTTCACAAAGAGAACCAATGGTGTTTTTGGTTTTTGGAAGAGAGAGAAATGAGAGAATAACTTGTTTAGCCTCTGGTGAGATGAAGATGAAGTGAAAATATCCTCCTCCCCTTGTGCCTGCCGTGGAGTGTATAGGAAAGAGGAGTCAAAGTTTTCGGCTAGCAATTATGAAGAGCACATGGCTCTTGTCACAAGTTGATCATGCATTGGTCATGTAGGTGAATCACCAAGCTTCTAGGTGGTGCTTGAAGACTCCATAACCGTGGGCTTAAAGAGAAGCTAACCAAGTTTTTGATTTCCTTTGATTCCTAACTAATTTAAGCCAATTTAGTTAGATTACTTAGTTACATTATCAACCATCTAGTTACCTAAACATGACTAACCACCTTCTTGATCATGCTAGAACATTCTTTAACTAAGGCTCTAATGAGTAGCTAACTAGGTTTGTTCCATTTAGTTACTACTTAGGCTTTCTAGATTAACTTAGTTAAGTTTAAGCTAACTTACTTAGGTTTTCTAGTTACTAACTAAATAGTCCAACCATTGTTGTTGACTACTTCCAATTGGCTTAGAAAATTCAAGCCAATATCATTAACCAATTTCTATTGGTTCATCGAATTGTAAGTCACAAAGACTTTTCTAGTTCCTATCATCCACTGGGCAGAAGCTACTGCTCTTGAGTCTGTAGGTACTGTCCACCGGATAATAAAATAATATTTAAATATAAAATATTTTTATTTTACAGATAAATTCTAAAAATTAAAAAGTTGATCCACGTATCACTCGAAATTGGGTTTAGTAAGATCCCCCAACTCCGAATAATCAGATAAAGATTTTTCCCAACCTAAAAATTATTATTTTCCTGACTAGGAGTAAATCACACACAATAATCAAATATAATCATGAAATAGTCAAAATAATTTTACAGCACACAGAAAACACAAAACAGTACATTTCAGATATTACTGTAAATTTAGTAAAATTTGGGGTATTACACTAAGTAGTTCACAATGTCAGCATACTAAGGGTTTGGTTGAGCTGCGATAGTAAAGAGTTTTTCATCGAGGAATGTCTCTCTAATTATGATTGGTTCCACTTGATATTCCTCATTTTCTAATCTAGAAAAGTGGTCAGGAACTTGATTCTCATCCCTTTCTTGTCACGAATTTCCAAGTCCAACTCTTGTAATAGTAGAACCCACCAAATCAATCATGGTTTTGCATCCTTCTTGGTCACCAAGTATTTAATCGCGGAGTGGTCCATATAGACCATCACCTTAGCACCCACCAAATATGACCGAAAGTTGTCAAATGCAAAAACTACTGCTAGAAGTTCCTTTTCTGTTGTGGTGTAGTTTAGATGTGCGTCATTAAGAGTCTTGCTTGCATAGTATATGGAGCGAAACACCTTGTCCTTCCTCTACCCCAAAACTGCACCAATAGCATAGTCACTAGCATCACACATTAATTCAAAGGGAAACTCCCAATCAGGGGTGGTAATCACCGAAGTTGATACAAGTCTCTTTATGAATCGAAGTTAAATTGGACGTCTTTCTCCAATAGGTTGCAAAATAGCTTAGAAATCTTAGAAAAGTCCTTTATGAATCTCCGGTAGAAACCAACATACCCCATGAAACTTCTTACTCCCTTCACTGAGATTGGTGGTGGAAGTTTCTGAATCACTTCTATTTTTGCTCTATCTAGTCCATTCCTTTGCACAACACTCTATGGCCAAGAACTATGCCTTCTTGGACCATAAAGTGACACTTCTCCCAGTTAAGCACCAAATTGGTCTCTTCACATCTTTACAGAACTAGAGCCAAGTTATTCAGGCAATCATCAAAAGAATCACCGAAGACTAAGAAGTCATCCATGAAGACCTCTAAGAACTTCTCTACCATATTTGTAAAGATTGCCATCATGCACTGATAATCACATATTTTATACATTAATAAACCATTATTTTTAATCATTTACACTCTCCATGTACTTAATTGATTGAGCTTGGTCATGATTTGTAAGTTTGGGTTCAAATTAGGCTTAATTGATATTTTTCAGCATTGTTGAGATTTTACATTGTTTCTGTATTTCGGCCATATCTTGAGTTCTAGATGTCTAGAAATTATGACTTTTACCTTGTAGGAAACTTGAGAGAAAGAGCTACAACTTTGATGAGAGCTCGAAGTCTCAATCGGACATCTAGTGGAGCTAATTGGGCTTGGAAGTCAGAACACGGGTTTTGTAATTGGAACCTGAATAGTGTGCAATAATCAGGGCATAACTCGGGCTATAGGTGGTCTTTTGAGCTGAAACCGGTGGCATTGGAAAGTTAAGACAAAATCCTTCAATCTCAGGAAGATCACTTTTTGATATTATGACGTTGTTACAGATTTATGATTGCCTGAAGACAACTGGTAGGTTGAGTGGGGAGACAACCATGATAATAATCCAACCACTCAACAACTCATCCAACCACTCACTAATTAGCCCCTTATCACTTTGTATCCTTCATACTCTATAAATAACACCACTGGCTGCTCATTGGGGGAGTTAGTTTGGAGATGTTAGTTTAAAATTGTTAATCTTGGTTTTAGATCAAGATCATTTTATTATGTTATTTACTTGTTGTATTTTCTTTTGTTGTAAATAGAAGTTATGATCATCATCTTCTTTTTCTTCTCTATTTCTTTCTTTTTACTCATGGGTAACTAATCTTCATCTTGCTTGGGTGAAGGAGTGAAGCTTTTGGTAATAAAATAAGGTTAGATTAATTTCTTTCTTGTGCTTAAATGATATATTATCAAGTGGTCATTATATGTGTTATATTTTGTTTCCAATCAATTTAGAAATTGCCCTTGTAAAGTGGAGTTCTTGAGTGATTTGGCACAATGAATGCTTGAATCCATTTACAAGTGTTGGTGTTGGTAAATAATTAAAGGAACCAAAATATAACTACGTACATAATTATAAATGGATTTTGAATGTTTTATTTTCCGATTTGAACTTCCATTGTGCGTAAATTTCAATTGAGTTATAAAAAGAATAAATCTTGTCCTTTTTTTCAAATAATAACCAAAATTGGATCTTCTAGCCCAAGCAAGTTCTTTAATTTAATTATGAACAAATTTTATTATCTTTATTGTTGTGACAAAGTCTTTCCTTACCTCAAAGAATTTTTTCTTCATCAATTCCCTGTGGATCGACCTCGGACTCCCGAGAAATTTATTACTTGAGACAACCTGCACTTGGATTTGCAACCTGTAATCTGCATCATGCACCTCTGGAAGGTTGTTGGCGCATTACACAAACCAAACGACATCCTCCTAAAAGCATATGTACCATAGGGGCAAGTGAATGCTGTCTTCTCTTGAACATTAAGGGCTATAGCAATCTGATTGTACCCTGAATATCCATCCAGAAAGCAGTAATATGCACACCCTGCCAATCTCTCCAGCATCTGATTAATGAATAACAAAGGAAAATGATCATTTCTGGTAGCGTTGTTCAACTCCCTATAGTCCATGCAAATATGCCACCCTATGATAGTTCTTGTGGGAATCAAGTCATTGTTTTCATTGGCAATAACTGTCATGCCACCTTTTTTGGGCATCCATATTTTGTTTAGCCAATCTGTTGGGGAAAGGTAGAGGTAATGTATGAGGTTTTTCTTCTTTTCCTCTTCCTTCTTTTTGCCTTCATCCTTCTTCTTTTCTTCATCCTTGTTCCTTTGGTCTTCCATATATACAATCTCCTCATCTTGTGTCACCTCAGCATCATCCATAAGCAGTTTGGTCTTGGGATTCCTTCTATGTCTTTTCCACTCCTAAGGGTAATAGCACTGCAGGATGGTGAATCCTTGGGATTACCTCTCAGATTGCTAACTATGTCAATTGGAAAATACCCTAGAGACCTACTTTCTATAGCATTCGCAAACTGACCCACTTAGGTCTCCAGAGCTCTCATTGAAGTCGTTTGGCTTTGAATCATTGCATCGTTCTTAGCCAAGTGAGCATCTGTCTTCGACATATAAGAATTAGATTTGACCATAAACTGTATAACATGTCTTCAAGATATGGTTTCTTGTCTTGTATAGGATGTCTTGATTGTGAAGGGAAATTAAGAGGATAAGGTTGTCTTTCATTACCAGCCGATGAAGATGATGCACCTTGATTGTCTCTCTATGAGGAGTTTGGATGATTTCTCCACCCAGCTCTATACTGATGCAAATACAGATTGTTCTGTGGTGGCAGATAGTTCCTAGCATATTGTGCACTCTCTAAGATGGAAGGGCACCTATCTGTGGCATGATTATCAACACATCGATCACAAAGCACAAAAGGGCTCAAATGAGGACTCGCTCCTATAGTATCCAACTTACTAGCAATTGCAGCCACTTGAGCAGAAAGTGATGTAATTGCATCAATATCATGCATTCCAGCTACCTTCTTTGGAGTATTTCTTTCAAAAGGCCACTAGTAGCTATTTGCGGCCAAATCTTCAAGTAGTTTGAATGCCTCAACAAAAGTTTTATGCTGAGTTGGAAACCAACTACTCTTTCGCTAACCGCAAGTACAAGGGTCGCTCAAGTAATAAAAATGATAAGTATGATCGTCTCCACAAGGACTATGGTAACTTCCAAAGCTAAATATTAATCTACAACTTAATTAATTCTATTCAAACAAACATAAATTGGAAAAAGTTTGATCAATAAATTACAATGCATAAAGAAAAGATAAAGATAGGTTAAGAATATAGAGAATCCTTTTTCACCCCCTATTTCTATTAATAGCATGCAAACCATTCAAGCAATACAAACAATTAGATTAGGTTAGCCTGAGAAACTAACTTAGTTCAAAAGTCTATGTCTAGGATGATTAACCCTATGCTACTTACCTAGTTCACTATGCGTTAATAAGAACTAGAGCAAACAACAAGCATTAAGATCGATTGTCAACTCATACTATACACGGCTAATAGGTATATGTCTATCCTATTAACGAATCAACCCACTCCGCCATTGGAATAAAATCGAACATGTATCTACCATGCAAATGATCTAAAACCTAAAGTCCTATGTTTAGGCTCAATAGATTTCAACAAATCACCCACAAGTTGATTAGACAAATAAGAGCATTAAGCACAAATAGTAGAACAAAACCCAAATCTTTCATATAAACTTAAAAGGGTACAAAACAATCAATATCAAAAGAAAGATTCAAAGAATACTCTAAACACAACTAGCTACACCATGAATACGAAAATGTAATACAAAATTCCGTATTCAAGATAAATTGGAGAGAGAGATAGAGAAGAGGAAACAGAAGAAGAAGCCCCAATGGGTTGAGCCTTAAAGCTTGAATCTTCTTCCAAGATGAAGAGAACCTCTGATCTTAGTTCCTTTAACCCTCTTCCAACCTCACAATGACTTCCTAGTTGTTAGATTCTCTAACGGGCAAAAGCCCCAAAATGTAATGAGAGAGACGACAGAGAGAGAAAGGGATGAAAAATAGAAAAACCTAGGAGCCTCCCTGCTGAAATTTGTGTTCCACGTATTTATAGACGCATAGATTTAGTGCATCATATCGCGGTGTGACACAATAGGCGCCATGACGTGCAAAACTTAGGGCACTAGCACTGCTGCATTCACTTCCTTGTGTCGCAGCGTGAAAGTCTTGGGTTGATAGGGTGCACAGGCAAAGAGAACGACACCGCGATGTGCAGTTCCTTACGCCATGGCGTGATGTACTAGAGCTTGCCTTATGATTTCTCTTCCATTGTAGGACCTTTGCTTGCTTCAAGTTTGTTCTTTTAGGACCATCCTATAATTGAGAAATTAACCAATCAAATATAAATGTAATCAAACTCAATCCAATCAAAGATTAGGAAGGATTTAAACAAGATTGATAAAGAAGGCCTCAACATGGATTTTACATGAAAATGAGGCTAAAGCCTTCCAATAATGCATCACAATAAGGACAAAGCCATCAATAATGCATAGAGATAGGGCACAAATAACTACATTCTATGGATTTATCACACCCTCAAACTTAAGTTTTTGCTAGTCCTTGAGCAAAACAAAGCCAGACTACACTTGTAGAGGCAACCTCAACTTCAACACTAGTGTATGATGATTGCATTAAACTTCAAAGAATACGCTTGCCTCAAAATTCGGGTTCATACATACACAATCCTTATCATATCAACAATCAAAGCTTCAAATCATGCATAGTTAATTTCCCAGAAACATGCAAGTCAAACCTCTTCATTTCAAATTATACGCAACTAGATAAGCTTATGAGCAAACACATGGATATCAATCAAAAAATCCATGAAATTGTAATGCAAGTTTTTCTCCACTAATGTAAATCACATATGAATGAGGACTAACGAGGTCTTTATCAGCTTGTAATGTAAGGCCATGGTTATGGGATGAAGAAGAAAGGGGAAAGGATAACAAAGAAACATTGAGAAACAAAAATATGTGATTTCAAAACTTGAGAATAAGTGAAACTAGATGGGTATTCAACTGTGAAAGCTCAAATCTCGCCAGAACCATGCAATGCTTTTCATTTTTAACTTTTTTTCTTTCTTTGTTTTCTTTGCTTTTCTCTCTTCTCTTTTTCTTTCATTTTACTTTTACAAAGCAATTTCTTTTTCTTTTTCTTTTATTGCATTTGGTTCCTTTAGGCTCATTTTTATATTTGAAAATATTAATACCATTAATCACTAAACTCAGTTCAAGAAACAACATATCATGCACTCAACAAACATTGATAGTAGAAAGAAAATGCAATACTTTCACATGCATTAGAATAGTTAACAGGTGAACGAACACAATAGTAATGAAAAACAAATAACGCCGAAAAATTAAAAAGCTTCAAAGGGGGCCAATGGATATCATCATGTAAGGTTAAGCTTGATAGGCTTAATCAGTCCAAAGAATGCCTGAATCATTTCCTCAATCATGCACAACTTAGGATTTCGCTTAAAGATAGTTGCAAAACAATTTCAGAGATGTAAGACATATCCATATGTTCTTGTCATAAACATTCTCTAGAAAAACACTCAAATCCAATTCAAGGCCAAACAAGCATAGGAATGGAAAATTCATCATGCATAAAAAGAATCTAGATTGTTTGGCATGCTTCCAAGATCACATAGGGATTCACACAAAAATTTGAGGTGAATTTGTATCCTTAATTATCATTGGGCAATCATTACACTAGCAAATGGCATCATGTTAAGCATTCAAATAATTTCACAAGAATCAATCATGCAAATCAACTATTATGTGCACTAAATCATATAATAAACAAAAAAATAATACTAAAAATATCAATAATTAAATTAATAATATTTAAGCACTGATAAAAAGTCAAGATATATATATACCAAAGTACTAAGACCCCCCTAAACTCGAGGGAAATAGTGTCTACACCGTACATCATACATGAGAAAAATAAATTAAAGAAATCAATAAATAATGATGGAGACTACCCTGAAATATGTCAAGCTACTCATCATCCACATTAGCGAGGACCTCAGTGTCACCACCGTACGACCTCAGTGTCACCACCATTGTCATCATCTTGAACAACGAGATCATGGTGCTGATGCGAAGGGCCAGCTTTGTCGAAAGGAGGGTAGGGTGGCTGTTACTAGTGAGATGGGTCGGCACCATCGAAGGGTGGGTATAGAGGAATGGGAAAGTCATGAAAGGAGATCTGGAGGCACTCCGCCAGCCATCTGATGCTCTGAATAGTGTATGCATGCATAGCATCAATCTGAATCAACCATCTCTTGAGGAATCTGGGCTTTGGGGTCGGTCTCAAAGCCCATCTATGCGCTCGGCGGGGGACTGCTGCCTTCGAGGAGCTACTCCAACCCTCTTGATGAAGTACTCATTGAGAGGTTGTTTAACGTTGGGGATCGGTGGGTACACCACGCCTCTGGTATAGCCTGTGGATGAGGGAGGGGAAGAAAAGACTGCATGGCTCCATGGCCACCCTCCGTAACTGCATGTAAAGAATCTCGACAACGTTAATTGATTGTCACTCCATAATGGAGTAGATCATAATGGTCCTGTCGCACGTAAGCTCTAACTAGTTGCTGGAAGGCAAGAGCTTGGTACTGATGAAGTGGTACCAGACCTTGGCCATTGGGACAAAAAAATAACGGGGGAAAAATCGTGCACGCCCCTGCTGTGAAAAGGTCCATGGCACTAATTGTGACTCTAGTGAACAAATGCACGTGGTGACCGTCTGTAAATCAATCCCCTCCATCGACTCCAATCTAATGAACTCCTGATAATCACAATGCATTGGAGTGGGAGGCAAGGTTAGAGCCACTTTGATGGACTCTGGAGAAAAGGACACTCAACGCCTCCGCACACCAATGATGGTGGAATCCTAGTGCGTGAATGCTAGGTTCACATAGAACTCGTGAACCATGGGAACTGGGGCCCTAATGGGGTGTTTAGCGAACTCCCTCCACTGGTAATGCCGAATGGTAGCCTCTATGTCAGGCTAAATAGATTCGTTGAAATTGAAGCCCCGCTCAACGATAACATTCTTCGAGACCAAAGTCCCAAAGCACTCCTGTGCCTCAACAGATATAAATCTGGTGCTGTCATACTATCGAGGAGGAGATGGCTCCCTACACTGTCCACTAGTCTCACCTATGACCTTTTTTGGAGCCATGTGGATAGTGTATAGCCCTGAAAAAGATATAAGAGGATCAAAATTGACAATAAAATTAATAAGGCAATTAAAACAGTCAATTTATGGAAAAATAGAGGTACAACGCTGCGGTGTTAATGCCGGCACCGCGGCATTCAAAGAAATACAACATACACCGCGGCATTCATGCCAACGCCGTGACATTCAAAATCATTTAAACCTAAGCTGCGGCGTGAAGTTGCCATGCTGCGGCATTCAAAGAAGCTCATATTGTAACACCCCAAAATTTTCAATCTCTTAAACAGTAATTTTGACAGTTAACAGAATTTCACTGTTTAGTGATTTCTGAGTGCTGTAAAATTAATTTGATTATTCCGTCAGCGTATTTGATCGTTTTTGAGTGATTTACTCCGTGTAGGAAAATAAAATTTTCGGGCCGGGGAAAACTTTACGTAATTTAATTTTTACCGTTAGGTAATTAATTTACATAATCTGATTGGATATTTGTGAATTTTCTAATTTTTGTGATTTTATGTGTGATTTTGAAATTTTTATGGTTTGTGGGCCCCACGAGGGGTATGTGGGCCCAGGTGGGTCCCGCAAAGTGAAAAAATTTTTTACGCATAGAAAAATTTGTACTGTTTAGACGGAGACAGGGGATCTTACTAAACCTGAATCCGGAAACAGTTTTAGAAAATTTTATTATGCTGTGTTTTGTACTGTATTTAATTATCGGATGATAAAAAAATACAGTAAAAATATTATTTGTAGGATACAAGAATAAATATTATACTGTGTAGTCAACAAAGAGAGCTTGACTTAATTTATACCCTTGGATGAGAATACTTAGTTTAAATATTAACCATTGATTTAATCAAAGGTTAAGAAACAAACTTAATAAAGAAGCCTTGGACAATAACCATTGATTTAATCAATGGTGTGAGAATAAGCTTAGTTAGGAAGGCTTTGATATCAACCATAGATGTAATCAAAGGTGTAGAATTGGTCTTGAAAAGTGACAAAGACCATTTATAACCATTGGATTTAGATTAAATCAAGGGTGGAGATTTAATCTTAAAAAGTAACAAAGACCATTTATGACCATTAGATGAAGAATTAATCAATGGTGGAAATTTGGTCTTCTAAAGTAGCAAAGACTAATTAGAACCCTTGGATTAAAAGTTTGAAGGAGTAATCTTAACCATTAATTTTGGAGACACATCTAATGGTTAGAATTTAAAGGAGAAAAATCCAATGGCCTAGATTTAGTCTTCTAAAATTAAAAATCTACCTAAATCCTAACCATTGAATTAATCAATGGCTAGAAATGCTTCAAATGGTGGCAAATAATGAAGACAACTTTATTGAATGCATTATGAAGAGAAGGTGATGGTTTTGGAGTGTTTAGAAGACAAGAGACAAATTTTATGTCATTTTTGCATGTCTTGGTCAATGTTTCACCATAATTGATCATTATTGATCAATTTGCACTCAAGGAGAATGCATTGGAGGGGAGCCACGAAATTGAGAAGCTTTAGGACATAGGAAAAAGTTTGAAGACCATTATTGTCATCCTTGGTCATCATTAGACATTTTCAAGAAGTAAGTTAAGAAAAGTTTCTCTCCATTTCTCTCCTTCTTCATGTTTTTGCCAAGCACTCCAAGAGCACCTTCCATCACTCAAAAATTTCATCCAACTTGATTTTCTAAACCTAAACACCATTCTAAGAACATCTCTAGTTATGAGTTTTTCCAAAATCATTCATCTTGATCTTCAAATTCAAGCTTCAAGTTTCTATCAAAAATCAAAAATTTCATCTTTGTTCTTCAAAATACACCATTCGGTCATACTACCTAAAATCACTATCCAAGCTCTTTTAATTTCATCCAACCTTAGATCTTGAATCTCCATGATATTCTAAGCAACTTTCATGTTGAAGATTTCTTCTAAATCATTCATCTTCAAGGAGTTTCTTCAAGATCAAAGTTATTGGGTTTTTGAGGTGAAGTATAAGGAAACTACATTTCTTCTCTTCTTTTCATGATCTAAACCATGTTTGATCCATGGTTCCTCTTAATCAAGCTTAGTATACTAATTTTTATGTATTTTGTTTTGTATTTGAGAAGCTCTTGATGATGAAGGACTTGGAAAAAGAAGCAAAACAAGAAGTTTTTGAGGATCTTCAAGAGGTAAGAGGGAGATCCATCTCACCAACCAAGCATGGTGGTGAGAGATGGTATTTTATTTGATGGATGTGGAATCCATGTGAGGATTCATATTCATGGTCATGTAATTAATTTGTGGGTGTTTATGAGCTTTGATTAATTTTCTATGCTTGATATGCTTTGCATGATTTTATAGCTTTGATGATATGATGATATGCTATACATGCTTTTATGGCTTTGATGATATGCTTATATTATTTATGATGAAATATATATGTATATGCCATGACTTGATGGTGGAAAGGAAATTGGTTTTTGGCTCCAATAGCCAAGGAAGAACTACGGTTTTGATGCCCTTGATTAGGGTTCATGTTGAAAAATTTCAAGAACAAAAGAATTGATTTTTGAGTACTTAGAACATGGTGGATTAATATAGGTGTTTACAAATTAATATTTTCATGGAAGAATAAAATTGGATTAATTTGAAGAGTATGGAAAATAAACAAAGGAATTGTTTTTCAAGAGAACAAGAATACGATTTTTGAGGAATTTTTATTGATTTATTTTGTGTAAAAAGATCCTAAGTATTTTTCTAAACATGAGTTTTGAAATGAAACGACGTTGATTTGAAGGATTTGTAAAGAAAGTGAAAAAGAATTTGCAAAGAAAGTAAAAACGAATTTGAACAAATGGGTTTGGTTTTATGACCATCGGTATTTTGATTTTTGAAAACAAAAATTTTAATGGTTTTGTTTGTGTAAAACCATATCAATTTATAAGGAAAAATGTTTTGATAATTTTCAATAGTCATGTCCATCGCTTTTGAAGGCTTGTAATGCCTTGATTTTTATGAACAAATTGAATTTCAAAGTGGAAACGTAATCGGATTTAATACGAGGATTTTGGAAAGGGAATCGGCGTTTATCACTTGAGAAAATCAAGTTTTTGAAAACGAAAATGTTTTCAACTTCAATTTATTTTGAAGAAGGTTGTGTTTGGAAATGATTTGGGAAAAATGGAGAATATAATGGTGTTTTGAAAATTTACTAACGTATAACTTATTTTCAAGTTTTGAAATACGTTAGAAAAATGTTAAGTTTTGAAAAACGTTGATTGATTTACATCAATGGAAAAGTGATTTTTGTGAAGTATATTTTGAAAAAGAATTTCTTGAGTAAAGAACTGTGGAAAAATATTTTCTTGAGTAAGAAAATATACATTAAATGAAATATAAAGTTATATTATTTTGAGAAAAGTTGAAAAGGAATTTTTGAAGGTTAAGAAGTATTTTCTGTAATGAAATTGTGATGAAAAATGTTTTACGTATCTTAAAAACATGATTTTTAAGCTACGCAATTTTGAACAATGTGTTAAAAATGATATTGATTTATTTAAGTCCAAAATAATGTTTGGAATATTGAAGAATATTTTATGTGATTGAAAAATATTGAAAAATATTTTACGTATCTTAAAAACAATTTGAAATACAGTAAAATATTTCTACGCGATTTGAAAAATGTTTAAATATTTCTACACGATTTGGAAAGCGTTTAAATATTTTACGCGATTGAAATATTGTTGAAAAATCACTACGTGATTTGAATAGTGACAGAATATTTTTACGTGATTATGAAAATGATAGAAAATTGTTATGTGATTTGGAAAGTGTTTTAAATATTTTGAGAATGATGAAAAATGATTTACGTAACGTAAAAGAATGATTTTTAAGTTACGCAATTTTGAAACAGTGGAAAAATACTATGCGATTTGAGAAACGTATATTTTTTACGCGATTGAGAAAAATGTTAAAAATTAGTACGTGGTTTAAAAGTGCAACAGAAGAGTTACAACATTTTGAAAACGTAATGTAAAATGTTACGAAATTTTGTAAACGTAATGAAGAGTGTTACGGTATTGTAAAAACGTAATAAAAACGTTTTGGAATTTAAAAAAAACGTAACAAAAGTGTTACGGTATTGTGAAAATATAAAAGAAGTGTTATGGTATTGTGAAAACATAACCGAAAAGTTTTTAGATTGTGAAAACGTAACAAAAATGTTACGAGATTGTGAAAATACGGTAAAAGTGTTTTACAACTATGAAAACGTGATAACATGATTTTCGTTGAAAGTACAGAATGATTACTGTTGAACCAGTCCATACACTGTTTGTGAGAAAATGACATATTTGTCTATGATTGGTATTTGGTGCATTATACATGCATTGGAATGGTCCGATGAGGACTGAATATGGCTGATTGCCTAGGAGAAAATACACCTCTTGAGTGGGTGCGATATGCGTAGTGTAGGTCACTCGTTGACCTTGGGGGCATCGGGGTGCGGGTTGCCTACAATGGACGTGAGTCGCTCTACTGTAACCGTAGGTTAGACCGACGCGACACACCGATGATCTGACCGAGACACTATTCTTAATCAAGATCCGATAAAGACTGTCGTGTATATGCTAGATGTGCAAAAATCAAAATGAGGATTATAGCACGTGGTCTACGAGGCATGAGGTACCGATGCATTCTTTTTCGATCATTTCTCCGACCCGAGTTTTAGCTCCATGGAGTAGGAAATCGAGTCTTGTGTACATGCATAAACTGAACATTTATATCTCAGTGTGATATATATTAATTGAGGAATATTGGCTATGACAATTGTTTTGAATACTTGGATGATGATGATGATAATGCTGAAGGCATTATCATAATTGTTGTTTATGATAATTGAATTGATATTTGATTGGATGATGATAGTTGATTAATGTTGATAGCATGATTTTAATATTGTATCTGTGTAATAACCATAATGATGATGGCATGATTGTAATTATGATAACCGTATGATATTGTTGTTTGTGTTATCTCTGTGCTGCCATGTTGGTACTGGTGTAGGTGATCTCACCTCTTTGTTATGTTGTTTTTGCTATGTCTGTATTATTAAAATTATACAGTAGAAGAAACGAGTTGTCTTAGACATAGCGGGTGACAAATACCTCTACGTTTGGAGACAACATCGGAGAATGACCTTGCCGACAGTGTTGTTGAAATGGAAAAGATGTTTGAGGACAAGGAACAGACATAGAACAAATGTCTGATGCTTCAAGATGGACATTCCGATGGACACTCTGAGATTAGGGACAACAATAAGGAGTGGACATTCATGACTCGATGGGGAGCAGTGTTGACAAGGAGTAGAGTTCTGATGTATCAAGTTTGATACAGGAGAAGGAACAAGTATGTTAAGTTTTCATTGTTAGTGTTACACCGTGCTATTAAGTAGGACCCGTAATGGGTTTGCCACTGTGGAAAAAGAAAGAACAAAAGAGTTTGTCAATTTATATTTCTCTTTAAATTGTGTGTCATTATTGGATAATGAGTAATTGAAATATGATTACCTAATATTTTCAGTAAATTTACATGTCAAGAAAGAAAAGAAGTTTTTTTAAACCAATATTTTTATAACTCAAAACTTGTGTGAACTTATTTTTAGATTATGAGTCGGGAGTCGGAAATGTGATGCCCTAGGGAGGGTGTTACATTAGTTGGTATCAGAGCTTAAGGTTTAAGTGTCGTCGAGCACGGTTTGAGTCTTTGGGGTTTGTGGTTAGGTCTGTTTTGCTTGTGTTGTGTTCTCTGTGTGTTTGTTTTCCGAAAGGAAAACAAAATAAAATTGTATAAAATGGATATCGATCCATTTTAGTTTAATTTATTCGTTTCTCAAGAAAGGAAACAAAATAAGTTGTATAAAATGGATATCGATCCATTTATTTTGATTCGTCCATCGTTGAAGGAAGGACATTGACTCGTGATAGATGTACGCGTGGAAGCAAAAAGTAATGGTGGTGATATGAATGCAACTTTGGAAGTAACACAAACAAGGGTCAAGCAATTATACAAAAACTCGAGAAGATTATTCAACAAAGAAGAATTGATAGCTGAAGCTAAGATTTTGTTAGAGTTGAATCAATCTCAGAATAAGAGACTCTGTAACGTTGGACCTTTTTGGTTACGAAAAAGGGGAAATTGTAAGGTCAAGTGATTCCAGCAGAAAACGTACTTGCAATCTCCAGGAAGTCAACAACAACAACAATCTCATAGTGGATGTACGTGTGTGGAAGCAGAATATGATATAATAATGTGGTTACAGCCATAGAAACAAAGCGAAGGACAACTGAAGTGACAAGTACAAAAGGAACAGAGGAATGGCTCGGGATAGTTATACGTATGTGGAAGTGGAACATGTTACTAGTAATGCAGTGCAATCATAGCGGAACTAAGGGAGCGTAATGTAGTTGCGGAGCTACGGGAGCAATGAGAGCAATGTGGAAAGACGATTGCACGAACAAAGAACCGTTGTTAAGTGGGAAAAACTAGAAATTGAAGTTCAAGATCTGATGGAAGAGAATCAATCTTGAAATATTAGATTTTGTAATTTTGGAACCTGGTATTTTTCTTAGGGATATTGGGAAAGTAATTGATTTCAATGGGAAATGAAATTACGACCATTGAGAAACCAGAACCAGGAAGTGAAGTGGAAAGGGGCACTTAATGAAAGATTGGATGTTCAAGGAAACACTTTGTTTTAAGTGTGGAAAGTTTGGACACATTTCCATAAATTGTATTCCATTGAAAATAGAATTTTCTGTTAATAAAATCTCGGGTAGTAGAGAGAATTGAGACATGGAATGGAACGGGAATGTTCTGAACGGAGGATTTAAACAAGGGAGATTTTGTTATTGGAGCTAATTCTATAGACCATACTGAATATTTCTATGAATAACCTAATCTTTATGGCATATGATTGAGTAGATCAATTATATGTTAGAGTTATTCGTAAACCTCTGATTTGTTTACTTCTGTACCTATTCTTAGCCGATCGAGCTATTCAAATTATTCAAATTATTGTTGCGGATCAAATATTTGTGTGAGTTTGATCTATTTATCTCTTTCATAAATAGATGTGATCTTTGAAAATGGATTGGTTATTTTCCAACCATATCCTATGAGATTATCTCAATAAAATGCTAGTATTCCTATGTAATCTTTGAAAATGGATTGGTTATTTTCCAACCATATCCTATGAGATTATCTCAAGAAAATGCTAGTATTCCGAAAAAAACTCATATCCGGCAAAATCAAATTCTTGTTGGATATGTCTAGTAACATATCGATAATTTCGCTACCTTTTCTTTCTCGAACCTCCGTAATTTCCTTTCATGTATTGCAATTGTAAGACAGAAAAGAAAGAAGGAATATATTGCAAGAAAGGATATTCCGATCTATAACCATGTCGCAAAGATATCAAAATGGTGCAAAATGGAAGCGTGGTGGATTCTTCGAAAGTTGAAACTATTTCTTCAAGGAAAAAAAATAAAAAAAAAAAAGAACTTGAAATCCATAGTACTTGTGATGCGTTATATTAGTGCGTTACATTAGTTGGTTATATTAGTTGGTATGCAGACTTGTTGGATTAAGAATTAGTTGGTTGAAAGGAGAATTCAGCTAGAGACATTTCCTGTTACAAGCAAAATCTAGAATATATATAGTGATACGAGAATAAGAAAATTTTAAGACATTACATTAGTTGGAAATTATCTAAGAAAAACTATTCTAGGCATGAATGAAGATTGATAACCGTTGTATTGGTATCAGAAATATGGAAACTACTTTCTTTCTGGAGTAACATTTAACATCTTCAGTAACTAAGAATTTGAGATATCCATTTGAACAGGAGAAGTTGAACGTCAAGCAAAAAAAGTTTTGTTGGCTAGAATAGTATGTAAAGACGTTAAGGAAGATGCAACATGAAGACTGGAGAAAAGCTAAAAGAGTAATGTTCACATCCTTAGATGTGAAATCACGTTCATCAAATTTCGAGGACGAAATTTCTTTTTAGAGGGGGAGTAATGTAACACCCCAAAATTTTCAATCTCTTAAACAGTAATTTTGACAGTTAACAGAATTTCACTGTTTAGTGATTTCTGGTCTTTGTAAAATTAATTTGATTATTCCGTCAGCGTATTTGATCGTTTTGAGTGATTTACTCCGTGTCAGGAAAATAAAAATTTTCGGGCCGGGGAAAACTTTACGTAATTTAATTTTTACCGTTAGGTAATTAATTTACATAATCTGATTGGATATTTGTGAATTTTCTAATTTTTGTGATTTTATGTGTGATTTTGAAATTTTTATGGTTTGTGGGCCCCACGAGGGGTATGTGGGCCCAGGTGGGTCCCGCAAAGTGAAAAAAATTTTTACGCATAGAAAAATTTGTACTGTTTAGACGGAGACAGGGGATCTTACTAAACCTGAATCCGGAAACAGTTTTAGAAAATTTTATTATGCTGTGTTTTGTACTGTATTTAATTATCGGATGATAAAAAAATACAGTAAAAATATTATTTGTAGGATACAAGAATAAATATTATACTGTGTAGTCAACAAAGAGAGCTTGACTTAATTTATACCATTGGATGAGAATACTTAGTTTAAATATTAACCATTGATTTAATCAAAGGTTAAGAAACAAACTTAATAAAGAGCTTTCGACAATAACCATTGATTTAATCAATGGTGTGAGAATAAGCTTAGTTAGGAGGAGGCTTTGATATCAACCATAGATGTAATCAAAGGTGTAGAATTGGTCTTGAAAAGTGACAAAGACCATTTATAACCATTGGATTTAGATTAAATCAAGGGTGGAGATTTAATCTTAAAAAGTAACAAAGACCATTTATGACCATTAGATGAAGAATTAATCAATGGTGGAAATTTGGTCTTCTAAAGTAGAAAGACTAATTAGAACCCTTGGATTAAAAGTTTGAAGGAGTAATCTTAACCATTAATTTTGGAGACACATCTAATGGTTAGAATTTAAAGGAGAAAAATCCAATGGCTTTTGATTTAGTCTTCTAAAATTAAAAATCTACCTAAATCCTAACCATTGAATTAATCAATGGCTAGAAATGCTTCAAATGGTGGCAAATAATGAAGACAACTTTATTGAATGCATTATGAAGAGAAGGTGATGGTTTTGGAGTGTTTAGAAGACAAAGAGACAATGCTTTATGTCATTTTTGCATGTCTTGGTCAATGTTTCACCTAATTGATCATTATTGATCAATTTGCACTCAAGGAGAATGCATTGGAGGGGAGCCACGAAATTGAGAAGCTTTAGGACATAGGAAAAAGTTTGAAGACCATTATTGTCATCCTTGGTCATCATTAGACATTTTCAAGAAGCTTAAGTTACTCAAGTTTTCTCTCATTTCTCTCCTTCTTCATGTTTTTGCCAAGCACTCCAAGAGCACCTTCCATCACTCAAAAATTTCATCCAACTTGATTTTCTAAACCTAAACACCATTCTAAGAACATCTCTAGTTATGAGTTTTTCCAAAATCATTCATCTTGATCTTCAAATTCAAGCTTCAAGTTTCTATCAAAAATCAAAAATTTCATCTTTGTTCTTCAAAATACACCATTCGGTCATACTACCTAAAATCACTATCCAAGCTCTTTTAATTTCATCCAACCTTAGATCTTGAATCTCCATGATATTCTAAGCAACTTTCATGTTGAAGATTTCTTCTAAATCATTCATCTTCAAGGAGTTTCTTCAAGATCAAAGTTATTGGGTTTTTGAGGTGAAGTATAAGGAAACTACATTTCTTCTCTTCTTTTTCATGATCTAAACCATGTTTGATCCATGGTTCCTCTTAATCAAGCTTAGTATACTAATTTTTATGTATTTTGTTTTGTATTTGAGAAGCTCTTGATGATGAAGGACTTGGAAAAAGAAGCAAAACAAGAAGTTTTTGAGGATCTTCAAGAGGTAAGAGGGAGATCCATCTCACCAACCAAGCATGGTGGTGAGAGATGGTATTTTATTTGATGGATGTGGAATCCATGTGAGGATTCATATTCATGGTCATGTAATTAATTTGTGGGTGTTTATGAGCTTTGATTAATTTTCTATGCTTGATATGCTTTGCATGATTTTATAGCTTTGATGATATGCTATACATGCTTTTATGGCTTTGATGATATGCTTATATTATTTATGATGAAATATATATGTATATGCCATGACTTGATGGTGGAAAGGAAATTGGTTTTTGGCTCCAATAGCCAAGGAAGAGCTACGGTTTTGATGCCCTTGATTAGGGTTCATGTTGAAAAATTTCAAGAACAAAAGAATTGATTTTTGAGTACTTAGAACATGGTGGATTAATATAGGTGTTTACAAATTAATATTTTCATGGAAGAATAAAATTGGATTAATTTGAAGAGTATGGAAAATAAACAAAGGAATTGTTTTTCAAGAGAACAAGAATACGATTTTTGAGGAATTTTTATTGATTTATTTTGTGTAAAAAGATCCTAAGTATTTTTCTAAACATGAGTTTTGAAATGAAACGGACTAACGTTGATTTGAAGGATTTGTAAAGAAAGTGAAAAAGAATTTGCAAAGAAAGTAAAAACGAATTTGAACAAATGGGTTTGGTTTTATGACCATCGGTATTTTGATTTTTGAAAACAAAAATTTTAATGGTTTTGTTTGTGTAAAACCATATCAATTTATAAGGAAAAATGTTTTGATAATTTTCAATAGTCATGTCCACGTTTTTGAAGGCTTGTAATGCCTTGATTTTTATGAACAAATTGAATTTCAAAGTGGAAACGTAACTGGATTTAATACGAGGATTTTGGAAAGGGAATCAGAGCGTTTATCACTGAGAAAATCAAGTTTTTGAAAACGAAAATGTTTTGAACTTCAATTTATTTTGAAGAAGGTTGTGTTTGGAAATGATTTGGGAAAAATGGAGAATATAATGGTGTTTTGAAAATTTACTAACGTATAACTTATTTTCAAGTTTTGAAATACGTTAGAAAAATGTTAAGTTTTGAAACGTTGATTTACATCAATGGAAAAGTGATTTTTGTGAAGTATATTTTGAAAAAGAATTTCTTGAGTAAAGAATCATGGAAAAATATTTTCTTGAGTAAGAAAATATACATTAAATGAAATATAAAGTTATATTATTTTGAGAAAAGTTGAAAAGGAATTTTTGAAGGTTAAGAAGTATTTTACGTAATGAATGAATTGTGATGAAAAATGTTTTACGATCTTAAAAACATGATTTTTAAGCTACGCAATTTTGAACAATGTGTTAAAAATGATATTGATTTATTTAAGTCCAAAATAATGTTTGGAATATTGAAGAATATTTTATGTGATTGAAAAATATTGAAAAATATTTTACGTATCTTAAAAACAATTTGAAATACAAGTAAAATATTTCTACATTGATTTGAAAAATGTTTAAATATTTCTACACGATTTGGAAAGCGTTTAAATATTTTACGCGATTGAAATATTGTTGAAAAATCACTACGTGATTTGAATAGTGACAGAATATTTTTACGTGATTATGAAAATGATAGAAAATTGTTATGTGATTTGGAAAGTGTTTTAAATATTTTGAGAATGATGAAAAATGATTTACGTAACGTAAAAGAATGATTTTTAAGTTACGCGATTTTGAAACAGTGGAAAAATACTATGCGATTTGAGAAACGTATGTTTTTACGCGATTGAGAAAAATGTTAAAAATTAGTACGTGGTTTAAAAGTGCAACAAAAGAGTTACAACATTTTGAAAACGTAACAGAAATGTTACGAAATTTTGTAAACGTAACAGTAGTGTTACGGTA
Source organism: Ormosia emarginata (assembly GCA_029884605.1). Lineage (NCBI taxonomy): Eukaryota > Viridiplantae > Streptophyta > Magnoliopsida > Fabales > Fabaceae > Ormosia > Ormosia emarginata. The sequence goes on along the minus strand of JAQQTP010000042.1, from coordinate 3,381,356 downwards.
TTGTAAAAACGTAATAAAACGTTTTGGAATTTAAAAAAAACGTAACAAAAGTGTTACGGTATTGTGAAAATATAAAAGAAGTGTTATGGTATTGTGAAAACATAACAGAAAAGTTTTTAGATTGTGAAAACGTAACAAAAATGTTACGAGATTGTGAAAATACGGTAAAAGTGTTTTACAACTATGAAAACGTGATAACATGATTTTCGCTGTTGAAAGTACAGAATGATTACTGTTGAACCAGTGTCCATACACTGTTTGTGAGAAAATGACATATTTGTCTATGATTGGTATTTGGTGCATTATACATGCATTGGAATGGTCCGATGAGGACTGAATATGGCGATTGCCTAGGAGAAAATACACCTCTTGAGTGGGTGCGATATGCGTAAAGTAGTGTAGGTCACTCGTTGACCTTGGGGGCATCGGGGTGCGGGTTGCCTACAATGGACAAGTGAGTCGCTCTCATCAGTAACCGTAGGTTAGACCGACGCGACACACCGATGATCTGACCGAGACACTATTCTTAATCAAGATCCGATAAAGACTTGTCGTGTATATGCTAGATGTGCAAAAATCAAAATGAGGATTATAGCACGTGGTCGAGGCATGAGGTACCGACAGATTCTTTTCGATCATTTCTCCGACCTGAGTTTTAGCTCCATGGAGTAGGAAATCGAGTCTTGTGTACATGCATAAACTGAACATTTATATCTGTGTGATATATATTAATTGAGGAATATTGGCTATGACAATTGTTTTGAATACTTGGATGATGATGATGATAATGCTAAAGGCATTATCATAATTGTTGTTTATGATAATTGAATTGATATTTGATTGGATGATGATAGTTGATTAATGTTGATAGCATGATTTTAATATTGTATCTGTGTAATAACCATAATGATGATGGCATGATTGTAATTATGATAACTGTATGATATTGTTGTTTGTGTTATCTCTGTGCTGCCATGTTGGTACTGGTGTAGGTGATCTCACCTCTTTGTTATGTTGTTTTTGCTATGTCTGTATTATTAAAATTATACAGTAGAAGGAACGAGTTGTCTTAGACATAGCGGGTGACAAATACCTCTACGTTTGGAGACAACATCGGAGAATGACCTTGCCGACAGTGTTGAAATGGAAAAGATGTTTGAGGACAAGGAACAGACATAGAACAAATGTCTGATGCTTCAAGATGGACATTCCGATGGACACTCGAGATTAGGGACAACAATAAGGAGTGGACATTCATGACTCGATGGGAAGCAAAGTGTTGACAAGGAGTAGAGTTCGATGTATCAAGTTTGATACGGGAGAAGGAACAAGTATGTTAAGTTTTCATTGTTAGTGTTACACCGTGCTTATTAAGTAGGACCCGTAATGGGTTTGCCACTGGGAAAAAGAAAGAACAAAAGAGTTTGTCAATTTATATTTCTCTTTAAATTGTGTGTCATTATTGGATAATGAGTAATTGAAATATGATTACCTAATATTTTCGGTAAATTTACGTGTCGAGAAAGAAAAGAAGTTTTTTTTAAACCAATATTTTTATAACTCAAAACTTGTGTGAACTTATTTTTAGATTATGAGTCGGGAGTCGGAAATGTGATGCCCTAGGGAGGGTGTTACACATATCAATGTTGCGGCATGATCTACACAGCGCCACAGTGTGCATGAACATATAAAATGCAAAATTACCCAAAATAGCCCCAAAATGTACAATGCAACTTAGTACTAACTAAAATTAAGCTAATACTAAACAATATACATACTACTTAAGGTAAAAACAAAATAAAAAGAACCTAAAACTAAGCAAATACTAAAACTGAAGTAAAATACAAAAAATAAAAGGAGAAGATGGAGAAAACCACATACCTGGAGATGGAGATGAAAATGAGATGCAAGGGGATGCACAGAAACATAAATGAGGGATTGTGGAAAAGTGGGTGAGGGAAGAAATAGAGAGAAAATGCAGAGAAGAGGAAGTTGAAGGGTTTGCATTGTGGCGCAAATCCTATTACTTATTTAAACAAAATGCGTTGTGAATGCTGCGACGTGAACTAACCAACGTCGTGGTACGCGTCTACGAAGCAGAGGTTTCATTTTTCAAATATTTTTTTTGAACAAGACGCCGTGGTGTGCATAAAGTCACGCTGCGGCGTTGTGTTCTCTATCTCAATGCCCTAATTGAGCAGAGATCAGAATGTCGCAGCGCAACAAAGTCAACATTGTGGTGTGAGAGGTCTGTCTGCAAAATTCTACAGCAAACATCACACAGCACCCAAAAATGCCTCAATGAGGCTTCAACCACTTATAAAAACTATCTAGCAGATTTAACATATGCATGCAACAACAAAATAACATGAATTATCAAAATCAAATAAACTACATACTAGACTTTAAAACTTAAGAAATTAAGACAAAAAAGGTGGATACATCCAAAAAGGTGCATTTTTTATAGTCCAGGCAGGAATTTTTCTGCTTCTTCAACTTACGGGAGCATGCTTGAAAGAGGCCTCCCTATCATCACTTGAGGACGTCCCCGGAGGCCTATTGTTCATTGCATTGGCCAATTGCCCCACTTAAGTTTTAAGAGCCTGATTGAAGACGTTATGCTTTGAAGAAGAGAATTATTTTTGGCCAGATGAGCATCGGTTTTAGTCATGTATGAATCAGTTTTCACCATGAATTACATGAATATGTCTTCCAATGTTGGTTTCCTTTCTTACATAGGTGGCCTTGCTTGTGATGAGAAACCGAGAGGATATGGTGGTCTCTCATTGCCAGTAGATGAAGATGCTGGCCCTTGGCTATCCCTCCATGAAAAATTAGGGTGGTTTCTCCACCCAGGATTGTATTGCTGTGAGTAGGGGTTGTTCTGAGATGGCCGATAGTTTCCTACATATTGAACACTCTCTTAAGTGGATGGACAACTATCGTTGGCATGATTATTTCCACACCAATCACATAACACGAAGGGGCTTTGATTAGGGCCAGTACCCAAACTGTCAAACTTGTTTGCTAATGATGCCACCTGAGCAGACACAGATGTGAAGGCATCAACGTCACAAACTCCAGCTACCTTCCTTTGAGTGTTTCTTGCTGAAGGTCATTAGTAGTTGTTGGTGGCTAGTTCTTCCAACAGTTGGTATGCTTCATCAAAAAATTTACTCAATAATGAACCACCTACAGCCGCATCCACAATTAGATGATGGTGAGGCAGTAGTCCTTTGTGAAAAGAGTGCCATGGAGGAATTTCGTGATGTGGGCACCTTCTAAGCAGATTCTTGTACATCTCCCAGGCTTCGTACAATGATTCAGATTCTGACTGGGTTAATGAAGTGATGTCATTCACCAACCTAGCAATCTTGGCCAGAGGAAAATATTTGTTAAGGAATTTTATGCACATATCCGCCCATGTAGTTATAGATCTCGCAGGTAGAGACTGCAACCAGTTCTTGGCTCGATCTCTGAGAGAGAAGGGAAAGAGCCTAAGGTGAATGACATCTTCTGAGACTCCATTGTGCCTGAAGGTGTCGCACATCTCCAGAAAGCTTGACAAATGTGCATTGGGATCTTCATTCAGTAAATTGCCAAATTGTACAAATATCTGAATCATTTGGATGATGGCCAGTTTGATCTTAAAATTGTTTATGCGGATGGGAGGCCGTCTAATACTTGATTAGAGATTTTCCATTTGAGGATTAGCAAACTCCTTCACTGGCCTCGTATGATCATTGTTTTCCGCCATTGATGGTACCTTATTCACAAAAGAATGAAATATTAAATCAAAATGTAATAAAAGAAAAGACTTGAATTAGAACTAACAAAGTTGAATATCAATATTAGCAGTATAGAAATTTGACCGTAGTCCCCAGCAATGGCTCCAAAAACTTGTTGAGTCGGAAACCAACCGCTCTTTTCCTAACCGCAAGTGCACGGGTCGCTCAAGTAATAAAAATGATAAGTAAGATCGTTTCCATAGGGACTATGGTAACTTCCAAAGCTAAATATTAATCTACAACTTAATTAATTCTATTCAAGTAATTGTAAATTGGGAAAGGGTTGATAAATAAATTACAATGCATAAAGAAAAGATAAAGGTAGGTTGAGAATATAGAGAATCTTTTTTCACTGCCTATTTCTACTGATAACATGCAAACCATTCAAGCAATACAAATGATTAGTTTAGGTTAGCCTGAGAAACTAACTTAGCTAAAAGCCTATGTCTAAGACGATCAACCCTATACTATTTACCTAGTTCACTATGCATCTATGAGAACTAGAGCAAACAACAAGCATTAAAATCAATTCTCAACTGAGACTATGCACGACTAATTGGTATATGTCTATCCTATTAACGAATCAACCCACTCCACCATTGGAATGAAATCGAACATGCATCTACCATACAAATGATCTAAAACCTAAAGTCCTATGTCTAGGCTCAATAGATTTCAATAAATCACCCACAAGTTGATCAGACAAATAAGAGCATTAAGCACAAAATGGTAAAACAAAACCCAAATCTTTTATATAAACTCAAAAGGGTACAAAACAATCAATATTCAAAGAAAGATTCAAAGAATACTCTAAACACAGCTAGCTACATAATGAATATGAAAATGTAATACAAAAATATGTATTCAAGATAAATGGGAGAGAGAGAGAGAAGAGGAAACAGAAGAAGAAGCCCCAATGGGTTAAGCCTTGAAACTTGAATCTTCTTCCATGATGAAGATAAGCTCTGATCTTGGTTCCTTCAACCCTCTTCCAACCTCACAATGCCTTCCTAGTTGTTGGATTCTCCAATGGGCAAAAGCCCCAAAATGTAATGAGAGAGACGATAGAGAGAGAAAGGGAAGAAAAATAAAAAGACCTAGGAGCCCCCCACTGAAATCTATGTTCCACGTATTTATAGACGCACAACTTTAGCACATCACACCACAAAGTGGCATAACACAAGCCGCGATGTGCAAAACTTGTGGCACCAGCACTGTGGCATTCACTTCCTTACGTCGCAGTGTTCCTTGCGCTGTGGCATGATGTACTGGAGCTTGCCTTGTGATTTCTATTCCATTGCAGGACCTTTGCTTGCTTCAAGTTAGTTCTTTTGGGACCATCTTGCAATTGAGAAATCAACCTGTCAAATACAAATACAATGAAACTCAATCCAATCAAAGATTAGGAAGGATTTAAACAAGATTGATAAGGAAGGCCTCAACATGGATTTTACATGAAAATAAGGCTAAAGCCTTCCAATAATGCATCATAACAAGGATAAAGCCATCAATAATGCATAGAGTCAGGGCACAAATAACTATATTCTACGGAGTTATCAATTTACCAAGCAATGAACCTCCCGCAGCTGCATCAATTATTAGACGATGGTAAGGCAATAACCCTTTATGGAAGGAATAGATTTGATGCCATAGAGGAATCTCGTGATGAGGGAACCTTCTCAAAAGATCCTTGTATCTCTCCCATGCTTCATACAAGGATTCAAAATCAACTTGAGTGAAAGAAGTAATGCCATTCACCATCTCCGCAGTCTTGGCAGGTGAGAAATATTTGTTCAGAAATTTTCCACAAGCATCACTCCAAGTGCTTATGGATCCAGCAGGTAGATATTGTAACTAACTCTTAGCACTTTCTCTAAGAGAAAAAGGGAAGAACCTTAGTCGAATGGCGACTTCAGAGACTCCATTATGCTTGAATGAGTCATAAATCTCTAGGAAATTTGACAAGTGAGCATCTGGATCTTCACTTGGAAAATCACCAAATTGCGCTAAAGTCTGGATCATTTGAATGATGGCTAGTTTAATTTTGAAGTTGATAGCTCGGATAGGAGGCTGCCTTATACTTGATTGTAAGTTATCCATCTGAGGAGTTGCAAACTCCCTCGAGGGCCTCATATGATCATTATTACCAGCCATGGTATTGGTACCTAACACAATGAAAGAATGAAACTTGAATTAAAATGAACTAAAAGAAAACTTGAATTAGAACTAATTAAACTCGTTGTAAATATTGGCAAAAATCAGAAATTAGTTGTTATCCCCGACAACGGCTCCAAAAACTTATTATGACCTTTTGTGTGCCGCAAATGCACGGGTCGTGAAAGTAATACAATGATGAGAAAGATCAGTTCCATGGGGATAATGAATAATATCTATTGCCAAATATTAACCAATAGTTTAATGAATTCTATTCAAGCACATATAAATTAGGGAAAGTATGTGTAGTCAAAATTAGGGCTAAAAGGCAATAAACTAGGAGTAAAAGATAGTAACGAGAACATAGGGACTCTTTCTTCACCAACTACTTTACTTGGCAACTTGCAACCTTTTTAAGCAACAATGATGACTAGTTTTGTTAGCTTAAGATACTCCATTAGCTAAAAGCCTATGTCTAGGTCATTTAACCCTATGTCATTTACCTAGCTCGCTATATGTCCATGATAACTAGATCAAACTTCATGCATTACGGTTGATTCTTAACAATGGTTATACATGGCTAATAGGTATATGACTATCCTATTAACAAATTAATTCATCCCACCATTAGAATGAGATTAAACATGCATCACTCATATCCATGATCTAAAACCTAGATTCCTATGTCTAGTTCAACAGATTTTATCAAATCACAATAAATGATGGCCAAACATCTATGGGCATTAAGAGAAACATGGGTGAACAAAACTAAACATCATTATAAACTCAAAAGGTTACAAAGTCACCAATGTACATAGAAGGATCCAAAGGAACCCCTATAAATAACTTAGCTATCCATGGAATACGAAAATCTCAAGAGAGATTTCCTACCCATGGCCTAGAAAAAGATATGATAAAAAGAAAAGAGGGAAAACTCTATAATGAGATCTTGGGAGGCTTGATCCTCATTGGATGATGACAGTTTTCCCTCTCAAACTCTTCAAAGCTCTTGAAAATAATGAAGAACTCGCGTTCTCTACGTTCTGTCCCATCTCCCACTTAACACGCCAAAATATCTAATGAAATAGTATTAATAGACAAAGCCCGTGAACTCACGTCGCGGCGTGACCATTGTTGTACTGCGGCATGAAAGCCTACATGGTTAAGTGGAACCAGTGCAAACAAACGCACGTTGCTGCGTGACATCCTTTGCACCGTGGCGCTCTAGCTTCTGTCTTCAGTATGCGCAATAGGCAGAGAGTGAGACGCTGCGGTGTGCTAAACCTTGCGCCGTAGTGTGATAAGTTGGAATGCATGCTATGCTCCCTCCTCCAATGTAAGGCCTTGACTTGCTTCTTTTTTATCAATTTAGAGCCCATCCTATAATAGAGAAGTCGCTTAATTAATCACAAGTGTAAATCAACTTAATCCAACAAAGAATAGACAGGATTTTAGCAAGATTGGAGAGGAAGACATCAATACGAATTTGAATAAAACGTGAGGGAAAAGTCTTTCAATCTTGTCTAAGCACAAGGACTAAGGGATCAATATACCACCAATATGGGGCGCAAATAACTACATTTTATGGAGTTATCAGATGTCATATAGTCTCTTTGTGAGCAGAGTGGACATAGTAAATGACTTAAGAATTCAAATTTTAGAAGCTCAAAAGGAGGATGAATGTAACATCCCGAAAAATACATATTTGATCATAAATCGTCATTTTATAATATTCTTGATTTTTAGGAATTTTTCTGGAATTTTTCGGAAACGACGAATATTTTAATATATTCCTCGTTTTGCGTGCACACTGGGCTGAGAATTGCTGAGACCAGTGTAACACCCCAGAAATTGATTATTTCACCATGAATAGTCATTTTCCAATATTTGTGATTTATGTGAATTTTTTCGGAATTATTCGGAAACGACGAATATTTTAATATATTCCTCGTTTTGCGTGAAACTCGAGCAGAGTCGTGAAAACGATCAGTAGTGCTTCAAAAATTGGAAAATTATATGACGAATAGTCGTTTTATAATATTTGCAATTTTTGGGAATTTTCTGGGAATTTTTCGGACCGTCGAATATTTTAATATATTCCTCGTTTACGTGCGCGATCGAAGCGGGACCGGAGAAACGCAATGTTTTCTCTGAGAACCTTGGACTATGGACAAGTCGACGGGGGATCTTACTAAACCCGAGGCTTGACACAGTTTACGAAGTTTCGTAATTTTCGAGAAATTTTAACAGATACGATTAAATCAATACAGCGAAAAATTCATCTGTCAGATTAATTAAATACTGACTTCTGTCAACTGTAACTATTATCTATTGGATAATAGTGTGTAATAAAAATCCTATCACATTATCTTAATGTGATCTACTTTATGTCTAATCCATCCACTTTAATTCAAATTTAATAGTTAAATAATCAAGCTTCCTTAAGAAGCTTTGACCCCAAACTTTGACCACATGTTTTGGCTTCCTTGAGAAGCCAATTCTCACCCACTCTTCTCTCTCTCATTTACGTCTCCAGCAGCCACCAAAAAGGAGAATGAATTGATTCAATTATCCTAATATTTCATTTAATACATTATCACCCAAAACACCTTTTTCCTTCTTCCTTTTACGTTATTCTTCTTCTTCTTCCTTTCTTCTTCTCCTCCATTTCTCTCCCACACCACACGGCTGGAATGCAGCCTCCAAGCAAGGAAAATTCATTTCCTTTCATTAATTCATTTACATCAAAAATACATTAATTTCCAAAAACACTTCTCTCTCATCACTTCTTCTCCTTCCTTCTTCAAACTTTCTCTCCTCCTTCTCTCTACCAAGCTCCACGGCCAGCCACCCTTCACCACCCTAACCTTCACAAAAATTTCATCTAGCTACATTTCTTGAATCCTCTCAACATTCTAAACACTTTTTCTTCTTGGAGTTTCTTGAGATTCCATCATCTTCACCATTTTCTCCAAGCTCCATCTTTGGGCATTTTGGGTAAGTTTCATGACCACTCTCCCTCTCCTCTTGATTTCGTGATTATGGTTTCTTTTATGGCCATCCATGGTTGATTTTCCAAGCCTTGATATTGATTCTAACCAAGTCACCATTTTTAGGGATTTTGGTGGCCAAATCCGAAAATCCAAGGAGCTTTCTTGGAGTTCTTTGATTTCTTCACTTAGGTAAGAGGAAGACACTCCTCTTCAACCATTTTTAGCATCTAGGAACCTTGATTGTTTGATTTGTGGAAGAACCCTAATGAGGGTTGTTCTTGAATTTAATGATTAATTATGCTATGTGTTGATTTTTATTTATTTATGCTATTGGATTGAATTGTTGAATATAATGGAATGTTAGATTGGATTTAATGATTTAAAATGGAATAAAAATGATTGAACACCCACCAAGTAGTGTCACGGTTTTAGGCTAGAAAACTAGAGGAGTTTGTGTTGAAATTGTAATTGGTATAAGATTCAAATTAACCAACGTATGTAATGGAATATTTGAGTGGATGTTGTGATTGGAAATGGAAGAATGACCTTTGAGAATCCTTCTTGGTAGCCACGGTTTTGGGGCTAGTAATTAAGAGAAATTGTGATAAATTGTAACAAGCATTGAATTGGAATTAATCAAGAGATAAAAATGGGATGAAATGGAAGAAAAGAATTGAGATTGAAACCCGGGTGGTGGCCACGGTTTTGAGCCCAATTTGGGGTCATTGGTGACCTAGTGTAACAAGTGAGGATCAAGTGAATTTAGGGTGCAACCAATGGTGTGTTGAGTTGGAAAGAACTAGGAATTGAGTTCCTAGGGAGGTCACGGCCTCCTAGCCCTTTTTGGGTGAAATTATGTAATTTGGTAGCTTGAAGGCATAATCGATTAGGCAAGTAATAACCTAGGTGTTGGAGCGGATAATTAAGGGATTGAAATGATTTGGTAAAATTTAGACTAAAAGGTGAATCCATCATAAGACTTAAAGGTAAATCTAAGTGAGTAAAGAATATGAGAGTGTGAGACTTAAGGGCTTGCATAAAATGTAAATTATTAAAAATTGAATTGCCATGGTATGTTAAATTGACTTTTGAACATGAACCTTGAAATGAGGAACAAATTCTAATTTAGGATTCATAATGAACTTTATGACGTATAAATTGATGTGGTATTGATATTATGTGATTACGGGTCCATGTGAGTGACCACTTATATATTGATGTTTAGATTGGCCTAATGCGACATATTATGAATTTGTATGAGATTGTGGATCATACATGAGCATGCATAGTGTCTTATGCATTGTGATGTCCTTGTGGACTGTTGTAAGGCCTAGTTGCCTAGGAGATTGAACACACCTTAGTGCGGGTGCGAATAGACAAGTGTGGGTCGTGTTATGACCTCGGGGGCGTCGGGGTGCGGGTCCTCCACATGGACAGTTTAGAGCTCCTCTGTACCGTGGGGCAAACCGATGCAAACACACCGACGATCCGGACTTGACACTGTCCTATATCGTGATCTAGTGTAGAATGTCTGTACAATGCCATGATTTGCGCATGAGAAAATTTATTGATAGCACTGGCCTCGGCAGCCGAGTTACAGACATGTCTCCTGATCTTTCTCTCCGCTTGATTGAGTTTAGCTCCATGGAGTAGGGGTTTGAGAGAACATGCATATGAGACATGATATATATATATATATATATATACATTGTTGTTATCATCTGTTTTCCATATTATGACTTATCTGTTCATTACTGTAATGATTACCTGCCTGGACTGTTTAACTGCTTACTGTTGGACTTACTGTTAGTATTTGAATATAATGTTTCTGACTTGCTATTTGGGCGCGTGGCGCCGTAATGTTTCTAGCATGCTATAATTGGTAATGATGTAGGATGTCTTACCTCTTTCTGTGTTTCCTATATCTTTGTATGTCTGTTTTATACTTATATTGATAAAAGATCGTGAGGAAGATAAAGAGGGACCACACTTTGGTTGATTGGATTGGGCGTTTGGACAAGGTTTCTTCGGCTACGTACGAGTGCAGTTGCGTGGAGGCATTGATGCCTGACTTGTTGACTGGGACTCCGAGCGTCGTGTGTGTATATGGGGTTGCAGCCTTGTCTGCTAGTAGTACCTATCCCTGGGTCACTACTTTTCCCCCTTTTTAGTGTTTTATTCCCGCTGTATCTTATTGGACTCTGTAATTATTATATCCTATGATATCAATGATTTACGTTAAGTAACTATAAGATATATATAGAGGGCATAGGACTTTATTTTGGTGGTTGTGTATAAGATGATGTTGCATTTGGATATGGGTTAATACAAATACATTTCATTCGAGGCTCGTATGTTCTACTTACGTATAAGAAAAAAAAAATAATAATAAACTTCTAAATTTTGAAACGTATGTTATCATGACTGTGACACACCTGGATTTAGTGACCGTGATGTAATGACGATCGTGTTGCGGTCGCTATATCAAGGGGTGTTACAATGAAGCTTTAAGGGACATTAGTGAGCATATCTTCTTAGGAAGCCAGAGAGACTTTGATATGACTGATAATGGAATGATAAAGTTTTGAGACAGACTTTGTGTTCCAAGACAGTCAGAAATCAAGGAGAGGATTCTAAAAGAAGCTCACAAGAGTAAGTATACCATCTATCCCAGAACCACTAAGATATACCAAGATTTAAGGAAAATATTTTGGTGGTTTGGAATGAAAAGAGACATAGCAGAATATGTCTCAAGGTGTTTAACTTGTCAAAAACTGAAGATTGAACACTAGAAACCTACAGGACCTTTACAGACTTTAGGGATCCTTGAGTGGAAATGGGATAAGATCCCCACAAACTTAGTAACAGGTTTACCTAGAACTCAGTTAGGATATGATGTAGTTTGGGTCATAGTGGATAGATTAACCAAATATGCCCACTTTATACTAATCAGAGCCAACTATTCTCTAGAGAAATTAGCTCAGCTATATTTGAAAGAAATAGTTAAGACACATGGAATCCTCGTGAGTATAGTGTCAGATAGAGACCCTAGATTCACATCTAGCTTTTGGGAAGCCTTGCAAGAGGCATTCGGGACTAAGTTAAGCCTTAGTACAGCTTATCACCTGCAAACAGATGGGCAAACAGAGAGAACTATCCAAACTGTTGTGGATATGCTTAGAGCATGTGTTTTAGAACTGCAAGGTAGTTGGGATAAATTCTTACCACTAGTGGAGTTTTCCTATAACAATAGCTACCACTCCAACATAGATATGGCACCCTATGAGGCTTTATATGGAAGAAAGTATAGATCGCCTCTATGTTGGTATGAGGTAGGTGAGAGAACCATCCTAGATCCAGAATTGGTCTAGCAGACCACAAAGCAAATCAAAATGATTAAGGATAGGTTGGTTACTACTCAAAGTCAGCAAAAAAGCAATGTTGACAAGAGAAGAAGACCTTTCAAGTTTGATGAGGGAGAACATGTTTTCTTAAGAGTTACTTCTATAATAGGGATTGGTAGAGCATTGAAAACTCGAAAGTTACATCCTCGTTTTCATGGTCCCTACCAAATTCTAAAGAAAGTTGGACCCGTAGTCTACCAGATAGCCCTTTCTCCCAGTTTGTCTAACCTTCATGAAGTCTTTCACGTGTCTCAGTTGAGAAAGTATAGTCTGCATCCTTCACATATCGTAAAACATGAATTTATAGAGTAAAAAGATGATTTGTCTTATGATGTACAACTAGTAAAGATCATGGACAGAGGGGTCAAAGAGCTTAGAAATAAGCAAATTCCTCTTGTTATATGGGGTGGCTTTGACACCGAGGAGGCTACTTGGGAGCTAGAGTCCCAAATACAACAAGACTATCCAGAGTTATTCTTATCAGGTATGCTATTTTGGGGTCAAAATTTAAAAAAGGAGGGGAGAAATGTAACATCCTCTATAACATGTTAGTCTTGTATATGACTATATAGGTAGCATATTACTTACTTAACATGCATGTTCAATTTTGTGATAAACTGAGTTAGTTTAGGCACTTTGTTGTAACTCGAAAGGTGAAAAATAGCTTAAAATGACTCAAATAATAATAAAAAAAATATATTTTTAAGTCACAAATGAGCTAAGTAAGATGTAGTTAAAATTTCAAGAAAAATAGAGTTAGTTTGGTATTTTTAAGCATATCGGTTGTGTATTTTAATGTCGGATTAACTAGCAGCAGATATGGAAAATCATGAAAATGATAAAACAATAATTTAGATGAATCTTAGTATTTATTCTAAAGTTGTTGGAAGTTAGGAAACTTAAATCTGTGAGATTAAAGTATTCCTAAGTGATATAAAGTTCCAACTTTTGGTTAAGTGGCTTTGATCCTATCTTTGCCTTGACTATTTACCCTTTGTTTTCTCTTCATTCACGACTCTTTGGGGGAGCAGAAACAGAAACAAAAAATGTAGGAAAGAAAAGGGAAGAAGGGAAGGAAAAATAAGGGGCAGAAGAGGAACAAAAGAGAAGGGCCAAAGGGAAATCTAAGGTTTGAGATCAACCAAAGTTTGAAGCTTCAATTTAGCAACAAGTTTTTATGATCCTCTCATCTCCATACCTTCGTCTTTAGTTCATATTTGTTCATGGATGGAAAATGGGTTTTGAGTTGTTCTTGATGCTTTCTTGCTTGATTTATGGTTATTCATGAATCTTGTTTGAGGACTAGATAATGGCTTGATTTTATCATGTTTGAGGCATGGAAATGATTTAGGACTTAGGTTGTTCTTTATTCTCCACGAATGCTTGAGTTAGAAAATGGATCTTAAGTGAGAATAAGGCTTACAACAAGTTTATAGATCGTTAATGATGTTAGAAAACATCAAATATTTATTTTAGAGGTGGTGGATTTGATTTGGGAATGAATTATGCAGAAGATGAACTTCTACAGAATTCTTTTCTGGTGTGCAAGCACTTAAGCGCTAGCTTTTGGGCACCTGAGCGCCCAATTCTTAGAAATACAGGGCACACATTCTACTATCCGAGGGCCTAGGTGCCCATTAGGTAGTGCCTGAGCGCTCAAAGACTAGAGATTTTCTACCTGATGCATGCTTAGAGTGCCTAAGTGCTCATTCCAAAGTGCCTAAGCGCCAAGCACCAGTGCTTGAGCGCCTAGTGCTGAATTTTGCAAGATTTTTATCTTGTCGAAACAGGGAATCCTATTAGATGGGACCCCTTATGCATGCTTTATATAGTATCTTGAGTAGCTATTATGGACATTTCAACATAGAAATAACCACCTAGCATAAATAAGAAAAACAAAGGCCTTTTGCATCCAAAAATAGTGGATTGGCTTGGGTAAGTATCTGGTATGGTGTGGAATATGATTAAAATTAAATATCAAGATTAGTTGCCAAGTTCCACCAAAAATACAAAAACCTTGCAACTAGTTGTAGTAAGCAAGGGTCGATCCACAGAGAACCAATTCAATTAACACTATTAATCTAATTCCTAAATCAATCTCTGATGAAAAATAATTAATAAAAGTAAAAAGGGGGTTTTGTTAATTGAAACTAAAATGCAAATAAACTTAAACCAAAATAGCAACACAAATTGAATTATCAAGTTAAAGGTATTGGTTAAGAGATGGAATCCACCACTAGATTTATATGATTATGCTAACTTACATACTCTTTATACCAACAAAATCAATTATGTTCTTATGTGATTGTGAGATAAATCCCATGTTTTCCTTAAGTTTCGCTTAATTTTGAAACCGCTCAAATCAAATCCTAACCATTAGTTATTTGTAAAGCAACCGCTCTTACACCTGTCTAATGATTGCATTAAGAATTAGAAAACCAATCACACTAAGATCTAATCACACACCGGGATTGAATTACTTAGATCATATGTTTCACTAGTTTTACCACCGCAACCGCGCATAGCAATCCTAGTTTTACCACTTTTGAAATTGGCAAAGAGTATAAAAACCTTTATACTAAATTAAGAACAAAAACATATGAATAAAAACATAATTGTATTGATATAAAGAAGTATGCAAGATTCACATAATCAAAACTAGAGTTTCATCTTCCCTTAACCTATCAAGGAGTTTAGCCACACATGGCAAAATCAAAATCACAAGAATAACAGAAGAAAAACATTGTCTAGAACAATAGAAGAAAAGAAAAACTAAAGATTAAACTAGTTTCCAAGGCTTGAGAGTGATTGATCTTTGATCGCTCGAATCCGAGTCTCCAATCCTCAATCGAATCCTTCTTCTTCTTGGTCTTTGTATTTCTCTCGGTTTCCTTGACGGCTCTCTCTGTCCAGATGGGGTTTAAGGGCTCTAAGCAACCCTATTTATAGGTTTGGGAACCTAATTTAGCATTAAAACACGAAATTAAACTTCTGAGTCGATGACACGGGCCGTGTCATGTGACACGGCCCAACCCGTGTCTGATTCTGATGTCAGATCTCCAGCTATTCCAAAGTCAGAGAAGAACACGGCCCACCCCATGTCACATGACACGGGCTGTGTTCTCGGTCAAGGCTTGAAATTAATTCTTCCTCGTGAAGTCAGAGGAGTACATGATCTGCCCCGTGTCATTTGACACGAGCCTTGTTGCTTCAAAATCTTCCAGTCTTCAAAGTCAGAATAATACACGGCCTACCTCGTGTCATTTGACATGGGCCGTGTTAATCGCTTTCTTCAAATCCAGCCTTGTCTTCATGAATGCCCTTCTTCCTTTGCTTCTAGGGGTTGATATTGATTCCCTTAAGTCTCTTAACTCTTTTCTCAATAGTTCAACACCAATGGGCTCCATCACTCATAGATCTCCTGAAAATCACAATACGTTTATGAGTGTTTATAACCACATTTAAGCATAGTTTCACAATAAACATCCCAAAGACAATTCCAAATCAGAAACTTAGCTAAATGGCAATAACTAAGCACATATGGAATCCAATTAGATCAAACAAAGAACATTTAAGAGCTGAAATTATTAACAGATCAAATACCCCCACACTTAACCTTTTTGCACTCGTGAGCAAAACATAAAATCAAGCACATGCTTCCCAAAAAGTAATAAAAGTACTGAACAATGAGCAAAGTTCTACACACATCAGTCCTTTCAAGGAATCTAAGCATTCAGGAATTTCCTCTCTCAACAATCTAAATCAGCAAGCCAAGTCAATCCAATATCAGGGTTAAGTCAACATGATAAATCCTCACTGATCTACTCTCTTTCACTCAAGTATTTTGGGCTTGTATTTACTCTCAACCAACTCATGAAAACATGTCTTATCATAGGTTTGACAAGCCTTTACTTCTCCACCACCTAAATCACATGCACACAAAGATCAAAAGGTCTTTAATCAGGTTGTAATGGGGTCAAGGTCAAGGTGAGATATATCGAGGATAAACAAAGTTAGACCATCGGAAATAGAAGAGCAAAGGGGAAAAAAATCAAACACTTTTGCACAATTACCCCAGCACTTTTCATTCCATCTTCATCTTTTACTTGACTTTCTCTATTCATCAACCATCTTGTCAATCTTTTTTTTTATCACATTTCTTCCTTTTCTCTTTTGAGAGCCCCCCTTTTTTTTTGAATAAAAACATAACAGTGTAATCACCCCCACACTTATTCAAACACAATTCCCAACATAATTATTAAGCTCTTCTACTCCCTAAAGTAGGGTAGCAATGGTTTTTCACTATTAGGCTTGTATTGGGCTATAATAAAAAGAAAGGATATCATTCAGGCTCAAAGGGGTGAAACAATGGATCAAAGTACAAGGGTAGCTATTTGGCCAGTGGCTGAAAGAAAGAAATGCCTTTATCATCTCAAAAATGTGCAGTGGAATCGCACAACAAAGAACAAAAATGACTTAAAATTAGTCATTCACATCAAGGCCCAAAAACTCACTAGGTCCAATTTTATCATATTCTCAAAACCCTTTCAATTTTCAAAACCTCTCTGTGCAAATGTAGAAGCAAGAAAGTTAACTCCTTTAGGCTTAAAAACCTGTCAATAAAAATCAATCACTTGCTCATTGCTCAACATACTCTCAAAACCAGTTAGAAAGACATGCACCAGATATGCAATTAAGATCAAAATGTGCAATTAAGGTCAACCCAAACATCAAACATCCCCCCCACACTTAAAATAGACAGTGTCCTCAATGTCCAAGCATACACAATAGATAAAAGGGATTCAAATAAGCAGAGCATATGCGAAGAAATTGATTTCGGCATCATGAACACAGTCAAATACAAAACAGTACCCAATAGTAACCAATACAATGTCCACTAAGCCAGCCAAATCAAGGACAATGCCTCAAAAGAAAATGAAAATACATCAAGATGGGGGAGGGGGATATGAAAAACGCTGAAGCAAAAGATCAAGTTTGCCATCAATGGCATCCATCCTCTGATCGTGGGCAACCTCCAGAGCCTGAAAGCGATCCTCTAAGCGCTGGAAGTGAGCAGCATGGTCCAGCTCCAAGCAGTCAATACGGGCCAAAATAACATCAAGGGAAGTTGCGCTAGGCTGAGTAGAAGGGCCCGCATCACTAGCAAACTCGGGGGGAGGGGAGACAACAATATCCTCATGTGGCTCAGGGGCCGGATCAGTCCTAGGCAAGGCAGCTCCATCAGCGCCAAGTAAGACGAGAGCACCATTCAGACGAGTGCAGAGCTTCATAGACACCAAAATGGCCCCATCAATAGCATTGGGACCCTGAACCGGTGCCTCCTCCAACAAATTCAAATAATCAAAGTGATCAGCAATGGCAGTCACATACCCCCCCAATACTATACGGCCAGCTAAGGTGGTCCCGATATGGTGAAACTGGTTACAAAGCCAATACCCCCCATTGACGGGTTCTCCTTCAAGCATACAATGCAGGAAAAATAATTCAGAACGGCTAATGGTGCCTTGACTGTCCCACCTTCCACAGATGGTATTAGCCAACCATTTCTGAATATATCGATGTGCAAGGGACCTAAGCCTAGAAGCCTTAGACTTTTTAGGGTCATAATCACCAGACCCAGACACAGTCAGAGCAGACCACACACAATCAGGATTAAAATCACGGGGTAACATATTGTGGCCCTCAGGAAAACCAAAAACAACACGAATCAAGTGAATGTTAATAGAGTGAGTGCTGCCTAACAGTCTAAATGTGATCTCACCAGGTCACTTGTCCTGATCACTCAGAGGATACAACTTACGGTTAAAGCTAGAAATGAACTCCCTAGTCAACTCAGCAAACGTAGGCCTTTGCAACAGTGCAAAATCTACCCATCCAATCCTACGTAATAAACCAAAAACCTCATCATGCAACCCTATAGCCTTAAGGGTATCAACATCCAAAAATCTAGTGGGAACTACTACCTTTCTATCTATAGGATTGACTGGTACCTGAGGTGGTGAGGGTTCACGCGGGGGTGATGGAGACCGGGCACGCCTAGAGGAGGTACAGTGGGGGTGATGTGAACAGGAAGCAACGGTGACCTTGATGCGCTTCTTAGGACCCATCACTGGGGCAATCAGAAGAATGGTGAGGAGATAGGGAGAATAGAAGATTGTGGCGGTGGTAATGGTGGGTGCGTGGGAAGGGAGGATGATGGAGACAATGTGGGAAATGGGAAGAAAAAGAAAAAGGGAAAAAGGATTTGAAAGGTGACAATGGTGGGAAAATGGAGAAAAATGGTGGAGAATGGTGGTGATTTTGGAGGAAGAGAAGGGTGGTGATGGTGCAGAGGAGAGGGAAAGAAGGGAAATTGGGGAGAAATAGGGAGAGAACCCTAAACAGGGTTTAATGGACGTCTGCGCATGAGTACACGGGCCGTGTCATATGACACGGTAATGCCCGTGTACTCCTCTGCCAAGCAAGTCAGCTGCTGCGCACGACAGCACGGGCCGTGTCATATGACACGGTCCTGCCCGTGTACCTGTCTGGATTACAACACAGACCTGCTACCTGTGAAAACACGGGCCGTGTCATATGACACGACCCTACCCGTGTACATTTCTGCAGGAATTGGTATGCTGTCATGAGGACACGGGCCGTGTCATATGGACACTGGTTGTGTCATATTGACACGGGCCATGTCATATGACACGACCCTACCCGTGTAGTGTGTTGACTGAAAGAAAACACTCCAAACTGTTCCTCAAGAATGCATGCACTCAACAAACCATAAACTCAAGCAATCAGACTAAAACTGAGCAAGTCAAAACACAATTACCGGCAAAGATACAAGTATTATCAAGCAAGAAACACATGAAAATGGGCTAAACTAAGAAACTAAACAACGCAAAACAGAAAGGGAAAAAACAGCAAATCTGATTGGGTTGCCTCCCAATAAGCGCTTGGTTTAGTGTCCTCAGCCAGACATTGTGATGCTCCTCAGTATTCTTCATAAGATGGATGGAGAAGAGGCATGTCTTCAACTTCTGCATTCTCCGGAAGTTCATGGTAAGGCTTGAGACGATGCCCATTAACCTTGAATGCCTTTCCAAAAGCCTCATTCATGATCTCCACTGCACCAGAAGGAAAAACAATAGTTACTACAAATGGGCCAATCCATTTAGAACGTAACTTACCTGGAAATAATTTGAGTCTAGATTGGTATAGTAACACTTTTTGGCCTTGGTGGAAACTTTTCCTAGAGATCAAGTGATCATGAAATGCTTTGGTTTTGGTCTTGTAAATGAGGGCACTCTCAAAGGCCTCATTCCTCAATTCTTCTAACTCCTGAATTTGGAGTTTTCTCTGCTTGCCAGCACCTTCCAAGTTCAAGTTAACTTGCTTGATAGCCCAGTAAGATCGACGTTCCAGCTCCACTGGCAAGTGACAGGGCTTCCCATAAACCAATCGGAATGGGGACATGCCTATAGGAGTCTTGTATGTAGTCCGATAAGCCCACAAGGCATCAGCAAGTCTAGTACTCCAATCCTTACGCGTGGGATTCACAGTTTTTTCAAGGATAGACTTGATCTCCTGATTGGATACCTCAGTCTGGCCATTCGTCTGAGGATGGTTAGGAGTAGAGGTCCGGTGCACCACACCATATTTCTTCAAAAGGGCTTCAAAGATTCTGTTGCAAAAATGTGTCCCTTGGTCACTAATGATGGCTCTGGGAGTGCCAAACCTGGAAAAAATAAAGGACTTCACAAAATCCACAACAATCTTAGAATCATCAGATTTAGTGGCTTTAGCTTCCACCTATTTTGAAACATAATCTACAGCTAAAAGAATATAGGAGAAACCAAAAGAAGGAGGAAATGGTCCCATGAAGTCGATGCCCCAAACATCAAAGATTTCCACAAAGATTATTGGAGTTTGAGGCATTTGATTTCGTGGACCAATATTACCTGTTCTTTGACAGCGGTCACATGACTTACAGAAATTATAAGCATCCTTAAAGATGGTAGGCCAGTAGAAACCACTGTCAAGTACTTTGTTGGTTGTCCTCTTCATGCCGAAATGTCCTCCGCAGGCATAGGTATGGCAAAAAGAGAGAACGGAGTGTGTCTCTGAATCCGGGATTGTTGGTGTATGCCCTAGTGGCCAATACATTTTGTTTGTATTTACATACATTATATTATGTTATTTTATATGAGGCATTTCATTTATTGTGTTCTTTTTGATAGACATAATAAAGTCCTTAGAATAGTAAGTTTGATACCATAGGACATCAAGTGGATGACTTGATCGTGAGATCCTATTGGATAAAATACTATTCTTAAATGTCCCTAGTCAAGTATTATTGTTAATTAGGACAACAATAATACATTGAGGCTAGTATGTGCGTAGAGACTGATGACCACATCTCACGGGTCATGGATATAAGATATCAAGTCTACACATGGATACATATTAGAGTAATGATGTATTGGACAGACCCGCCATGAGAACGCTACGTGGATCGTTACGTGAGTGTCATAAGCGATTCTCATAGTGATAATGGTGTATGTGGTCCTTTGACATGAAATCACTACGATTCCTACATGAGGAGTTGTGTGTTTTAATGCCATCAAACGTCATCTGTAACAAGATGATCATAACGTTGGTTATTAGACATGCCGCAATACATGTGGAGGAATGTGAGTGACCTAGATGGGATTTGTCCCTCCTACATAACAGGAGCGATATCTTCGGGCCCCCTGATTGAGTGAGACTACGAAATGCATGGCCATGCTCAAATAAGTCAATATGAGATATTGATCTTATTTGCTATTACTATGTCTACTCGGGAATCAAGAAACTGAAGATTGAACTAAACAATGGTGACACATTCCATGCCTTATGTTCAATCTGGATATCTGGACAAAGGGACTAAACTACACGGAAACATTGGTCACAGATAGGTTATGTCAAATCACTGACATTCTCATTACTTGGGTAGCAGTGATGTGTTGCTAGATACCGCTCACTGTTTGTAATATTAAAATGAGATTTTAATATTACTACCAACGCGTCATGAGAACCTGCAGGTCACACACTTAGAACGTACTAAATTGGAGTAATCGAATCCAAGTTGGACTCGGATTCAACTGTGGGCCTAACTCATGACAGATGGGTTTAGGGTTGCACCACTTACCTTGCTACTCGCTCACACTCACTTAAGGCAGCCTTTGTTATAAATAATATGCTAAGGGGGCTGCTACTAGGTTACATCACAACCCTAGCCGCACCTACAGAAAGTGAGTGAGAGATAGTGAGGTCTTCTTCTCCTCTCTTCGCAGCTAACACTACGAAAACAGAGGCGTGACTCTTTTTGCAAGCCTGTTCGTGTGGATACCGCAAAAACATCGTCGCTATTACGGTGTTGGTGATTCACTTCGCTTGTGTCTATCACGCTTCAAGAGGTAAAAAAATTTAAAAACTCGGATTATGGATTTTTCGCATGGATCCTGTGAGGGAATTCTGTTATTCCGCTGCGAGACTTTGATCCGCAAATTCCCAACAGGGATACATCGCCGAATCACTTGATCCGTGCAATGCTTCCAAAGGTAAAGGTCATCCCAAATGTAGTACTTGCAATCACTCCTTAGCTTATCTCGCTGTGCCTTGTTCAGGCCTGCCGGAAAGTCCTTGGTGGCCAAGTAATTGGCAATATCAGCATACCACGGAATAGTGGTTGCGATAGTCATTAAATGCTCAACCGGAAAGCTCTCTTGAATAGGTATGTCTTCCTTTTCAGTCACCAATCTGCTCAAATGGCCTGCCACCAAGTTTTCGCTCCCCTTTTTGTCCTTAATTTCCAAGTCAAACTCTTGGAGCAACAAAATCCATCGGAGCAATCTGGGCTTCGCCTCCTTCTTTGCCAGTAGGTACTTCAATGCTGCATGGTCAGAAAAAACAATTACTTTAGAACTAATTAAATATGATCTAAATTTTTCTAAAGCAAAAACAACAGCAAGAAGTTCTTTCTCAGTTGTGGAATAATTCAGTTGAGCATTATTTAGGGTCCTTAATGCATAGTAAATAGCATAAGGAACCCTATCAACTCGCTGTCCTAGGACAGCCCCTACCGCAAAGTCACTTGCATCACACATTAACTCGAATGGGAGCTCCCAATTTGGTGGCCTAATGATAAGTGCCTCAGTCATCAACTCCTTAAGTGTGGTGAAAGCCTTCATGCACTTCTCATTAAATTGGAATGGTACATCTTTTTGGAGAAGTGTGCAGAGAGGTGCTGATATCTTGGAGAAGTCTTTGATGAAGCGCCGATAGAAACCTGCATGACCAAGAAAAGAACGAATGTCCCGCACACTGGTGGGCGGGGGTAATGAACGCACAAGTTCTACCTTAGCTTTATCAACTTCAATGCCCCTAGCAGAGATTACATGACCTAACACAATACCTTCTTCTACCATGAAATGGCATTTTTCCCAATTTAAAACAAGGTTAGTGTCAATGCATCTCTTTAAAACCAAAGTCAAATGTTCCAAGCATTTCTCAAAGCCATTCCCAAATACACTAAAGTCATCCATGAAGACCTCAATGACGTTCTCTATGTAATCAGAAAAAAGACTCACCATACATCTCTGAAAAGTCCCTGGCACATTGCAAAGTCCAAAAGGCATTCGCCTATAAGCAAAGGTGCCAAAAGGACAAGTGAAAGTGGTCTTGTCCTGATCTTCCGGAGCGATAGCAATCTGGTTATAACCTGAAAATCCATCTAAGAAACAATAATGAGAATGACCAGCTAACCTCTCTAACATTTGATCAATAAAGGGTAAAGGGAAGTGGTCTTTTCTGGTGGCAGCATTCAATTTTCTATAGTCTATACAAACACGCCACCCTGTTTGTAATCTAGTGGGAATAAGCTCATTCTCAGCATTTCGTACCACAGTAATGCCAGATTTCTTTGGTACTACCTGGACCGGGCTTACCCACTTGCTGTCAGAAATGGGGTAGATGACCCCCACACTTAGGAGCCTCAGTATCTCCTTCTTCACAACTTCCATCATCGGGGGATTCAATCTCCTTTGTGGTTCTCGTACTGGCTTAGCCCCCTCCTCCATTAAGATTCGATGCATGCAAATGGAGGGGCTAATACCTTTGATATCCGCAATAGTCCACCCGATGGCTGTCTTGTGTTCTTTCAACACAGAAATCAAGCTTTCCTCTTGCTCTTTGGTGAGGGATTTAGCAATTATTACCGGAAGTGTCTCCTTCTCACCCAGAAAAATATATTTCAAATGGGAGGGCAATTCCTTCAATTCCAGCTCTAGTGCCTGCACAACAAAAGGTTTAGGTACATCAATGGTAAAAGGTAATTCAACATACGATACCTCATGCCCTTCTGAGGTGGAAGAAAGTGTATGCAAGGCTGCCACCACTTCTTTTGAATCCTGAAACTCTAAACTGCGAGTCATAACTGTATCAATGGCATTAAATTGATCAGACTCAAGAACAGTAGAAATTAAAGATTCAAAAACATCAAAAGAATCAATAACATAAGCAGAGTGCACATCACTCAGGTATCTCATGCCCTCGAAAATGTTGAATCTAATCAACTCTCCATCAAATTCCATAGTCAATGTTCCCGAATGCACATCAATTTTAGTTCGGGCAATCTTGAGGAAAGGCCTCCCTAACAGAATGGGGGCAGAGTTGGGAGATTTGTCCTCCTCCATGTCTAGCACATAGAAATCTGTCGGAAACACCAGTTCATTGACCTGCACCAAAACATCCTCAACAACCCCCTTAGGGTATGCGTTAGACCTGTCTGCCAGTTGAATGATAACTCCAGTAGGTTCTAAAGGTCCTAGATGTAAAGATGCATAAATAGAAAATGGCATGACATTAATGGATGCACCTAAATCTAGCATGGCCCTCTCAAACCTGGCATTACCGATAGTGCATGGTATAGTGAATGTGCCAGGATCTTTACATTTAGTTGGGAGTTTCTTATTAAAAACAGCTGAAACATTTGCTCCCACTTGGACCCGTTCATTACCTTTCAACTTCCTTTTGTTAGTGCATAACTCTTTTAAGAATTTAGCATATCTAGGCACTTGCTTTATGGCATCTAACAGAGGAATGTTAACTTCAACTTTCCTAAAAGTCTCTAAGATCTCTTTATCCGCTTCTTCTTTCTTATTTTTAACCAACCTACTCGGAAAAGGGGCCTTAGTGACATATTTAGGAAGTGGGTCAGAAACACTTACCTTAGGGGTCTTAGAATTGATCCCCTCCTCATCTACTTCCTTAGGATTTTGAGCTTTGTCTTCAGTGACTTGGGAAGATGCGGGTCCGTCAAGTGTCTTCCCACTTCGCAAGGTGACAGCACTAGCATTTTCTCTTGGGTTCACCTCTGGCTGCGAGGGAAGTTTCCCTGAAATCTGACTCTGCACCTTGTTGATCTCAGTAGCCAACTGTCCCACTTGGTTCTGCAAAGTACTGATAGTGGCCCTTGTTTCTTGCTGAAACTGAATATTGCTGGTGGCCATTTGCCTCACTAGATCTTCCAACGAAGGCTCAGGTTGCCTAGGGGCCTGAACTTGTGGTTGCCTTGGAGGAAAGGGTGCTTGCCTTTGCTGAAACCCTGGAGGTCCATAGGCTTGAGGTTGCGCTTGAGCTTGGGGCTGCTTCACATAGCTAAAGTTGGGATGATCTCTCCACCCCGGATTATATGTGTTGGAGTAGGGGCTGTAATTCTTAGATGGAGCAGGAAATCCCCCCACTGCCTTGGCCTCTTCATTTGTGTCCTCTTGCAAAGTGGGACACATATCAGTGGGATGTCCTGAAGAGCAACAAATCCCACATGCCTGTACTGGTGCTTTCCCATTGTCCATCAGCTTCTGAACCATGGCAGTCAACTGGGTCATTTGATGCTGCAAACTAGTAGTGTCAGCCTCTTTAACTGCTCTCACCCCTATATCATTCCGAATGAAGAATTGTTGGGTGTTTGCAGCCATTCTAGATATCAAGTTTCTAGCTTCTCGAGGAGTCTTATCAACCAAGGCGCCTCTACTGGCAGCATCAATCATGTTGCGGTCCATCACTAGCAAACCTTCATAGAAGTACTGTATCAGAAGTTGTTCACTGATTTGATGCTGAGGGCAGCTAGCACACAATCTCTTGAATCTCTCCCAGTACTCATGAAGTGATTCCCCATGTCTTTGTTGGATGCCGCAAATTTCTTTTCTGATGGTTGCGGCCTTTGATGCGGGGAAATATCTGTCTAGGAAAGCCCGAGCCATGTCCTGCCATGTCTGAATTGATCCAGGTGGCAAGTAGTATAGCCACTCCTTTGCAGAATCCTTCAGGGAAAACGGAAAAGCTCTCAACTTGACCTGCTCCACTGAAATTCCTACAGGCTTCATGCTAGAACACACAACATGGATTTCCTTCAGATGCTTGTTAGGATCTTCTCCAGCTAGTCCATTGAAAGATGGCAAAAGATGGATTAGACCAGATTTCAACTCAAATGCCTCCTCATTCTCAGGAATTTCTATGCACAGAGGTTGTTGGTCTAAGTCCGGAGCACCCAACATCCTTAATGTATTTTCTGCCATCACTACTTCTTCAGGTGGCTCAGATATCTCAGATGCCGCAGAACTGGAAAGGTCTATGTGACGGGCAGCTTCAACGTCAGCAGGTGTGAATTGCGAGCTGATTTGTTCAAAGTAACGCCTTAAGTTTCTCAGTTGCTCGTTCACCTCTTCACCGGACATGAACACCTGCAAGATAGTTGAAAAGAATAACTGGAACGATTAAAATTAAAACAAAAATAGAGAGAAAAATAGGAAACAAATTAATGGCGCAATTGGAAAATTAGTTCCCCGGCAACGACGCCAAAATTTAGTGTGGTGTGGAATGTGATTAAAATTAAATATCAAGATTAGTTGCCAAGTTCCACCAAAAATACAAAAACCTTGCAACCAGTTGTAGTAAGCAAAGGTCGATCCACAGAGAACCAATTCAATTAACACTATTAATCTAATTCCTAAATCAATCTCTGATGAAAAATAATTAATAAAAGTAAAAAAGGGGTCTTGTTAATTGAAACTAAAATGCTAATAAACTTAAACCAAAACAGCAACATAAATTGAATTATCAAGTTAAAGGTATTGGTTAAGAGATGAAATCCACCACTAGATTTATAAGATTATGCTAACTTACATACTCTTTATACCAACATAATCAATTATGTTCTTATGTGATTGTGAGATAAATCCCATGTTTTCCTTAAGTTTTGTTTCATTCAGCAACCGCTCAAATCAAATCATAACCATTAGTTATTTGTAAAACAACCGCTCTTACACCTACCTAATGATTGCATTAAGAATTAGAAAACCAATCACACTACGATCTAATCACACACCGGGATTAAATTACTTAGATCATATGTTTCACTAGTTTTACCACTGCAACCGCGCATAGCAATCCTAGTTTTACCACTTTTGAAATTAGCAAAGAGTATAAAAACCTTTATACTAAATTAAGAACAAAAACATATGAATAAAAACATAATTGTATTGATATAAAGAAGTATACAAGATTCACATAATCAAAACTAGAGTTTCATCTTCCCTTAACCAATCAAGGAGTTTAGCCACACATGGCAATATCAAAATCACAAGAATAACAGAAGAAAAACATTGTCCAGAACAATAGAAGAAAAGAAAAACTAAAGATCAAACTAGTTTCCAAGGCTTGAGAGTGATTGATCTTTGATCGCTCAAATTCGAGTCTCCAATCCTCAATCGAATCTTTCTCCTTTTTGGTCTTTGTATTTCTCTCGGTTTCCTTGACGGCTCTCTCTGTCTAGATGGGGCTTAAGGGCTCTAAGCAACCCTATTTATAGGTTTGGGAACCTAATTTAGCATTAAAACACGAAATTAAACTCCTGAGCCGATGACACGTGCCGTGTCATGTGACACGGCCCAACCCGTGTCTGATTCTGATGTCAGATCTCCAGCTATTCCAAAGTCAGAGAAGAACACGGCCCACCCCGTGTCACATGACACGGGCCGTGTTCTCGGTCAAGGCTTGAAATTAATTCTTCCTCGTGAAGTCAGAGGAGTACACGACCTGCCCCGTGTCATTTGACACGGGCCGTGTTGCTTCAAAATCTTCTAGTCTTCAAAGTCAGAATAATACACGGCCTACCCTGTGTCATTTGACACGGGCCGTGTTAATCGCTTTCTTCAAATCTAGCCTTGTCTTCATGAATGCCCTTCTTCCTTTGCTTCTAGGGGTTGATATTGATTCCCTTAAGTCTCTTAACTCTCTTCTCAATAGTTCAACACAAATGGGCTCCATCACTCATAGATCTCCTAAAAATCACAATACGTTTATGAGTGTTTATAACCACATTTAAGTATAGTTTCACAATAAACATCCCAAAGACAATTCCAAATCAAAAACTTAGCTAAATGACAATAATTAAGCACATATGGAATCTAATTAGATCAAACAAAGAACATTTAAAAGCTAAAATTATTAACAGATCAGTATCTACTACCTTAAGTAACTTAGTGTTGCTTTAGATATCTCATAAGATGTGATGTGTAACATCCCAATACTGAGAACCTGGTACATTGCGCATATACATGGATAAGCAGTACTAGTTATGCTACTTATAGCCTATAACAATAACTAACCCATATCATTCATTCATATAAGTCAATATAGAGAGCCTGAAGTACAAAAAGCTATATATATATATATATACATCATCATCCTCTCAAAGGCATATTATAATACATAACCTTTACAAAGATAAGGTAGCAGGAAAATAAATATACAACATATTTATTTCAATAAAAAAAATAAACTACGCTAGATCTTCAATTTCTTTTGCTTCCCTTTTTCCTATACCTAGATTTATAGGGAAACACACACGGGATGAGAAATCACAATTTCTCAGTATATGTAATTCCAACACCAGCATTCATCCATTTTCAATGAATAAACAAACAACAACCATAAGATTAAGCCTACCATAGAATAAATGAGCCACTACTCCACACCATCAGAACATACATGCTACTCTATGTAACGTTCGCATGGCAATCAACGATCTTAACCCATAGTGACCAAACGATAATCAACGATATCAAACAACTGCCCATACAATCGTAGGATATCATCGAGCAACCAATAAACAAGGAAACTGCCCATACAGCTACCAACAAATGTAATGCTTTATGGTTTGATGTATGGTTATGCTCACACAAGATCCTAAGAATATGATGATGAAATGTTGATGCAGGTTTTTAGTTTTAGAAAACACATGCCACTTACATGTTTCCCAAGAACCTCTGTCTCTTATATATACAAAGAAGGATAAGCCAAAAACCTAAATCCTACTTAGTAAAAGGTAAACACCTTCCCCTTAGCAAAGTAAGAGTACTATTGTCACCCCCATACTGGTAACCCTGACCATAATAGTATACTTGCTACGAGAAACTAGATCAACACCTTATTCTCAGGCCACATGGTTGTGCACACCATCTTAGGTTACAATACATAGGAAATAACATATAGCAAGTTTGAAAAGAAGATTTGTAATATATTTCACAAATACATATAATCATCACTAGGCCTTTCCTAACAAAATGATTAAGGAAAACTAGCAAACCAACTAACTAAGCTCACTTATCACATAAGATGCAAGGTCACGTTTCTAGTCATTCCTATAACTCAAACCTTGTCTCACAAGGGAGTAAATGTCATCCATGCATCTTCAGCTCTACTTTCTACACAAAGGAGTAATCAATGCATGATAACAAGTACCACTTGCTAAGCACACTTAGCATACGACACCTAATACCTCACTTCATCACTTCGCAAGTGAATCACAAGGCAACCACAAGTTGCTTAAGGTTCTAGGTATTAACCTATGGCATTATACTTCTCAAAGAATGCCTAGGGTTTCTCTCATCCTATCATATGGTTCATCTTATTTAAGTGAAAAGTTCAAACTAGATTACACTATCTCCTGGCTTAACCTTAACACATAAAGGAACCATCCTATGTCTCTAGCATATCCTCAAGTTGAACCTTTAAGAACAAAAGAACATACACCATCTATACATTTTAAACTCAACTTTAACATTAAAGGAGTAAACTATGCATATAGGTAGGCATAATATACCAAATAACTTAAACAAGTTTTTCCTAGTACACCTTGTATTTAATTCTCAAAGCCCTTCTCATAAGGCAAATGGATATTCTCTCCAAGAAGTACCACTAGACTATTTGTATCTAGAACCCTACACCATCACTTCACAAGTGATTTAGAAGTCAACCTCATGTTGAACATAGTTCTAAACACTATTTTATTGCATTCCAACACACTTGGGAATTCTCCTAACCAAGTGATAAACCAATACTATTACATACAAATTCTAACCTACCTATCCAATAAGGTAGAAAGAACTATGTGACTAGTATTCTCATACTTAAAACCTCTCACCATCACTTCACAAGTGAATTCCAAGTAAACCTTATGTTGATCAAAGTCTTAGAATA
This sequence comes from Ormosia emarginata, assembly GCA_029884605.1. Taxonomy (NCBI): domain Eukaryota; kingdom Viridiplantae; phylum Streptophyta; class Magnoliopsida; order Fabales; family Fabaceae; genus Ormosia; species Ormosia emarginata. The sequence continues at coordinate 3,351,425 of JAQQTP010000042.1, read as the reverse complement.
TCCCTAAGGCATCCGATATCCCAAAGATTACCTAAGGTTTCTCAGAATTCCCATATGTGGTAGGATGTTATTCTATCCAAGCAATAACTCCACTACTGTTTCAACACACTAATAAACGTATATATGAGTGATCCTAACACTTAAGAAAGCTCATTTATTCCAAAACAACACTTTGCCCTTTTTGCTCAATCTCAACCTTTGACCTTTACTCAGTAAAATGAGCATAACTTGAGCTACAGATATTGAAATCAGGTGATTTTGGTGCCATTGGAAAGCTAAGAGAAAGAGCTACAACTTTCATGAAGACTACAAAAGCTAGTTCTCACTCTATCTTAGGACATAGGCTATGTTATTTGACACGACCACCCCTATGTTGTACTCTGTCTGCATAGTTTCAACAAATTCAACTGGTAGGGAGGGACATGGCCCCACCCATGTCTTCGAACACAGGCCGTGTCACTTTGACAGCAGCACTATAAAAAATTTTGCATGACCTAGCTACTATTCCTTTGGCCAAAAACACGAGATTTGATCCATTCAAACTCGTTTCTTGATGATTTTAAGTCCCAAACAGGATCACAAACATGAAGGAAACATAAAACACCAATTGATTTCATCAAAAATGGATCAAAACACTAAATCACTCATCCAAATACCTAAAATCATCACTTAGAGCATTTTAGGTCCAAATGGAGAATTTTCAGTTTCTAATCCAAACTCTTGGCATGAACAAGCCATAAACCACATTTAAAACTTATCCAAGCAAGAAAATCACTTCAAACACTACAAGAACTCAATTTGGCATATTAAACCTCAAATTATCCTGACATGAGAAATGAGTAGGAATGAGAGTTTGACTTCAAAAACCCCTACCTCTTGTGCAGTAAAGATGAAGATCTTGCAGTCTTGATCTTGTTCTTGAATCCTTCTTCAAGCTTGATCCTTGGTCCTCTAGCTTTTCCTCCTCCTTTCTTCTTCTCCATTACAGTTTCCCTTTCCCCTTTCTCTTTTCTGTTTTCATTTTTCACTACCATCATAGAAATGAAGAGAAGAAGTCAGAATTGGCTTCTTAAAGCCATTCACTAAAGGGTACCAAAAATCCTGATCTGCTAAGAACACTTAGATTTCTCCAAATCCAATTTTCTTGCAGCCAACAAGTTTAAAATAAATCACAGGATTCATAAAAAATCTTGTTGCATCAAAACCATTATTTTCCATATCTGTGACTAGTCAATCCAATATGAAAACACACAACCAGGATGCTTAAAAATACCAAACTGACTCAAAAAATTCTCAAACTTTAACCACATCCCAGAATACACATTTATGACCCAGAAATAAATTATCTACATCTATTTCCATTAGTTAAGCCATTTAAGCTAATAATTGAGTCATTTTAAGCTATTTTTCACCTTTCGATTTGTAACAAAGTCCCTAAACTAACTCAGATTGCCACAAATTCAACAGATATGTTAAACAAGTATTAGGCTACCTCTATATCCATATACAAGCCTAACATGTTTTTTGGAGTGTTACATTTCTCCCCTTCATTTTAAGAATTTTGTCCCTAAAATTCAGATTGCCACATATCAAATGCCATATCATACTTAAAAAGATCTCTCTTCCCTTAATGATATCTCATTGATTTTAAACATGAACTAACAACTCAGCTAGCATGCAACTTACAAGAATATTTTGATGTGTTTCCAACACATGGCACACACAAAAGAATTCCTTGCATAGGGTTTGAAGAAGAAGTTGTTGTTGTTCTGACTAGAGTATACACCCTCCTTGAAGCTTGCAGTTTTGGGTCGGACATAACTCCTTGTCTCTGTGAACACCTCATAGCATAATGCTCTAGTCGACCACATTCACAGCACACCTCACAAGGTCTAAAGCCATGTGGCCTTCCACACACAAGGCACTCAAGCTGTAAGGTTTCCACTTGAACTAGCTCATCTTCATTGTCTTTATCACCTTTTGAAGAACTGGATGTAGAAACACTTTCTTCACCTTTAACTGGTGTATAGCTAGGTGTAGGAACACTTCCCTTATACCCATCATTTACTCAAATCAAAACTCTTTAGGATTACCTAAAAAGATCTGATCACTCGTATCTCTAAGAGTCTAATTTCTTTTCGAGCTTTTAGGATTTGAGTTCTCAAGTCACTCACCATGTCCACTTAACTCACACCGAGACTATATGGCCACACAGTTACTGAAAGACTCATGTCCCTAAAACTCTCAAGAAGTTCACTTTCTTAGAACATCATACAGGACACATGTAGGGATTTCCTACTCAATGCATTAGCCACTACATTAGCTTTACCTAGACTATACTTTAACTTCATACAATAAAAGTTCCCCCACTTTTAGGGCAAACACTACTACCGTTAACTCTAGATCATGAGTAGGATAGTTCTCTTCAAAAGGCCTCAACTGCCATGATGCATAGGCAACAACTCTCATATATTGCATTAGAATGCACCCTAAACCCATCTTTAAAGTATCACAACATACCTCAAAGTTATCCAAGAGACCTGGAATTACCAACATCGATGCAGTAGTTAACCTCAACATCAACTCTTGGAAACTATTCTCATAAACCAGAGTCCACTCAAAAGTACTACCTTTCCTAGTCACCCTAGGCAAGGGTAGCGCTAATTGAGAAAAAACCCTTTATGAACCTTTTATAGTACCCCGCTAGGCCTATAAAGCTTTATATCTCGGTCACAGAGGTGGGTCTCTCCAATTGTAACACTGCATCAACTTTTCTTAGGTCCATAGAAATCCCACCCTGGAATATCACATATCCCAAACACCGCACTTATGAAAACCAGAACTCATATTTAGATAACTTGGCAAACAACCTATTCTCCTTATGGGTTTTCAATACTATCCTCAAATGTGGTCCATGTTCCTCCATTAACTATGAATAGATTGAAATATCATCGATAAACACCACAACAAACTATTTCAAGTAGGGTCTCAAGATCTTGTTCATGTATCACATGAAAAAGCCAACGAATTTGTCAACCCAAAGAACATCATGAAACACTCATAAGGTCCCTCCTTAGTTTTGAAAGTGGTTTTAGGAATATCCTCACTCCTAACCCTTATCAGATGATACCCAGACCTAAGGTCAAACTTTGAGAAAACCACAGTTCCTCTTAACAGATTCATTAAATCATTTATCCTAAGTAGCAGATACACGACTTTGATAGTCACCATATTCAGCGATCTGTAATCCACACAGAGCCTCATGGTACCATCCTTTTCTTCACTAGAACACAAGTGTAACACCCCAAATTTTATTTATTTTATGGTGAATATTCATTTTCTAATATTTATGATTTTTGAGAATTTTTTTGGATTTTTCTGAGAACGCAAAAAATTTTAATATTACTTCTCGTTTTGCTTGCAAACTGAGCAGAGCCAAGAAAATAAAATATTTTTCCCTAGAACCTTGATCTGTGAAAATGTCGACGGGGGATATCACTAAACCCAAGACCGAACATGTTTACGAGGATTCACGTTTTTTGAGAAATTTTAATAGATAAAATAATAAATCGCTGTGTAAAATTTTATCCGTCGGACAATTAATACTGACTCCTGTCAACTGTATCAGTTATCCATTAGATAATAACATGTATTAAAAACTCTATCACATTATCCCACTGTAATCTACTTTAAATCTAATCAAACTTACTTTAATTCAAATTTATAGTATTTTAATCAAAGCTTCTTTGAGAAGCTTTGACCACCAAATGACCAAGCTACCCTTAGCTTGTTGGGGAAGCTAATTTTTCCCCTCCTCTCTCTCTGTTTGCCGCGGCATTCCCTTACCCAAGGGGGGAAAATTTGGCTCACACACACTTAGCACACTTAGTCATTTTCATCTATCCACTTCTTTCTCTAGTTTTCTTCTTCATTTTCTCTCTTCCTTATCTCTTCTTCTTCCCTCTCCATACAGTTTTGCAGCCCCCATCTTCAACCATTTTTCTTCACTTTTCTCTTCATCAAGACCATTTCCATACTCATCTCAACCTCCTCTACCTTTTCTATTTAGAAATTTTCTCCAAAATCCATCTTCACCTCCATTGTCTTCCAAGACAAAGCTTCAAGCTTTAAGGTAAAGTTTTCATTTTTCTTCTTCTTTCTCTTCATTTTCGTGTTCCATGGTCTCTTTGATGACCATGGACCTCTTCTTTTTCAAACCTTGATGTTGATTTGTTGTCTTGAAATTCCTAGGGTTTCGGAAGCTCAAAACCAAAACCTTCAAGGAACAAGAAGGAGATCATTTTTGTGTTCTTCCTTTAGGTAAGAGGGAGATTACTCATTTCAACCATTATTGGTGGTGAGGGAACCTTTGTATGCTTACTTTGTTTTGGTGATTTGTGTAACATCCCAAAAATTTATAATTTTAGGATAAATGGTCATTTTACAATATTTAGGATTTTTAGGAATTTTTCTGGATTTTTTTCCGGGAACGCAGAATATTTTAATATTATTCCTCGTTCTGCGCGCACATTGGACAGAATTGGTAGAATGACTGTAATGCTTCCAAGTTGGAAAATTTTATTACGAATAGTCATTTTCTAATATTCGTGATTTATGTGAATTCTTTCAGAATTTTTCAGAAATGATGAATATTTTAATATATTTCTCATTTTGCGTGTACACTGATTCGAACTGGGAAAATGAAATATTTTTTTTCCGAGAACCTTGAACTATGGAAACGTCAACGGGGGATCTTACTAAACCTAAGGTCGGACACAGTTTACAAGGTTTTACGTCTTTCAAGAAATCTTAACAGATAAAATAAATCAATACAGCGAAATAAAATTCATCTGTCAAATTAATTAAATACTAACTTCTGTGAACTGTAACTATTATCCATTGGATAATAGTGTGTAATAAAAATTCTATCACATTATCCAAATGAAATCTACATTATGTCTGATCAATCTACTTTAATTTAAATTTAATGATAAATTAATCAAAGCTTCTTTGAGAAGCTTTGACCAAACATTTACTCATATACCCTTGGCTTCTCTTGGAAGCCAATTCTCACCCTCCCTCTTCTTTCTCTTCCCTCTTCACTCTTTCTCTACGGCAGATAACTCCTTGTGGGAGTCATATTTGCTTCTCACTTAATTGCCATTATGCTCATATTTTCTAAAACACTTTTCTCTCATCTCATTCTCCTCCTTCTCTTCTCTTCCGTCTTCTCTTCTTCTCTCCTTCTCTTCACCACCGTACACCCTCACCATCCACCCTTTTCATTTTCTTGCTTCACCATTCCAAATCTAGCTTTCTTCCATCATTCCAAGACCATTTCCCTTGTGGCCATCCTTGGTTCTTCTTCTTCTTCTTCTTCTTCTTCTTCTTCTTCTTCTTCTTCTTCTTCTTCTTCTTCTTCTTCTTTCTTCTTCTTCTTCTCCTCCATTTTTCACCATTGGAGCTAAAGCTTGGAGCTTTTGAGGTAAAGTCTTGAACTTTCTTCTATCTTCTTCTTTTTCATTTTATTGGTCACCTATGTGGCCAAGGAGCCTTTTTCTATGATTGGAGTGAACACATTGGGAATTTCTCACCCTAGGGTTTTTCTTGAAAGGGGAAAACGAAAATCAAGAGCAAAAAGGGGAAAACATTCTTGTGATTGCCTTCATTTAAGTAAGAGGGAGATAATCCTCTTCAACCAATCTTGGTAGTAAGGAAATGTCTTATGTGTTGTTGTTGATGAGAGAATCCATGTTGGATTTCCCTCTTTGTTATGTTGGGTCATTTCCATGATGTTGTTGTTTGATTTGTATGGATGTATGAATGTATATTGTGTGATTTGATGATTATGAACTCATATGTTGCTATTTTGTAAATATATGTCATGTGTCACATTTTGGAATGGTTGAAAATTGATGAGGGATTTTGGATAGTGAATGGGCCAGGGCTCTGCAGAAAAGAATTCTGCAGAACCCCTATTAATGCACTAGGTGAGCGCTCTGTGTCCAGAGAAATTTTCCCTGTGACGCGGCCCGGTGAGCGCTCAGGCACTTCGCGGTCAGCGTCTAGGCGCTACAGCAGCGCCCAGGCGCTACAGAGATGGCGCCTAGGCGCCCAGAACAGAACCAACTAAGTAACTGTGAGATGAAGCCTATGTAATTGGAAATGTAAATATTAATGTTGGGATTTGAGATGGAGAGTTTTAAGGGTTATTTAACTCAATTTGAAGCCACGGTTTTAGATGAAAACTATAAGGAATTGGAATGAACTTAGTGAACTAAAACTTAAGTAGGAGATATCAAGAAATCAATGCATAAAATGGGAGAAATTGATGTTAGTAGTGGACTTTAGGAAGCCACGATTTTGATCATGGATTTTAGGAATTGGATTGATCCCATGTAGAATAAAAAAAACTAAGTGATTGGTATTAAGAGACTTGAGCATAACGCGAGATGGAAACTTACTTAGTGATGGATTCTTGTAAGAATGGAAAATCTTGAATAAGAATGCATAATGGATCCTAAAAATATATTACCTTATTTGATTTCAATATTATGATATTGTGGGTTCATATGAGTGACCAATGTTGTACTAATGCTTATTTGAGCCAATTGTGGCATATTATGGAATAGTATGTGATGTTGATCATACATATTCATGTATAGAGTCTTATGCATTGTGAATGTCCTTGTGGACTGTTGTAAGGCCAAGTTGCCTAGGAGATTGAACACACCTTAGTACGGGTGCGAATAGACAAGTGTGGGTTGTGCTATGACCTTGGGGGCGTCGGGGTGCGGGTCCCTCATATGGACAATTTAGAGCTCCTCTGTGTCGTGGGGCAAACCGATGCAAACACACCGACGATCCGGACTTGACACTGTCCTATATCGTGATCTAGTGTAGAATGTCTGTACAATGCCATGATTGTGCACGAGAAAAATTATTGATAGCACTGGCCTCGGCAGCCGAGTTACAGGCATGTCTCCTGATCTTTCTCTCCGACTATTTGAGTCTAGCTCCATGGAGTAGGAATTGGGAAAGCATGCATTGTGCATCGTTCATTACTGGTCTTATAAACTGTTGAGCATGAATACCTGTAAATGATTATCTGATTGTTGTGCTGATTTCTGGAAATATTATTGTAATCTGCCTGCTATTGCTTACTGTTGTTCTACCTTTACTATAAATATCACTGTTGTTATTGACTCTGATTATTGCTTAGAATTGACTTGCTTTTGCTATAATTTCCGCTGTTGTTATTGATAAATGTATGAACTGTATTGCTCGGTGGGCGCTTTGCGCCGTGCTATTTTCTTGCTGCCAATTGTGGTAATGAAAGACGGGTGTCTCACCTCTTTCCTATATTTCTGTATTACTATTTTATATTCATATTTGATAAAAGATCGTGAAGAAGATGATGAGGAATCACACCTTGCCGATGGGGTTGAGAACCTGGCAAGATTTCTTTGATTTCATGGGAGTGCAGCTGCGAGGGGGCATTGATGCCTGTTGTGTCAACTGGGACGCCGAGTGTCATATGCATATGGGGTTGCGGCTTTGTCTGCTGGTAGTACCCATCCCTGGGTTATTACCTCCCCCTTTTTCGTGTTTTATTCCCGCTGTATTTTACTTGACTCTGTAATTATTATATTCTATGTTATCAGTGATTCGTGTAAGTTGGCTATAAAATATATATGTATAAAGAATGTGATTTCATTTCAATGGTTGTATTAAGGGTTGTATACATCTATAATTCATTCATGGCTCGTATTTTCTACTTATGCATAAATGCGAAGAAATAAACTCGTTAATTTTTGAAACTACTGTTATCATGACTGTGACACGCCTGGATTTAGTAACTGTGATGTAATGACGATTGCGCCGCAGTTGGTACATCAAGGGGTGTTACATTAGGTGGTATCAGAGCAGTTCATCCTGTTGAGCCGGGGTATGGACTTGCTATGTTTAGGCATATTAGAATTTGGTCTGTTGTGCACTTCCTTGTCTCTTGATTGAGATAATGGGAAAGGAATGCATGGCTTGCCGTAGGTTGAATGTTGATGGCTACTGTTATACAGTTGCATGATATTGAGGACTGGCCTACTCAATATGTAATGTTCTGTGTGTACAGGAAACTATGACTTCACCTAGGCGTATTGTGTTAGGAAGATAGGACTTCTTTTGTGAGGAGATCAGAAGGTTTTGGAAAACCGATCTTATGGAGAAAGAAATAGTTGGTGTAAACTAGATTCAAGAGGTAGTTTGGAAGTTGACGGCTTACGAGGGATTACACTGTGGAAGCAGAATGAAGAAGTTCGAGCTGGAGATTGTTCGGTTGTATGGAATTGAATTGGTCTTGTTTGAATTGTATGAATTGTGTGACTCTTTGTATTTGGTTTTCATAGGGAGATAACATTGTTCGAAGTAATTTTTGTTTGTTGTAATTATGTCCATCTTCAGAAAGATTCAATGGCTCGCAGTAGACATGCAAGGGCGGTGGCTCGTGACAGACGTATACATGTGAGCGCAGGACAAGACAATAGGAGTATAGCTGCGACTGCAGAAGGAAGACAAATGATTGCTGAGGTGATAACTCGCCAGGATCGGAGGGACACGCAACAACGAGAATTGGAAGTGGAGGTCCAGAATCTGTTGAAGGAAAGTCGGCGTTGGGGCAAACGTGGACTACCTAGATTCCAAAGGGGGAATAATAGAAAAGTTAACCAGTTTAAGCGGAAACCATCTGCACGGGTATCAGGGAAACAACAACAACAACCAATTCCTGGACAAAGTACTAGTGGTGGTGTATCCAGTCAGATCTCGACATCTTCGCCAAGATGTATGAAATGCGGAAAGGAACACTTCACGAGGGAATGTAAGATCAAAGGGATAATCTGTTTTAAATGTGGAAAGCCTGGACACGTCTCCCGTAACTGTGACCAAGCAAAGGCAAATTCTTCCATCAATGTTGTAAGGGCTGTAGAACCACAAGCAGAAGCCAGAACTTATACCTTGGGTGGTGCTGAGACCTCAACATTTGGAAATCTAAACAAGAGAAGTTACGCCTCAAATGACGATCCCGTAATCGTGCTGTATAATTCTGGGGGTAACCCTTCATTTTACAATTTGTAACCGTATGGATCATTTGGATTCATCTATATCTTCCTTATCTTCAACTTAAGTTACTTCTATTTCTGTTACTAAGACTTGTCGTTGACACCTAAGTTGTGTAATCTATCCTGTTTCTACTAAAGGTTGAATCTTTTGTTGATTTATCGTGCTTACCTAAAATCATATTTGTTCGAGCCCATGATTCTAGAAATTGATTAGTCGTTTCCCGATTATTACCTGCTAGAGTGTTCGATCAACACCTTAGTGATTTTTTTTGGAACTAAGACTTTTAAACTCGTGACGACCAACATGGTCTAAACCTCATAAAAGGAAGAAGCCTGAGGGTACATGTAATGTTCTCCATGGAGGACCAAGAGTAAAGGGAATATAAATGCCACTTCAATAGCCAAAGGGTTCCGCATGTTGAGCTAAGATGCTGTCGGTTAAGGAGAAGGATAAAAATTTCTTGGTGATACAAGGACTATCGCCAGTTAAACTAGATTATGATCAAAGATGAGTATTCTCGGAGGAAGGTAAATGATTTAATGGATCAACGAGAAGGAAATCATGGTTCTCTCCAAGATAGATGTATGTCCTGGTCACCGATGGATTCGTAGAAATAGAGAATGTCCCCAAGATAATTTTTTTCGAGTGTGCCTTCGACATTATGGGTATTCCGTGATGTCAGCTAGAGTGATAAACGCTCATGTTGTATTCTTGGACAACATGAATTGTATTTTCTATCCTTACCTAGAACGGAATCGTCGATGTCATTGATGATGGCGTTCTGACCTATTCTCGAGGATATGGGGAGATACGTTGGACATCTCGGCATAGTTATCCTAACTTTAAAGAAGAGAAAGTAAGTGCCAAAGTATCAGAGTGTGAATTCTCATTTGAGAAGGTTCCGTTTTGGATCATGAAATTCCAAATGAAGGAATTGTGTGGATTCACAAAAAGGTTGAAGCAGTTCCTCAAAAGGAGAGATCGAAAACCCTTGATGGGCATTCATAGCTAGTGGGATTAGTTAGTTTTTATCGAAGGAGTATCGACAGATTCTCGAAGATAGTAGAACAACTTGCTCCGATTAAAAAAGAAAGGGAGGATCAAAACTTTTACGGACCATCACAGGCGGAGAAAGTTTTTTAAAGATTGAGGAAATATTCCGATTTCGATACTGCCTGATTCCAGTGAAACATTCGAAGTGTTTTGGGGATGCTTCACATCTAGGTTTAGGATGTATGTTCATGCAAAGTTGAGAAGTTATAACTTATGCCTCGAGGTTGTTGAAGGTGCGTTGGGAATGACCGACTCACGAACTGGTGTTAGCCGCGGTTATATCGGCTCTAAGAATATAGAGACACTTTCTATATGGAGCAATATTCAATGTCCTTCGCTGTCACAAGAACACAAGTATTTATCCGATGGGAAGGAACCAAACATGAGGCCGAGAAGTGACAAAGATTTTGAAGGAACATGATCCCTAGCTTTAGAGTCATCTTGGAAAAGAAAATGCCATGGCGGACTTTTGAACCGGAAACTGCCTAATACCTTCATCATGATGGTCGAAAAGAAGGAATTAGTAGAGTAATTCGAGGACAGGTGGTTGTCATTGGAAATGACACCGGATGAGGTATGTCTAGATATAATCGTTATTTCAAATGATCTATTAGGAAGGATTCGAGAGAAGTAGAAACAGTGACCAATTTCTACAAGACAAGAAAGAGCTATTAAGACAAAGCATGGTGTCAAAATGTGAGGAAGGAACTCGATGGAGTCTTAATGTTCACGAGCGATGGTTGCATACCAAATGATTCAGAACTTAAGGAGTTTATTCCCAATGAAACTCACGAGAGTAAATCGAGTTTATACACACCGGAGCGATCAGGGTATATCAAAATCTAAAACAGAAGTAATGGTAACAAGGGATGAAGAAAGGCGTTACTAAATGTGTGTAATCTTATTTAAGTTGCCAGCAAACTCACTCTTAAATTCTACAGACTATCCTAAATTCTTTTTTGGACTAGTTCAGTATCCATAACTAATCTTTACTATCCTTTCTTTTTAAATCTTCATGATATCTTCCGTATGTCGTGATCACGAAAGTATATCCTTGGACCCAGCCATGTTATCGAACAGGACACAATACGATTGAAAGAGAGTTTGACCTATGGGATGCTTCCTGTAAGATCGAGAATAGAATAGCAAAGCAACATGGAGGCAGGGAGATCACATTAGTAAGGGTGATTAGAATTGACGTGATTAGAAGTGCGACATGGAGGTTAGAAGATAAGGCGAAGAAACAGCGTCGATGTTTATCCTAAGGAATGAAAATTTCGAGGACAAAATTTCTATTTGTTGGGGAGTGTTGTAACATCCCGAAAATTTATAATTTTAGGATAAATGGTAATTTTACAATATTTAGGATTTTTAGGAATTTTTCTGGATTTTTTTCCGGGAACGCGAAATATTTTAATATTATTCCTCGTTTTGCGCGCACATTGGATAGAATTGGAAGAACGACTGTAACGCTTTCAAGTTGGAAAATTTTATTACGAATAGTCATTTTCTAATATTCGTGATTTATGTGAATTCTTTCAGAATTTTTCGGAAATGATGAATATTTTAATATATTTCTTGTTTTGCGTGCACACTGAGTCGAACCGAGAAAATTAAATATTTTTTTTCCGAGAACCTTGAACTATGGAAACGTCGACGGGGGATCTTACTAAACCCGAGGCCGGACACAGTTTACAAGGTTTCACGTCTTTCGAGAAATCTTAACAGATAAAATAAATTAATACAGCGAAATAAAATTCATCTGTCAAATTAATTAAATACTGACTTCTGTGAACTGTAACTATTATCCATTGGATAATAGTGTGTAATAAAAATCCTATCACATTATCCAAATGAAATTTACATTATGTCTGATCAATCTACTTTAATTTAAATTTAATGATAAATTAATCAAAGCTTCTTTGAGAAGCTTTGACCAAACATTTACTCATATACCCTTGGCTTCTCTTGGAAGCCAATTCTCACCCTCCCTCTTCTCTCTCTCTCCTTCTCTTCACTCTTTCTCTACTACGATAACTCCTTGTGGGAGTCATATTTGCTTCTCACTTAATTGCCATTATACTCATATTTTCTAAAACACTTTTCTCTCATCTCATTCTCCTCCTTCTCTTCTCTTAGTCTTCTCTTCTTCTCTTTTTCTCTTCACCACCGTACACCCTCACCATCCACCCTTTTCATTTTCTTGCTTCACCATTCCACATCTAGCTTTCTTCCATCATTCCAAGACCATTTCCCTTGTGGCCATCCTTGGTTCTTCTTCTTCTTCTTCTTCTTCTTCTTCTTCTTCTTCTTCCCTCCATTTTTCACCATTGGAGCTAAAGCTTGGAGCTTTTGAGGTAAAGTCTTGAACTTTCTTCTATCTTCTTCTTCTTTTTCATTTTATTGGTCACCTATGTGGCCAAGGAGCCTTTTTCTATGATTGGAGTGAACACATTGGGAATTTCTCACCCTAGGGTTTTTCTTGAAGGGGGAAAACGAAAATCAAGAGCAAAAAGGGGAAAACATTCTTGTGATTGCCTTCATTTAGGTAAGAGGGAGATAATCCTCTTCAACCAATCTTGGTAGTAAGGAAATGTCTTATGTGTTGTTGTTGATGAGAGAATCCATGATGGATTTCCCTCTTTGTTATGTTGGGTCATTTCTATGATGTTGTTGTTTGATTTGTATGGATGTATGAATGTATATTGTGTGATTTGATGATTATGAACTCATATGTTGCTATTTTGTAATTATATGTCATTTGTCACATTTTGGAATGGTTGAAAATTGATGAGGGATTTTGGATAGTGAATGGGCCAGGGCTCTGCAGAAAAGAATTCTGCAGAACCCCTGTTAATGCACTAGCGCCCAGGCGCTGTGCATAGAGCACCTAGGCGCTCTGTGCCCAGAGAAATTTTCCCTGTGACGTGGCCCGGTGAGCGCTCAGGCGCTTCGCGGTCAGCGTCTAGGCGCTACAGAGATGGCGCCTAGGCGCCCAGAACAGAACCAACTAAGTAACTGTGAGATGAAGCCTATGTAATTGGAAATGTAAATATTAATGTTGGGATTTGAGATGGAGAGTTTTAAGGGTTATTTAACTCAATTTGAAGCCACGGTTTTAGATGAAAACTATAAGGAATTGGAATGAACTTAGTGAACTAAAACTTAAGTAGGAGATATCAAGAAATCAATGCATAAAATGGGAGAAATTGATGTTAGTAGTGGACTTTAGGAAGCCACGATTTTGATCATGGATTTTAGGAATTGGATTGATCCCATGTAGAATAAAAAAAACTAAGTGATTGGTTTTAAGAGACTTGAGCGTAACGCGAGATGGAAACTTACTTAGTGATGGATTCTTGTAAGAATCGAAAATCTTGAATAAGAATGCATAATGGACCCTAAAAATATATTACCTTATTTGATTTCAATATTATGATATTGTGGGTTCATATGAGTGACCAATGTTGTACTAATGCTTATTTGAGCCAATTGTGGCATATTATGGAATAGTATGTGATGTTGATCATACATATTCATGCATAGAGTCTTATGCATTGTGAATGTTCTTGTGGACTGTTGTAAGGCCAAGTTTCCTAGGAGATTGAACACATCTTAGTGCGGGTGCGAATAGACAAGTGTGGTTTATGCTATGACCTTGGGGCGTCGGGGTGCGGGTCCCTCACATGGACAGTTTAGAACTCCTCTGTGCCGTGGGGCAAACCGATGCAAACACACCGACGATCCGGACTTGACACTGTCCTATATCGTGATCTAGTGTAGAATGTCTGTACAATGCCATGATTGTGCACGAGAAAAATTATTGATAGCACTGGCCTCGGCAGCCGTGTTACTGGCATGTCTCCTGATCTTTCTCTCCGACTATTTGAGTCTAGCTCCATGGAGTAGGAATTGGGAAAGCATGCATTGTGCATCGTTCATTACTGGTCTTATAAACCGGAGAGCATGAATACACGTAAATGATTATCGATTGTTGTCTTGATTTATGGAAATACTATTGTAATCTGCCTGCTATTGCTTACTGTTGTTCTACCTTTACTATAAATATCACTGTTGTTATTGACTCTGATTATTGCTTAGAATTGACTTGCTTTTGCTATAATTTCTGTTGTTGTTATTGATAAATGTATGAACTGTATTGCTCGGTGGGCGCATTGCGCCGTGTTATTTTCTTGCTGCCAATTGTGGTAATAAAAAAAAGGGTGTCTCACCTCTTTCCTATATTTCTGTATTGCTGTTTTATATTCATATTTGATAAAAGATCGTGAAGAAGATGATGAGGAATCACACCTTGCCGATGGGGTTGAGAACCTGACAAGATTTCTTTGATTTCATGGGAGTGCAACTGCGAGGGGGTATTGATGCCTGTTGTGTCAACTGGGACGCCGAGTGTCATATGCATATGGGGTTGCGGCTTTGTCTGCTGGTAGTACCCATCCCTGGGTTATTACCTCCCCCTTTTTCATATTTTATTCCCGCTGTATTTTACTTGACTCTGTAATTATTATATTCTATGTTATCAGTGATTCGTGTAAGTTGGCTATAAAATATATATGTATAAAGAATGTGATTTCATTTCAATGGTTGTATTAAGGGTTGTATATATCTATAATTCATTCATTGCTCGTATTTTCTACTTATGCATAAATGCGAAGAAATAAACTCGTTAATTTTTGAAACTACTGTTATCATGACTGTGACACGTCTGGATTTAGTAACTGTGATGTAATGACAATTGCGCCGCAGTTGGTACATCAAGGGGTGTTACATTTTGCATGTTATGTATTCTTGAAATTGGATTTATACTTGATTGATGATCTTGAAGATATTGGATGTGTTGAAAATGCTTGATCATGTTAGGGTTGTTAAATGGAAAATTTGGAGTTTCCTACCCTAATGTGATGCCACGATTTTGACTAGGATTTAGGAATATAAATTGGATTTTGTATACAACACAATGAAGCTTATGTGATTAAATGTTGAATGATAATATTACAATTAATGAATGGAAAATTTTAAGGGTTTAATACCCCAAAGTGAGGCCTCGGCTTTGACTTGAATCTTGAAGGATTGGATTGGTTTGGTGTGCACTAAAATTTAAGTGATTAGATATCAAAAGACTAATGCATAAAATATAAGGAAATTGGAACCTTGATGACCTAGTGAGGCCACGATTTTTAGAGAAAAATTTGGACTTAAATGATGCCTTGATGCATCTTTGGAGATCAAGAATATAGAGACTTGTATAATCCATAATCAAGTGGAAGAATTAAATTGAGTAATGACTCTTGAGAGTGCCACAGTTTTGAAGGATTATTTACCCTAAAATTTTCATAATTGACTAAAGCTTAAGACTTTGAAAATGAGGATCCATAATGTGGACTTGTGAAAATTGATGAACCATGAATCCATATTGATGTTGAGGATTGATTCTATGTTATTGAGAAATCCCTATTTGGGCTAAGTACTTGTTGACTGTGTATTTGAAGGGTTCGTGACATATTGATATTATGACATGAAAATATGCCAGTGTGGTATGCTTGTGATAAATGTATCATTGATAAACATACATGATGTATATTGTGTCGTCATGCATATGTGTTGTCCATTGGACATTGTTGGAAAGGCTATGTATGCCTAGGAGTTTGAATAACACCGACGAGCGGGTACGAATATACTAAGCGTAGGATCATAGTGGTTGGCCTTGGGGGCGTCGAGGTGTGGGTGTCTCACAATAGATAGTGGTAGCTCCACTGGGACCGTGGGATAGACCGATGCAAACACATCGACTATCCAAACTGAGACACTGTCCTATATCACGATCAACTGTTGAGGTGCCATGTTTAAGCCATATTGCACAACTATTTTTATGTGATGAGCACACTATTTTTAAAGGCTAACGAAATACTGGCATTACTCCTTGATCACTCACTCCAAAAATGTTTATGTCTAGCTCCATGGAGTAGGAATTTTGGTACCAATTGCATTGTGAATTGTCAGTCTCATAATTCATCAAGCATAAACACTTATAATTGTGGAAAGTATATGTTATTATTACTGTAATAATTATTTGATTACTTAGACTGTTGAATGTTGGAAATGTTAATGCTGTCTGCCTGTTATTGATGATATTTATTGTTGTTCTGCTCTTAATGTTAATTTTAATTATTACTGTAATTGACGTATGAATTGTGTTATATGTGGGCGTCCAACACCATTTTGTTTTCTCGCTGCCACTTTGGTAATGAAAGCTGGGTGTCTCACCTCTTTCTGTGTTTTCTGTATCTTTATCGGACTGTGTTCTGAGAAGACGTTCATGAAGAAGAGAAGGAAACAACTGAGTTTCTGGGTTTCTGGCCATATTACGACTAGAATTGCTGAGAACGTCATCGCGCCCACACCGCTTTTTGGGGCACGTGAAGTTGACCTTTCATGGAGGACCCGATTGTTGGCACCTACATGCGCAGACTGATCAGTACGTCTACCACAGGGAGCTAACGGTGTCCTTATCTTAGGGTCGTTATGACCCCCCTGTTTTTGATTTTTCTGTTTTTGTTATTTTAGAATTTTACCTACCCGTTAGGGATATGTGGACTGATATATTTTCCACTCCACAAGAGGATTCTTTCCTCTCCACTACTAGGGCTTTTGCCCGAAATTCGGTCGCTCCGATGGTGATTTCGTCGGATGAATAGGACCCTGAGGAGGACCCGACTACGATCCCTTCTCGTCAATCTTAGTGGCTGATACTATAGGTGGCTATTGATGTCTAACCGTTTATCTTTTTGGGGAAGCCTGACGTTTTGCTAATATGGGTGTAAATTTGTAACTATCTTGGGTGGGTAAAGCCTTTACTTTTTGTATATTTTGTGATGTAACTAAAACAGGCCGATGCATATAATATATATATATATATATATATATATATATTGTGGATGTATAATTTTTAATTATGTCTCAACTCTGGTGTATTGATAATTATTATTATCTCCTTACTATTATACAAAAAAAAAATCTTACAGATGTTTCAATACTCGACTATTTTATTATCCAAGAATACAAACTATTTAATCTTGTGTTAATAATGAACCGGGACTTAATTAATCTCTGTAACTATTATTTTTCACAATTTATTCCGTTTCTTCTTTTGTATTATGGTGTGACGTTCCTTCTTCGCGACATTAAGAAAAAGGGGCATTACACTGTCTTAGTATCAGAGCCTCGATTTAGGTTTTCTTTTGGGTTTTGTGGTTTTGGACTGTCTTGTTTGCGCTGTGTGACTCTCTGTGTTTAGTATTCTACAAGGATACATCTGATTTTCTCTGTGTTTTGTATAGCTTGATTTGAGAAGAATTATGGCTCGTCGGGGAGACATGACTGCTGCAATTGAGGCAATTCAGAAGATGGTTGAGGCTATGCTGCAACAAAACTAGCAAACGGCTCAACAGCAAACGAGGACTGCACAACAATTAGAGGCTACTGCTGATGCCCAGAATCTGTCAGAATTTCATTGCACTAACCCTCCACAATTTAAGGGAGAGTATGATCCTGAGAAAGCTACTCTATGGATCAAGGAAATGGAAAAGATCTTCAAGGGCATGAACTGTGCCAACGACAAGAAAGTGACTTATGTGCGTTCATGCTTATTGGAGATATAGAGGATTGGTGGACTAGAGAGCAAAGGTTATTGGAGGCCGAGAATCGAGCAATCAATTGGGAATTATTTAAGGAGAGATTCTTGAACAAATATTTCCCGAAAAGTGCTAGGCATGCTAAGGAGATGGAATTTCTTGGCTTGAGGCAGGGCAATATGACTGTGAGTGAATATGCTGCCAAGTTTGAGAGTTTGTCCAAATTCTCAACCTACTTTCAACACCAACCAAATGAGGTATGGAAATGTCCGAAGTTTGAGGAAGGTCTGAGACACGATATGAAGAGAGTTGTCATTACATTGAAGATTACTCAGTTCTCAGAACTACTTGATACATGTCGCCGGGTGGAAGACTTGGACCAGGCACGTTATGCAAGAAATAGAAACTTTGTGCCTTTTTGGTCTCAAAGAAGAGGGAGCAGTAACGCTAACTGTTACCAGAAGAAGCCTTATTCTAGACCACCTGGAAATCAACAACAGAGGCCACAAGGTGGAAGTCCTGAAGGAAGTCTGGGCAGAACTAGTTAAACAACGATGTCTCCGCCGAGATGCATGAAGTGTGGGAAGGAGCACTATACGAGAGACTACACTATTAAAGGAGTTATTTGCTTCAGATGCGAGAAACCTAAACACGTTTCTCATGATTGTAACCAACCTAAGGTGGAACCTTCTGTCAATGTTGCTAGAACTGCTAAATCGCAGGCTGGAGGTCGGGTTTACACTCTGAGTGGTGCTGAGGCCTCCGAATCCAAAGATCTTATACAAGGGGAAGGTCTCATAGAAGGTAATCTTTTAACTGTACTGTATGACTCAGGTGCAACACATTCTTTCATTTCCTATGACTATGTGAAAAGACTTAGTTTACCTATGTCTTCTTTACCTTTTGATTTGACTATTTCAACTCCCACTGCTAAAGTTGTTCTTACCACTAAAGTCTGTTTGGGTTGTCCATTGATTATTGAAGGTCAAATCTTTTCTTTTGATTTGATCTTTTTGCCATTATCTCAATTAGATGTGATCTTATGAATGGATTGGTTATCTTCTAACCATGTCCTATTAGATTGTTCTAGAAAAACCATAGTTTTCCCTTTGGATGAGAATTCTAGATTTTTGATTGCCAACCAAGTAAAAGCTTTCTTGAAAGAAGGAGCTCGATGATACATGATGTTGTCTTCTTTAAAAGTCGAGAATGAGGTTGATATGGACGCAATTTAAGTGGTTCGAGAATTTCCTAAAGTTTTTCTCGAAGATGTACCTGGTTTACCACCGGAGTGGGAGGTTGAATTTGTCATTGATCTTGTACCTGGAGCTGGCCCTATTTCCATAACGTCTTACAGAATGTCGCCTGCAGAGCTAGTTGAGCTCAAAAAGCAACTAGAAGAGCTTTTGGAGAAGCAATTTGTGAGACCCAGTGTATTACCTTGGGGAGCACCGGTATTGGTAGTTAAGAAGAAAGAAAGTACTTCGAGATTGTGCGCGGATTACCATCAGTTAAACAGGGTCACGATCAAGAACAAGTATCCATTGCCGAGGATACACGACCTGATGGATCAGTTGAAGGGAGCTGCTGTGTTTTCTAAGATCGATTTGCCATCAGGCTACCATCAGATCAGAGTGAAAGTAGAAGATATTCCTAAAACAGCTTTTCGTACTCGTTGTGGGCACTACGAGTACCTGGTGATGCCTTTTGGTGTGACTAATGCGCCTACTATTTTCATGGATTATATGAATAGAATCTTTCATCCTTATTTGGACAGATTTGTCGTTGTTTTCATCGACGATATCTTGATCTATTCAAAAAATCAGGAGGATCATGCTGAGCATCACAATATAGTTCTTTAGACTTTTAAGGAGAAAGAGTTGTATGCCGAGTTGTCAAAGTGTGAGCTTTGGTTGGATGAAGTTAAATTCTTGGGCCATGTGATTTCAAGGGAAGGAATTGTTGTAGACCCATCGAAGGTAGAAGCTGTTCTTCAATAGAAAAGACCGAAGACGGTGACAGAAATTCGAAGCTTTGTTGGATTAGTAGGCTACTACCGGAGGTTCATTGAAGGATTCTCTAAGATTGCTGGACCTCTCATTCAACTCACAAGGAAGAATCAAGCTTTTGAATGGACGGATGCTTTTGAAGAGAGTTTTCAAGAATTGAAAAAGAGACTAACTACTTCACCAGTGTTAGTTCTATCTAATCCGAGTGAACCGTTCGAGGTGTACTGTGACGCTTCATACCAAGGATTGGGTTGTGTCCTTATGCAAGGTGGAAAAGTGGTGGCTTATGCCTCAAGACAATTATGAGTGCATGAGAAGAAATACCCAACGCATGATTTGAAGTTAGCTGCTGTTATATTTGCTTTGAAGATATAGAGACATTATCTCTACGGAGCAACGTTCAACATCTTCAGTGATCATAAGAGCTTAAAGTATTTGTATGATAAAAAAGAGTTAAACATGAGGCAGCGAAGATGGTTAGAATTCCTGAAAGACTACGATTTCCAACTTCAGTATCACCCTGGGAAGGCGAATATTGTGGCTGATGCCTTAAGTAGGAAAATGATCAGTGTATCTACCATGATGATCAGAGAAAAAGATTTAATAGAGCAATTCAGAGATATATGATCTTTTCTGGAATTAATGCCAGGAAAGATCTGCATGAACATGGTCACCATTTCGAGTGATTTGATGGATGACATTCGAGAGAAGCAGAAGGTTGACAAGTTCATGCAAAAGGAAAGAGAGCTGATGAAGCAAGGTGGTATGTCAACATTAGAATAAGGAAGTGATGGAATTTTAAGATTTCAAGATAGAGTTTGTGTAAAGATGAAGAGCTCATGAAGTGCATTCTAGAACATGCTTATACTAGCAAGTTGAGTATGCATCCTAGAATGACCAAAATGTATCAAGACTTGAAGAAATTATTTTGGTGACATAGGATGAAAAGAGATATTGCTAGATGCATATCTTCTTGTTTAGTTTACCAGAAAACAAAGATTGAGCATCAAAGATCATCTGGAATGCTACAACCCTTAACTATTCCCAAATGGAAATGGGATAGTATTGCTATGGATTTTGTCATCAGACTACCAAGAACCAGAAAGGGATACAATTCAATATGGGTAATTGTGGATCAACTTACAAAGCTAGCACACTTATTACCGATCAACATAAAATATCTGTTGGAGAAGTTGACTTAGTTGTATATCGGTGAAATTGTCAGACTACATGGTGTGCCTACAAGTATCATTTCTGACAGAGACCCGAGATTTACATCAAAATTTTGGCAAAGTCTTCAAGAAGCAATGGGGACAAAGCTACGATTGAGTTCTGCATACCATCCTCAGACGGAATGCCAATCAGAAAGAACAACTCAATCATTGGAAGATTTGTTGAGAGCTTGTGCCATAGAGCAGACTGGAAGTTGGGATGAAGTTTTACCGTTGGTAGAATTTACCTACAACAACAGTTACCATTCGAGCATAGGGATGACATGCTATGGGGCTCTGTATGGACGAAGATGCTGAACACCTATATGTTGGTATCAAGATAAAGAACGACTTACCATCAGACCTAATCTTATTCAACAAACAACTGAGAAGGTTAAAATGATTTAGGAAAAGATGAGAATGACTCAGAGTTGACAAAAGAGCTATGTGGATAGAAGAAGAAAACTTCTTGAATTTGAGGAAGGAGAGCCTGTGTTCTTGAAAGTCACACCTACGACTGGGGTCGGTCGGGTTCTTAAATCTAGAAAACTCACTCCAAAATTCCTTGGACCTTATCAAATTCTTCGTCGGATAGGTCCTGTTGCTTACCAAATAGCTTTACCACCTTTTCTTTCAAATCTTCAAAATGTTTTTCATGTGTCACAACTTCGAAAATACATTCCGAGTCCTAATCATGTCATAGCACCCGATTTAGTACAATTAAAGGAAAACTTGACTTATGAAACAACTCCTGTAAGGATTGAGGATAGAAGAATGAAGCAACTCAGAGGGAAAGACATTTCATTGGCGAAAGTAATCTGGAACGAGACAACTAGAGATGCAACATGGGAACTGGAGGACAAGATGAAGGGGCAATACCCAGAACTGTTCTAAGGTACAAAATTTCAAGGACGAAATTCTTATTTATTGGGGAGAGTTGTAACACCCTAAATTTAATTTATTTTATGGTGAATATTCATTTTCTAATATTTATGATTTTTGGGAGTTTTTCTGGATTTTTTTGAGAATGTAGAATATTTTAATATTATTTTTCGTTTTATGTGCAAACTGAGCGAAGCCGAGAAAATGAGATATTTTTTTGAGAACCTTGATTTGTGCAAACATCGACGGGGGATCTTACAAAACTCGAGATTGGACATGATTTACGAGGTTTCACATTTTTTGAGAAATTTTAACAGATAAAATAATAAATCGCTGTGTAAAATTTTATCCGTCAGACAATTAATACTGACTCCTGTCAATTGTAACAATTGTCCATTAGATAATAACATGTATTAAAAACCCTATCACATTATCCCAATGTAATCTACTTTAAGTCTAATCAAACTTACTTTAATTCAAATTTATAGTATTTTAATCAAAGCTTCTTTGAGAAGCTTTGACCACTAAATGACCAAGCTACCCTTGGCTTGTTGGGGAAGCTAATTTTTCCCTCCTCTCTCTCCATTTGCCGCAGCATTCCCTTGCCCAAGGGGGGAAAATTTGGCTCACACACACTTAACACACTTAGTCATTTTCACTTATTTTCGTCTATCCACTTCTCTCTCTAGTTTTCTTCTTCATTTTCTCTCTTCCTTATCTCTTCTTCGTCCCTCTCCATACGGTTTTGCAGCCCCCATCTTCAACCATTTTTCTTCACTTTTCTCTTCATCAAGACCATTTCCATACTCACCTCAACCTCCTCTACCTTTTCTTTTTAGAAATTTTCTCCAAAATCCATCTTCACCTCCATTGTCTTCCAAGACAAAGCTTCAAGCTTTAAGGTAAAGTTTTCATTTTTCTTCTTCTTTCTCTTCATTTTTGTGTTCCATGGTCTCTTTGATGACCATGGACCTCTTCTTTTTCAACCCTTGATGTTGATTTATTGTCTTGAAATTTCTAGGGTTTTGGAAGCTCAAAACCGAAACCTTCAAGGAGCAAGAAGGAGATCATTTTTGTGTTCTTCCTTTAGGTAAGAGGGAGATTACTCACTTCACCTATTATTGATGGTGAGGGAACCTTTGTATGCTTACTTTGTTTTGGTGATTTTGCATGTTATGTATTCTTGAAATTGAATTTATACTTGATTAATGATCTTAAAGATATTGGATGTGTTGAAAATGCTTGATCATGTTAGGGTTGTTAAATGAAAAATTTGGAGTTTCCTACCCTAATGTGATGCCACGGTTTTGACTAGGATTTAGGGATATAAATTGGTTTTTGTATACAATACAATGAAGCTTATGTGATTAAATGTTGAATGATAATATTACAATTAATGAATGGAAAATTTTAAAGGTTTAATACCCCAAAGTGAGGCCACGACTTTGACTTGGATCTTGAGGGACTGGATTGGTTTAGTGTGCACTAAAATCTAAGTGATTAGATATCAAAAGACTAATGCATAAAATGTAAAGAAATTAGAACCTTGATGACCTAGTAAGGCTACGGTTTTTACAGAAAAATTTGGACTTAAATGATGCCTTGATGCATCTTTGGAGATCAAGAATATATAGACTTGTATAATCCATAATCAAGTGAAAGAATTAAATTGAGTAATGACTCTTGAGAGTGCCACGGTTTTGAAGGATTATTTACCCTAAAATTTTCATAATTGACTAAAGCTTAAGACTTTGAAAATGAGGATCCATAATATGGACTTGTGAAAATTGATGAACCATGAATCCATATTGATGTTGAGGATTGATTCTATGTTATTGTGAAATCCCTATGTGGGCTAAGTACTTGTTGACTGTGTACTTGAAGAATTCGTGACATATTGATATTATGACATGAAAATATGCCATTGTGGTATGCTTGTGATAAATGTATCATTGATAAACATACATCATGTACATTATGTCATCATGCATATGTGTTGTCCGTTGGACATTGTTGGAAAGGCTATGTATGCCTAGGAGTTTGAATAACACCTACGTGCGTGTGCGAATAGACTAAGCGTAGGGTCATAATGGTTGGCCCTGGGGCGTCAGGGTGTGGGTGTCTCACAATAGATAGTGGTAGCTCCACTGGGACCGTGGGATAGACTGATGCAAACACACCGACAATCCGGACTGAGACGTTGTCCTATATCGCGATCAACTGTTGAGGTGCCATGTATAAGCCATATTGTGCAACTATTTTTATATGATGAGCACATTATTTTTAAAGGCTAACGAGATACTGGCATTACTCCTTGATCACTCACTCCGAAAATGTTTATGTCTAGCTCCATGGAGTAGGAATTTTGGTACCAATTGCATTGTGAACTATTGGTCTCACAATTCATCGAGCATAAGCATTTATAATTGTGGAAAGTATCTGTTATTATTACTGCAATAATTATTGGATTGCTTGGACTGTTGAATGTTGGAAAGGTTAATGATGTCTGCCTGTTATTAATGATATTTATTATTGTTCTGCTCTTATTGTTAATTTTAATTATTACTATAATTGACGTATGAACTGTGTTATATGTGGGCGTCCAGTGCCGTTTCATGTTCTCGCTGCCATTTTGGTAATGAAAGCTGGGTGTTTCACCTCTTTCTGTGTTTTTTGTATTTTCTATATCTTTATCGGACTGTGTTCTAAGAAGACGTTCATGAGGAAGAGAAGGAAACAACTGAGTTTTCGGGTATCTAGCCACATTACGACTAGAGCTGCTGAGGTTGTCGTCGTGCCAATGCCGCTTTTTGGGGTACGTGAAGTTGACCTTTCATGGAGGACCCGATTGTGTAGATTAATCGGTGCGTCTACCGCGGGGAGCTAACGGTGTCCTTATCTTGGGGTCGCTATGACCCCTCTATTTTTTATTTTTATGCTTTTGTTATTTTAGAATTTTACCTACCCGTTAGGGTTATGTGGACTGATATGTTTTACACTCCACAAGAGGATTCTTTCCTCTCCACTGCTCGGGCTTCTGCCTGAAATTTGGTCGCTCCGATGGTGATTTCGTTGGATGAAGAGGACGCTGAGGAGGACCGGGCTATGGTCCCTTCTCGTCAGTCTTAGGGGCTGATACCATAGGTGGCTACTGATGCCTAACCGGTTATCTTTTTGGGGAAGCCTGACGTTTTTTGCTAATATGAGTGTAAATTTGTAACTATCTTGGGCGAGTAAAGCCTTTAATTTTGTCTCAACTCTAGTGTATTGATAATTATTATTATCTCCTTACTGTTATACAAAAAAAAATGCTTACAGATGTTTCAATACTCAACAATTTTATTATCCAAGAATACTAACTATTTAATCTTGTGTTAATAATGAACCGGGACTTAATTAATCACTATAACTATTATTTTCCACACTTTATTCCGTTTCTTCTTTTGTATTATAGTGTGACGTTCCTTCTTCACGATGTTAAGAAAAAGGGGTGTTACAACAGGTGCTCTGCATGGTGGAACACTTGGCCTAATGAATTGTCTGCTCAACAAATCCTCAATTTGCTTTTTGAGTTACGCTAACTCTAATGGTGTCATTCTATAGTGTGCTAAAGAGGTAGATCCCATCCTAGGAACTAAGTCTATAAAGAACTCTATTGGCAGATCCTCTACCTCATTTAAAGGTCTTGTGATCTTCGCTCTTTTTGAGACTTACTATCACAACCCTCATCGAGTCTGCATTCGATCACCAAGGCTGCAAAATCCCAGATTTCCAAAAGATGAATCACTCTCTGAATATCTTCTCTCAGTCCCTTCTCAAAATTAACACACTTCTGCTGCGCCACTCTGATATAGGATGAGAACTTCAATAATTCATTGAGCTTGGCCACAACTGACCAATAGAAAACTTGCCTTGCTCCAACCTTAGAAATTCAATTTTCGTTGCATTTCTGCAAATTCTATGGAAAATACTTCTCCCAAAACGAATTCTTGAAGATCTTCCACCTAACAAGAGTCCTTGACACCTCGAAAGATCTCTTGATGTCCATCCATCAATACTCTGCTTCCTCATCCAACATGTAAGAGCAAAGAGCACTCACTGCCCATTCGAGCAAACCATAACAGTGAAGATCTCCATTTCCTTTAGCCAACTCTCAGCTCTCACCAGGTCATACTCCCCTTTGAAGGATGATGGATTAGTCTCCCTGAACTCCGAGAGGTCTTGTAAAGTCTGATTCTTCCCCGCTAACACCTCTTGGTTTGGTTGCCTCAATTGATGTGTTGGTGATATAGGTTGTTGACGCTGAGTCGCACCCCTCATCTCAAATGTGCTTATAGTGGTAGCTACTTGCTCTCTGATAGCCTCAGTAGTTGCAATCATCTGCTCCCGGATTACATCTGCCATAGCCTTAAAAGCTTTAACAATGTTAGCACCTTTATGGCCAGAGTTCCTATTTCTACAAGTTCACCTTGGACACGCCATAGTTCTCTGTACACACAGAACAATATATATTAGGGTAGCTAATCCCAATATCATGTAACAGAACAATAGTAGCTAAAGCAGTCATACCAAAGGTAAGTCATGCAGTTCTATCATAACCTTTAACACAAGAGATAAAGAAATGCACAACCACATGCATAGGAACTCCTAAACATGCCTAAGCATAGTCAGTCCACACCCCAGCTCAATAGAATGAATTGCTCTGATACTGTAATGTAACATCCCAATACTGAGAACCTAGTATATTGCGCATATACCTGGATAAGCAGTATTAGCTATGCTGCTTCTAGCCTATAACGACAACAACTAACCCAATCATTCATTCATATAAGTCAATATGGAGAGCCTGAAGAACAAAAAGCCCCCGAAGAACAAAAAGCCATATATATATATATATATATATATATATATATATATATATATATATACACACACACACACACACACATCATCATCCTCTCAAAGGCATACTATAATACATAACCTTTACAAAGACAAGGTAGCAGGAAAATAAATATATAGCATATTTATTTCAATAAACAAAATAAACTATGCTAGATCTTTAGTTTCTTCTACTTCCTTTTTTCCTGTACCTGGGTTTACATGGAAACACAGATGGGGTGAGAAATTAAAATTTCTCAGTGTATGCAATTCCAATACGAATGTTCATTCATTTACAACAAGTAAACAAACTACAACCATAAGATTAAGCCTGCCACATAATAAATGAGCCACTACTCCACACTATCAGAACATACATACTACTCTATGTAACGTTCACACGACAATCAATGATCTTAACCCATAGTGACCAAACGATAATCAACGATATCAAACAACTACCCATACAATCATAGGATATCATCGAGCAACCAACAAACAAGGTAACTGTCCATACAGCTACCAACAAATGCAATGCTTTATAGTATGATGTATGGTTATGCTCACACAAGATCCGAAGAATATGATGATGCAATGTTGATGCAGGTTTTTAGTTTTAGAAAACATATGCCACTTACTTGTTTCCCAAGAACCTCTGTCTCTTGTATATACAAAGTAGGATAAGCCAACAGCCTAAATCCCACTTAGTAATAAGTAAACACCTTCCCCTTACCAAAGTAAGAGTACTATTGTCACCCCATACCAGCAACCCTGACCACAATAGCATACTTGCTATGAGAATCTAGATCAACACCTTATTCTCAGGTCACATGGTTGTGCACACCATCTTAGGTTACAGTATATAGGAAATAAGACATAACAAGTTTAAAAAGAAGATTTGCAATATATTTCACAAATACATATAATCATCACTAGGTCTTTCCTAACCAAATGATTAAGCAAAACTAGTAAACCAACTAACTAAGCTCACTTATCACGTAAGATGCAAGGTCATGTTTCTAGTCTTTCCTATAACTCAAACCTTGTCTCACAAGGGAGTAAATGTCATCCATGCATCTTCAGCTCTACTTTCTACACAAAGGAGCAATCAATGCATGATAACAAGTACCACTTGCTAAGCACACTTAGCATACAACACCTAAGACCTCACTTCATCACTTCGCAAGTGAATCACAAGGCAACCACAAGTTGCTTAAGGTTCTAGGTATTGACCTATGGCGTTCTACTTCTCAAAGGATGCCTAGGGTTTCTCTCATCCTATCACATAGTTCACCTTATCCAAGTGAAAGGTTTAAACTAGATTACACGATCTCTTACCTCAACTCTATCACATAAAGGAACCATCCTATGTCTCTAGCATATCCTCAAGTTCAACCTTTAAGAACAAGAGAACATACACCATCTATGTGTTTTAAACTCAACTTTAACATTAAAGGAGTAAACTATGCATATAGGTAGGCATAATATACCAAACAACTTAAACAAGTTATTCATAGTACACCTTGTATTTAATTCTTAAAGCCCTTCTTATAAGGCAAATGGTTATTCTCTCCAAGAAGTACCACTTAGGGGTGTAAATTGGTTCAGATAACCGGAGCAATCCGACCAATCCGAACTGAACCAATTAAGTTGGTTTGGTTTGGGCATTTTGATTGGTTCAGGTAAAATCTGAATAAATAAGAGCTTAATTGGTTCGGTTCTCGGATTGAGAATTTCAAATCTGAAGAACTACCCGAACCAAGCCACTATTGCATGTACAGAGACATTAGATTTAGACATATGCATTTTCTTTTTCTTTCACAAAATCGTGCCTTTCAATTTTTTCCCAATTCTTTCGTGAGAGTGACTTAATTTTAGAAACTTGGAATATCCTATGGAAGGATCCTGATTCTTTTCGAGTTCTGTTCCCTTTTACATAGGCTCATGTTATATTTCTTTTAATTATGTCTTATTGTAAAATAAAAAGGCCTTCAAATTTACTAATTTCAAATCACTGAGTTTACCCTAGACATTTTGGCATAGCAAAAATGAATGCTTGTATACTTACTTAGTTTTAATTCTCAAGTTTTTTTATTTGTTGTTATACTTACTATTGTTGCTAATTAATCTTGTTTACCTTTTATGTTTATGTTTGAATTTTTAGAGTTGTGAGGATTATCTTCAAGTGTTGAAGTTGGACTTTAATAAGTCTTTGACAAGCTTTTAAGGTAACATTTATAAGTACATTAATTATGATTGATTGTTAAAATCTAGTATACTCAAATTCAAACATTTTGTTTGTCTTTATTGCACAATGTAGATGAAGTTGAAAGATAAATTCGATTTGATGAATCATGTTTAATGTAACACCCCAACTTTTGGATAAATGACTATTTTGTCCTGATTGTACTGTTTTATGTTTTTCTATATGTTATAAAATTAATTTGACTGTTTCGTGTTCGTATATGAGTGTTTTGTGTGATTTACTCTGAGTCAAGAAAATAATAATTTTCGGACTGGGGAAATCTTATTTTAATTATTTGGAGCGGGGGGATCTTACTAAACTCAATTCCGAGTGATACGAATATTAATCTTTTAATTTTTAGGATTTAACTGTGCAATAAAATAATTTTATATTATTATAATATTATTTTATTTAACAGTACCTACTGTCTCAAAAACAGTAGAAATCTGCTCCAAAACGACTATAGACCCAGAAAAGTTTGTGGGACCCGTGTTTAGTGAACCAGTCAACATTTCTGGCTAGACTAAATTCTAAGCTAATAGGAACAAGTAAACGATGTAGGCTTAAAAAGTTTGGACCAATAGAAATCAAGTCCACAAAAGTGGTTGGACTTGTTAAGATCAAACTAGAAAGCTTAACCAAGTTAGCTTAAAACCTAACTAAGTTAACATAGGAAGCTTGTTTAGTAACTAAATGAAGTAACCTAGTTAGCTATCTACTTAAGCTTTAGTTAGAGAATGTTCTCAAAATATCAAGACAAACTTAGTTAACCTAAGTAAATATATAGTTAAGCTAGTAACTAAACAAACTAATCAATTTCATCTAAGTGTAACTAGAAGACCAAATGAAGTACAAACTTGGTTTGCTTCTCTTTAGGGCCATTCGGCCAAGAGCATTCAAGAACCATCAAGAAGAGCTTAGTTACTTGCATGACTAGATTTTCTACACCAATGAGAGACAAGCTTGGAGGCAAAGCTTTGTATGTCATCCATTGATCAAATCTAAGGCCATTAGGTGCTAGGAGGAGTCAACAAAGGAGGCCACCTCCTTAGTGATTCCTACGGCCATGCATAGGAGGGAGGAGTGTCATTTGATCATTATTCATCTTCAACATTTACCTAAAGCAAGAAACCAAGAGAAAACTCCATAGCTTTCTTTTTTGAGAGCCATTCGGCCATCAACCCAAACCCACACCTATACTCGTCTAAAATTTCGTCTAACCTTATTTCTCAAACCCAAACAACATTCTAAGAACATCTCTAGTTAGAAATTTCTTCAAAAAAATTCATCTTGAGCTTGGAAAATCACTTTGGAGATTTTTCCTACAAGGTGAAGATTCTTGTTTTTCATTTCTAACATGATTTCTATGGTTCTAAGCCATGATTGATCCATGGTTTATGTTTTTCTCCTATAGTTATAACTCTTTAAATTTTTGTTTAAGATCTTTTAGGTTTTCTTGGAGGGTCACGAAATTCATAGGAAGAAGAATAGAAGGAGTTATCTTCCTTTAAGGTAAGAGGGAGATTTAATCTCATCAACCTTGTGTGGTGATGAGAAAATGGATTGTATGTGTGTGAAGAATCCATAAGGATTCACTTGTTTGGTTGTTTAGATGTTTTCCTATTTGTGTTTGATATTGTTTGTATGCATGTCTATAGCTTTAAAATATATTGCATATATATTTAAATGCATGATTATTAATTATGATGTGAATAACATGTAAGGATTGCATGAGTACTCTGAAGAACACAACATGGAGCTCATGGCTTCACCATGAAAAGAGAACCAAAATGTTCTCAACCATTTTCTAAAGGAAGGATTTAATGGAATTAGGTAAATTAATGAATTCCAAAATGATTTAGAAGATAGAAAATGATTTAAAGATCAAATGCAAAGATTTTGGGGAATTCAACCAACATGCCATTTTAATAGGTAATCAATCCAAATTTTATTTTCTAAGAGTAAACTATTTGTTTAGCCTAAAAAGAATTCAATTGCAATGAATTTTTAAGAACTAAGTAAGCAAACAAATTTTTATTAGAAACATAGCATAGAAGTGAAATCAACAAAACTCTTTGAAAAATACTTACCTTTGAATTTTAAAGTATGATAGTAATTTTCAAAGTGTATCTTGTAGTTATAAACTAAACAAAGGTATTTTCAAAGGAAAAACGTAGAAAATGCCTTTTTAATAGATTTTGTAGACAAAATGTTGTCAAAATTTATTAGAAATAGTCAAATAAAAGAGAAAGTTCATAATATAATTATAACATATGGAAAATATTCTACGTAGTTTAAAAGTATTAAAAATAGCTTACGCAGTTTTAAAATAGAGATTTTAAAGCTTTACGGCTGAGAAAACGATTTAAAAATCTTATACGATTGAAAAAACGATTTAAAAACACTACGCGATTTTAAAAATAGCAAAATATATTTACGCGATTTAAAAACGTTTGTAAAAGTGACACGATTGTGAAAACGCGATAAAATTTCTATGCGATTAATTAGAACAGTGAGTTTTGCTGTCGGGCCAAAATGGTGGACTCGGACGTGTTGAGATATGTTACTGTCATGTGGAGACATACTATATTTGAGAATGTTGAGATTGAGGGCATTTTTGTAAATATGATAATATTTTGAGACTAAGGGTAATTTGGTAATTATAGTTCTTATTCATGCATTAAGAGTTGTGCTGATTTGGTTGATATTGGCAATTGATTGACGAGACGAATTACACCGTGTTGTCGGTGTAATAAGCGTAGTGTGGTTCATTGAGTGGACTTGGAGGCATTAGTGTGCAGAGTATTCCACATGTGGACAGTTGGTCGCTCTTCTGGGTCATGGTAACTGGCAACACACTAATGATCTCGACACGCACTATACTTAATCAAGTTCTTCTGAAGGTTGTTTAGTACAATGCCTGTAGTGCACGACGTGTTTGGACTGTGTACTGCTACACAATGTTGGACTGTGGGCTATAGACACGACGTTGGACATTGTAATAGTTTGGTTGGGCAACCTGAGGTACTGATAGTTCTTTACGAGTCATTCTCTCTGATGTTTGTGTCTAGCTCCATGGAGTAGGATTGAGTCATATGCATCTGCAATTGTGTCATGCATCATAACATTATTATTTATGATATTATATATGTCAAATTGTGCAATTATTTATGATGTTATGGTATGCTTTATTGTATTAAACTGCAATATCTGTTATATTGTCATTTTCTTATTTGCCATGCTGGTATTGATGTAAATTGTCTCACCTCTTTATTTGTATGTGTTTCTGTATTATTATTTTATCTCTATAAAGAGTTTGAGGAAGAGGTAGAGGAACAGCCTCTAGAGATTCTGTATCCCGAAGATCAGCAGGAAGACGATCAGTTTGACGAGGGCAAGTCGTCCGATCATCCATACTATCTAGATTGATCTTGTGGTGATGGTGTTGCTGAGATTCCTAGGTTTTGTGATACTGGAGTTTCACGGAGGTTCGGAGGCCTGGCGACTGCGGGAGGATCAAGGATCGGTGATCTACTTAGGATATCTGACTGTGTTCCTACGTGGGGAGTTTGATGCGGAGCCTATTTTCACTACTACCTTGTATTTACATTTAGAGATGCCTTTAGAGCTGAGACGTAACTAGGGAGGACTTTTCTGTAACCCTAGTGAGATCAGTATTGTATCAACAGCACGGACTCCTGTCCATAGAGTTATGAGACATCCTGGATTTCTATCACCCGAGGTTTTCTCTGAGAGTGATCCTTCGGAGGGTTAGAAATTTGTGATGTGCACTTGGGCATGTCTATGTTTTGTATTATACTAACTCTTTACTGCTTTATTTAAATATTTTGTAGTTGTAAATTATTTGTATAACTGAAGACAAAATCATATATATATTATAGAGTGTGATAATAGTTTGCTTTATTTTATGTTCCGTGTTATTTTACTTAATGATATCCAGTATAAAAAGGAAAAATTTTACAACTCATATTAATTATGTATCAAATGTTTTATAACTTGGGGAAGGTTTTATTTTATTGCATCATAAATGTGGCATCCCTACAAGGGTATTACATTAGTTGGTATCAGAGCCCAAGTTAGAGTCTTTTGGGGTTGTGGTTGGGTCTGCTTTTGCTTGTGTTGTGTGATTCTCTGTGATTTATTTCCAAAAGGATACATCTAACTTCGTTTTGTTATGATTGAAGAAAGAGATGTCTGGCGGAAGGGGAACGCGTGCGAACGCGAATCGCAATGTGGACCCAATGATTGCAGCTACTGAGGCTATGCAGTGAATGGCGGAAGTGATTACTCAACAAAATTAGAGGGCAGCTCAACAACAAGATGCAATTGCTGATGCTCTGAATTTATCTGAGTTTAGGCACAATAACCCGCCGCAGTTTAGAGGCGAGTTTGACCCTGAGAAGGCAAGTATGTGGATATAAGACTTGGAAAGAGTATTTGAAGGAATGGGATGCACCGACAATAGAAAGGTGACATATGCTACCTTTATGTTGAGAGGAAATGGCGAGAATTGGTGGAGAGGAACCTGCCGATTATTGCAAGCTGAAGGAACTAAGATCACGTGGGAAGTGTTTAGTGAGGTATTTCTGGAGAAGTACTTTCCTGCAAGAGCCCGACATGCCAAGGAGATGGAATTTCTTGGTTTACGACAAGGCAACATGACTGTTGGGGAGTATGTAGCTAAGTTTGAGAGCTTGTCACAGTTCTCAAGATACTTTCAAATTCAACCTGATGAGGCATGGAAGTACCGTAAGTTTGAGGAAGGACTACGGGTAGAACTGAAGCGAGGAGTGCTACCCATGAGAATGAATGAGTTTCCTACTTTAATGGATACTTATAGACGACTCGAGGAGTTGGAACTGTCAAGAGATCCAAGAAATCGTAACTTTGGACTGACTAGGTTCCAAAGGGAAGGCAACAACAATAGCCGATTTCAGCGCAAGCCTTATGCGAGACCACCGGGGAATCAATCTCAACATCCACCTGTTGGGAGAAGTTTTAGTGGTAATAGAGCTGGTCAGAATATGGCGTTTACGCCAAGGTGTTTCAAGTGTGGAAAGAGTGGCCACATATCTAAAGATTGCTTAGTCAGAGGAACAATCTATTTTAATTGTAGGCATCCTGGACATGTTTCAAGGGATTGCACTCAGCCAGAGAGGAAGCCTACTGTGAGCAATGTTCGTGCTACTCAGCCACGGTCTGGAGGGCGAGTATATACAATGACTGGAACTGAAGCTTCACAGTCTGAGGATCTTATTCAGGGGGAAGGTGCCATTGAAGGTAATCTTCCTGTGTTATATGATTCAGGTGCAACACATTCATTTATTGTAGATGATTGTGTGGAACGATTGAAACTGCCTGTGTCTTCTCTGAGTTTTCAATTGATTGTTTCTACACCAACTGCCAAGCCTGTTGTTACATCTAAGATATGTTTGAATTGTCCTATTATTATAAAGGATCATGTGTTTTCTGTTAATTTGATTTGTTTACCTCTTGTTGAGATAGATGTAATATTAGGAATGGATTGGTTATCTTCTAACCATATCCTTATAGACTGTGCAAACAAAACCATAGTTTTTTCTAAGGAAGAAAGTTCTGGATTTTTTATTGTTGTTAAAGTCAAGTCTTATTGAGAGATGGAGCTCAGGGGTATATGTTATTATCTTCTCTAGAAGTCAAGAGTGAGAAAGATATGAATGCTATTCCTGTCGTCAATGAGTTTCCAGAAATTTTTCCTGATGACATACCTGGTTTGCCACCAAAAAGGGAGATCGAGTTTTCTATCGATTTAGTGCTAAGGGCAGGTCCTATTTCGATTGCACTGTATCGGATGTCGCTAGCGGAATTAGTAGAGTTGAAGAAGCAATTGGAGGAACTGTTAGAGAAACAGTTTGTGCGATCAAGTGTTTCACCGTGGGGAGCACCAGTGCTTCTAGTCAAGAAGAAGGATAGAACTTCTCATCTTTGTGTAGATTATCATCAATTGAACAAGGTTACTATAAAGAATAAGTATCCACTCCTGAGAATTGACGATTTGATGGACTAGTTGAAAGAAGCAGTTACGTTCTCTAAGATAGATCTACGATCAGGTTATCATCAGATTCGTGTCAAGGTAGATGATGTACCTAAGACAACTTTCCGAACTTCTTACGGGCATTATGCGTATCAAGTGATGTCGTTCGGAGTGACAAATGCTCCTACAATATTCATAGACTATATGAATACGATTTTTCATCTGTATCTAGACAGATTTGTTGTTGTTTTCATCGATGACATTCTGATCTATTCTCAATCTAAGGAAGAGCATGTTGAACATCTCGGTATAGTTCTTCAGATCTTGAAAGAGAAGAAGTTGTATGCAAAGTTGGTAAAGTGCGAGTTTTGGCTGGAGGAGGTTCAGTTTTTAGGTCACGTGATTTCCAAAGAAGGTATTGCGGTAGACCCATCGAAGGTGGATACCATTTTGTAATGGGAAAGGCCTAAGACAGTGACGGAAGTCCAGAGTTTTGTTGGACTGGTCGGATATTATCGGAGGTTCATAGAAGGTTTTTCCAAGATAGCTGGACCGCTTATGCAGCTCACAAGGAAGAGTCAAGCTTTTGATTGGATGGAGGAACGTGAAGCGAGTTTCCAAGAGTGGAAGAAAAGATTGACAACTGCACCAATGCTGATTTTACCAGATCCTAACAAGTCCTTTGAAGTGTATTGTGACGCTTTTTACCAAGGGTTAGGATGTGTGTTAATGCAGAATAGGAATGTGGTGGCTTATGCTTCTAGACAGTTGAAGGTTCATGAGAGGAACTACCCAGCGCATGATTTGGAACTAGCCGCCGTGGTTTTCGCATTAAAAGTGTGGAGGCATTTTCTGTATGGAGCTATGTTCAATGTCTTTAGCGATCACAAGAGTTTGAAATACTTGTTTGATCAAAAGGAATTGAACATGAGGCAGAGGCGATGGTTGGAATTCTTGAAGGATTATGATTTTCAACTTCAATATCATCCAGGAAAAGCGAATGTGGTGGCGGATGCCTTGAGTAGAAAGGTGATCAGTGTTTCTATGATGATGATAAAGGAGGAGGAATTGATCAACCAGTTCAGAGACCTATGGTTGTCGGTGGAATTGGTACCTGGAAAGATTCGTCTAGGTAAGGTTGTGATTTTGAATGACTTGCTAGATGTGATTCGAGACAAACAGGATGAGGATTTGTTTTTGCAAAACGAAAGGGAATTTTTGAAGCAAGGTCATAAGGCGACGGTGGAGGAAGGATTTGATGGGATCTTAAGATTTGAGGGAAGAGTTTGTATACCTGATGATCCCGAACTTAAGAAAGCAATTTTGGATGAAGCTCATACTAGTGACCTGAGTATACATCCGGGGATGACCAAGATGTATCAAGACTTGAAAAGGATGTTTTGGTGGCCAAGGATGAAAAAAGATGTAGCAGAACGTGTGGCGTCTTGTCTGGTTTGTCAGAAGGAAAAGGTGGAACATCAAAGACCTGCCGGTATGTTACAACCGTTAGCTATTCTAGAATGGAAATGGGATAGCATCTCAATGGATTTTGTTACCAGATTGCCAAGAGCAAGAAAAGGACATGATTCTATATGGGTTATAGTTGATAGGCTTACGAAGTCAGCACACTTCTTGCTGATCAATATTAAGTATTCGTTGGAAAGATTAACCCATATGTACATTAGTGAAATTGTTAGACTTCATGGTGTACCTACATGTAGAGTTTCTGAAAGAGATCTGAGGTTTACGTCAAGGTTCTGGCGAAGTTTACAAGAAGCCATGGGAACTAAACTGCGATTGAGTTCTGCTTATCACCCGCAGACTGATGGTCAGACGGAGAGGACAATACAGTCTTTGGAAGACTTGTTGCGCGCTTGTGTGTTGGAACAACGAGGGAGTTGGGATGAATTTTTATCTTTGATAGAATTCACCTACAATAATAGTTTTCACTCAAGTATAGGGATGGCACCCTATGAAGCGCTATATAGACGACGATGCCGAACACCTTTGTGTTGGTATCAAGATGGGGAGAGTATGACCATTGGACCAGATCTTGTGCAACAGACTACGGAAAAAGTGAAGATGATATAAGAGAAGATGAAGACGACTCAAAGCCGATAGAAGAGCTATACGAATAAACGGAGGCGACCTCTTGAATTTGAGGAAGGAGAACATGTGTTCTTAAGGGTAACGCCTATGACTGGTGTTGGAAGAGTTATCAAATCTAAGAAGCTCACTCCTAAGTTCGTTGGACCTTATCAGATTATTCTTCGCATAGGTCCCGTAGCCTACCAGATAGCTTTACCACCTTTTCTATCCAATCTACATAATGTATTCCATGTGTCTTAACTGAGGAAGTACATTCCCAATCCAACGCATGTTATACAACCCGATGAAGTACAACTGAAGGATAATTTGACATATGAGACACTTCTTGTTAGAATAGAGGATAGGAGAGTGAAGCAGCTTCGAGGGAAGATGATTGAGCTGGTAAAGGTAATATGGAACGATGTAACTGGAGATGCTATATGGGAGCTGGAGGATAAGATGAGGGAGCAATACCCTCAATTGTTTTGAGGTACGATCAATTTCGGGGATGAAATTTCTGTTAGTGGGGGAGAGTTGTAACACCCCAACTTTTAGATAAATGACTATTTTGTCTTGATTGTACTGCTTTATTTTTTTTTGTATGTTATACAATTAATTTGGCTGTTTCGTGTTCGTATATAAGTGTTTTGTGTGATTTACTCTAAGTCAAGAAAATAATAATTTTCAGGCCGGGGAAATCTTATTTTAATTATTCGGAGCTGGAGGATCTTATTAAACTCAATTCTGAGTTATACAAATATTAATCTTTTAATTTTTAGAATTTAATTGTGCAATCAAATAATTTTATATTATTATAATATTATTTTATTTAACAGTACCTAATGTCTCAAAAATAGTAGAAATCTGCTCCAAAATGACCATGGACCCGAAAAATTCTGTGAGACCCGCGTTTAGTGAACCAGTCAACGTTTCTGGCTAGACTAAATTCTAAGCCAATAGGAACAAGTCAACGATGTAGGCTTGAAAAGTTTGAACCAATAGAAATCAAGTCCACAAAAATGGTTGGACTTGTTAAGATCAAACTAGAAAGCTTAACCAAGTTAGCTTAAAACCTAACTAAGTTAACATAGGAAGCTTGTTTAGTAACTAAATAAAGTAACCTAGTTAGCTATCTACTTAAGCTTTAGTTAGAGAATGTTCTCAAAATATCAAGACAAACTTAGTTAACCTAAGTAAATATATAGTTAAGCTAGTAACTAAACAAACTAATCAATTTCATCTAAGTGTAACTAGAAGACCAAATGAAGTACAAACTTGGTTTGCTTCTCCTTAGGGCCATTCGGCCAAGAGCATTCAAGAACCATCAAGAAGAGCTTAGTCACTTGCATGACTAGATTTTCTACACCAATGAGAGACAAGCTTGGAGGCAAAGCTTTGTATGTCATCCATTGATCAAATCTAAGGCCATTAGGTACTAGGAGGAGTCAACAAAGGAGGCCACCTCCTTAGTGATTCCTACGACCATGCATAGGAGGGAGGAGTGTCATTTGATCATTATTCATCTTCAACATTTACCTAAAGCAAGAAACCAAGAGAAAACTCCATAGCTTTCTTTTTTGAGAGCCATTCGGCTATCAACCCAAACCCACACCTATACTCGTCTAAAATTTCGTCCAACCTTATTTCTCAAACCCAAACAACATTCTAAGAACATCTCTAGTTGGAGATTTCTTCAAAAAAATTCATCTTGAGCTTGGAAAATCACTTTGGAGATTTTTCCTACAAGGTGAAGATTGTTGTTTTTCATTTCTAACATGATTTCTATGGTTCTAAGCCATGACTGATCCATGGTTTATGTTTTTCTCCTATAGCTATAACTCTTTAAATTTTTGTTTAAGATCTTTTAGGTTTTCTTGGAGGGTCACAAAATTCATAGGAAGAAGAATAGAAGGAATTATCTTCCTTTAAGGTAAGAGGGAGATTTAATCTCGTCAACCTTGTGTAGTGATGAGAAAATGGATTGTATATGTGTGAAGAATTTATAAGGATTCACTTATTTGGTTGTTTAAATGCTTTCCTATTTGTGTTTGATATTGTTTGTATGCATGTCTATAGCTTTAAAATATATTGCATGTGTATATAAATGCATGATTATTAATTAGGATGTGAATAACATGCAAGGATTGCGTGAGTGTTCCAAAGAACACAACATGGAGCTCACGACTTCACCATGAAAAGAG
Organism: Ormosia emarginata; assembly: GCA_029884605.1. Lineage (NCBI taxonomy): Eukaryota > Viridiplantae > Streptophyta > Magnoliopsida > Fabales > Fabaceae > Ormosia > Ormosia emarginata. Next base: position 3,312,052 of record JAQQTP010000042.1, on the reverse strand, counting down.
AACCAAAATATCCTCAACCATTTTCTAAAGGAAGGATTTAATGGAATTAGGTAAATTAATGAATTCCAAAATGATTTAGAAGATAGAAAATGATTTAAAGATCAAATGCAAAGATTTTGGGGAATTCAGCCAACATGCCTTTTTAATAGGTAATCAATCCAAATTTTATTTTCTAAGAGTAAACTAGTTGTTTAACCTAAAAAGAATTCAATTGCAATGAATTTTTAAGAACTAAGTAAGCAAACAAATTTTTATTAGAAACCTAGTATTGAAGTGAAATCAACAAAACTCTTTCAAAAATACTTACCTTTGAATTTTAAAGTATGATAGTAATTTTCAAAGTGTATCTTGCAGTTATAAACTAAACAAAGGAATTTTCAAAGGAAAAACGTAGAAAATACCTTTTCAATAGATTTTATAGACAAAATGCTGTCAAAATTTATTAGAAACAATCAAATAAAAGAGAAAGTTCATAATATAATTATAACGTGAGGAAAATATTCTATGCAGTTTAAAAGTATTAAAAATAGCTTAGGCAGTTTTAAAATAGAGATTTTAAAGCTTTATAGTTAAGAAAATGATTTAAAAATCTTACGCGATTGAGAAAATGATTGAAAAATACTACGTGATTTTAAAAATAGCAAAATATATTTATGCAATTTAAAAATGTTTGTAAAAGTGACACGATTGTGAAAACGGGATAAAATTTTTGCACGATTAATTGGAACAGTGAGTTTTGCTGTCGAGCCAAAGTGGTGGACCCAGACGTGTTGAAATATGGTATTGTCAAGTGGAGACGTACTATATTTGAGAATGTTGAGATTGAGGGTGTTTTTGTAAATATGATAATATTTTGAGACTAAGGGTAATTTGGTAATTATAGTTCTTATTCATGCATTAAGAGTTGTGCCGATTTGGTTGATATTGGCGATTGATTGACGAGACGAATTACACCGTGTTGTCGATGTGATAAGCATAGTGTGGTTCATTGAGTGGACTTCGAGGCATTAGTGTGCGGAGTATTCCACATGTAGACAGTTGGTCGCTCCTCTGGGCCGTGGTAACTAGCAACACATTAATGATCTCGACACGCACTATACTTAATCAAGATCTTGTGAAGGTTGTTTAGTACAATGCCTGTAGTGCACGACGTGTTTGGACTGTGTACTACTACACAATGTTGGACTGTGGGCTATAGAACCGACGTTGGACAGTGTAATAGTTTGGTTGGGCAGCCTGAGGTATTGATAATTCTTTACGAGTCATTCTCTCTGATGTTTGTGTCTAGCTCCATAGAGTAGGAATGAGTCATATGCATCTGCATTTGTGTCATGCATCATAACATTATTATTTATGATATTATATGTGCCAAATTGTGCTATTATTTATGATGTTATGGTATGCTTTATTGTATTAAACTGCGATATCTGTTATATTGTCGTTTTCTTATTTGCCATGTTGGTATTGATGTAGATTGTCTCACCTCTTTATTTGTATGTGTTTCTATATTATTATTTAATTTCTGTAAAGGGTTTGAGGAAGAGGTAGAGGAACAACCTCTAGAGATTCTGTATCCTGAAGATCAGCAGGTGGACGATCAGTTTGACAAGGGCGAGCCATCCAATCATCCATACTATCTAGATTGATCTTGTGGTGATGGCGTTGCTGAGATTCCTAGGTTTTGTGAGACTGGAGTTTCACGGAGGTTCGGAGGCCTGGTGACTTTAGGAGGATCGAGGATCGGTGATCTACTTGGGACGTATGACTATGTCCCTGCGTGGAGAGTTTGAAGCGGAGCCTGTTTTCACTACTACCTTGTATTTACATTTAGAGATGCCTTTAGAGTTGAGACGTCACTAGGGAGGACTTTTCCGTACCCCTAGTGAGATCAGTATTGTATCAATACCACGGACTCCTGTCTGTAGAGCTGTGAGACATCCTGGATTTCTATCATCCGAGGTTTCCTCTGAGAGTGATCCTTCGGAGGGTTAGAAATCTGTGATGTGCACTTGGGCATGTCTATGTTTTGTATTATACTAACTCTTTACTGCTTTATTTAAATATTTTGTAGTTGTAAATTATTTATATAACTGAAGACAAAATCATATATATATATTATGGAGTGTGATAATAGTTTGCTTTATTTTATGTTCCGTGTTATTTTACTTAATGATATCCAGTATAAAAAGGAAAAAATTTACAACTCATATTAATTATGTATCAAATATTTTATAACTTGGGTAAGGTTTTATTTTATTGCATCATAAATGTGGCAACCCCACAAGGGTGTTACATTTAATGAATCATTTTTTTTATGTTTGGATTGAGTTTTGACTGAGTTTGGATTAACTGTGGATGATGTCTATTATTATGTTTGTATTGGTTATATATTGATATTGGATAAAAGTCATGTATATCATATGGCTAGTGGTTTTGCTTTGGCTATCCTCTTAATCATTTTCTATTACCTATTTATGATACCACAAAAATTGTGTGACATATTTGATCTTTACCAAGATTATGCTTTTGACTGCTATCCTGTTATTGCCTGAACTTTTTTATTATGTATTCTATTTTTCTATCGCCTACTAGAAAGTTTTCTTTTCTCACCATTTTAGCATTTTGGATTTGATATAAACAGGAAATTTCAAAGACCAATGATCGTGTGACTCAATTTGAAATTGAATGTTCATTGCCTGATGGAAAATTAAAGGTTAGTCTATGTTCTAATATTATTTGAAATTTTAGATACATTATGTGCACTTTTCTGTATTACATGTATAATCGTTTAACTAATTTTTATATTAAAAAAAATAATGGTCAACCTGATCACCTGAACTAAACCAAACCATAGATGTTTGGTTTGGTTTGGTTCGGATTCGGCTATCAAAAAACAAGAAAACCAAACCAAACCGAACTAATTGATTTTGATTGGTTCTGATTTTTTTCCCTAAAATCCGAACCAAACCACCCACTTCACCCCTAGTACCACTAGACTATTTGTATCTAGAATCCTACACCATCACTTCACAAGTGATTTAGAAGTCAACCTCATGTTGACCAAGGTTCTAAAGACTACCTGATTGCATTCCAACACACTTGGGAATACTCCTAACCAAGTGATAAACCAATACTATGACTCAATTTGAAATTGAATGTTCATTGCCTGATGGAAAATTAAAGGTTAGTCTATGTTCTAATATTATTTGAAATTTTAGATACATTATGTGCACTTTTCTGTATTACATGTATAATCGTTTAACTAATTTTTATATTAAAAAAAATAATGGTCAACCTGATCACCTGAACTAAACCAAACCATAGATGTTTGGTTTGGTTTGGTTCGGATTCGGCTATCAAAAAACAAGAAAACCAAACCAAACCGAACTAATTGATTTTGATTGGTTCTGATTTTTTTCCCTAAAATCCGAACCAAACCACCCACTTCACCCCTAGTACCACTAGACTATTTGTATCTAGAATCCTACACCATCACTTCACAAGTGATTTAGAAGTCAACCTCATGTTGACCAAGGTTCTAAACACTACCTGATTGCATTCCAACACACTTGGGAATACTCCTAACCAAGTGATAAACCAATACTATTACATACAAATTCTAACCTACCTATCCAATAAGGTAGAAAGAACTATGTGACTAGTATTCTCATACCTAAAACCTCTCATCATCACTTCACAAGTGAATTCTAAGTCAACCTCATGTTGATCAAAGTCTTAGATTATCCCTAAGGCATTCGATATCCCAGAGATTACCTAAGGTTTCTTATGACTTCCCATATGTGGTAGGATGTTATTCTATTTAGGCAATAACTCCACTAGTGTCTCAACACACTAAGAAAAGTATATATGAGTGATCCCAACACTTAAGAAAGCTCATTTCTTCCAAAACAACACTTTACCCTTTTTGCTCAATCTCAACCTTTGACCTTTACTCAGTAAAATGAGCATAACTTAAGCTACAGATATTGAAATCAGGTCATTTCAGTGCCATTGGAAAGCTAAGAGAAAGAGCTACAACTTTCATGAAGACTACGAAAGCTAGTTCCCAATCTATCTTAGGACATGACCCATGTTGTTTGACATGGCCACCCCCATGTTGTTTGACATGGCCACCCCCATGTTGTACTATGTCTGCACAGTTTCAAGAAATTGAACTGGCAGGGAGGGACACGACCCCACCCATGTCTTCGGACATGGGTCGTGTTGCTTTGACAGCAGCACTGCAGAAAATTCTACACTACCTAGCTATTGTTCCTTTGGCCAAAAACACGAGATTTGATCCCTTCAAACTTGTTTCTTGATGATTTTAAGTACCAAACAAGTTCACAAACATGAAGGAAACATAAAACACCAATTGATTTCATCAAAAATGGATCAAAACAATAAATCACTCATCTAAACCCCTAAAATCATCACTAAGAGCATTTCAGGTCCAAATGGAGAATTATCAGTTTCTAATCCAAACTATTGGCATGAACAAGCCATAAACCACATTTAAAACTTATCCAAGCAAGAAAATCACTTCAAACGCCATAAGAACTCAATTTGGCATATTAAACCTCAAATTAGCCTAACATGAGAAATGAGTAGGAATGAGAGTTTGACTTTAGAAACCCCTACCTCTTGTGTAGAAAAGATGAGGATCTTGAAGTCTTGATCTTGTTCTTGAATCCTTCTTCAACCTTGATCCTTGGTCCTCTAGCTTTTCCTCCTCATTTCTTCTTCTCCCCCACAGTTTCCCTTTCCCCCTTTCTCTTTACTGTTTTCGTTTGTGGTTGTCATAAGAGAAATGAAGAGAAGAAGTTAGAATTGGCTTCTTAAAGCCAATCACTAAAGGGTACCAAAAATCTCGATCTACTAAGAACACTTAGATATCTCCAAATCCAATTTTCTTGCAGCCAACAAGTTTAAAATAAATCACAGGATTCATCAAAAATCTTGTTGCATAAAAAACATCATTTTCCATATCTATGACTAGTCAATCCGGTATTAAAATACACAACCAGTATGCTTAAAAATACCAACTGACTCCGAAAATTCTCAAACTTTAACCACATCCCAGAATACACATTTATGACCCAGAAATAAATTATCCACATCTATTTCCATTAGTTAAGCCATTTAACCTAATAACTGAGTCATTTTAAGATATTTTTCACCTGTCGATTTGCAACAAAGTCCCTAAACTAACTCAGATTGTCACAAAATTCAACAGACATGTTAAGCAAGTATTACGCTACCTTTGTATCCAGATACAAGCTTAACATGTTTTCCAGGGTGTTGTTACATGATGAGGTAGTGTGATAGATGCAAGTAAACTAAGATGGATTGGTAGTGTTTTTCCTACAAATGTGACCTTATATGATAAGTACTATCATTTAGCTAGAAGGAAAGGAGTCAGAAGTTCCTAAGGGGACAAGTATTCCTAATCAAGAGCTAGGGTTACTTGTAGTTAAGGTTATAGATTTTCCTCCCTACAACAGGTAAGCATAAGAAGCTAAAGTTCCTAGTAGAACATGTTTGGGCTTTAAATGAGCTAAGTGTGTAAGTATGAATGTATGATTAACTTGGTTTATCTAAATACTTGTAACGCCCCTTTTCCTTAATACCGCAAAGAAGGAACGTCACACCATAATACAAAAGAAACGAAATAAATTGTGGAAAATAATCAGTACGTTAATTAATTAAGACCCAGTTCATTATTTACACAAGATTAAATAGTTTGTATTCTTAGATGATGTTACCAAGTGGCCTCAAACTCAAGAGGGGGTGAATTAAGTTTATGAAATATTTTCACAAATCTTTCGCAAAGCACTTGTTTATCAAATTTTCGTTGAAGCAATTGTTTAATTGAAGTGAATAGATAAATGAGATCAAATGAATCACTCACAAATAAACAACCTAAGATAGAAAGTATTCAAACAATGCAAGATATCAAACTTAACTCAAGCATATATAATTAAAGTATGAAGTAAAGAGATAGAGTTGAGAAGAACAAACACAAGGATTTATCCAGGTTCAGCCACGCCTTGTGACCTACGTCCAGTCCTCAAGCAAACCACTCGAGATTTTCCACTAAACTTCAAGCTTGAACGGGTGCTTAAAAACCTTTACACAATAGAGCACTCACCACACCTTAGGATACCTCACCCTTTGTGCTTGAGCCTCAAAACCGGGATACCTCACCCTTTGTACTAGAGGGATACCTCACCCCCTTTACAACCTTTGAAGGATACCTCATTTTCTTTATAACAAGGGATACCTCACCCTTTACACTAGATGGATACCTCACTCCCTTTACAAAAAATTAAAGTGTTTATAAGATGAAACTCTCACAAGAGTAGATTACACAAATTGAAGCCCTATGATGCTCTTCAAGAATATCCCAAATATGTACAAAAATAAAGCACAAATGATTTAATGATGAATCTCGGATTATAGTGATTGAAAGATGTTTCTCAATTGTTGGTTAGCCATAAATGATGCCCCAAGATGTGTATTTATAAGTTTTTAGATCAATAGAGCCATTGGAGGCTTTAATGGGCAACATTAAATGCCAAATAATATAGTCGTTGGGCATGTCAGAATGCTGGTAATCGATTACATGGCTATATGAACCTATTCTTGGCTTTCTGGGCTTGTGGTAATCAATTACCAGACCTATGTAATCAATTACATGCTCTCTGACTTTCTGGTAATCGATTACATGGCCGTTTTAATGTGTTCTTTCCTTTCTGGATAGATGGTAATTGATTAAAATATTGATGTAATCGATTACAAGGTTTCTGTTTAGCCTGTAATCGATTACCACACATATGTAATCGATTACATTACACTTTAAACACAATTTTCAAGCCCAATTAAGTCTCCAGGCCATTTTTATCATTGGGGTACTTGGACTAAACAAGATTTATAAATGTTTAACATAATCTAAGATTGAAATCAATATTTCTTTAAAATATGAACTTTAAAAAACAAGTTGATTTACAAGATCTTTGAAAAATCATTTGAATATAATTGAGATACCTTGAGAGCATTTCACATTGATGTTCTAAGACCTATATCTAATATACCTCTTTTGATCTTAGTCTTCTTCTTTTGATCTTAATCTTCATCTTGACTTTGTTATCATCAAAAATTCATTTGATATGCTTCAAAACATAAGCACTCACATTCTCCCCCTTTTTGATGATGACAAAATAAACATTGACAAGAGAGAAATATTTGCATTTATTTATCTAGTAGAGATTAAGTGCAACTCTCCCCCGTAATGTATGCATGAGATAGGATAAATGATTTTCATGTGAAAGCACAAAACTCCCCCGTACACATGCAACATGTTTCACTAATCTTTCCCCTGTTGGCATTATCAAAAACAACATAAGCATTTAGCATTGTATAATCATTTCAGCCTAGCAGGATCAATATCATAGTATAAATAGTTTAGTACATCAATATGTGATACCAATAGCAAATGCATGTGAAAAGAATCTTAGATAGTATTTATCATTTATGCCAAAAGAACTCAGAGTCATATACAAGAGCAAATGTGGTTAGATAAAGATTAAGCATAAGGAAAGCATCATGAAAGAATAGAACATCAAGATTAAGCAAGATTATGAAAAATAAGGCTTTGTAATCGATTACCCTTTTATTGTAATCAATTACACATGTTCTGTTTTCCTTGTAATTGATTTCAAAGTTTGTGTAATCGATTACATTGGAGGTGTAATCGATTACCAGCTTTCTGACTTGGCTTGGAACACTTCGCAGAGCCTTTGTAATCGATTATAAAGGTCTTGTAATCGATTACCAAATTACTAAAACTCAGTTTTTGCACTTTAAACAGTAAATAACCAATTTTAAACCTTTCAAATTTGTTCCAAAACATCTCAAATCAATTCCAAATATCATGCAAGCATACAATCTAATCAGATTATGATCCAAAACTCATAATTATGCAAAATTGCTACTTTTACCAAGATTTACACCATTTTGATGGATTGGTGAAGATTTTGAGCTTCTTGGAGGTCTTTGACATGAGGAAGCTCCTGCAAAATAGCTAAAGGGGAACCTCTGACGCTCAAGTTAGTATTGGATTCAAAATTGATTAAATCAAGGTAGTTGTGCAGTAAAAACACCATATTATGCAGTAAATTTCAGATTATGCAGCAAGAAAACAAATTATGTAGAAGATTGTGACTTTATGCAGCAAGAGTGATAAGTTATGCATCATTTTGCAAAAAATCACGGATTATGTAGTAAAATCTTGCATTATGCAGAAAAATGCATATAATGGAGCAAATTGGTGAATTTATGCAGCAAAATTATGCAACATGAGTTTAGATGCATGATTGATCCAATATGCCAAGTTCAAGAATGTTTTATATCAAATATGCTATTTCAAATAAGAAGTGAACTTATCTAGCATATTATCACATATAGAGATTTTTAAGATATCAAGCTAGAAAAGTACAACTTCAAAGCAAGTTAAAGCATAAGACACATCTCCACTTATCAAAAGGTTACAAGTCCAAGCTTCTTGGAGACAAGGAAGAGAACTTGGAGAATTTTCTAATCTTGTGCTTGGAGCAGCAACTTTTAAGATTCCAAAGTCAATTCTTGGCCTTCAAGCACACCTATAACACACTTCAATTTTTCACCTTTGGTCCCCACATTGTCTTGGGTCCTTGTGTGTTGGAGTTAGGAAAGGTGTCTTTAGGAATCCAAATCATTTTAGTTCCAACCTTGTTATTAATATTCTTTCTTACATTACAAGTTGATGCACTATGTCCTTTCTTGCCACAATGAAAACACTTTGTAAAAGGACTTGTTGATGTTCTTGAGGGAACAAAGAATTTCTTATAAAGTTTTTGTTGATTTTTGGGATTGTACCCTAAACTAGCCTTTTGAAACACACATCTTTGTTTCCTAAGCAATATGTTCAAATTATCTCTTCCAAAGGTAAATTTTGAAAGAGTATTTTTCAAGTCTTCAATTTTCTTTTCAAAAGTTTTGCATGATGAGTAAGAAAAGGATGTAGATGCATTATCAAGTGATGAACATATCATGCATGAAGAATTAGCATCAATAAGTCCAAGAGTTTCATTTTCAATTTTAAGTTCCTCAATTTCCTTGTTTAGAATAGAGATTTTGTTTTCAAAAGAGGAAATTGTTTTCTTAGATGATGAAACAAGTTTTACAAGTCTCATAGATTCATTATACAATTCTTCAAATGCATCGTGCAAATCATCATAGGAAGGGGAAAAATTTGATTCAAAATTTGAGGATTTTACCTCTATGTCATCTTCAACTTCCTCTTCTCCTCTAGCCATGAAACATAGATTGGCTCTCCCATTATCCTAGCTATCGGTTGAATCCATGTCATTATCATCCCAAGCTATGTAGGCTCTTTTTTCCTTCCTCTCCTTTGAGGACCTCTTCTCATACTTTTCCACTTTCTTTTGATAGATTGGGCACTCCATCTTCATGTGACCCAATTCTCCACATTCATAGCATTTAGGAGTGGATGAGGTTCCTTCCCATTTGTTATAGACATTCTTTTAGGGAAAAGGAGGTCTTCTTTGAGTTTCATTCTTCTTGAAGAATCTGTAAATTTTTGTACTAATAGGCCAAGATTCTCCTCACTTATTTCCAAGTCATCTCCATCATCTTCATCACCATCATTGATCATAGAGGAGGTGGCCTTGAGAGCAATTCCCTTCTTTTTCTTGTCAAGCCCCTCATTTTGGATGAGTTTATTCAAGTCCAATTCAAGTTCTTGGAGCTTGCCAAAAAGCGTGGCTAGGGTCATGGTTGAGAGATTTCTTGACTCCGCAATAGCCGTCACTTTAGGTTGTCAATGTCTGCTCAAACATCTCAACACTTTGTTAACAAGATCTTTATTAGGAAAAGTTTTTCCCAATGAGGCAAGATGATTTGTAATATGTGTGAATCATTTTTGCATTTCTTGAATGCTTTCACCTTGGTTCATTCTAAAAAGTTCATACTCATGAGTGAGAGTATTTATCCTTGATCTTTTCAGTTCACTAGTACCCTCATGAGTTACTTGTAAGGTGTCCCACATTTCTTGGGCAGATTTACAATTTGAGACTCTAAAGAACTCTTCATACCCCAAAGCAGTGGTAATGATGTTTTTGGCTCTCAAATTATATTGGACCTTCTTTTTATCATCATCTGTCCATTCACTTCTTGGTGTATTAATCCTTACACCATTTACAACTTATGTGGGGACAAAAGGGCCATTTTCAACAACATCCTACACATCTAAGTCAATAACTTCAATAAAAATTTTCATTCTTTCTTTCCAATAAGCATACCCATCCTCATTGAAAAAGGGAGGTCTATAAAGAGAAGAACTTTCAGAAAAACCATTTGAAGAGGCCATCACTTTCTCTTGAAGCTGCTAATCTCTTTACACAAGAGCCTAGCTCTGATACCACTTGTTACTAAGTGGCCTCAAACTCAAGAGAGGGGGTGAATTGAGTTTATGAAATATTTTCGCAAATCTTTCGCAAAGCACTTGTTTATCAAATTTTTGTTGAAGCTATTGTTTAATTGAAGTGAATAGATAAATGAGATCAAATGGATCACTCACAAATAAATAACCCAAGATAGAAAGTATTCAAACAATGCAAGATATCAAACTCAACTCAAGCATATATAATTAAAGCATGAAGTAAAGAGATAGAGTTGAGAAGAACAAACACAAGGATTTATCTTGGTTCAGGCACCCCTTGTTACCTACGTCCAGTCCTCAAGCAAACCACTTGAGATTTTCCACTAAACTTCAAGCTTGAACGGGTGCTTGAAAACCTTTACACAATAGAGCACTCACCACACGTTGGGATACCTCACCCTTTGTGCTTGAGCCTCAAAACTGTAATACCTCACCCTTTTCACTAGAGGGATACCCCACCCCCTTTACAACCTTTGAAGGATACCTCACTTTCTTTACAATAAGGGATACCTCACCCTTTAGACTAGAGGGATACCTCACCCCCTTTACAAAGAATCAAAGTGTTTACAAGATAAAACTCTCACAAGAGTAGATTACACAAATTGAAGCCCTATGATGCTCTTCAAGAATATCTCAAATATGTACAAAAATAGAGCACAAATGATTTAATGATGAATCTCAGATTATAGTGATTGAAATATGTTTCTCAATTGTTGGGTAGCCATAAATGATGCCCCAAGATGTGTATTTATAAGTTTTTAGATCAATAGAGTTGTTGGGGGCTTTAATGGGCAACATTAAATGCCAAATAATATAGCCGTTGGGCATATTAGAATGCTGGTAATCGATTACATACTCTTGGTAATCGATTACATGGCTATATGAACATGTTCTTGGCTTTCTGGGCTTGTGGTAATCGATTACCAGACCTGTGTAATCGATTACACGCTCTCTGACTTTCTGGTAATCGATTATATGGCCATTTTAACGTGTTCTTGCCTTTCTGGGTAGATGATAATCGATTATGTAACACCCCAAATTTCCTATCTATTAGACAGTAATTTTGACAGTTAACAGAATTTTACTGTTTAGTGATTTCTGTGTACTGTAAAATTATTTTAAGTATTCCGTCAGCGTATTTGATCGTTTTGAGTGATTTATTCTGTGTCAAGAAAATAATAATTTTCAGGCCGGAGAAAATCTTTATGTATTTATTTCTCTTGATTGTTCATTATTTTTAACAATTTGATTTGATTTTCATACGTTTTCTAATATTTGGATTTTTGTGGATGATTATAAATTTTTATATTTATTAGATTGTTTTTGGGCTGTTTGTAGGCCTAGGTGGCCTTACGTGGGCCCAAGTGGGTCCCACAAAGTGAAAATTTTTCTGCGGATAGAAAAATTTGTACTGTTTAGATGGAGACAGGGGATCTTACTAAACCTGAATCTGGAAACAGTTTTAAAAAATTTCTTATGCTGTGTTTTGTACTGTATTTAATTATCGGGCGATAAAAATACAGCAAATATATTCTTTCGTGAGGTTATAGCAGATAAAAATAGAAATTATACTGCTTAAGTCAACAATAGTGGTTATGACAACTTTTGACGGACCAATAAGAAACAAGTTTAATTCTTTTGACAGACCAATAGGAAGCAAGTCTAATATTGAAGACTTTGATATCAACCGTCGATTTAATCAACAGTGTAGGATTAGTCTAATAAAATGGCTATGACCATTTATAACCAATGGATTTAGATTTAGATCAAGAGTGGAGATTTGGTCTTGCAAAGTGGCTAGGACCATTTGTGACTGTTGGATTTGGATTTAATCAACAGTGGAGATGGATCATTTATAACCATTGGATTTGGATTTAATCTATGGTTGAAATTTAGTCTTATATAATGGCTTGGACTTCAATTGTGACCCTCGGATGGCAACATGGAAGGAAATATCTTGACCATTCATTTAGTAGCTTCATCTAATGGCTAAGATTAAAGGAGGAAGAAGATCCAATGGTCCAAGTTTGTTACTATCACTTGGAAACTCTTCAATAATTTGGTGCCTTTGATTAACACTCTAATAATTCACTCATTTCTCACTTACTCTCCACGGCAATGCAAGGAAAAAGGGGGCCAAAAGCTTTTCATGCATTTGCTATCTCACTTCATCACCTTTCCTCTCAAATGATTTAATATCAATCATTTGTTCAAATAATTCACTCTTTTCTCTCTTCATTCTACAGCTATGCATTCTCAAAATGGATTCAACTAATTCAAGTAGTCAACAATAAATGGCTTACTTCTTGGAAGCACTCCACGACCAAGAAATAATGGAGGACAAGGAAATCTATATTAAATGGATTTGTCACCTTTCTAGCAACTATTTAATATATAGATATATCTCACTTTTCTTTCCATTCATTTCCATGCATTCCCACGGCAACGGAGAGCAAAAATTGCTCTAAATTATTACATCTTTGTGATATATATTAGATTGTCTTTAATTGAACAAAGTGGTAAGACTAAGTCAACAATGGTGGCTACTTCATTTGCTTCTACGGCCATGCATCAAATTGGAAGACAAATTTTACATTCAAATAATACTTGGTCATTCTTCTAATAATAATTGAAGAAGCTATACAAAGTTAGACAACTTTGGTGGCTATTCCTTCTAATTCCTACGGCAATGCATGCTTGGTGAAAGAAAAATATGCTATCTTTAATTCATTTCTATCACTTTTGTTTCAAGATGGCTCACGGCCAAGTATCTTTGGGGGGGGCTAAATATTAACTCCTCACTTGATTCCTATCACCTTTCTATAAGTTAACAAAACAAAATCTCTCTCACCTTTCTCTCAAAACAAGTTCATGGCTATGAAGGCTTTAGGAAGCCAATTTTGTGACTTGAATTTATTTGAACATCTTTTCGATTTCAAGAACCAAAGAACCATATCAAATTTCTCTCCACTTTCTCCTCCAAGCAAGTTTCAGCCATGACACCTAAGAATGCCCTCCATCACTCAAATTTTATCCAACCTTATTTCTTGAATCCTTACCTCATTCTAAGAACATCTCTAGTTATGAGTTTTCACCAAATCATCCATTTTAAGCTTCAAATCCAAGCTTCAAATTTCTATCAAAAAGGGTAAAGTTCATATTTCTTCACCCAATCTTTTAGTTTTAATTTTCTAAACCATGCTTGAACCATGGTTTTACCTATTCTTTTACTTGTTATTGATTTTAAGATTTGTTTATGATTTTTAGGGATTTTTCCATGAAGCTCTACGAAATTGGTAGGAAGGAAAACTAAGTGTTTTCACTTCATTCTTTATCTTAACCAAGTCTAAGAAGCCTTTCTTTCACAAAAATCAAAATCTCCAACCTTGTTCTTCAAGAGGAATTTTGGCTATATCACCCAAAATCACCATTCAATCTCTTTTAATTTCATCCAACCATAGATCTTGAATCTACATGATATTCTAAGCAACTTTCATGTTGGAGACTTTCTCTAAATCATCCATCTTCAACCTTGTTCTTCAAACTAAAGATTGGAGCTTTATTGGTGAAGTTTGTTAATCTTCACTTTTGTTTTGATTTTCAAGGTTCTAAGCCATGTTTGATCCATGGTTTATCTTGTTTAAGCTTGATTTACTAATAAATATATGTTTTGTTTTGTATTTGAGAAGCTCTTTGTGGTGAAGGACTTGGAAAAAGAAGCAAAGCAAGAAACTTTTGAGGATCTTCAAGAGGTAAGAGGGAGAATCATCTCACCAACCAAGTATGGTGGTGAGAGATGGTTGTGTATTTGATGGATGGTGAATCCATGTGAGGATTCATATCCATGGTCATGTAATTATTTGTGGGTGTTTATGTGTTTATGTGGTTTATATGCTTAGCATGGTTTATTTGTGCTTACATGCTTAGTATGATTTATTGTCTTAATTATGGCATGCTTATGGTATTTATGATGAAATATGTATATATATGTCATGATTTGATGATGAAAAAGAAAACAATTTTTGGTTCCAAAGAACCATAGAGGCACACGGCCTCAAGGGTGATTTTTAAGTAAAAAGATTCTAAGTATTTTATTAATCATGACTTTTAAATGAAAAGAGCAATGAGTTGATGATTTTAAGGATTTGCAAAGAAAGTGAAAAATGAAAATGAACAAATGATTTGATTTCAAAGACCAAGTGCTCACGGTTTTTATTAAGGAATTTTTAATGGTTTTATTTGTGTAAAACCATATCAATTTAGAAGGAAAAATATTTGATGGCCATTTGAAAATAAGTACCACGGTTTTGAAGGTTTGTGAATACCTTGATTTTATAAAGGAAAAATATTTGATGGCTTCAATAGCCAAAGACTCCACGGTTTTTGGGAGATTGGAATAGTTTTGGTTTTATGAAACAAAGTAATTTCAAAGTGGAAACAAAGTGTTTGAACAAAGTGTTTTAGTACAAGGATTAAAGAAAATGGAAACATGGTGTTTTGTGACTTGCAAAATGGAATTTCGTTTACGAAAGACAAAGAGAGGTTGAAAGTATTTGAATCTCAATTTATTTTGAAGAAAATTGATTTTTGGAATTGATTTGAGAAAAATGGAGAATATAAGAGTGATTTGATATTTTCTAACGTGTAACTCATCCTTTGGGTTTTGGAGAGCGTTAGTAATTTTTAAAGTGAGAAACATTGTTCAATGGAATTGTGAATTTGTGGAATAAATTGCGAAAAGGATTTTCTTGAGTAAAAAAATATGGAAAATAATGTGAGTAGTCATATTATTTTGAAAAAGATTGAAATGGAATTTTTGAAGGTTGAGAAATATTTTTCGTAATGAAATTATGGTGAAAAATGATTTACGTAACTTAAAAATGTGATTTTTAAGCTACGCAATTTGAAAAAATGTTTAAATATTTTCACGCGATTTGAGGAACGTTGAAATATTTCTACGCAATTTAGAAAGCATTTAAATATTTTACGCGTTTGAGATATTGTGGAAAAATCACTATGCGATTTAAAAATGGTGGAATATTTTTACGTGATTGATGAAAACGTTGAAAAATCAATACAAAATTTGAAAATGTAACAGAAGTGTTGCGCGATTGTGAAAACACGATGAAAGTGTTTTGTGACTATAAAAACGCGATAATATGATTTCGCTATTGAAAATACAATATTATCACTTTTGGGCCAGTGTGTGGACCCTGATTATGAGATTATAAAATTAAACTGAGAATGGGCCAATGTGTGGACCCTGAATATGAAATGGCGAATTTTGTCTGTGATTGGCATTGGTGCATTGAACATGCATTGGAAATGGTGAATTTTGCCTGTGATTGGCATTGGTGCATTTTATATGCATGAACTAGTGTATGGACACTGTATGAGAAAATGATAAATTTTGCCTATGATTGGCATTGGTGCATTGAACATGCATTTGGAAAGGTCCGATGGACTGTATGAGGCTATTTGCCTAGGAGAGACGTATACCTCTTGAGTGGGTGCGATATGCATAGTGTAAGTCACTTGTTGACCTTAGGGGCATCGGGGTGCGAGTTGCTTACATAGGTGGTTGGTCGCGCTTCTTCTCGTAGGTTAGACCGATGCAACGCACCGATGATCCTGACCGAGACATTTTTCTTAATCGAGATCTTGTAAAGACTGTCGTGTATATACTAGATGTGCAAAAATCAAAATGAGGATTATAGCACTTGGTCTGAGGCATTTTGGTACAGACAAATCTTTCGGATCAACTTCTCCGAACTGAGTATTAGCTCCATGGAGTAAGAACATTGAGTCTATGTGCATATGCATAACATATGCATCATTATTGAGTATTGGTTATGATAATTGAACTGCTGAATACTTGAGGAATAATTGAATTGTTGAATAATATTGGATGATGATGATGATAAATAGTGTTGAGGGCATTATCGTGTATATTGAATGATATTTGAACTGATAAGTGATTGGATGATGATAGTTGATTAATGTTGAAGGCATTATTGGAATTCTGGTATGATATACCTTTATGATATGTTGTTTGTATTATCTCTGTGCTACCATGTTGGTATTAGCGTAGGGGATCTCACCTCTTTGTTATATTGTTTGGTTGGGCTTGTGTTGTAAAAATTATATAATAGATGGAATGAGTTGTCTTAGACATAATGGGTGGTAGATATTCTGAAATTGGTGACAACATCAGAGAATGACCATTCCAGATTTGATAGCGTGCAGTGTTGACAAGGAACAGATGTCTGATGCATCCAGATGGATACAAGAAGGAATAAGTATGTTAAGTTTTCTCGTTAGTGTTGTATCGTGCTATTAAGTAGGACCCGTCATAGGGTTTGCTGTTGTTAAAAAGAGAACGAGTTTTCTGTTAGTTTTATATTTCTCTTTAAATTGTTAAATATTAATTTGTGTTAATATTGTATATTAAATATATTTTCAGTAATATTTATGGATCTTTGTAAGTTTATGTTTCCGTCTTTTTGTGAAAAGAAATTTTAAAACCCATCTTTTATAACTCAAACCTTGTTTATGAACTTCTTTACAGATTATAAGAGTTGGGAGTCAGAAATGTGATACTCTGAGGGGGATGTTACAGATTACAATATTGATGTAATCGATTACGAGGCTTTTGTTTAGCCTGAAATTGATTACCACACACGTGTAATCGATTACATTACACTTTAAACACATTTTTCAAGCCCAATTAAGTCTCCAGGCCATTTTTATCATTAGGGTACTTGGACTAAACAAGATTTACAAATGTTTAACATAATCCAAGATTGAAATCAACATTTCTTTAAAATATGAACTTTGAAAACAAGTTGATTTATGAGATCTTTGAAAAACCATTTGAATATAATTGAGATACCTTGAGAGCATTTCACATTGATGTTCTAAGACCTATATCTAATATACCTCTTTTGATCTTGGTCTTCTTCTTTTGATCTTGATCTTCATCTTGACTTTGTTATCATCAAAAACTCATTTGATATGCTTCAAGACATAAGCATTCACATTATCTAATATGCCTCTTTTGATCTTGGTCTTCTTCTTTTAATCTTGATCTTCATCTTGACTTTGTTATCATCAAAAACTCATTTGATATGCTTCAAGACATAAGCATTCACAGATGATAGAATAATCGAGTATTGAAATATCTGTACATTTTTTTTTATTGAATAACGGTAAAAAGATAACAATAATTACAGATACAATAAAATCGACATAGAATTTAAGATCATACATTCACAATATATATATATATATATATATATATATATATATATATATATATATATATATATATATATATTATGCATCAACGTGTTTAGTTACATCACAAAATATACAAAAGTAAGGCATTACCCACCCAAGATAGTTACAAATTGACACCCATAAACTAGCAAAACATCAGGCTTCCCTAAAAAGATAAATGGTTAGCCATCAGTAGCCACTTACAGTATCAGCCCCTAAGACTGACGAGAAGGGACCGTAGCCGGGTCCTCCTCAGGGTCCCCTTCAATCGATGAAATTACCATCGGAGCAACCGAATTTTGGGCAGAAGCCCGAGTAGTGGAAAGGAAAGAGTCCTCTTGTGGAGTGTAAAACTTATCAGTCCATATGTCCCTCACAAGTAGGTAAAACTATAAAATAATAAAAGAAGAAAAATCAAAGACAGGAGGGTCATAGCGACCCTAGGCTAAAGACACCGTCAGTTCCCCACGGTAGATGCATCGGTCCGTCTGCATATGTAGGTGCCAGCAATCGGGTCCTCTATGAAAGGTCAACTTCATGTACCCCAAAAAGTGGCATGGGCGTGACGACATCCTCAGTAGCTCTAGTGGTAATGTGGCCAAAAACTTGGAAACTCAGTTGTTTCCTTATCTTCCTCACGAGCGTCTTCTAAGAAACACAGTCCGACAAAATACAGAAAATACAAAAAGAGGTGAGACACCTAGCTTTCAGTACAAAAATGGCAGCAAGAAAATGAAACGGCGCTGGACGCCAACATATAAACATAGTTCATACATCTAATTACAGTAATAATGAAAATTAACAGTAAGAGCAGAATAATAATAAATAATAGTAAGTATCATCAATAACAGGCAGATAACATCAACATTTCCACATTCAACAGTCCAAGCAATCAAATAATTATTGCAGTAATAATAACAGATACTTTTCACAATTATAAATGCTCATGTTCAATGAATTATGAGACTGATAGTTCATGATGCAAATGATACCAAAATTCCTACTCCATAGAGCTAGACATAAACATTTTCGGAGTGAATGATCAAGGAGTAATGCCAGTATCTCATTAGCCAAAAAATAGTGTGTTCATCTCATAAAAATATTTATGCAATACGGCTTATACATGGCACCTCAACAGTTGATCACGATATAGGATAGCGTCTTAGTCTGGATCGTCGGTGTGTTTGCATCAGTCTATCCCACGGCCCCAGTAGAGCTACCACTGCCCATTGTGAGACACCCACACCCCGACGCCCCTAGGGCCAACCACTATGACCCTACGCTTAGTCTATTCGCACCCGCACATAGGTGTTATTCAAACTCGTAGGCATACATCGCCTTTCCAACAATGTCCAACGGACAACACATCTGCATGACGACACAATGTACATCACACATGTTTAATAATGATGCATTCATCATAAGCATACCACAATGGCATATATATATTCATTTCTCAACATCAATATGTCATAAGTTCCTCAAGTACATAATCAACAAGTACTTAGCCCATATAGGGGTCCACAATAACCTAGAATCAATTCCCCACATCAATATATTTTTAGGGTTCATCAATTATCACAAGTCCACATTATAGATCCTCATTTTCAAAGTCTTAAGCTTTAGTCAATTATGAAAATTTTAAGTTAAATAACCCTTCAAAACCGTGGCACTTTCAAGAGTTATTACTCAATCTAATTCTTCCACTTGATTATGGATTATGCATGTCTCTAAATTCTCAATCTCCAAAGATGCATCAAGGCATCATTTTACCCCTAATTTTTTCTCTAAAAATCGTGGCCTCACTAGGTCATCAAAGTTCCAATTCCTTTCAATTTTATGCATTTGTTACTTGATACCTAATTACTTAGATGTTGTTTCACACCAAATCAATCCATTCCCTTAGGGTCCAAGGCCAAAACCGTGTCCTCACTTTGGGGTATTAAACCCTTAAAATTTTCCATTCATTAGTTTTAATATTATTATACAACATTTAATCGCATAAGCTTCATTTTATTTGTATACAAAAACCAATTTTTTATCCCTAAATTCTAGTCAAAACCATGGCCTCACATTAGGGTAGGAAACTCTAAATTTTCCATTTAACAACCCTAACATGATCAAGCATTTTCAACACATCCAACACATTCAAGATCACCATTCAAACATTAATCCAATTCAAAAATGCATAAACATACAAAATCACCACAACAAAGTAAGCATACAAAGGTTCCCTCACTATCAATAATGGTTGAAGTGAGTAATCTCCCTCTTACTTAAAGGAAGAACACCAAAAATGATCTCCTATTGCTTCGTGGTAGTTTCGGTTTTGAGCTTCCAAAACCCTAGGAATTTCAAGACAAGGAATCAACATCAATGGTTGAAAAAGAAGAGATCTATGGTCATCAAAGAGACCATGGAACACGAAAATGAAGAGAAGAAAGAAGAAAATGAAAACTTTACCTTAAAGCTTGAAGCTTTGTCTTGAAAGACAATGGAGGTGGAGATAGATTTTGGAGAAGATTTCTAAATAGAAAGTGCGAAGGAGGTTGAGGTGAATATGGAAATGGTCTTGATGAAGAGAAAAATCAAAGAAAATGGTCACTCAAGGGGGCTGCAATTTCGTAGCCAAGAAGGAGAAGAAGAGCGAAGAAGGAGAGAAAATGAAGAAGAAGAAGGTGGAGAGAGAAAGTGTTATGATAGAAATGAGATATTTTGAGTGAAATGTTTAAGTGTGGAGGAAAAAATTTTGCCTCCCTTGGGCCAAGGAAGTCGTGGCAATGGAGAGAGAGAAGGGGGAGATTTTTGGCTTCCCCAACAAGCTAAGGGCATTCTTGTCCTTTGGTGGTCAAAGCTTCTCAAAGAAGCTTTGATTAAAATACAATAAATTTGAATTAAAATGAGTTTGATTAGACATAAAGTATATTACATTAGAATAATGTGATAGGGTTTTTAATATATGTTATTATCCAATGGACAATTGTTACAGTTGACAGAAGTCAGTATTAATTGTCTGACGGATAAAATTTTACACAATGATTTATTATTTTATCTGTTAAAATTTCTCAAAAAATATGAAACTTCGTAAATCATGTCCAATCTCGGGTTTAGTAAGATCCCTCATCGACGTTTCCACAAATCAAGGTTCTCGGGAAAAATATCTCATTTTTTCAGGTCCGCTCAATTTGCATGCAAAACGAGGAATAATATTAAAATATTCCGCGTTATCAGAAAAATCCAGAAAATTTTTCAAAAATCACAAATATTAGAAAATGAATATTTATCATAAAATAAATAAAATTTGAGGTGTTACAACTCTCCCCAACAAATAAGAATTTTGTCCTCGAAATTTTCATACCTTAGAACAGTTCTGGGTATTGCTCATTCATCTTGTCCTCCAATTCCCATGTTGCATCTCTAGTTGCTTCGTTCCAGATTACTTTCACCAATGGCATGTAGGGCATTACAGTAGTACTCTTACAATTGTTAGGGGAAATTATTCACTTATTACTAGGTGGTGTATAGGCTCTTAGGTCTATCTTGTTTAGTATATACAAGGGAACGTGGTTCCTAGGAATGAGCAAGTGGCATGTGGTTTTTTTTAAACCAAAACCTGCACTAGCATTGCATAATTATATTATTGGTACATTCTCGTGACACAAACATACATCATAACGAGCATAGCATCTGAATGACAGTTGTATGAGCAATTGTTTGTTACAGCTGATATTTACGATTATGAAGGCGATTGTATAATATCTTTGATAATTATTTTCTTTTGTGTATGGATTTGTTTACTCATTATGAATATTGTAAACATTGGTTTTGGTATACTCATACTGATGATTTTGTGAATTCTCACCCTGTTGTGTTTTTGTAACATCTTAATACAGATATCATGATATATCCTAGATATATAGAGATATATAAAGATAACTAGTACTAGAGACGTCACTTCTACATACTGCAAAATAATATATATCCATAATCACAATCTAAGTAATTATAGAAAACCTTGAGAGATTGCGAAAAATTTAAACTCATATATATATATATATATATACAACACTTGCCACAATAGAGCATATTATAATACATACTAATCAAAATGTAACATCCCGAGAAGCATGTTAGGCTTGTAAATGGTCACAGAGGTAGCTTAGTACTTGCTTAACATGCCAGTTCAGTTTTGTGACAAACTGAGTTAGTTTAGGCACTTTGCTGCAACACAAAAATTGAAAAGTAACTTAAAATGACTCAAATAGTAGTATAAATTGCTAAGTTGAGGGAAACAAGTATGGATAACTTGTTTTTAGGACATAAATGAGTTAAATAAGGTGCAGTTAAAATATGAGAATAATCAGAGTTAGTTTGGTACTTTTAGGCATACTGATTGTGCTTCTAATGCCAGATTGACCCCAACAGATATGGAAAAATAGAATAAAGTTGAAACAACAATTTAGATGAATCATAATATTTATTCTAAAGTTGTTAGAAGCTTGAAAAACTTGGATTAGCATAATTCAAGTGTCCTTAGCAGATATAAGTTTCAGCACAGAAACTTAAGTTATCCTTTTATTCTTTTTTTCTTTCTTTTCCTCACAAGCCCTCGGTAGAACAAAGAAAGGAAAGAAAAGAAGAGAGGAAGGGAAGAGCAAAGGGGAAAAAGGAAGAAAAGAAGAGCCAAGAGCCAAAGATTAAAGCCCAAGCTTCAAGATCATCAATTTTATGACTTCAAGAGGTAGGGGTTATTCTTTCTCAACTCTCATCTCTTCCCTTTTTACCTCATGCTAGCTTGAGCATGATCAGGTAAGATTGGGTTGATGGAGTAAACATAGTTTCAAAAGCCAAAGATAAGTAGAGTTCAAGAATTAAGTTAGAAAACCATGCAAGTTTGGTTTTAGGGGTGTGAGGTTGGTTGGAAAACCGACATCACAACACCCCAAGCTGTTGCACATTACTATTCTAGATCAAACTAGAAGTTGTAATCAGTTATGGATTCTCCATAACCTATTATTACACAAGGCAGAAGGTGTGTGAGCATAGAATAATCAGTTATGGCTTGGCCATAACAGATTATTCCTCATGGACAACATTTTACGTGGAAAGATAACCAATTAGATAAAATGTCTAACCGGTTATCCATGCTATTGTGTAGCCTCTGACTTATATAATAATCAGTTACGGAGTGAGCCTAACTGATTATATATCATTTCACAATAGCTTTTAAATGAGCTTTAATTGATTATGTTGAGACAATAACCGGTTATAAGCTTGTGGAAACTAGATTTTCACACTTCCAAGAGTAAGAATAGCCTTAGTTAGTTAATGGTTTGATTGATTAAAGATCAATAAACATAGTTAAAAGAATTTTGATGCTCTACGAGCCTTGGATAAAACTGAATGCATGGTTATTAGTTTTGATCCCTTAGAATCCATTCGTTTAACTTGAGTGGTGAGTTTGAGAATGGATTTCTAGATGTGGGATTGATTCTTTAAATCCATGTTTGAGAGAGTTTAGATGTTGTATATGAGTTACAACATGAAGAGGTGCCTTGATTGATGATAGAAATCATCTAGGAATTGACCTTGGGTGAAAACTTGGTTGATTATGGCATAATAACGTGAAAAATGGGGTTAATAATTGGTTATTGAGCTTGTTCAAGTAGTATTTTCAGTTCTAAGTATTAGAATAACCGATCATGAAGAGTTCATAATCGGTTATGTTGTTTCAAAGAATCAGAAATAGAACATGACATCATGACAGCCGGTTATGTTTTTGCATAACTTGAGCTGTAGATATCGAAATCACTTGATTCTAGTGCCATTTGAAAGCTAAGACACAAGGCTTATTGTGGTAAAAAATTCAGAATTATTGAGCAAGCCAATCAGTACCAGTTTCTGTTTGAATCCAAGGAAGATTTTGTAGAAAAAAGCATTTTGGCAACCAATAAACCAGATTGCATAATTTCTTGCTTCGATGTCGTATGGACATAAAACTAGTGCCATTTTAAAGATAACATGTATGGCTTATTACCTATAAAATTCAAAATTATCCCACATGTAGTTTGTTCCCAGTTTCAATTTAAAGTTAGGTCAAAAACAGGTAAATCAGAGAATGCGCTGTTTTGGCCTCTGTATAATATCGCATAACTTTTGCTACACTTAGCCAAATGTATCAAGGTTTATGGCATTGGAAAGAAATGAGAAAGAGATATATGCTCATAAAATTCAGAATTTCTAAAGTTATGATGCATATTTTGTGCAATCTTGAAAATTAGCATTTTTAGACAAGATTTGAGGTGTTTTGGGTATGGTTTGAGCCCTATGAACACTAGTAACTCTTTTAATAGTTAGAGTTGAGTGTCATAAGGCCTAGTTGGAAAATATTTGAGTGCCATAAAGCTTAGTTGGTAGTAGTTGAGCACCATATGGCCTAATTGGCAACAGTTGAGCACCATAGGGCCTAATTGGCAAGATTTGAGTGTCATAGGACCTAGTTAGCACTAGTGGTTCCCTTAGGGTTGAACCTAGTGGTTCCTTTAGGGTTGAACCTAGCAATTCCCTTTGGGTTGAATCTAGCGGTTCCCTTCGGGTTGAACCTAGTGGTTCCTTTTGGGTTGAACCTAGTGGTTCCTTTCGGGTTGAACCTAGTGGTTCCGTATGGGTTGAACCCTAGTAAATTAGATCCCCTATGCAATAAGGTTGAACCCCAGTAAATTGGATCCCTTATGCAATAAGGTTGAACCCTAGTAATTGGATCCCTTATGTAATAAGGTTGAACCCTAGCAAGAATTGGTTTCTTTACACAATAAGGTTGAACCCTAGCAAGAATTGGCTCCCTTAAGCAATAAGATTGAACCCTAGCAAGAATTGGCTCCCTTATGCACTTTGTTAAATGTGGAGTTGTGATTAGTTATCTGAGTAATGGACATTGCTGGGCAAGCCTAGTAAAGTGGTGACACTAGAGTGTTTCATGAAAGGATTAGTTTTTCAAGTAGTGAACATTGCTGGGCAAGCCTAGTAAAGTGGTGACACCGGAGTGTTTCATGAAAGGATTAGTAATCCAAGGCTAGGCCAAGGATGTCATATCCAAAGTTTGGCTATGGATTAGTTTATCCTATGCTAGGTTATAGATGAGAAATCCTATGTCAGGTTATGGATTAGTTTATCCTATGCTAGGCTGTGGATCAGAAATCCTTTACCAAGCTATGGATTGGTTTATCCTATGCTAGGCTGTGTATGAGAAATCCTATGTCAGGCTATGGATCAGTATATCCTATGCTAGGCTATGGATAAGAAATCCTATGCCAGACTGCGGATCAGTATATCCTATGCAAGACTAAGGAAGAATATATCCTAGGTCAAGCTAAGGATAAGTAGGCTTAATGTCAAATAAAGGAATAGAATTCCTAAGATTAATTAAGTTACATATATGAGTTTTAATTTAGAAATATATCTTTGTATATATTTAGTTTTAATACCATGAGATATATGTTTTTACTGAGAATTTTATATTCTCACCTCGTTATGTTTCATGGTTAGCAGGTCAAGACCCTACAAGAGGGTAAGAAGATAAAGATAATAGAAGAACTAGAAGTGTTTAGTTTTATGTTTTTAATTCAAAGCTTATGTATTAATTTATATTTGCTTTAAAAATGTAAAAGTTGTATGTATAAAGTTTATACGTATAACTTTAGTTACGGCTCTCCATAATTTTTTTTGTTTTAAATGTTATGGATTAGTTGATGATTAAGTTAGTAGTAGCATATCTAATACTGTTTATCCAGGTATATGTCAAATATACTAGGGTATAGATATTAGGCTATTACACAAAACATACAAAGCAAATATAAACTTATACATAAGCTTTGTCTACTAAAGCATATAAAACTATACTAGCCTTCACGCTTCATCTTCTCTTCCCTTAGCAGGGTTTGTACCTAGATTTACATGGAAGAACAACTGGGGTCAGAATTACAAATTTTCAGTGAAAGCAATTCCAATACCAGCTAGCTATAACATCGTAAAACAAATATAACAATTCTTATAACAACCAATATAGGAGTTTCCTTCCTAATTCGCTTAACTGCACACTACCAAGTAGTGTGATCTAAACCGATAGCCTACATACCGTTAAATATAAATAACTGCCCGTACAACTGTGAATATCACAGTAATAAACAATGCCTATACAACTATCTGTAAATGCAATGAGGACAATATACAATATCATTATGCCTAAGAAAGATCCTAAATATATACTTGTGCAATGCTTTGTTTTGAAATACTTGCAGAGTTTTATGTTGAAAACAAAGAAGCTAGATAGGAACTGGATTAGTATATCATCCGATGGTAAATAGAGAGAAAGCTCATCCTTACATTACACATATCCTGGCACCTTGAGGCGTTTAGGCTCCATCTTTACTCAAACAAGTCTTTTGGACTTCCCTTTTCTCTCACTTGGACTACATGATTGTGTACTACATCAAAGGATACTCACCAAGATCAATACTACTAGACCAATCCATAGACTTACATACATACTTATATACTTAGTTCGTTTGAGACCCAAGCATTTTCTACTAGGAACTTTGGCTTCTTGTGTTTACCCTTTTGTAGAGAGGAGAAATTGTAACCTCATACTACACGTAACCCTAGCACTTGGTTAAGAATACTTATCCCCTTAGGAACTTCTGATTCCTTTCCTTCTGGCTAAATGACCTTTTGTCATATAAAGTCACCTTCTTTGATAAACACTACCAATTCATCCTAGTTCCTTGTATCTAATACACCACATCATCACTCATACCTTTTTGGTGATCTTTATGCAACACTATATTGCTAAGGTGTTAAATACTCACCTATGACAAACCAATACTCTTGGTTGCACTGAGGTCTTGTCTCTTCACATACAAACTAGATTAACTAACTAGTGTGTGAAAAGTGTAGTATTATGTTTACCTCTTACATAAACACCACCTAAACTTTCCTATAGACTCAACTCATCCTAGTGAAAGAGTCTATCTTAGCTAATGCCTCATTCAACCTTGCTTAAGGAAATAAATGAGCATTTCTCTAAAACTTTGTATACTTAATGAATGTAACAATTAAAGGAACTAAACAACAAGAACACAACATAAATCATCCAAAACCCATATTTCATCCTAACTCCAAGAACTTGATAAAAGACGAAGATAGAAATAATTGATTATGTAAGTTCAAACACCCCTACCTCTTGTATGGAGGATAAATTTTCAAATTCTATGCTTTGATCTTGATTTTCCCTTAGTCTTTCTTCTTTTCCCTCTTTTCTTTCTCTCCTTTGGTTCTTTCCCTCTTTCTTTCTTTTATTTTCTTGTTTTACAGTAGTAATTGCTGCCTTTTAACCAAGAGAGAGAAGTGAGGGAATGACTAACATATCCCTTAGAAATTTTGGTGAAACTTCCTTATCTGCTAAGAACATTCAGATTGTACTAAATCATGTTTTCTAACTTCCAAGAACTTTAGAATAAATACTAGGATTTATCTAAATTATTGCTTCACCAACATTCTATTTTTCCATATCTACTGTCAGTCAATCTGGCATTGAAACGCACAACCAGCATGCCTAAAAATGTCAAACTAACTCAGATTGTCTTGAAACTTTTGTTACCCAAGTGGCTTCAGTACTCAAGAGGGGGGTGAATTGAGTATTTAAAACTTTTCGTAAACACTTGTAAAAGCAAATTTCTTCAAAGCTAAATATTAAACAAATGCAAGAATAAGGAAGATAATAGAAAGCTTTAAACACAGCAAATAAATAGGTAAGCAATATTAAATAAATTACTGAAAATAAAGAGATAAAGGGGAGAAGAGCAGGCACGATATTTATCCTGATTCGACTACCAACCACTTATGGCCTACGTCCAGTCCTCGAAACATAGTTCGAGATTTTTTATTATTCAATACAAGCTTAAAACAGGTGCTTGCAACCTTTACAGACCTAAGTACTCCTCACACCTTGGGATACCTCACCCTTATGCTTGAGCCTCAAAACAAGGATACCTCACCCTATTCACTAGAGGGATACCTCACCCCTTTTGAAGGATACCCCACCTTCTTTACAATAAGGGATACCTCACCCTTTTTACAGAAGCAGAAAATAGATGAAGAGAAACTGTCACAAAGAGTAAATATTACAATTTGAAGCACTAGGAAGCTCTCTTAGGATATCTCAAAGTTTTGGCAAAAAGAGCACAAAAAATATGAGAAAATAAGTAAATCACATTTTAGCACAAGCAAAAATAATTCAGATGGTTAGGCAACCTTTAGAAGAGACCCAAGGTCTCTATTTATAGAGCAATGAAGAAAAGAGTTGTTGGGTGCCATTTAATATCACATTAAAGGCATAGAAAACTAGTCGTTGTGTGTTTTTTGCCGTGTCTTTTCGAATAACACATTTGGTATTCGAATAGATCCTCAAAAACATGTTCTGGAACATTTTTTGGGTTTTTTTATTCGAATAACCCTTTGGTTATTCGAATAGATCTTTAAAAATACATTCTGGAACATTTTCTGGGGTGTGTTATTCGAATAAGTATGTGGTTATTCGAATACACCACTCTGATTTTGAAATTTAACTTTAAATGGTCATAACTTCTTCATTTCTTATCCGTTTAAAGCAAATGACCAGTCCTATGCTAGGTTGTGGATTAGTATATCCTACGCTAGGTTATGGATGAGAAATCCTATGTCAGGCTGAGGATCATTATATCCTATGCTAGACTAAGGATGAACATATCCTAGGTCAAGCTACAGATAAGTAGGCTTAATGCCAAATGACAGAATACAATTCCTAAGAATAATTAAGTTACATATATGAGTTTTAATTTAGAAATATATCTTTGTATATATTTAGTTTTAATACCATGAGATATATGTTCTTATTGAGAATTTTATATTCTCACCCCGTTATGTTTCATGGTTAGCAGGTCAAGATTGTTACCAAGTGGCTTCAATACTCAAGAGGGGGGTGAATTGAGTTTGTAAAACAAGTTCGCAATTCTTTCGCAAAACACTTGACTATTGATTTTCGTTGAAGCTATTGACTAATTGAAATGAATGAATTGATAAGAACAATGTAAATTGCTTAATAACCAACCAAGAGAGAAGTAATCAAGTAAGAGTACAAGCAATGCACAAATGTAAAGAGAAGGGTTTAGAGAAAAACAAACTCAATCGTTTATCCTGGTTCGATCACTAATCCACTTGTGATCTACGTCCAGTCTCCAAGCAACAACTTGAGATTTTCCACTATATCTTCAAGCTTCAATAGGTGCTTGAATACCTTTACAAACTTGAGCCCTCAACTCCTTGGGATGCCTCACCCTTGAGCTTGAGTCTCTTCAAACAAAGGGATGCCTCACCCTTTACAAATTGAGGGATGCCTCACCCTCTATCTTATACAGCAATTTAGATTGAATTTGAGAAGCTCTCACTAGAGTAGATGATACAAATTGAAGTTCTAATAATGCTCACAAAGATATCTCAAAGATTGGACAAAAACAGAGCAAGAAAGATTTCAAAGTTTGATTCTCGTATGATGTGTTGCTATGATGTTTTTAGGTTCAAGAACAACCCTTAATGATGCCCCAGCCATTGTATTTAAAGCCCATTCATTAAAAGAGCCATTGGGGGTGGTTAAAGCCAAGCATTAAATGCATTCAATATAGCCGTTGGGCATGTCAGAACCTTGGTAATCGATTACAAGCCTTTGGTAATCGATTACATGGAAAATACGTGTTCTTGGCTTTCTGGGCTTGTGGAAATCGATTACATGACCTGTGTAATCGATTACACGCCCCTTGACTTCATGGTAATCGATTACAATATTGATGTAATCGATTACATGGCCCTTTGGTCGTGTTCTTGGCTTTCTGGGAACATGGTAATTGATTACATGACTTGGTGTAATCGATTACACGTTCTCTCGACTTTTGGTAATCGATTACAATATTGATGTAATCGATTACATGCCCCTTTTGGTCGTGTTCTTGGCTTTCTGGGAACATGGTAATCGATTACATGACTTGGTGTAATCGATTACACGTTCTCTGACTTTCTGGTAATCGATTACAATATTGATGTAATCGATTACAAGGCTTATGTTTAGCTTGTAATCGATTACTAAACTCTGGTAATCGATTACACTATACCTTAAGCTCATTTTTCAAGCCTTAAAACTGTTTTATATCATTCCTAAGCTTTAGAAAACATGGATTAAACAAAATGTAGCATTGTTTGGCATGATCCAGGATAAAAGAAGTTCTCTTTTTAGGAATTTATCTTTGAAACCCATATTGATTAAAAACATTTTTGAAAAACCATTTGAGATATCTTTGGAGCATTTAACATTCATGTACTTATGCCTATATCTAAGCCTCTTGATTTCTTCCTTTGATACTTGGCTTTCTCATTTGCTCTTTGGTCTTCATCTTTGACTTTGTTATCATCAAAAACCATTTGACATGCTTCGAGACACATGCATTCACATTCTCCCCCTTTTTGATGATGACAATCTGAATCAATGGAATAAAGAGAAACAATTGCATATATATATGTATATCAGAGATTTAAGCGCAATCCTCCCCCGTAATGCATGCATAATATAGGGTTAGTGATGTAATCATGTGAAAACTCCCTTGTACTTATGCAATTCACTAATCTCTCCCCCGTTGGCATTATCAAAAACACTTTTAAGCGGAAATTTGGACAGCATTTCCTCTGTTTGTCATGATTTCCCAAAAAAAATTTAGATAGTAGAAATGCAATCAGTCCAAATCAGTCCAGAGACAATCAAACCAACAGATCAATCAAGCATATCCAAATGGAACCAAGTAAATCAATATCCAAATGCATATTAATTATATAAGCAATAAACCAACTGATTTTATAAACAATGTTTCAAACATGTACATCGAATAACAGAACAAATAAAAACACTATCATGGCAGAGGTCCATGATCACTATCGATGGCCTCGCTATCGCTCTCTACATCGGCGAAACATCTCCAAGGTCAACATCATCGTCACCGGTGTCAAGGTCGTCCTCGGAGCCAAGGAGTTCCTCATTTTCAGCGGGAACAACGGTGGAGCGGCGAGGGATCGGCAAATGATAGTGGAGCAAGAGGAGGAGCGAGAGGAGGTGGATGGTGCAGTATGTCTGGTGCCCTCCAAATGCGACTGAATGGCAGCAAGCTCCTGATCGGAGTAGTCCATCCTAAGCTCGAGGTGGTCCACCTTCTGCTCAATGCGGTCCAGCCTGGTATCCACTGTGGTGGCCAAACTTCGCATCTCTTGCAGTAGAAGCTCCAATGTGACTGGAGCAGGTGGAGCTGGTGCAGGCTGCTGGTCCTCATCATCATCATCATCATCCGGACCATGAGGGATGTGCCCGTAGCTCCCATGAGCCAGATAATGCCATCTCCCATCGACCTTGTACAGCTGAAGCTTTTTCAGAGTGTGCAATCCAATAGATTGAGGTCCCTTGGAGCTGGTATCCTTGGACTCCTCAGCCAGGGAGATGCGACAGTGCTCCAGGATGGCAGTGACCAACATTGCGTAGGGGAGGGCGAGTTTTTCTTTTTCTTTACATCCAAAGATGTGTTGAATGATGTAATTGGCCCAGTTGATTGGCCTATCAGTGGTCATGGCCCACAAGACCACCACGTCATCACGTAGTATCTGGGAATAATTCCCTCCTCTGGGAATCAGGCCTCGAACAACCAAGTAATGGAGTACCCTGTTCTCCATGGTTAGACCAGTTGCCATCACCCTCTTGTTGTTCTTGGGAAGCACGTAGCCTGAGCGAAGCAAGGATGTCAAGGCGCTCTTGTACTCAAACTCGTCACCCCAGGCATTTTCGTTACCATAGAAGCTGGTCCCAGCATAGGTGAGCTTGGTCAACCTACACCATTCTTCCCGAGTGATCTTAATCTGAGTTTTCTTCACCTCAGAGATCAAGCAATGGTCTTCATACCTCAGGTTGGCATAGAACACATGTACCAGGTTGGGATAGATGGCTTTCTGAATGCTTAAAAATCTAAGCAATCCTAGCCTCTCAAGCAGCTGGAAGCACTGTAGAGGCTCACTCGTGCAGAAGGAGTGAGGAAGAAATGCGGAGAGATGAGCTTCCTTAGCTGGAAGTTCTTCCTGAAGAGCTCTGCCTTCTTGGTGGTGGAGAAATGTCTGGTGAGATCCAACCCCGAAATGTTGCGTGGGGGAGCACTGGAGGACTCACCAACAGTGGTCCCTATCCTTGCACGTTTAGTGCGTTGGCTTGGTTCAGCCATGGATGAATGGAAGGGTGTGAGTGGTGTTTGGAGGGTTGTGGCTCGTGGGGGACGAAGGGGAGAAGAACGAGAGAGTGTGGGTGAAGGTGTGGGTGGAAATGTGGTTGATTTGGAGGTGATTTGATGGTTGGGTTATGGTGGGGAAGTGATTTCGAGTGAGAGGGAGGAGATTTTGGGAGATTTGGTGGAGAAATGAATGAGAAGGAGAGATTTGAGAGTGGAGAGCTTCGTGAGAGCAGAGGAGAGGAAAGGTGAAATGTTTAGAATGAGTGACCTTTCGCACGTCTGAAGCCTTTTAAACCCCTCTGTAATCGATTACATGGGTTGTGTAATCGATTACATGCTTTCTGTTTGCCCCTGTAATCGATTACAACTTCAGTGTAATCGATTACCAGTCTTCTGGGAACCTTGTAATCGATTACAGTATATGTGTAATCGATTACCTGAGTTCTGGAAATGATGTAATCGATTACCAGTTGTGTGTAATCGATTACTGGTCTGACAGAACCTTTGTAATCGATTACAAGGGTCTTGTAATCGATTACCAAACTACCAAAACTCAGTTTTTGCGTTTCAATCAGCTGAGGATCAATTTTAAGACAATCAAGTTGATTCATAAGCATGCTAAATCAATTTCAAACATCATTTAGGCATGCAATTCACATAGATTTTGATTTAAACACTTAATCATACAAGATTGTTACTTTTACCAAGAATTACCCCATTTTGGATGGATTGGTCAGTTTTTGCATTTCTTGGAGATCTTTGACATGAGGAAGCACCTACAAAACAACCCTTTTGATACATCACCTATCACTTTGTCAATAGGATGATATCTTGATGATTTCCATTCCTTGGGAAGATCCATGATTTGAGAGTCCTCTTGTCTTAGGGAATCATATGGGCTTTCTTCTTGCTTCTTGACTTCTTCTTCTTGATTTCCAAGGTGAGTTCTTGCAAGGATTTCTGCAACATCATCAACAAGCTCCTTTCTTGGCTCGTTTGGGTTAGTCTCATCAAATGCAACATGTATGGACTCTTCTATGGTCATTGTTCGTTTGTTATAAACCCTAAAGGCCTTACTATGTATAGAATAACCAAGAAAGATTCCCTCATCAGATTTTGCATCAAACTTTCCCAAGTTATCCTTTCCATTATTTAGAACAAAACATTTACATCCAAAGACATGAAGATGTGAGACATTTGGTTTCTTCCTTTGTATAGTTCATAGGGGGTTTTCTTTAAAATTGGCCTTATTAGAGCCCTATTCATAACATAACAAGCGGTGTTAACCGCATCCGCCCAAAAATACTTAGGAAGGTTGGCCTCATTGAGCATAGTTCTTGCCATTTCTTCTAAAGATCGATTTTTTCTTTCTACAACACCATTTTGTTGTGGTGTTCTAGGGGCTGAAAAATTATGCTCAATGCCATGTTCATCACAAAACGTTTCAAATTCATGGTTTTCAAATTCACCACCATGATCACTTCTTATGGATGCAATGCAAAAACCTTTTTCGTTTTGGATAACTTTAGCAAGCTTTTTGAATGATTGAAAAGCATCATTTTTGTGAGATAAAAATAATGTCCATGTAAACCTAGAAAAATCGTCCACAATCACTAAGGCATAGTAATTCCCACCAAAGCTCATAGTTCTAGAGGGACCAAAAAGATCCATGTGCAAAAGTTGTAGAGGTCTTGAAGTTGAAACCACATTCTTAGCTTTAAAAGAGACCTTTACTTGTTTTCCCTTTTGACATGTATCACAAAGTTTATCTTTTTCAAATTTGAGCTTTGGAAGACCAATTACTAGTTCTTTAGAAACTAATTTGTTTAAGTGATCCATGTGAATGTGAGCAATTCTTCTATGCCATAACCATGAATCATTTTCTCTAGTCATAAAGCAATTAGCATCATTTGAGGAAATGTCATCAAGGCTAATCATATATATGTTATTGACCCTATGACCAATAAACCTAACATGTTTATCATCCTTACTCTCAATTATGCAACAATTTGAATCAAATATAACTCTATTGCCTTTATCACATAATTGACTAATACTAAGCAAATTATGTTTAAGTCCTTCAACAAGTAAAACATTATCAATAGATGATGAAGGAGTCTTACCAACTTTGCCAATTCCAAGAATCTTCCCTTTGTTGTTGTCACCATATGTGACATGACCATGTTTCTTGAGAGTAAGGGAGGAGAACTTGGACCCATCACCGGTCATGTGCTTGGAGCAACCACTATCAAGATACCAATTTGAGCTCTTGGTCTTCAAGCACACCTCGGTGTCGCTTTCTCCACCTTCTTCTCCTTGAGCCATGAGGCAAAGATGGGCTTCTTCATTTTCCGAGTCGTCGGAAGAACTTAAGTCATTGTCCTCCCAAGCTATGTATGCTCTTCTTCCTTTCTTTTCCTTGGAGGGTCTTTTCTCAAACTTCTCCATCTTCTTGAGATATGTAGGACACTCCATTTTCATATGCCCCGGTTTTCCGCATTCGTAGCATTTTGGAGGAGTAGAGGATCCTTCTCCTTTGTGATATGCTTTCTTTTGAGGAAAGGGTGGTCTTCTTTGAAGTCCCTTTTTCTTTAGGAATCTTCCAAATTTTCTCACAAGGAGACTAAGATTCTCCTCACTTAGTTCAATATTTTTAGCATCCTCTTCACCATTTTCATCATCATCTTCAAGTATGGAAGAGGTGGCTTTGAGTGCAATTCCCCTTTTCTTCTTATCTTGCTCCTCATTTTGACTTAATCGGTTTAGTTCCAACTCATGCTCTTGAAGCTTTCCAAAGAGAGTGGCCAAAGTCATTGCGGCAAGATTCCTTGATTCCGATATTGCCGTCACCTTGGGTTGCCAATTTCTGCTCAAACATCTCAAAACTTTGTTAATAAGATCTTCATTGGCAAAAGTTTTTCCCAATGAAGCAAGATGATTAATTATATGAGTAAAACGTTTTTGCATTTCTTGAATGCTTTCCCCTTGGTTCATTCTAAACAATTCATATTCGTGAGTGAGTGTGTTAATCCTAGATCTTTTTACCTCACTTGTACCTTCATGAGTTACTTGCAATGTATCCCACATTTCTTGAGTGGTCTTACAATTTGACACCTAAAGAACTCATCATATCCTAAAGAGGTAGTAATGATATTCTTGGCTCTCAAGTTGTATTGAACCTTTTTCTTGTCATCATCGGTCCATTCATTTCTTGGTGTATTTGTTCTAACACCATCAACTAGACGTGTGGGGATAAAAGGACCATTTTCAACAGCATCCCACACATCAATATCAATAGCTTCAATAAAAATCTTCATTCTTTCTTTCCAATATGCATAACCATCCCCATTGAAAAAGGGAGGCCTATTTATAGAAGAACTTTCATTAGAAAAACCATTTGAAGCCATCTTTACTCTTGAAGCGGCTAAGCTCTTTATACAAGAGTCTAGCTCTGATACCACTTGTTACCAAGTGGCTTCAATACTCAAGAGGGGGGGTGAATTGAGTTTGTAAAACAAGTTCGCAATTCTTTCGCAAAACACTTGACTATTGATTTTCGTTGAAGCTATTGACTAATTGAAATGAATGAATTGATAAGAACAATGTAAATTGCTTAATAACCAACCAAGAGAGAAGTAATCAAGTAAGAGTACAAGCAATGCACAAATGTAAAGAGAAGGGTTTAGAGAAAAACAAACTCAATCGTTTATCCTGGTTCGATCACCAATCCACTTGTGATCTACGTCCAGTCCCCAAGCAACAACTTGAGATTTTCCACTATATCTTCAAGCTTCAATAGGTGCTTGAATACCTTTACAAACTTGAGCCCTCAACTCCTTGGGATGCCTCACCCTCTATCTTATACAGCAATTTAGATTGAATTTGAGAAGCTCTCACTAGAGTAGATGATACAAATTGAAGTTCTAATAATGCTCACAAAGATATCTCATAGATTGGACAAAAACAGAGCAAGAAAGATTTCAAAGTTTGATTCTCGTATGATGTGTTGCTATGATGTTTTTAGGTTCAAGAACAACCCTTAATGATGCCCCAGCCATTGTATTTAAAGCCCATTCATTAAAAGAGCCATGGGGGTGGTTAAAGCCAAGCATTAAATGCATTCAATATAGCCGTTGGGCATGTCGAACCTTGGTAATCGATTACAAGCCTTTGGTAATCGATTACATGGAAAATACAACGTGTTCTTGGCTTTACTGGGCTTGTGGTAATCGATTACATGACCTGTAATTGATTACACGCCCTCGACTTCATGGTAATCGATTACAATATTGATGTAATCGATTACATGGCCCTTTGGTCGTGTTCTTGGCTTTACTGGAACATGGTAATCGATTACATGACTTGGTGTAATCGATTACACGTTCTCTGACTTTACGTGTCGATCGACACATATTGATGTAATCGATTACATGCCCCTTTGGTCGTGTTCTTGGCTTTCTGGGAACATGGTAATCGATTACATGACTTGGTGTAATCGATTACACGTCCTCGACTTTACGGTAATCGATTACAATATTGATGTAATCGATTACAAGGCTTGTTTAGCTTGTAATCGATTACTAAACTCTGGTAATCGATTACACTATACCTTAAGCTCATTTTTCAAGCCTTAAAACTGTTTTATATCATTCCTAAGCTTTAGAAAACATGGATTAAACAAAATGTAGCATTGTTTGGCATGATCCAGGATAAAAGAAGTTCTCTTTTTAGGAATTTATCTTTGAAACCTATATTGATTAAAAACATTTTTTAAAAACCATTTGAGATATCTTTGGAGCATTTAACATTCATGTACTTATGCCTATATCTAAGCCTCTTGATTTCTTCCTTTGATACTTGGCTTTCTCATTTGCTCTTTGGTCTTCATCTTTGACTTTGTTATCATCAAAAACCATTTGACATGCTTCGAGACACATGCATTCACAAAGATCTAACAAGAGGATAAGAAGATAAAGAATTAGAAGAGTTTAGTTTTATGTTTTTAATTCAAAGTTTATGTATTATTTTATAATTGCTTTGAGAATGTAAAGGTTGTATATTTGTATATGACTTTTAGATATTGTAACACCCCAAACTTTATGATAAATGACCGTTGTGTCCTGAATTGTACTATTTGTTGTTTTCTGTATGATACAGTGTTTTAATTTACTGTCTGTGATTTTATTTGAACTTTTTGTGTGATTTGCTCTGGGACAGGAAAATAATAATTTTCGGGCCGGGGAAATCTTATTTTAATTATTCGGAGCTGGGGGATCTTACTAAACCCAATTACAGAATGATCTTGTTATTAATCTTTTAATTTTTAGGATTTTATTGTGAAATAAAATAATTTTATATTATTATAATATTATTTTATTAGGTAGTATAAATAAATGACAGCGGACCCAAAAATGAATTGCAGGACCCACGTTTAGTTAAAGTAGTCAACATTAGTAGCTTAATTAAGCATCATTAGTGGTGGAACATTCAAGAGCTTATGACAAGGCATGTGACTAAGCATGTGACAAGGCTTGGATTAGCCAATGGATGACAAGCTTGGTGACCAAGTTTTAATCTTGGCCTTTGATGAATCCTAAGGCTTGGATGAAGCCAACCAAGGGTACACCTAGCCAAGGAGAGCTCCACGGCCATATGCCCTTAGGAGACCATTCTTCATTCATTTTCTATCTATTAACTTAAGCTTTTCTCTCACCAAAAACAAGAAAACACCATTGATGCACTTTGGAGACCATTCGGCCTCACCATCTAAGTCACCAACTATCTACCTAAAATTCTATCCAACCTACTTTTCTAAACCTAAACACAATTCTAAGAACATCTCTAGTTGAGAGTTCTTGCAAAATTCATCATCTTGAGCTTGAAAAACTACTTTGGAGATTCTACCTTGAAGGTGAAATTTCTTGTTTTTCATTTCTAATCTTATTTCTAAAGTTCTAAGTCATGATTGATTCATGGTTTATGCTTTCTTTCATGTTAGTAACTTGTAGAAATTATTTAAGCTTGATAGGTGTCTTTGGAGGGTGAAACCGAAACCCTTAGAAAGGAGTGAAAGAGATTTTAGCTTCACTTAAGGCAAGAGGAAGACTTGAATCTTATCATCCTTGGGTGGTGATAAGAAAATAGAATTGTTTATGATTGTAGAATCCATAAGGATTCATTTGTGTGTTTGTTGTAATAGCTTTCTTAATTGTGATTTGTATTGATACGCATGTCTACAAGCTTTGAATATATTGTATGTGTTAGAAATGCATGAATAAGTAGTAGGATGTGAATAATATGCAAGGTTTGCATGTGTGTTCCAAAGAGCACAAATCCAAGGCTCACGACCTCAACACAAAATGGGAACCAAAATGTTCTCAACCATTTTCTAAAAGAGTGATTTAATTAACTTAGGTAAATTGACAAGATACAAATTGATTTAGAGCAAGAAAAACAAATCTATAGATCAAATGACAAGTTAATGGATTTCGGCCAACATGCCAAAGTTAAGTATTTTTAGTTTCTAAAATTGTTTTCAATCAAGGTTAAGGAATAATGCCAAAAGGAATTCTATTACAATGAGTTTTGAGGAATAAAAATGATTAGATTAAGTTAAAGAAGTTAAAACTAATGATTTTAATGTTTAGGAGATAATACAGTAGCTTTTGTAAAATTTCTAATGTAAAGCTCACTTTATGTTTTGAAGCCCGTTAGTAGTTTTCAAAAGTATAATTAAATGGTTGTAATATAATCAAAAGAAATTTTAACAGAAAAATTTAGAAAACCATTGTTATAGATTTTCAAAGCAAAATACTGTCAATTTTTGTTAAAAATAGAAAAAAAAGATAGAAAAGATATCTAATATATTGTATACAGTATGGAAATATTCTACGTAACTCAAACATATTAAATATTATTTTTTGTTTATTTAAATAGTGATTTTTAAGGAATTCGGACAAGAAAATGATTTAAAAATCTTACGCGATTGAGAAAACGATTTAAAAATAGTACACGATTTTAAAAACAGCAAAATATATTTACGTGATTTAAAAACGTTTGTAAAAACAATGAAATTGTGAAAACGCGATAAAATTTATACGCGATTGACGAAAATAGTAAGTTTGACTGTCGGGCCAAAGTGGTGGACCTGGATAGATTGAGAAATAGTACTGTTAAGTAGGACGTACTGCGTTTGGTGTTTGAGGGTGTTTTGGTAATTATTTGAGATTTGAAGGGTGTTTTGGTAATTATAGTTATGTTCATATTTTTAGAGTCAAGTCGATTCGTTGTGGAATTGGCGATTGATTGACGAGGTGAATTGCATCGTGATGTCGGTGTGATAAGCGTAGTGTGGTTCATTTCTTTATGGACTTGGAGGCATTAGTGTACGGATTATTCCACATGTGGACAGTTGGTCACTCCTCTGGGCCGTGGTAACTGGCTACACACTAGTGATCTCGACACGCACTATACTTAATCAAGATCTTGTAAGAACTATGCTAGTACAATGCCTGTAGTTACACGATGTTTGGACTGTGTACTACACCACGATGTTTTGGACAGTGGGCTATAGACACAATGTGAGACAGTGCAATAGTTGGTTGGGCAGCCTAAGGTACTAATAGAACTTACAGGTCATTCTCTCTGATGTCTGTGGTTATAGCTCCATGGCGTAGGGTTGAGTCGCATTACATATGATTTATGTGTTGTGCATTATAATATTATTATTTGTACCATTTTATCTGTACCATTATGTGATGTTGTTACACTTAATTTCTGTGTTACTTTATATTATTATTTATGTTGTTATGGTATGTTATATTGTATGAATTGTGCAACACCCTACTGGGGATGTCACATTTCCGAACAATAATAATAAAACCTTTACCCAAGTTATAAATTATTTCGTAATATATAATAATATAGGTTGTAAAAATATTTTTT
Organism: Ormosia emarginata; assembly: GCA_029884605.1. Taxonomy (NCBI): domain Eukaryota; kingdom Viridiplantae; phylum Streptophyta; class Magnoliopsida; order Fabales; family Fabaceae; genus Ormosia; species Ormosia emarginata. Next base: position 3,271,990 of record JAQQTP010000042.1, on the reverse strand, counting down.
TTAAACACATTATATTATAAAATAAAATAAACAACATATAAAATAAAATAAACTGACTATAAAATAAAATAAACTATTACATACACACCATAATTATACATATGATTTTGTTTTTAATAGGTACAAATAATTTACATATTACAAACTAGTTAATTAAAAACAGTAAACTGTCTGGTTTAAAGTAAACCATAAACTAGCCCAAGCATAACACTAAAAGTTCTAATCCTCCGAAGAATCCTCCTCGAGAAGATTATCAGAAGACAGAAATACTCTGGTAACATTATACCACGATGCAATCAATCCATATGATATGGATGATCTCGAGGTTCGCCTTCCTCGAACTGGTCACTCGGTTGCTGCTCCTCGTTGTATTGACAATCCAACAGTTGCTCCTCTTCTACTTCCTCAACGACTTTACGAAACATAAATAATAATACAGAAAATATATACAAAGAGGTGAGACAATCTACATCATTACCAGCATAGCAGTAAGAAAACGACAATACAAACAAATATAACAGTTAATATAACAATTCATATTATCACACATGCAAAATATCATAAATCAAATTATACTATTCACATTATCACACATGCAAAATATCATAAATCAAATTATAACTATTCACACAGTGATGCAGATTAAATATGCTATGTACTCAGACTCGTTCCTACTCCATGGAGCTAAACACAAACATCAGAGAGAATGATCCGGTAGACATGTCCGTACATCAGGCTGCCTCAACCAACTGTTACACAGTCAAACACATCATGTAAACAGCACACAGTCAAATACGTCGTGTGAATGGTACACAGTCAAATACGTGGTGTAAATAGTACACAGTCAAATACGTCGTGTACGTCTAGGCATAGTACCAAACAGTCCCCAATAGATCATGATTAAGAATAGTATTTGTCGAGATCGCTAGTGTGTGTTTTCAGTTACCACGGCCCAGAGGAGCTACCAACTGTCCGCATATGGAATCTACTGCACACTAACGCCTCTAAGTTCTCCACATGAACACACTACGCCTATCACACCTGTAACACGGTGTAATTCATCTCGTCAGTCAATCGTCAATTTCAACCAAATTGACATACCATTCTATGTATGTAATGATCCATAATTACAAAAATTACGTTCATTATCACCATAAATCATAATTACAAAAATACCCTTAGTATTAATATTTTCCAAAATCAGTACGTCTTCACTTGACAATACTATTTCCCAACATGTCCGGGTCCACCACTTTGGCCCGACAGTAAAACTTACTGTTTCCATAAGTCGCGTAAATATTTTATCGCATTTTCACAATTACGTCACATTTTACAAACGTTTATCAATCGCGTAAATATTTTTCAACGTTTTCTTAATCGCGTAACATTTTTAAATCATTTTCTTAATCGTGTAGTTTAAAAATCATCATTTTAAATATGCGTAAACTATTTCTACTGTTTTTCACTGTATAAAATATTTCTTGACGCTCCAAATTAAATTTTTAAACTTTCCAAAAGTAAAAATATTATTTAGACATTATTTTCCATTTTTCTTACAAAAATTACCCTAAGTAATGATTTCTGACGTTTTTCTCAAAAATTCAAATTTAATAAATTATTCTACTTGTTATTTTTTTTATTCTTCAACTACGTAAAATATTTCCTTACTTTCTAAATGTCATTTTGAAACGTTCTTCATTACTTGCTCATTTTTAGTCAATTTTGACAGCATTTCGTTTAGAAAATCTACTAAATGATATTTTCTACGTTTTCCTTTAAAAATTCCTTTATTTAATTATAACCATAAAATACACTTTGAAAATTGCTAACATACTTTAAAAACTCAAAGATAAGTATTTTTCAAGTGTTAAAATTTATTTCTTTACCATACTAGACTTCTAGTAAAAATTCATTTACTTATTTGACTCTTGAAAATCCATCGTAATTGAATTCATTTTAAGTTAATAAACTAGTTTACACTTAGAAATTAAATTTTGGATCAATTAAACATTAAAAATATATTTTGGCCCAAAATCACCATTTTTATACAAACCATGTTTAAAATTATTTTTCATCCATTAAATCATTGAAAAATCCTTTAACTTAATTAAATCAATTAGGTTATCCTCTTATAAAAATGGTTGAGAACATATTGGTTCTCTTTTCATAGTAAAAACCATAAGCTCTTCATCTTGTGTTCTTTGGAACACTTTTGCAAGTCTCAACATATTTGCACATCCAACAATAATTATCATAGATCTATGAACATATACATATATTTATGAACACATACCATATATTAAAGCAATAATAAAACACATACCAAATATCAAAGCTATAAACATGCTTGCATGCATAATAAGTCACAAATAGAAAAGCAAATAACATGCACACATAAACAATCACAAATAGAGAAGACAACAAACAACCAAGTGAATGAATCCTTATGGATTCTTCACCACAAATACATCCATTTTCTCACCACCACACATGGTTGATGAGATTAAATCTCCCTCTTACCTATAAGGAAGACAAGATCTCCTTGGACTCCTTAGAAATTTTGTGTAGCTTCAACAAAAATCCTAACAAGCTTAAACAAATTATAAAGTCATAAACTATGGATGAAAAAGATAAACCATGGATCAATCATGGCTTAGAACATCAAAAATCAAATTAGAAACAAGAAAGAAGAATTTTCACCTTATAAGAAAGAAACTTCAAAGTGATTTTCCAAGCTCCAAATGAATGATTTAGCAAAAACTCATAACTAGAGATGTTCTTAGAATATGGTTTAGATTTAGGAAATGAAGTTGGATGAAATTTTTGATGGATGGAAGTAGGATTGATGGTGTTGGCCGAATGGTGGAAGAAAAGGAGACTTAGGAGTTTCTTTGAGTTCTTTGGTAGGAAAAGAAATGGATGAAGGTGTGGAATAATTGAATAAATGATGAAGGAAGTGAATGATTGCCTAAATGCATAATGCATGGTCGTAGACTTCCAAAATAAGTGCAGCCCCCTTTTGTTGACAAATTTGGCTTAAAAATAGCCTTATTCTATCATGCATGGCCATATAGCATCAATTATGGAGCTTTGTCTCCTTTGTTGACATTTTAGGCTTACTAATAGCCATTGATTATTTGAATGGTGGATGGTTCATTTGATTGAATAATTGAATGCATAATGCATGCATAAATCCAAAAATAACTATAGGAATTCTAATCAAAATTTGATTAATTTTTAATAACTTATTTATGCTTAAGTCCTTCTAGTTATGTTAATTAAAAGTTAGTTAGATTCCTTTGTATTTTAGTTAATCATTAATTTACTTAGAATCCTTAATCTTCTACTTAATTATACTAATACATTTGTCTAACTAAAATTTGATAAAAATTAATTAGGTTTTAATCAATTTAATTATCACTTAAACCCTTTAGATTAACTTAATTAGATTTTAAATTAACTAATCTATTAAATCAAATTTTAAATTAACTAATCTACTAAATCTAACCATTTTTATGGATTTTTAACCTTTTGGTCTAGAATTTTACAAGCTTTTTATGTTGGTAAACTTTTCCTAAAAATGGGTCCCACAAACCCAAACGTGGGTCCCACAAAGCAAATGTGGGTCCCACAAGCAAACGTGAGTCCCACAGATTTTTCTGCATGATAAATATTTTTGTTATACAGAAAAATCCTATAAATTAAAAGATTGATATATGTATTATTCGGATTGGGTTTAGTAAGATCGCCCAACTCCAAATAATCAAACAAGATTTTCCCGGCCCGAAAATTATTATTTTCTTGACTCGGAGCAAATTACACGAAACAATCAAATACAGTTACGAAACAGTCAAATTAATTTTATAACACACAGAAAACAGTACAATTAGGGCAAAAACGTAATTAACCAAAAATTGGGGTGTTACAACTCTCCCCCACTAACAAAAATTTCATCCTCGAAATTTATTATACCTTAGAAAAGATGTGGGTACTGCTCCCTCATTTTGTCTTCTAGCTCCCAAGTAGCATCTCCCGTTACCTCATTCCATATTACCTTTACCAATACAATCATCTTCCCTCGAAGCTGCTTCACTCTCCTGTCCTCAATCTTAACAGGAAGCGTCTCATAAGTCAAATTATCTTTCAGTTGTACTTCATCAGGCTAAATGACATGCGTTGGATCGGGGATATATTTCCTCAGTTGAGACACATGGAATAAATTAAGATTGGATAGAAAAGGTAGTAAAGCTATCTGGTAGGCTACAGGACCTATTCGACGAATGATTTGATAAGGTCCAATGAGTTTAGGAGTGAGTTTTCTAGATTTGATAACCTTTCCGACACCAGTCGTAGGTGTTACTCGCAAAAACACATGCTCACCTTCTTCAAATTCAAGAGGTGTCCTACGCTTGTCAGCATAGCTTTTCTGTCGACTCTGAGTTGTCCTCATTTTCTCCTGAATCATCTTTACCTTCTCCGTCGTTTGTTGCACAAGATCAGGTCCACTGGTCATACTTTCCCCATCTTGATACCAACACAAAGGTGTTCGGCATCGTCGCCCGTAAAGTGCTTCATAGGGTGCCATCCCTATACTTGAGTGAAAACTATTATTGTAGGTGAATTCTATCAAAGACAGAAATTCATCCTAACTCCCTTGTTGTTCCAACACACAAGCACGCAACAGATCTTCCAGTGATTGAATAGTCCTCTCCGTTTGACCATCAGTCTGCGGATGATAAGCAGAACTTAGACATAACTTAGTCCCCATGGCTTCTTGTAGGCTTCACCAAAACCTTGACGTAAACCTCGGGTCTCTATCAAAAACTATGCTTGAGGGTACACCGTGAAGTCTAACAATTTCACTAATGTACACTTGGGTTAATCGTTCTAACAAAAACTTAATATTGATCGGCAAGAAGTGCGCTGACTTCGTAAGCCTATCAACTATAACCCATATAGAATCATGACCCTTCTTAGTTCTTGGTAATCTGGTAACAAAATCCATTGAGATACTATCCCATTTCCACTCGGGAATAGTTAAAGGTTGTAACATACCGGCTGGTCTTTGATGTTCAACTTTTGCCTTTTGACAAACCAGATAAGACGCCACACGTTCCGCAACATCTCTCTTCATCCTTGGCCACTAAAACATCTACTTTAAATCTTGATACATCTTTGTCATCCCCGGATGCATACTCAACTTACTAGCACGAGCTTCGTCCAAAATCGCTTGCTTCAGCTCGGGATCATTAGGTATACAAATCCTTCCTTTAAACTTTAAAACTCCATCAGATCCTTCCTCAACCGTTGCCTTATGACCTTGCTTCAAAAATTCTTTCTCATTTAGTAAATATGGATCCTTATCCTGTTTTTCCTTGATTTTTTCCAGCAAGTCATTCAGAACAGTAACTCTACTTAGACGAATTCTTCCTGGTGCCAATTCCACTGACAACCGTAAATCTCTAAACTGATTGATCAATTCTTCCTCCTTTATCATCATGGTAGAAACACTGATCACCTTTCTACTTAAAGCATCCGCCACCACATTCGCCTTTCCCGGATGGTATTGAAGTTGAAAATCATAGTCCTTCAAGAACTCTAACCATCGCCTCTGCCTCATGTTCAATTCCTTTTGATTGAACAGGTATTTTAAACTCTTGTGATCACTGAAGACATTGAACACAGCTCCATACAGAAAATGTCTCCACACTTTCAACGCAAAAACCACTGCAGCGAGTTCCAAATCATGCGTTGGGTAGTTCCTCTCATGAATCTTCAACTGTCTTGAAGCATAGGCTACCACATTTCTGTTCTGCATCAACACGCATCCTAAGCCTTGGTAAGAAGCGTCACAATACACCTCAAAAGCCTCATTAGGATCTGGCAAAATCAGCACTGGTGTAGTCGTCAATCTCTTTTTCAACTCTTGAAAACTTGCCTCACATTCTTTCGTCCAATCAAAAGCTTGACTCTTCCTTGTGAGTTGCATAGAGGTCCAGCTATTTTAGAAAACCTTCAATGAACCTTCGATAATATCCAGCCATTCCAACAAAACTTCGAATTTCGGTTACCGTCTTTGGCCTCTCCCATTGAAAAATGGTTTCTATTTTCGATGGGTCCACCGTAATACCTTCCTTGGAAATTACGTGACCTAGAAATTGAACTTCTTCTAACCAAAATTCACACTTTGCCAATTTTGCATACAACTTCTTGTCTTTCAAAATTTGGAGAACTATACTAAGATGTTCAGCATGCTCTTCTTTATTTTGGGAGTAGATCAGAATGTCATCGATAAAACAACGACAAATCTGTCTAGGTATGGACGAAAAATCCTATTCATATAGTCCATGAATATTGCAGGAGCATTCGTCACTCCGAACGGCATCACCTGATACTCATAATGCCCGTAACGAGTTCGAAAAGTTATTTTAGGTATATCCTCTACCTTGACACGAATCTGATGATAACCTGATCGCAGATCTATTTTAGAGAAAATAGCTGCTCCTTTCAACTGGTCCATCAAATCATCGATCCTTTGAAGTGGATATTTGTTCTTTATCGTGACCTTATTCAGTTGACGATTGTAACACCCCAATTTTTAGAAAATGTACCGAATGTACTGTTTGCTGTTTTTCAAGCTTTCGTGTGAATGACCGTTGTGTCCCTATTTTACTGTTTCTCGATTTCTGCATGAAATACAAATACGTTTATACAGGCTCAAATTTTATTTGGTCTTTTTACGTAATTTGTTTCGAGACGGTAAAATAAAAGTTTTTCCGAACTCTCTGTTTTAATTTTTCTGAAGATATACGACAATTAATACTTGTACTGCGTAATTTTATTTGAACTTTTTGGATGATTAGCTACGTTGTGGGAAAAAATGGAAAAATGACCATTACATCCCGAACGTCTTTTTATCTTGTTTTTGCTGTTTTTAATTGTTTTCTACTTGATTTAGTGTCCAATATTACTTGTCTGTGATTTTATATGGACTTTTTGTGTGATTTGCTACGGGCGGGAAAATAATATTTTTTCGGACCGGTAAAATTTGTTTTTAATTATTCGGAGGCGGGGATCTTACTAAACCCAATTGAATGAGCCTAAAATTAATCTTTTAATTTTTAGGATTTAATCTTGTCAAATAAAATAATTTTGTATTATTATAATATTATTTTATTAGTCGATATAATTTAGTGACAGATGGACCCGAAAATGTTTTGCGGGACCCACGTTTAGCTAAACCAATTAACTTAGTAGCTTAATTAAACATGATTAGTGGAGGAACATTCTTGAACATGATGATAAGGCTTGATGACTAGGTTATTAGTGACTAAGCATGATGACTAAGGGTAATGACTAGGTTAGGAGCAACCAATAGGAAACAAGCTTGCTAATCAAGGCTTAATCTTGACCTTTGATGCATCCAAGGGCTTGGATGAAGCCAAGCAAATGCACACCTTGCATGCAATGAAGGCTACGGCCAAGTGAGGTTGGAAGACCAAAAGATCACTTCATCTTTCATGCATTTTTCTCTCTTCTCTCTCTTCCAAAATTTCAAAACTCCATTGAAGCTTTCCTAGAGCTCTATTCGGCCAAACCTATAACCCTACCATCCAATCACTCTAAATTTCATCTAACCAAGTTTTCTAAACCTAAACACAATCCTAAGAACATCTCTAGTTGAGAGTTCTTTCAAAATCCTTCATTTGAAGCTTGAAAACCTACTTGGAAGATTTGACCAAGGAGGTGAAATCTCTTGTTTTTCTTTTCTAAACTCTTTTTCAAAGTTCTAAGCCATGATTTATCCATGGTTTAAGCTCTCTTTTAATGTTTAGTAACTTGTAGTTTTTGTTTAAGTTTGCTAGGTTTTTGGAGGAGGAAAACCGAAGCTCTAGGTGGAATGAAAGAAACCTTTTGTCTTCATTTAAGGTAAGAGGAAGACAAATCTTATCACCTATGGATGGTGGTAAGAAGATGGAGTTGATTTTGTGATTGTAGAATCCATAAGGATTCATGTGTGTGCTTGTTAGTAGCTTATTTGATGTGGTTGTGTATTTGTTAGTAGCTTTCCTATTTGTTGTTTGTAATAAATTGCATGTCTACAAGCTTTAAGTTGCATGTCTATAAGCTTTGATAATATTGCATGTGTTAGAATTGCATGATAAAGTATAGAATGGCATGATAATGTATAGGATGTGAATAACATGTCAAGGAAATGCATGTGTGTTCCAAAGAACACTCCATAATGCCACGGTTTGTAACCAAATGGGGAACCAAAATGTTCTCTTAATTTTCTTAAAAGGTAATTTAATTAACCTAGGAGAATTAAGAAGGTTTCAAGTTGATTAGATCAAAGAAAATGAATTTAGAAATCAAATGGTAAGACTTAGTATTTTCGGCCAACATGCCTAAAATGAATGTGTTGATTTCAAAAACCATTTTCTAAAACAATGGTTAAATGAATTTAGACAATACAATAAGTTTGACATATATTTAGAAGATGAGAAATAATTTAGAAATCAATTTCAAAGGATTTAGGAAATTCGGCCAACATGCCAAACTAGATATTCTTGATTTCTAAAATCAATTCCAAACCATTTTCAAGTATAAAGAAGGCATTATATGTTAACAAGAATTTTTTTCTAAAAAGAGTTTTTAAGAAATCAATAGATTAGAATTAATTTAAGGAATTAAAATTAATGATTTTATTGTTATAAAGGAAATACAGTAATCTTTAAGAATTTCTAACATATGGCTCATACTATATTTTGAAGCATGTTAGGAGTTTTTAAAAGATTAAATTTTCTGGTTTATTTAAATAAATAGAGTTTTTACGAAAAAAATTAGGAAACCATTATTATTAATTTTCTAAACAAAAATACTATCAATTTTTAGTAAAAACGGTCAAATAAGATAGAAAAGATGTCCAAAAGACAGTATATGGTATGGAAAATATTGTACGTAGTTTAAACGTATTAATTATTATTTCTGTTTATTTAAACAGTGAATTTTAAGGGATTTGGACAAGAAAATGATTTAAAAATCCTACGCGATTGAGAAAATGTATTAAAAATTCTACGCGATTTTAAAAACAAAAAAAAAAAATATATTTACGCGATTTATAAACGTTTGTAAAAACGATGGAATTGTGAAAACGCGATAAAATTTCTACGCGATTGACCGTTCTTTGTATTTATTTATTTTAAAATGTGAACCCGTGTTTTGAGGATTTTTCGGCTGTCGGGAAAATGTGAACCCGTACAGGGCTTTCTATTTTACGCCAGAGGGCATATTTTATCTTGAGGGCATTTTCGTAATTTCATATTTTTGGAATTATGTGAGTTTATGCCAAATTTTTGGTGGATTGGTTGACGAGGCAGAATCATTCGTGTTGTCGATGCGATAAACGTAGTGTGGTTCATTGTTCTAATGGACTTGGAGACGTTAGTGTACGGTATCCCATATGTGGACAGTTGGTAGCTCCGCTGGGCCGTGGTAAACTGATAGCACACTAATGGACTCGACACGCACTATATTTAATCGAGATTTCGTGAAATCTAATAGTACATTGCCTGTAGTGCCACAACGTGAGACTGTGAACTACACCACGCCTGGATGATGGATTCTTATGTCGTGGGGCTATAGACGCGACGTGAGATAGCGCAATAGTTTGGTTGGGCAGCCGTGGTACTAATAGATTTGGCGGGTCATTCTCTCTGATACTTGTGTGTTTTTTTTAGCTCCATGGAGTAGGGTGTGTCTTATATTTATTTATTGGGATCTATTTATTTATTTTGTCTTATCTATTTATTTTTGTCTTATCTTTTATTATATTGATATTGATTTATTTGTTTACTTGTATTTGTTTTATCTATTGTTGTATTGTATCATTTGTTTCTTGTTTTATTTTATACTGTGATGGTATATTGTTGGGATATTTAAATCTTTTTGAATCTTTACACTACTCTGTTACTTATTAATGTTATAGCTTTTCATATTGCATGAATTGTATATCTGTTGTTTGTCGTCTTCTTATTGGCCATGTTTGTGGTGATTTTAGATTGTCTTACCTCTTTATTGTATGTGTTTTCTGTATATACCTGTTTATATGGTAAAGAGTTTGAGGAAGAGGAACAGCCTCTAGAGCTCAGTATACTGGAAGAAGAAGAACAAAGAAAGAGGAAGATCGGTTGTGACCAAGAACCATCCGATCATCCATATCCTTTGGATTGATTGTGGGAGATGGCAGTGCCAGGATTTTTGGGTTTTGTACAGCTAGAGTTTCATGGAGGATCGTTAGCTTGGCATCTGCAAGGAGATCGAGATTCTGTTACATATGTAGGACGGCTGACTGTGACTCTACGTCATCGGTTTGATGGAGAGCCGATCATGACTATGACAATATTTCTACACTTAGAGTTTCCCTTATCCATTAGGCGTCATTGGGGTAGGATATCCACTGAGCCTAGTGAGATGACACTCGTATCGACTGTGCGGTCTCATGTCCGCCGAGAGTCGAGACATCCGGGATATTTGTCTCCTGATGATCATTTTCATGTTGAGAGTGATCCTTCAGAGGATTAAATATGCGTGATGTTTTTTTTGGCGCGTCTGCGTATGTCTGTATATATTGACTCTTTTATTGCTTTATTTACTATTTTTGTTTAAATATTGGTAGTTTTAGGTGTAAATTATTTATATCACTTATAATGTAAATCATATGTAAATTATGTGTGATGTTGTGATGTTTATTTTATTTTTTTTCCGCATTATTTTATTTAACAATATTACATTTTATCGGGAATTATCTTACAATATGTAATATTATTTAACAAATGTTTTACAACTTGGGTAGATTTTATTTATTTATTTTATTTTTCTTTATATGTGTGGCATCCCCAAAGGGGTGTTACATTAGTTGGTATCAGAGCCCAAGTTAGAGTCTTTTGGGGTTGTGGTTGGGTCTGTTTTTGTTTGTGCTGTGTGATTCTCTGTGATTTATATCCTTTCGGAAGTATTTAAAAGGATGTATCTGATTTTGTTTTGTTATGTTTGAAGAAAGAAGATGTCGGGTAGACGTGGAGGACGTACGAACGTGAATCGTGAGGTTGACCCTATGATTGCTACTGCTGAAGCTATGCGGCAGATGGCTGAAGTGATTACTCAGCAAAATCTGAGAGCAGCTCAACAGCAAGATGCTACTGCTGATGCCCTAAATTTGGCTGAGTTTAGGCGTCATAATCCGCCACAATTTAGAGGCGAGGTGGATCCGGAGAAAGCAAGTCAGTGGATGCAAGATTTGGAGAGGATCTTTGAAGGAATGAGATGCACAGATGACAAGAAGGTAACTTATGTTGTCTTTATGCTAAGAGGAGATGGAGAACATTGGTGGAGAGGAACCCGCCGAGTATTGCAAGCTGAAGGGACTGAGATCACATGGGAAGTGTTTTCTAATGCTTTTCTGGATAAGTATTTTCCTGCGAGTGCTAGGCATGCCAAAGAGATGGAATTTCTTGGTTTGCGACAGGGAAATATGACGGTGAATGAGTATGCCACAAAATTTGAGAATTTGTCTCAATTCTCAGATTATGCTCAGACACGGCAAGATGATGTGTGGAGATGTAGGAAGTTTGAATCAGGGTTAAGAGTGGAACTGAAACGAGGAGTGGTATCCTTGGGAATGACTCAGTTTCATGCTTTGGTAGATGCATGTGCGCAACTTGAGGAGCTTGAGCCGTCGAGAGATCAGAGGAATCGTAACTTTGGACCGGCAAGGTTTCAAAGAGGTGGAGGTAGCAATACGAATCAGTTTCAACGCAAGCCGTACTCTAGACCACAAGGAAATCAAACTCAGCGACCGCCAGTTGGAGGAAGTGTACGCGGTAGTGGAGCAAGGCAGAAGGTGGTGTTTACGCCAACGTGTTTTAAGCGGTAGGAAGGGCCATATATCTCCAGATTGTACAATCAAGGGGACGGTCTATTTTAACTGTGGACAGCCTGAGCATATGTCAAAAGATTGTACTCGACCAGAGAAGAAACCTGCTGTTCGGTATGTTAGAGCTAATCAGCAAAAATCTGGAAGTACTCAATAAGGTCAGGAGGACGAGTATATACAATGATGGGATCTGAGATTTCTAAGTCTGATGATCTTATTCAGGGAGAAGGAGACATTGGAGGTAATCTTACGATTTGTATTGTATGATTACGGTGCTACACACTCATTTATTTCCTATGATTGTGTGGAAAGATTGAAGTTGCTGTGTCTTCTCTGAATGTTAAATTGAGTGTATCTACGCCAACCTAAAAACCCGTTGTTACATCTAAGATCTGTTTGGATTGTCCTATTGTTGTGAAGGGCCGTTTGTTTATGGTCAACTTGATTTGTTTACCTCTTGTTGAGATAGATGTAATTTTAGGGATGGACTGGTTATGTTCTAACCATATCCTTATAGACGTGCAAAGTAAAACCATAGTTTTTCCTAAGGAAGAAAAGTCGGGTTCTTAACTTCTTTGTAAGGTCAAGTCTTTGTTAAGAGATGGAGCGCAGGGATATATGGTATTGTCTTCTCTAGAAGTTAAGAATGAGAAGGATGTGAATACTATTCCTGTTGTCAACGAGTTTCCTGATGTTTTTCCTGATGACGTACTTGGTTTGCCACCTGAGAGGGAGATCGAGTTTTCAATTGATTTAGTACCAGGAGCAGGTCCTATCTCAATTGCACCGTATCGTATGTTGCCAGCAGAGTTGGAGGAGCTGAAGAAGCAATTGGTGGAGCTGTTGGAGAAAGAGTTTGTGCGACTTAGTGTTTCACCATGGGGTGCGCCAGTGCTTTTGGTCAAGAAGAAGGACGGAACGTCTCGGCTTTGTGTGGATTATCGTCAGCTGAACAAAGTGACTATCAAGAATAAATATCCACTTCCAAGAATTGACGATTTGATGGATCAGTTAATAGGAGCTGTGATATTTTCCAAGATAGATCTGAGGTCTGGTTATCACCAAATTCATGTTAAAGGGGAAGATGTACCGAAAACCGCTTTCTGAACTTGATATGGGCATTATGAGTATCAGGTGATGCCATTCGGGGTGACGAATGCTCCTGCCATATTTAAGGATTATATGAACAAGATTTTTCGTCCGTATCTAGACAGATTTGTCGTTGTATTTATAGATGACATTCTGTTCTATTCTCAATCGAAGGAAGAGCATGCTGAACATCTGGGTATTGTTCTTCAGATTTTGAGGGAGAAGCAGCTGTATGCGAAATTGGCTAAGTGTGAGTTCTGGTTGGAAGAAGTCCAATTTCTAGGTCACGTAATTTCTAAAGAAGGTATTGCGGTAGACCCATCTAAAGTGGAGACTGTTTTACAGTGGGAAAGACCTAAGACGGTAACAGAAGTTCAAAGTTTTGTTGGACTTGCTGGTTATTATCGGAGGTTTATCGAGGGTTTTTTGAAGATTGCTAGACCACTTACACAACTTACGAGAAAAAGTCAAGCTTTTGAATGGACGGAAGAACGTGATGCCAGTTTTCAAGAGTTGAAGAAGAGGTTAACGACTGCACCTGTGTTGATCCTACCAGATTCGACGAAATCTTTTGATGTGTATTGCGACACTTCTTATCAAGGGCTAGGATGCGTATTGATGCAAGATCGGAACGTTGTGGCATATGCTTCTCGACAATTGAAGGTTCATGAGAGGAATTATCCAACACACGATTTGGAATTGGTTGATGTGGTTTTTGCTCTAAAGATATGGAGACATTTTCTCTATGGAGCAACGTTCAACATCTTCAGTGATCACAAGAGCTTGAAATACTTGTATGATCAGAAGGAGCTAAACATGAGGCAGCGGAGATGGTTAGAATTCCTGAAAGATTATGATTTTCAACTGTTGTACCACCCTGGCAAGGCGAATGTCGTGGTGACGCCTTAAGTAGAAAGATTATCAGTGCTTACGCTCGATGATCAAGGAAAAGGAGCTCATTGAACAGTTTAGAGATGTGTGGTCATTTGTTGAGTTGAAACCGGGAAGATCTGTATTAACATGGTTACTATCTCGAGCGAGGCGATGGAAGACATAAGGGAAAAACAGAATGCCGATGAATTTTTGCAAGGAATAAGAGAACAAATAAAGCAAGATGAGACAATAGAGTTCAAAGAAGGAACTGATGGAATTATGAGGTTTCGGGGTAGAGTCTGTGTTCCTCGTGGCCGGGAGGCGAGGCGATATATTGTGGAACATGCCCATACTAGTCTATTGAGTATGCATCCGGCATAACAAAGATGTACCAAGACTTGAAGAAGTTATTCTGGTGGCATGGATTGAAGAGTGATGTTATTAGGTGCGTGTCAACTTGTCTAGTCTGTCAAAAGGCGAAAGTGGAACATCAAAGACCAGCTGGAATGTTACAACCGTTATCTATTCCAGAATGGAAATGGGATAGTATATCGATGGATTTCGTTACTAGTTTACCAAGGACAAGGAAAGGTCATGATTCGATATGGGTTATAATCGATAGGCTTACGAAATCGGCTCATTTCTTACCAATTAATATTAAGTATTCATTGGAAAGATTAACCCAGTTGTACATCAGTGAAATTGTCAGATTACATGGTGTACCTACATGTATAGTTTCTGATCGAGATCCGAGGTTTACGTCAAGGTTTTGGCGAAGTCTGCAAGAAGCTATGGGAACCAAGTTACGACTGAGTTCAGCGTATCATCTGCAGACAGATGGTCAGACAGAAAGAACTATACAGTCTTTAGAGGATCTGTTGCGTGCTTGTGTTTTGGAACAACGAGGAAGTTGGGATGAATTTTTATCTCTGATAAGATTCACCTACAACAATAGTTTTCATTCAAGCATCGGAATGGCACCTTATGAAGCATTGTATGGAAGACGATGTCGGACACCGTTATGTTGGTATCAGGATGGGGAAAGCATGACTGTTGGACCAGATCTTGTACAACAGACTACGGAAAAGGTAAAGATGATACAAGAGAAGATGAAGACGACGCAAAGCAGACAGAAAAGTTATGCGGATAAATGAAGATGACCTCTTGAATTTGAGGAGGGTGAGCATGTGTTTCTAAGAGTTACTCCTACGACTGGTGTCGGAAGAGTTATCAAGTCTTAGAAGCTTACTCCTAAGTTCATTGGACCGTATCAGATTATCCGACGTATAGGTCCTGTAGCGTATCAGATCGCTATGTCACCGTTTCTGTCGAATCTACATGACGTGTTTCATGTGTCTCAGTTACGAAAGTATATACCATATCCGACGCATGTTATACAGCCAGATGACGTACAGTTGAAGGAGAATTTGACTTACGAGACTTTACCTGTCAGAATTGAGGACAGAAAGGTAAAGCAGCTTTGAGGGAAAATGGTCGAGCTAGTGAAGGTCATATGGAATGATGTGACGGGTGAAGCTACCTGGGAGCTGGAAGATAAAATGAAGGATCAGTATCCTCATTTGTTTTGAGGAATAGCGAATTTCGAGGACGAAATTTTTATTTGTTGGGGAGAATTGTAACACCTCAATTTTTAGAAAATGTACCGGATGTACTGTTTGCTATTTTTCAAGCTCTCGTGTGAATGATCGTTGTGTCCCTATTTTACTGTTTCTCGATTTCTGCATGAAATACAAATACGTTTAAACAAGCTCAAATTTTATTTGGTCTTTTTACGTAATTTGTTTCGAGACGGTAAAATAAAAGTTTTTCGAGCTACTGTTTTAATTTTTCTGGAAGATATACGAGACAAATTAATACTTTCGTAATTTTATTTGAACTTTTTGGATGATTAGCTACGTTGTGGGAAAAATGGAAAAATGACCATTACGTCCCGAACGTGCTGTTTGTACTGTTTTTGCTGTTTTTAATTGTTTTCTACTTGATTTAGTGTCCAATATTACTGTCTGTGATTTTATATGGACTTTTTGTGTGATTTGCTACGGGACAGGAAAATAATATTTTTCCAGACCGGTAAAATCTATTTTTAATTATTCAGAGGCGGGATCTTACTAAACCCAATTTTGAATGAGCCTAAAATTAATCTTTTAATTTTTAGGATTTAATCATCAATTAAAATAATTTTGTATTATTATAAAATTATTTTATTAGTCAGTATAATTTAGTGACAGTGGACCCGAAAATATTTTGCGGGACCCACGTTTAGCTAAACCAATTAACTTAGTAGCTTAATTAAACATGATTAGTGGAGGAACATTCTTGAACATGATGATAAGGCTTGATGACTAGGTTATTAGTGACTAAGCATGGTGACTAAGGGTAATGACTAGGTTAGGAGCAACCAATAGGAAACAAGCTTGCTAATCAAGGCTTAATCTTGACCTTTGATGCATCTAAGGGCTTGGATGAAGCCAAGCAAATGCACACCTTGCATGCAATGAAGGCTACGGCCAAGTGAGGTTGGAAGACCAAAAGATCACTTCATCTTTCATGCATTTTTCTCTCTTCTCTCTCTTCCAAAATTTCAAAACTCCATTGAAGCTTTCCTAGAGCTCTTTTCGGCCAAACCTATAACCCTACCATCCAATCACTCTAAATTTCATCTAACCAAGTTTTCTAAACCTAAACACAATCCTAAGAACATCTCTAGTTGAGAGTTCTTTCAAAATCCTTCATTTGAAGCTTGAAAACCTACTTGGAAGATTTGACCAAGGAGGTGAAATCTCTTGTTTTTGTTTTCTAAACTCTTTTTCAAAGTTCTAAGCCATGATTTATCCATGGTTTAAGCTCTCTTTTAATGTTTAGTAACTTGTAGTTTTTGTTTAAGTTTGCTAGGTATTTGGAGGAGGAAAATCGAAGCTCTAGGAGGAGTGAAAGAAACCTTTTGTCTTCATTTAAGGTAAGAGGAAGAC
The DNA here is from genome assembly GCA_029884605.1 of Ormosia emarginata. NCBI lineage: Eukaryota > Viridiplantae > Streptophyta > Magnoliopsida > Fabales > Fabaceae > Ormosia > Ormosia emarginata. Next base: position 3,255,103 of record JAQQTP010000042.1, on the reverse strand, counting down.
AAATCTTATCACCTATGGATGGTGGTAAGAAGATGGAGTTGATTTTGTGATTGTAGAATCCATAAGGATTCATGTGTGTGCTTGTTAGTAGCTTATTTGATGTGGTTGTGTATTTGTTAGTAGCTTTCCTATTTGTTGTTTGTAATAAATTGCATGTCTACAAGCTTTAAGTTGCATGTCTATAAGCTTTGATAATATTGCATGTGTTAGAATTGCATGATAAAGTATAGAATGGCATGATAATGTATAGGATGTGAATAACATGTCAAGGAAATGCATGTGTGTTCCAAAGAACACTCCATAATGCCACGGTTTGTAACCAAATGGGGAACCAAAATGTTCTCTTAATTTTCTTAAAAGGTAATTTAATTAACCTAGGAGAATTAAGAAGGTTTCAAGTTGATTAGATCAAAGAAAATGAATTTAGAAATCAAATGGTAAGACTTAGTATTTTCGGCCAACATGCCTAAAATGAATGTGTTGATTTCAAAAACCATTTTCTAAAACAATGGTTAAATGAATTTAGACAATACAATAAGTTTGACATATATTTAGAAGATGAGAAATAATTTAGAAATCAATTTCAAAGGATTTAGGAAATTCGGCCAACATGCCAAACTAGATATTCTTGATTTCTAAAATCAATTCCAAACCATTTTCAAGTATAAAGAAGGCATTATATGTTAACAAGAATTTTTTTCTAAAAAGAGTTTTTAAGAAATCAATGGATTAGAATTAATTTAAGGAATTAAAATTAATGATTTTATTGTTATAAAGGAAATACAGATAATCTTTAAGAATTTCTAACATATGGCTCATACTATATTTTGAAGCATGTTAGGAGTTTTTAAAAGATTAAATTATCCTGTTTATTTAAATAAACAGAGTTTTTACGAAAAAAATTAGGAAACCATTATTATTAATTTTCTAAACAAAAATACTGTCAATTTTTAGTAAAAACGGTCAAATAAGATAGAAAAGATGTCCAAAAGACAGTATACGGTATGGAAAATATTATACGTAGTTTAAACGTATTAATTATTATTTCTGTTTATTTAAACAGTGAATTTTAAGGGATTTGGACAAGAAAATGATTTAAAAATCCTATGCGATTGAGAAAACGTATTAAAAATTCTACGCGATTTTAAAAACAAAAAAATATATTTACGCGATTTATAAACGTTTGTAAAAACGACGGAATTGTGAAAACGTGATAAAATTTCTACGCGATTGACCGTTCTTTATTTATTTTATCTTTGTCGGGAAAATGTGAACCCGTCATGAGCTTTTGAGGATTTTTCGCTGTTGGGAAAATGTGAACCCGTACAGGCTTTCTATTTTCTGCCATTGAGGGCATATTATTATCTTGAGGGCATTTTCGTAATTTTATATTTTTGGAATTATGTATTGAGTTTATGCTAAATTTTTGGTGGATTGGTTGACGAGACGAATCACATCGTGTTGTCGATGCGATAAACGTAGTGTGGTTCATTGTTCTAATGGACTTGGAGACGTTAGTGTACGGTATCCCATATGTGGACAGTTGGTAGCTCCGCTGGGCCGTGGTAAACCGATAGCACACTAATGGACTCGACACGCACTACATTTAATCGAGATTTCGTGAAATCTAATAGTACATTGCCTGTAGTGCCACAACGTGAGACCGTGAACTACACCACGCCTAGATGATGGATTCTTGTGTCGTGGGGCTATAGACGCGACGTGAGACAGCGCAATAGTTTGGTTGGGCAGCCGTGGTACTAATAGATTTGGCGGGTCATTCTCTCTGATACTTGTGTGTTTTTTTTAGCTCCATGGAGTAGGGTGTGTCTTATATTTATTTATTGGGATCTATTTATTTATTTTGTCTTATCTATTTATTTTTGTCTTATCTGTTTATTATATTGATATTGATTTATTTGTTTACTGTATTTGTTTTATCTATTGTTGTATTGTATCATTTGTTTCTTGTTTTATTTTATCTGTGATGGTATATTGTTGGGATATTTAAATCTTTTTGAATCTTTACACTACTCTGTTACTTATTAATGTTATAGCTTTTCATATTGCATGAATCGTATATCTTTGTTTGTCGTCTTCTTATTGGCCATGTTTGTGGTGATTTTAGATTGTCTTACCTCTTTATTGTACGTGTTTTCTGTATATACCGTTTATATGGTAAAGAGTTTGAGGAAGAGGAACAACCTCTAGAGATTCTGTATACCGAGGAAGAAGAAGAACAGCAAGAGGAAGATCAGTTTGACGACCAAGAACCATCCGATCATCCATATCCTTTGGATTGATTGTGGGAGATGGCAGTGCCAGGATTTTTGGGTTTTGTACAGCTAGAGTTTCATGGAGGATCGTTAGCTTGGCATCTGCAAGGAGATCGAGATTCTGTGACATATGTAGGACGGCTGACTGTGACTCTACGTCATCGGTTTGATGGAGAGCCGATCATGACTACGACAGTATTTCTACACTTAGAGTTTCCCTTATCCATTAGGCGTCATTGGGGTGGGATATCCATTGAGCCTAGTGAGATGACACTCGTATCGACTGCGCGGTGTCATGTCCGCCGAGAGTCGAGACATCCGGGATATTTGTCTCCTGATGATCATTTTCATGTTGAGAGTGATCTTTCAGAGGATGAAATATGCATGATGTTTTTTTTTTTGGCGCGTCGCGTATGTATGTATATATTGACTCTTTTATTACTTTATTTACTGTTTTTGTTTAAATATTGGTAGTTTTAGGTGTAAATTATTTATATCACTTATAATGTAAATCATATGTAAATTATGTGTGATGTTGTGATGTTTATTTTATTTTTTTTTCGCATTATTTTATTTAACAATATTTTGTTTATCAAGAATTATCTTACAATATATAATATTATTTAACAAATATTTTATAACTTGGGTAGATTTTATTTATTTATTTTATTTTTCTTTATATGTGTGGCATCCCCAAAGGGGTGTTACAACGATAGTCTACGCAAAGACGAGAAGTTCCATCCTTCTTCTTGACTAGTAGTACTGGCGCTCCCCACGGTGAAACACTCGGTCGCACAAACTGTTTTTCCAACAATTCCTCCAATTGCTTCTTCAACTCTACCAATTCTAATGGCAACATCCTATATGGTGCAATTGAAATAGGACCTGCTCCTGGTACCAAATCAATAGCAAATTCGATTTCTCTTTCCAGTGGTAAGCCAAGTACATCATCAGGAAAAACTTCCGGAAATTCATTCACGATTGGAATAGCATTCACATCTTTTTCACTCTTGACTTCCAAAGAAGATAGCAGCATGTATCCTTGAGCTCCGTCCCTCAACAAAGATTTGACTTTGACGACAGTTAAAAATCCAGAATCCTGATCCTTAGGGAAAACTAAGGTTTTATTGGTGCAATCTAATAGGATATGGTTAGAAGATAACCAATCTATTTCTAATATTATATCTATTTCAACAAGAGGTAAGCAAATTAAATTGACCGAAAAGACTCAATCATTTATGGTAATAGGACAATTCAAACATACTTTAGATGTAACAACAGGCTTGGCAGTTGGTGTAGAAACAATCAATTGAAAACTCAAAGAAGACACAGACAATTTCAACCGATCCACACAGTCATACGCAATAAATGAATGCGTCGCACCTGAATCATATAGTATAGTCAAAAGATTACCTGCTACGACACCTTCCCCCTGAATAAGATCTTCATACTGAGAAGCCTCAGCTCCGCTCATCGTGTACACTCGCCCTCCAGATCGCGGCTGAGTAGCACGAACATTGCTCACAACTGGCTTCCTTTCTGACTGGTTGCATTCTCTAGAAACATGCCCAGGCCTTCCACACTTGAAACAGATTGGCCCTTTGATTGAACAGTATCTAGATATATGGTCACTCTTTCCACATTTAGAACATCTTGGCGTAAACGCCACATTCGTACCAGCTTTGTTGCCACTAGAACTTCCCCCAATCGATGGACGTTGAGGCTGACTTCCCGGTGGTCTCGAATACGGCTTGCGTTGAAATCGGTTGTTATTGTTGTTGTTGTTACCTCCTCTTTGGAACCTAGTTGGTCCAAAGTTACGATTCCTTGGATCACGTGACAGCTCCAACTCCTCGAGTCGTACACATGTGTCCACCAAAGCATGAAACTGGTTCATCCTTAAGGGTAGCACTCCTTTCTTCAACTCTACCCTTAGCCCTTCCTTAAACTTACGACATTTCCATGTATCATTCTGTCGAGTTTGAGCATAGTCTGAGAACTGAGACAAGCTCTTAAATTTAGAAGCATATTCATTGACAGTCATGTTGCCCTGACGTAAACCAAGAAATTCCATCTCCTTGGCATGTTAAGCACTGGCAGGAAAGTACTTTTCTAGAAATACTTCACAGAATACCTCTAAAGTAATTTCAGTTCCCTCAGCTTGTAGTAAGCGTCGGGTTCCTCTCCACCAATTCTCACCATCCCCTCTCAGCATAAATGTAGCATACGTCACCTTTCGATCATTGGCGCACCCCATTCCTTCAAATATCTTTTCGAGATCTTGGATCCAAAGACTCGCCTTCTCTGGATTAAATTCACCTCTGAACTACAGCGGGTTATTGCGCCTAAACTCAGACAAGTTTAGTGCATCAGCAGTCGCATCTTGCTGTTGAGTTGCTCGTTCATTTTGTTGCGTAATCACTTCTGCCATACGCTGCATAGCCTCAGCAGCTGCAATCATTGGGTTAACATTACGGTTCACATTTGCACGCGTTCCTCTTCCACCAGACATCTTCTTCTTTAATCAAACAAGACAAAACAAAGTCAGACGTACCCTTTCGGACACCAATTACAGAGAATCACACAACACAAGCAAAAACAGACCCAACCACAACCCCAAAAGACTCTAACTTGGGCTCTGATACCAACTAAAATGCAACACCCTACTGGGGATGTCACATTTCCGAACAATAATAATAAAACCTTTACCCAAGTTATAAATTATTTCGTAATATATAATAATATAGGTTGTAAAAATATTTTTTTTAAACACATTATATTATAAAATAAAATAAACAACATATAAAATAAAACAAACTATTACATACACACCATAATTATACATATGATTTTATTTTTAATAGGTACAAATAATTTACATATTATTAACTAGTTAAATAAAAATAGTAAACTGTCTGGTTTAAAGTAACCATAAACTAGCCCAAGCATAACACTAAAAGTTCTGATGCTTCGAAGAATCCTCCTCGGGAAGATTATCGGAAGATAGAAATACTCTGGTAACGTTATACCACGATGCAATCAATCCATATGATATGGATGATCTCGAGGTTCGCCTTCCTCGAACTGGTCACTCGGTTACTGCTCCTCGTTGTATTGACAATCCAACAGTTGCTCCTCTTCTACTTCCTCAACGACTTTACGGAACATAAATAATAATACAGAAAATATATACAAAGAGGTAAGACAATCTACATCATTACCAGCATAGCAGTAAGAAAACGACAATACAAACAAATATAACAGTTAATATAACAATTCATATTATCACACATGCAAAATATCATAAATCAAATTATACTATTCACATTATCACACATACAAAATATCATAAATCAAATTATAACTATTCATACAGTGATGCAGATTAAATATGTTATGTACTCAGACTCGTTCTTACTCCATGGAGCTAAACACAAACATCAAGGAGAATGATCCGGTAGACATGTCTGTACATCAGGATGCCTCAACCAACTGTTACACAGTCAAATACGTCGTGCAAACAGCACACAGTCAAATACGTCATGTGAATGGTATACAGTCAAATACGTCGTGTACGTCCAGGCATAGTACTAGACAGTCCCCAATAGATCATGATTAAGAATAGTATTTGTCGAGATCGCTAGTGTGTGTTTTCAGTTACCACGGCTCAGAGGAGCTACCAACTGTTCACATGTGGAATCTACTGCACACTAACGCCTCCAAGTTCTCCACATGAACACACTACGCCTATCACACCCGTAACACGGTGTAATTCATCTCATCAGTCAATCGTCAATTTCAACCAAATTGACATACCATTCTATGTATGTAATGATCCATAATTACAAAAATTACGTTCATTATCGCCATAAATCATAATTACAAAAATACCCTTAATATTAATATTTTCCAAAATCAGTACATCTTCACTTGACAGTACTATTTCCCAACATGTCCGGGTCCACCACTTTGGCCCGACAGTAAAACTTATTGTTTCCATAAGTCGCATAAATATTTTATCGCATTTTCACAATTACATCACATTTTACAAACGTTTTTCAATCGCGTAAATATTTTTCAACGTTTTCTCAATCGCGTAACATTTTTAAATCGTTTTCTTAATCGCGTAGTTTAAAAATCATCATTTTAAATACACGTAAACTATTTCTACTATTTTTTACTGTATAAAATATTTCTTGACGCTCCAAATTAAATTTTTAAACTTTTCAAAACTAAAATTATTATTTAGACATTATTGTCCATTTTTCTTACAAAAATTACCTTAAGTAATGATTTCTGACGTTTTTTTCAAAAATTCAAATTTAATAAATTATTCTACTATTATTTTTATTCTTCAACTACGTAAAATATTTCCTTGCTTTCTAAATATCATTTTGAAACGTTCTTCATTACTTGCTCATTTTTAGCCAATTTTGACAGCATTTCGTTTAGAAAATCTACTAAATGATATTTTCTACGTTTTCCTTTAAAAATTCCTTTATTTAATTATAACCATAAAATACACTTTGAAAATTGCTAACATACTTTAAAAACTCAAAGATAAGTATTTTTCAAGTGTTAAAATTTATTTCTTTACCATACTAGACTTTTAGTAAAAATTCATTTACTTATTTGACTCCTGAAAATCCATCGTAATTGAATTCGTTTTAAGTTAATAAACCAGTTTACTCTTAGAAAATAAATTTTGGATCAATTAAACATTAAAAATATATTTTGGCCAAAAATCACCATTTTTATACAAACCATGTTTAAAATTATTTTTCATCCATTAAATCATTGAAAAATCCTTTAACTTAATTAAATCAATTAGGTTATCCTCTTATAAAAATGGTTGAGAACATATTGGTTCTCTTTTCATAGTAAAAAACCATAAGCCCTTCATCTTGTGTTCTTTGGAACACTTTTGCAAGTCTCAACATATTTGCACATCCAACAATAATTATCATGGATCCATGAACATATACATATATTTATGAACACATACCATATATTAAAGCAATAATAAAACACATACCAAATATCAAAGCTATAAACATGCTTGCATGCATAATAAATCACAAATAGAAAAGCAAATAACATGCACACATAAACAATCACAAATAGAGAAGACAACAAACAACCAAGTGAATGAATCCTTATGGATTCTTCACCACAAATACATCTATTTTCTCACCACCACACATGGTTGATGAGATTAAATCTCCCTCTTACCTATAAGGAAGACAAGATCTCCTTGGACTCCTTAGAAATTTTGTGTAGCTTCAACAAAAATCCTAACAAGCTTAAACAAATTATAAAGTCATAAACTATGGATGAAAAAGATAAACCATGGATCAATCATGACTTAGAATATCAAAAATCAAATTAGAAACAAGAAAGAAGAATTTTCACCTTATAAGAAAGAAACTTCAAAGTGATTTTCCAAGCTCCAAATGGATGATTTAGCAAAAACTCACAACTAGAGATGTTCTTAGAATATGGTTTAGATTTAGGAAATGAAGTTGGATGAAATTTTTGATGGGTGGAAGTAGGATTGATGGTGTTGTTCGAATGGTGGAAGAAAAGGAGACTTAGGAGTTTCTTTGAGTTCTTTGGTAGGAAAAGAAATGGATGAAGGTGTGGAATAATTGAATAAATGATGAAGGAAGTGAATGATTGCCTAAATGCATAATGCATGGTCGTAGACTTCCAAAATAAGTGCAGCCCCCTTTTGTTGACAAATTTGGCTTAATAATAGCCTTATTCTATCATGCATGGCCATATAGCATCAATTATGGAGCTTTGTCTCCTTTGTTGACATTTTAGGCTTACTAATAGCTATTGATTATTTGAATGATGGATGGTTCATTTGATTGAATAATTGAATGCATAATGCATGCATAAATCCAAAAATAGATATAGGAATTCTAATCAAAATTTGATTAATTTTTAATAACTTATTTATGCTTAAGTCCTTCTAGTTATGTTTAATTAAAAGTTAGTTAGACTCTTTTGTATTTTAGTTAATCATTAATTTACTTAGAATCCTTAATCTTCTACTTAATTATACTAATACATTTGTCTAACTAAAATTTGATAAAAACTAATTAGGTTTTAATCAATTTAATTATCACTTAAACCCTTTAGATTACCTTAATTAGATTTTAAATTAACTAATCTATTAAATCAAATTTTAAATTAACTAATCTACTAAATCTAATTATTTTTATGGAATTTTAACCTTTTGGTCTAGAATTTTACAAGCTTTTTATGTTGGTAAACTTTTCCTAAAAGTGGGTCTCACAAACCCAAACGTGGGTCCCACAAGCCAAACGTGGGTCCCACAGATTTTTCTGCATGATAAATAATTTTATTATATAGAAAAATCCTAAAAATGAAAAGAATGATATATGTATTATTCGGATTTGGTTTAGTAAGATCGCCCAGCTCCAAATAATCAAACAAGATTTTCCCTGGCCCGAAAATTATTATTTTCTTGACTCGGAGCAAATCACACGAAATATTCAAATACAGTTACGAAACAGTCAAATTAATTTTATAACACACAGAAAACAGAAAACACTACAATTAGGGCAAAAATATAATTAACCAAAAATTGAGGTGTTACAAATTGCTACATCTGTTGTATTGTCGTTTTCTTATTTACCATGTTTGTGGTGATATAGATTGTCTTACCTCTTCATTGTATGTGTTCTTGTTGTATTTTAAATTATGTTTTAAAAGAAGTGTTTGAGGAAGAGGAACAGCCTCTTGAGTGTGTATACCCCGAGGACGAGGAGCAGCAGCAAACCGAAGATCAGTTCGACGATCAAGAACCATCCGATCATCCATACCCATTGGATTGATTGTATGAGTATGACGCTACTAGGATTCTTTGGTTTCGTGAGGTTGGACTTTCATGGAGGCTCTAAAGCCTGGCGACTGCGAGAGGACAGAGATTCGGTTACGTACGTAGGGCGTCTGACTGTGACCATACGTACAGAGTTTAATGGAGTGCCTATCTTTTCTACTATATTATATTTACATGTAGAGCTACTGCTATCTCTTAGGCGTCATTGGGGTGGTATGTTCGATGCGCCTAGTGAGACTAGCAGCGTATCGACAGCACAGACTAGAGTCCGTAGAGGGTCGAGGCATCCTGGATACTTATCACCTGAAGTTTCATCTGAGAGTGATCCTTCAGAGGGTTAGAGTTCTGTGATGCGTACTTGGGCGCGTCGGCGTTTTGTATATATAGACTTCTTATTGCTTTGTTTACTGTGTTGGTTTAAATATTTATAGTTGTAAATTATTTGTACTACTTGAAACAAAAATATATGCATATTATGTGTGATGACAGTTTGTTTATTTTATGTTCCATGTTATTTTATTTCGTAATATTCTGTTTAACTGGAAAAATTTTACAACCCGTATTACTATGTAACAAATGTTTTACAACTTAGGTAGAATTTTATTTATCTTTATTTTATTTTATTTCATAAATGTGACATCCCCATAAGGGTGTTACATTAGTTGGTATCAAAGCCCAAGTTAGAGTCTTTTGGGGTTGTGGTTGGGTCTGTTTTTGCTTGTATTGTGTGATTCTCTGTGATTTACTTCCGAAAGGTTGTATCTGACTTTGCTTTGTTATGATTGAAGAAAGAAGATGTCTGGCGGAAGAGGAGGACATGCGAATGTGAATCGTGCTGTGGATCCTATGATTGCAGCTGCAGAAGCTATGCAGTGAATGGCTGAAGTAATTACTCGGCGAGAATCGTAGAAGCGACTCAACGGCAAGATGATGTACTGGCGCCGATGCCCTAAATTTATCTGAATTTAGGCGTAACAATCCACCGCAATTTAGAGGCGAGATTGATCCGGAGAAGGCAAGTCAATGGATACAAGATTTGGAGAAGATATTTGAAGGAATGAGATGTACAGATGACAAGAAGGTGACATATGCAACTTTTATGCTGAGAGGAGATGATAAACATTGGTGGAGAGGAACTCGTTGATTGTTGCAAGCTGAAGGAACGGAAATTAAATGGGAGGTATTTTCTGAGGTATTTCTGGAGAAGTATTTTCCAGCGAGTGCTAGACATGACAAGGAGATAGAATTTCTTGGTTTGCGTCAGGGCAACATGACAGTTAATGAGTATGCTTCTAAATTTGAGAGTTTGTCTCAGTTCTCAGATTATGCTCAAACTCGACCGGATGATGTGTGGAGATGTAGGAAGTTTAAGGTAGAGCTGAGAGTGGAACTAAAACGAGGAATATTATCCTTAAGGATGAATCAGTTTCATGCTTTGGTAGATGCTTGTGCACACCTTGAGGAATTGGAGCCGTCACGGGATCCCAAAAACTGTAATTTTGGACCAACAAGATTTCAGAGGGGTAGTAGCAGTAACAACAGTCGATTTCAGCGCAAGCTGTATACTAGACCACCAGGGAGTCAACCTCAACGACCACGAGTTGGGGGAAATGCTAGTGGGAGTAGAGCTGGACAGAAAGTGGCGTTTACACCAACATGTTTTAAGTGCGGAAAGAAGGGCGATATTTCTACTGATTGCTCAATCAGAGGGACAATTTGCTTTAATTGCGGACAACCAGGACATATAGCCAAGGATTGTACACAGCCGGAAAGGAAACCTGCTATGAGAACTGTTCGTGCTGTTCAACCGAGGTCTGGAGGACGAGTATACACTATGACTGGAATAGAAGTTTCACAGTCTGAGGATCTGATTCAAGGGGAAGGTGCCATTGAAGGTAATCTTCTGACTGTGTTATATGATTCTGGAGCAACATATTCATTTATTGCATATGATTGTGTGGAAAGATTGAAGTTGCCTATGTCTTCTCTGAATGTTAAACTGATTATATCTACACTAACTGCTAAACCTATACTTACATCTAAGATATGTTTGGATTGTCCTGTTGTTATAAAGGACCGTGTGTTTTCTGCCAACTTGATTTGTTTGCCTCTTGTTGGGTTAGATGTAATACTAGGAATGAACTGGTTATCTTCTAACTATATCCTTATAGACTGTGCAAACAAAAGCTTAGTCTTTCCTAAGGAAGAAAAGTCTGGATTCTTGACTGTTGTTAAAGTCAAGTCATTGTTAAGATATGGAGCACAGGGATATATGCTATTGTCTTCGTTAGAGGTCAAGAGTGAGAAAGATGTGAATACTATTCCTGTCGTCAATGAATTTCCAGAGATTTTTCCTGAGGATGTACCTGGTTTGCCACTAGAGAAGGAGATCGAATTTTCTATTGATTTAGTACCAGGAATAAGTCCTATCTCAATTGCACTGTATCAGATGTCTCCAGCGGAGTTGGTGGAATTAAAGAAGCTATTAGAGGAACTATTGGAGAAATAGTTTGTACATCCTAGTGTTTCACCGTGGGGAGCACCAGTGCTTTTGGTCAGGAAGAAGGACAGAACTTCTCGACTTTGCGTAGATTATCGTCAGCTGAACAAGGTGACTATAAAGAATAAATATCCACTTCTGAGAATTGACAATTTGATGGACCAATTGAGGGGAGCAATGGTATTTTCTAAGATAGATCTGAGATCGGGATATCATCAGATTCGTGTTAAGGTGGACGATGTACCTAAAATAGCTTTTCGAACTCGTTATGGACATTATGAGTATCAGGTAATTCCATTCAGAGTGACGAATGCTCATGTCATATTCATGGACTATATGAATAGGATTTTTCATCCATACTTAGACAGATTTGTCATTGTCTTCATCGATGATATTTTGATCTATTCTCAGACCAAAGAAGAGCATGCTGAACATCTCGGTATAGTCCTTCAGATTCTGAAAGAAAAGAAGTTGTATGTAAAATTGGCGAAGTGTGAGTTTTGGTTAGAGGAAGTTCAATTTTTAGGTCACGTGATTTCCAAGGAAGGCATTGCAGTAGACCCATCGAAAGTGGAGACTGTTTTGCAATGGGAAAGGCCTAAGACGGTGACAAAAGTTTGAAGTTTTGTTGGACTTGCTGGATATTACCGGAGGTTTATAGAAGGTTTTTTCGAGATTGCCGGACCGCTTACGCAGCTCACGAGGAAAAGTCAAGCTTTTGAATGGACGGAAGAACATGAAGTAAGTTTCCAAGAATTGAAGAAGAGGTTAACAACTGCACCAGTATTGATTCTATCAGATTCTAACGGAACTTTTGATATGTATTTTGACGCTTCTTACCAAGGACTGGGATGTGTATTGATGCAAAACCGGAATGTAGTGGCTTATGCTTCTAGACAGTTGAAGGTTCATGAGAGGAATTATCCAACACATGACTTGGAATTAGCTGCTGTGGTTTTTGCATTGAAGGTGTGGAGGCATTTTTTGTATGGAGCAATGTTCAATGTCTTTAGTGATCACAAGAGTTTAAAGTATTTGTTTGATCAGAAAGAATTGAATATGAGGCAGAGGTGATGGTTGGAATTCTTGAAGGATTATGATTTTCAACTCCAATACCATCCAGGAAAAGCTAATGTGGTAGCTGATGCCTTAAGCAGAAAGGTGATTAGTGTTTCGGCAATGATGATAAAGGAGGAGGAATTGATTAACAAATTCCGAGATTTGTGGTTATCAATGGAGTTTGTGCCTGGAAGAATTTGCCTATGTAAGGTCGTGATCATAAATGAATTGTTTGATATAGTTCGAGATAAACAAGAGGAAGATGCGTTTTTACAAAACGAAAGGGAATTGTTGAAGCAAGGTCATAAGGCGACAGTAGAGGAAGGGTTAGATGGAATCCTAAGGTTCAAGGGAAGAATCTATATACCCGATGATTCTGAACTTAAGAAAGGGATTCTAGATGAAGCTCATACTAGTGATTTCAGTTTACATCTGGGGATGACCAAGATGTACCAAGACTCATGAGAGGAATTATCCAACACATGACTTAGAATTAGCTGTTGTGGTTTTTGCATTGAAGGTGTGGAGGCATTTTCTATATGGAGCAATGTTCAATGTCTTTAGTGATCACAAGAGTTTAAAGTATTTGTTTGATCAGAAAGAACTGAATATGAGGCAGAGGCGATGGTTTGAATTCTTGAAGGATTATGATTTTCAACTCCAATACCATCCAGAAAAAGCTAATGTGGTAGCTGATGCCTTAAGCAGAAAGGTGATTAGTGTTTCGGCAATGATGATAAAGGAGGAGGAATTGATTAACAAATTTCGAGATTTGTGGTTGTCAATGGAGTTTGTGCCTGGAAGAATTCGCCTATGTAAGGTCGTGATCATAAATGAATTGTTTGATATAGTTCGAGATAAACGAAAGGGAATTGTTGAAGCAAGGTCATAAGGCGACAGTGGAGGAAGGGTCACATGGAATCTTAAGGTTCAAGGGAAGAATCTGTATACCCAATGATTCTGAACTTAAGAAAGGGATTCTAGATGAAGCTCATACTAGTGATTTGAGTTTACATCCGGGGATGACCAAGATGTACCAAGACTTGAAAAGGTTGTTTTGGTGGCCAAGGATGAAAAGAGATGTAGCGGAACATGTGGCGTCTTGTCTGGTTTGTCAGAAGGCGAAAGTAGAACACCAGAGGCCAGCCGGTATATTACAACTGTTAGCTATTCCAGAGTGGAAGTGGGATAGTATCTCGATGGATTTTGTTACCGGATTACCGAAGACAAGGAAGGTCATGATTCGATATGGGTTATAGTTGATAGGCTTACAAAATCGGCGCATTTCTTGCCCATCAATATTAAGTATTCGTTGGAGAGATTAACCCAGATGTATATCAGTGAGATTGTGAGGTTACATGGTGTGCCTACATGTATAGTTTCTGACCGAGATCCAAGGTTTACATTAAGATTCTGGCGAAGTTTGCAAGAAGCCATGGGAACCAAATTGCAGTTGAGTTCAGCTTATCATCCGCAAACTGATGGTCAAACGGAGAGGACTATACAATCTTTCGAAGATCTGTTGCATGCCTGTGTGTTAGAGCAATGTGGAAGTTGGGATGAATTTTTATCTTTGATAGAATTCACCTACAACAATAGTTTTCACTCGAGTATAGGGATGGCACCCTATGAGGCGTTATATGGAAGACGATGTCGAACACCTCTATGTTGGTATCTGGATGGGGAGAGTATGACTATTAGACCAAATCTTGTACAACAGACTATAAAGAAGGTAAAGATGATACAAGAAAAGATGAAGACGACGCAAAGTAGGCAGAAGAGTTATGCTGAAAAGCGAAGGCGACCTCTTGAATTTGAGGAGGGTAAGCATGTATTCTTAAGAGTGACTCCTACGACTGGTGTCGGAAGAGTTATTAAGTCTAAAAAAGTTACTCCTAAATTTATTGGGCCTTATCAGATTCTTCGACGAATAGGTCCTGTAGCATATCAAATTGCTTTGCCGCCTTTTCTATCCAATCTGCATGATGTATTTTATATGTCTTAGTTAAAGAAGTATATTCCTGATCTGACGCATGTGATACAGCCAAACGAAGTACAGTTGAAGGATAATTTGACTTACGAGACTTTACCTGTCAGAATAGAGGACAGAAAGGTGAAGCAGCTTCGATGGAAGATAATCGAGCTAATGAAGGTCATATGGAATGATGTGACAGGTGATGCTACCTGGGAGCTGGAAGATAAAATAAGGGAGCAGTATCCTCATTTGTTTTGATGTATAACGAATTTTGGGGATGAAATTTTTATTTATAAGGGAGAGTTATAACATCCCAAACTTTAGGATAAATAACCATTGTGTCCCGAATTGTACTGTTTGTTGTTTTTCTGTATGATACAGTGTTTTATTTTACTGTCTGTGATTTTATTTGGACTTTTTGTGTGATTTGTTCTGGGACAGGAAAATAATAATTTCCAGGTCGGCGAAATCTTATTTTAATTATTCGGAGCTGGGGGATCTTACTAAACCTAATTCTGAATGATACTGTTATTAATCTTTTAATTTTTAGGATTTTACTGTGAAATAAAATAATTTTATATTATTATAATATTATTTTATTAGGCAGTATAAATAAATGACAGCGGACCCGAAAATGAATTACGGGACCCACGTTTAGTTAAAGTAGTCAACATTAGTAGCTTAATTAAGCATCATTAGTGGTGGAACATTCAAGAGCTTATGACAAGGCATGTGACTAAGCATGTGACAAGGCTTGGATGAGCAAATGGATGACAAGCTTGGTGACCAAGTTTTAATCTTGGCCCTTGATGAATCCTAAGGCTTGGATGAAGCTAACCAAAGGTACACCTAGCCAAGGAGAGCTCCATGGCCATATGCCCTTAGCAGACCATTCTTCATTCATTTTCTATCTATTAACTTAAGCTTTTCTCTCACCAAAAACAAGAAAACACCATTGATGCACTTTGGAGACCATTCGGCCTCACCATCTAAGTCACCAACTATCTACCTAAA
Organism: Ormosia emarginata; assembly: GCA_029884605.1. Lineage (NCBI taxonomy): Eukaryota > Viridiplantae > Streptophyta > Magnoliopsida > Fabales > Fabaceae > Ormosia > Ormosia emarginata. Next base: position 3,239,408 of record JAQQTP010000042.1, on the reverse strand, counting down.
ATTCTATCCAACCTACTTTTCTAAACCTAAACACAATTCTAAGAACATTTCTAGTTGAGAGTTCTTGCAAAATTCATCATCTTGAGCTTGAAAAACTACTTTGGAGATTCTACCTTGAAGGTGAAATTTCTTGTTTTTCATTTCTAATCTTATTTCTAAAGTTCTAAGCCATGATTGATCAATGGTTTATGCTTTCTTTCATGTTAGTAACTTGTAGAAATTATTTAAGCTTGATAGGTGTATTTGGAGGGTGAAACCGAAACCCTTAGAAAAGAGTGAAAGAGATTTTAGCTTCACTTAAGGTAAGAGGAAGACTTGAATCTTATCATCCTTGGGTGGTGATAAGAAAATGGAATTGTTTGTGATTGTAGAATCCATAAGGATTCATTTGTGTGTTTGTTGTAATAGCTTTCTTAATTGTGATTTGTATTGATATGCATGTCTACAAGCTTTGAATATATTGTATGTGTTAGAAATGCATGAATAAGTAGTAGGATGTGAATAATATGCAAGGTTTGCATGTGTGTTCCAAAGAGCACAAATCCAAGGCTCACGGCCTCAACACAAAATGGGAACCAAATGTTCTCAACCATTTTCTAAAAGAGTGATTTAATTAACTTAGGTAAATTGACAAGATACAAATTGATTTAGAGCAAGAAAAACAAATCTATAGATCAAATGACAAGTTAATGGATTTCGGCCAACATGCCAAAGTTAAGTGTTTTTAGTTTCTAAAATTGTTTTCAATCAAGGTTAAGAAATAATGCCAAAAGGAATTCTATTACAATGAGTTTTGAGGAATAAAAATGATTAGATTAAGTTAAAGAAGTTAAAACTAATGATTTTAATGTTTAGGAGATAATACAGTAGCTTTTGTAAAATTTCTAACGTAAAGCTCACTTTATGTTTTGAAGCCCGTTAGTAGTTTTCAAAAGTATAATTAGATGGTTGTAATATAATCAAAAGAAATTTTAACAAAAAATTTAGAAAACTATTGTTATAGATTTTCAAAGCAAAATACTGTCAATTTTTGTTAAAAATGGACAAATAAGATAGAAAAGATATCCAATATATTGTATACGGTATGGAAAATATTCTACGTAACTCAAACATATTAAATATTATTTTTTGTTTATTTAAATAGTGATTTTTAAGGAATTCGGACAAGAAAATGATTTAAAAATCTTACGCGATTGAGAAAATAATTTAAAAACAGTACGCGATTTTAAAAACAGCAAAATATATTTACGCGATTTAAAAACATTTGTAAAAACGATGAAATTGTGAAAACACGATAAAATTTCTACGCGATTGACGAAAACAGTAAGTTTTACTGTCAGGCCAAAGTGGTGGACCTGGACAGATTGAGAAACAGTACTGTCAAGTGGGACATACTGCGTTTGGTGTTTGAGGGTGTTTTGGTAATTATTTGAGATTTGAAGGGTATTTTGGTAATTATAGTTCTGTTCATATTTTTAGAGTCAAGTCGATTCGTTGTGGAATTGGCGATTGATTGACGAGGTGAATTACATCGTGTTGTCGGTGTGATAAGCGTAGTGTGGTTCATTTCTTTATGGACTTGGAGGCATTAGTGTGCGGATTATTCCACATGTAGACAGTTGGTCGCTCCTCTGGGTCATGGTAACTGGCTACACACTAGTGATCTCGACACGCACTATACTTAATCAAGATCTTGTAAGAACTATGCTAGTACAATGCCTGTAGTTACACGATGTTTGGACTGTGTACTACACCACGATGTTTTGGACAGTGGGCTATAGACACAATGTGAGACAGTGCAATAGTTGGTTGGGCAGACTAAGGTACTAATAGAACTTACAGGTCATTCTCTCTAATGTCTGTGGTTGTAGCTCCATGGAGTAGGGTTGAGTCGCATTACATATGATTTATGTGTTGTGCATTATAATATTATTATCTGTACCATTTTATCTGTACCATTTTATCTGTGACATTATGTGATGCTGTTACACTTAATTTATGTGTTACTTTATATTATTATTTTTGCTGTTATGGTATGTTATATTGTATGAATTGCTATATCTGTTGTATTGTCGTTTTCTTATTTACCATGTTTGTGGTGATATAGATTGTCTTACCTCTTCATTGTATATGTTCTTGTTGTATTTTAAATTATGTTTTAAAAGAAGAGTTTGAGGAAGAGGAACAACCTCTTGAGTGTGTATACCCCGAGGACGAGGAGCAGCAGCAAGCCGAAGATCAGTTCGACGACCAAGAACCATCCGATCATCCATACCCACTGGATTGATTGTATGAGTATGACGCTACTAGGATTCTTTGGTTTCGTGAGGTTGGACTTTCATGGAGGCTCTGAAGCCTGGCGACTGCGAGAGGACAGAGATTCGATTACGTACGTAGGGCGTCTGACTGTGACCATACGTATAGAGTTTGATGGAGTGCCTATCTTTTCTACTGTATTATATTTACATGTAGAGCTATCTCTTAGGCGTCATTGGGGTGGTATGTTCGATGCGCCTAGTGAGATTAGCAGTATGTCGACATCACGGAGTAGAGTCCGTAGAGGGTCGAGGCATCCTGGATACTTATCACTTGATGTTTCATCTGAGAGTGATTCTTCAGAGGGTTAAAGTTCTGTGATGCGTACTTGGGCGCGTCGGCGTTTTGTATATATAGACTTCTTACTGCTTTGTTTACTGTGTTGGTTTAAATATTTACAGTTGTAAATTATTTGTACTACTTGAAACAAAAATATATGTATATTATGTGTGATGACAGTTTGTTTATTTTATGTTCCATGTTATTTTATTTCGTAATATTCTGTTTAACCGATTAAATTTTACAACCCGTATTACTATGTAACAAATGTTTTACAACTTGGGTAGAATTTTATTTATCTTTATTTTATTTTATTTCATAAATGTGACATCCCCATAAGGGTGTTACATTAGTTGGTATCAGAGCCCAAGTTAGAGTCTTTTGGGGTTGTGGTTGGGTTTGTTTTTGCTTGTGTTGTGTGATTATCTGTGATTTACTTCCGAAAGGATATATCTGACTTGGCTTTGTTATGATTGAAGAAAGAAGATGTCTGGCGGAAGAGGAGGACGTGCCAATGTGAATCGTGCTGTGGATCCTATGATTGCAGCTGCAGAAGCTATGCATCGAATGGCTGAAGTAATTACTCAGCAGAATCAGAGAGCAGCTCAATAACATGATGCTACTGCTGATGCCCTAAATTTATCTGAATTTAGGCGTAACAATCCACCATAATTTAGAGGCGAGATTGATCCGGAGAAGGCAAGTCAATGGATACAAGATTTGGAGAAGATATTTGAAGGAATGAGATGTACAGATGACAAGAAGGTGACGTATGCAACTTTTATGCTGAGAGGAGACGGTGAACATTGGTGGAGAGGAACCCGCCGATTGTTGCAGGCTGAAGGAACGGAAATTATATGGGAGGTATTTTCTAAGGTATTTCTGGAGAAGTATTTTCCTGCGAGTGCTAGACATGCCAAGGAGATGGAATTTCTTGGTTTGCGTCAGGGCAACATGACAGTTAATGAGTATGCTTCTAAATTTGAGAGTTTATCTCAGTTCTCAGATTATGCTCAAACTCGACCGGATGATGTGTGGAGATGTAGGAAGTTTGAGGCAGGGCTGAGAGTGGAACTAAAACGAGGAATATTATCCTTGAGGATGAATCAGTTTCATGCTTTGGTAGATGCTTGTGCACGCCTTGAGGAATTGGAGCCATCACAGGATCCCAGAAACCGTAATTTTGGACCAACAAGATTTCAGAGGGGTGGTAGCAGTAACAACAGTCAGTTTCAGCGCAAGCCATATACTAGACCATCGGGGAGTCAACCTCAACGACCACCAGTTGGGGGAAATGCCAGTGGTAGTAGATCTGGACAAAAAGTGGCGTTTACACCAACATGTTTTAAGTGCGGAAAGAAGGGCCATATTTCTACTGATTGCTCAATTAGAAGGACAATTTGCTTTCATTGCGGACAACCAGGACATATAGCCAAGGATTGTACACAGCCGGAAAGGAAACCTGCTATGAGAACTGTTCGTGCTGTTCAACCGAGGTCTGGAGGACGAGTATACACTATGACTGGAACAGAAGTTTCACAGTCTGAGGATCTGATTCAAGGGGAAGGTGCCATTGAAGGTAATCTTCTGACTGTGTTATATAATTCTGGAGCAACATATTCATTTATTGCATATGATTGTGTGGAAAGATTGAAGTTGCCTATGTCTTCTCTGAATGTTAAACTGATTGTATCTACACCAACTGCTAAACCTATACTTACATCTAAGATATGTTTGGATTGTCCTGTTGTTATAAAGGACCGTGTGTTTTCTGCCAACTTGATTTGTTTGCCTCTTGTTAGGTTAGATGTAATACTAGGAATGGAGTGGTTATCTTCTAACCATATCCTTATAGACTGTGCAAACAAAACCCTAGTCTTTCCTAAGGAAGAAAAGTCTGGATTATTGACTGCTGTTAAAGTCAAGTCATTGTTAAGAGATGGAGCACAAGGATATATGTTATTGTCTTCGTTAGAGGTCAAGAGTGAGAAAGATGTGAATACTATTCCTGTCGTCAATGAATTTCCAGAGATTTTTCCTGAGGATGTACCTGGTTTGCCACCAGAGAGGGAGATCGAATTTTCTATTGATTTAGTACCAAGAACAGCTCCTATCTTAATTGCACTGTATCAGATGTCTCCAGCGGAGTTGGTAGAATTAAAGAAGCTATTAGAGGAACTATTGGAGAAACAGTTTGTACGTCCTAGTGTTTCACCATGGGGAGCACCAGTGCTTTTGGTCAGGAAGAAGGACGGAACTTCTCGACTTTGCGTAGATTATCATCAGCTGAACAAGGTGACTATAAAGAATAAATATCCACTTCTGAGAATTGACGATTTGATGGACCAGTTGAGGGGAGCAGTGGTATTTTCAAAGATAGATCTGAGATCGGGATATCATCAGATTCGTGTTAAGGTGGAGGATGTACCTAAAACAGCTTTTCGAACTCGTTATGGACATTATAAGTATCAGGTAATGCCATTCGGAGTGACGAATGCTCCTGCCATATTCATGGACTATATGAATAGGATTTTTCGTCCATACTTAGACAGATTTGTCATTGTCTTCATCGATGACATTTTGATTTATTCTCAGACGAAAGAAGAGCATGCTGAACATCTCGGTATAGTCCTTCAGATTCTGAAAGAAAAGAAGCTGTATGCAAAATTGGTGAAGTGTGAGTTTTGGTTAGAGGAAGTTCAATTTTTAGGTCACGTGATTTCTAAGGAAGGCATTGCGGTAGACCCATCGAAAGTGGAGACTGTTTTGCAATGGGAAAGGCCTAAGACGGTGACAGAAGTTCGAAGTTTTGTTGGACTTGCTGGATATTACCGGAGGTTTATAGAAGGTTTTTCCAAGATTGCCGAACCGCTTACGCAGCTCACGAGGAAAAGTCAAGCTTTTGAATGGACGGAAGAACGTGAAGCATGTTTCCAAGAATTGAAGAAGAGGTTAACAACTGCACCAGTGTTGATTCTATCAGATTCTAACGGAACTTCTGATGTGTATTGTGACGCTTCTTACCAAGGATTGGGATGTGTATTGATGCACAACCGGAATGTAGTGGCTTATGCTTCTAGACAGTTGAAGGTTCATGGGAGGAATTATCCAACACATGACTTGGAATTAGCTGCTGTGGTTTTTGCATTGAAGGTGTGGAGGCATTTTCCGTATGGAGCAATGCTTAATGTCTTTAGTGATCACAAGAGTTTAAAGTATTTGTTTGATCAGAAATAATTGAATATAAGGCAGAGGCGATGGTTGGAATTCTTGAAGGATTATGATTTTCAACTCCAATACCATCCAGGAAAAGCTAATGTGGTAGCTGATGCCTTAAGCAGAAAGGTGATTAGTGTTTCGGCAATGATGATAAAGGAGGAGGAATTGATTAACAAATTCTGAGATTTGTGGTTGTCAGTGGAGTTTGTGCCTGGAAGAATTCGCCTATGTAAGGTCGTGATCATAAATGAATTGTTTGATATAGTTCGAGATAAACAAGAGGAAGATGTGTTTTTACAAAACGAAAGGGAATTGTTGAAGCAAGGTCATAAGGCGACAGTAGAGGAAGGGTCAGATGGAATCTTAAGGTTCAAGGGAAGAATCTATATACCCGATGATTCTAAACTTAAGAAAGGGATTCTAGATGAAGCTCATACTAGTGATTTGAGTTTACATCCAGGGATGACCAAGATGTACCAAGACTTGAAAAGGTTGTTTTGGTGGTCAGGGATGAAAAGAGATATAGCGGAACATGTGGCGTCTTGTCTGGTTTGTCAAAAGGCGAAAGTAGAACACCAGAGGCCAGCCGGTATGTTACAACCGTTAGCTATTCCAAAGTGGAAGTGGGATAGTATCTCGATGGATTTTGTTACCGGATTACCGAAGACAAGGAAGGTCATGATTCGATATGGGTTATAGTTGATAGGCTTACGAAATCGGCGTATTTCTTGCCCATCAATATTAAGTATTCGTTGGAGAGATTAACCCAGATGTATATCAGTGAGATTGTGAGGTTACATGGTGTGCCTACATGTATAGTTTCTGACCGAGATCCAAGGTTTACATTAAGATTCTGGCGAAGTTTGCAAGAAGCCATGGGAACCAAATTGCGATTGAGTTCAGCTTATCATCCGCAAACTGATGGTCAAACAGAGAGGACTATACAATCTTTGGAAGATCTGTTACGTGCCTGTGTGTTAGAGCAACGTGGAAGTTGGGATGAATTTTTATCTTTGATAGAATTCACCTACAACAATAGTTTTCACTCGAGTATAGGGATGGCACCCTATCAGGCGTTATATGGAAGACGATGTCGAACACCTCTGTGTTGGTATCAGGATGGGGAGAGTATGACTATTGGACCAGATCTTGTACAACAGACTATAGAGAAGGTAAAGATGATACAAGAAAAGATGAAGACGACGCAAAGAAGGCATAAGAGTTATGCTGATAAGCGAAGGCGACCTCTTGAATTTGAGAAGGGTGAGCATGTGTTCTTAAGAGTGACTCCTACGACTGGTGTCGGAAGAGTTATTAAGTCTAAAAAGCTTACTCCTAAGTTTATTGGGCCTTATCAGATTCTTCGACGAATAAGTCCTGTAGCATATCAGATTGCTTTGCCACCTTTTCTATCCAATCTGCATGATGTATTTCATATGTCTCAGTTAAGGAAGTATATTCCTGATCCGACGCATGTGATACAGCCAGATGAAGTTCAGTTGAAGGATAATTTGACTTACGAGACTTTACCTGTTAGAATAGAGGACAGAAAGGTGAAGCAGCTTCGAGGGAAGATGATCGAGCTAGTGAAGGTCATATGGAATGATGTGACAGGTGATGCTACCTGGGAGCTAGAAGATAAAATAAGGGAGCAGTATCCTCTTTTGTTTTGATGTATAACGAATTTCGAGGACGAAATTTTTATTTATAGGAGAGAGTTGTAACACCCCAAACTTTAGGATAAATGACCGTTGTGTCCCGAATTGTACTGTTTGTTGTTTTTCTGTATGATACAGTATTTTATTTTACTGTCTGTGATTTTATTTGGACTTTTTGTGTGATTTGCTCCGAGACAGGAAAATAATAATTTCCGGGCCGGGGAAATCTTATTTTAATTATTTGGAGCTGGGGGATCTTACTAAACCCAATTCTGAATTATACTGTTATTAATCTTTTAATTTTTAGGATTTTACTGTGAAATAAAATAATTTTATATTATTATAATATTATTTTATTAGGCAATATAAATAAATGACAGCGGACCCGAAAATGAATTACGGGACCCACGTTTAGTTAAAGTAGTCAACATTAGTAGCTTAATTAAGCATCATTAGTGGTGGAACATTCAAGAGCTTATGACAAGGCATGTGACTAAGCATGTGACAAGGCTTGGTGACCAAGTTTTAATCTTGGCCCTTGATGAATCCTAAGGCTTGGATGAAGCCAACCTAAGGTACACCTAGCCAAGGAGAGCTCCATGGCCATATGCCCTTAGGAGACCATTCTTCATTCATTTTCTATCTATTCTTAAGCTTTTCTCTCACCAAAAACAAGAAAACACCATTGATGCACTTTGGAGACCATTCGGCCTCACCATCTAAGTCACCAACTATCTACCTAAAATTCTATCCAACCTATTTTTCTAAACCTAAACACAATTCTAAGAACATCTCTAGTTGAGAGTTCTTGCAAAATTCATCATCTTGAGCTTGAAAAACTACTTTGGAGATTCTACCTTGAAGGTGAAATTTCTTGTTTTTCATTTCTAATCTTATTTCTAAAGTTCTAAGCCATGATTGATCAATGGTTTATGCTTTCTTTCATGTTAGTAACTTGTAGAAATTATTTAAGCTTGATAGGTGTATTTGGAGGGTGAAACCAAAACCCTTAGAAAAGAGTGAAAAAGATTTTAGCTTCACTTAAGGTAAGAGGAAGACTTGAATCTTATCATCCTTGGGTGGTGATAAGAAAATGGAATTGTTTGTGATTGTAGAATCCATAAGGATTCATTTGTGTGTTTGTTGTAATAGCTTTCTTAATTGTGATTTGTATTGATATGCATGTCTACAAGCTTTGAATATATTGTATGTGTTAGAAATGCATGAATAAGTAGTAGGATGTGAATAATATGCAAGGTTTGCATGTGTGTTCCAAAGAGCACAAATCCAAGGCTCACGGCCTCAACACAAAATGGGAACCAAAATGTTCTCAACCATTTTCTAAAAGAGTGATTTAATTAACTTAGGTAAATTGACAAGATACAAATTGATTTAGAGCAAGAAAAACAAATCTATAGATCAAATGACAAGTTAATGGATTTCGGCCAACATGCCAAAGTTAAGTGTTTTTAGTTTCTAAAATTGTTTTCAATCAAGGTTAAGGAATAATGCCAAAAGGAATTCTATTACAATGAGTTTTGAGGAATAAAAATGATTAGATTAAGTTAAAGAAGTTAAAACTAATGATTTTAATGTTTAGGAGATAATACAGTAGCTTTTGTAAAATTTCTAACGTAAAGCTCACTTTATGTTTTGAAGCCCGTTAGTAGTTTTCAAAAGTATAATTAGATGGTTGTAATATAATCAAAAGAAATTTTAACAGAAAAATTTAGAAAACTATTGTTATAGATTTTCAAAGCAAAATACTGTCAATTTTTTTTAAAAATGGACAAATAAGATAGAAAAGATATCCAATATATTGTATACGGTATGAAAAATATTCTATGTAACTCAAACATATTAAATATTATTTTCTGTTTATTTAAATAGTGATTTTTAAGGAATTCAGACAAGAAAATGATTTAAAAATCTTACGCGATTGAGAAAACAATTTAAAAACAGTACGTGATTTTAAAAATAGCAAAATATATTTACGCGATTTAAAAACATTTGTAAAAACGATGAAATTGTGAAAACGCGATAAAATTTCTACGCGATTGACGAAAACAGTAAGTTTTACTGTCAGGCCAAAGTGGTGGACCCGGACAGATTGAGAAACAGTACTGTCAAGTGGGACGTACTGCGTTTGGTGTTTGAGGGTGTTTTGGTAATTATTTGAGATTTGAAGGGTATTTTGGTAATTATAGTTCTATTCATATTTTTAGAGTCAAGTCGATTCGTTGTGGAATTGGCGATTGATTGACGAGGTGAATTACATCGTGTTGTCGGTGTGATAAGCGTAATGTGGTTCATTTCTTTATGGACTTGAGGCATTAGTGTGCGGATTATTCCACATGTGGATAGTTGGTTGCTCCTCTGGACCGTGGTAACTGGCTACATACTAGTGATCTCGACACGCACTATACTTAATCAAGATCTTGTAAGAACTATGCTAGTACAATGCCTGTAGTTACACGATGTTTGGACTGTGTACTACACCACGATGTTTTGGACAGTGGGCTATAGACACAATGTGAGACAGTGCAATAGTTGGTTGGGCAGCCTAAGGTACTAATAGAACTTACAGGTCATTCTCTCTGATGTCTGTGGTTGTAGCTCCATGGAGTAGGGTTGAGTCGCATTACATATGATTTATGTGTTGTGCATTATAATATTATTATCTGTACCATTTTAACTGTACCGTTTTATCTGTGACATTATGTGATGCTGTTACACTTAATTTCTGTGTTACTTTATATTTTTATTTTTGCTGTTATGGTATGTTATATTGTATGAATTGCTATATCTGTTGTATTGTCGTTTTCTTATTTACCATGTTTGTGGTGATATAGATTGTCTTACCTCTTCATTGTATATGTTCTTGTTGTATTTTAAATTATGTTTTAAAAGAAGAGTTTGAGGAAGAGGAACAACCTCTTGAGTGTGTATACCCCGAGGACGAGGAGCAGCAGCAAGCCGAAGATCAGTTCGACGACCAAGAACCATCCGATCATCCATACCCATTGGATTGATTGTATGAGTATGACGCTACTAGGATTCTTTGGTTTCGTGAGGTTGGACTTTCATGGAGGCTCTGAAGCCTGGCAACTGCGAGAGGACAGAGATTCGATTACGTACGTAGGGCGTCTGACTGTGACCATACGTATAGAGTTTGATGGAGTGCCTATCTTTTCTACTGTATTATATTTACATGTAGAGCTACCGCTATCTCTTAGGCGTCATTGGGGTGGTATGTTCGATGCGCCTAGTGAGATTAGCAGTATGTCGACATCACGGAGTAGAGTCCGTAGAGGGTCGAGGCATCCTGGATACTTATCACTTGATGTTTCATCTGAGAGTGATCCTTCAGAGGGTTAGAGTTCTGTGATGCGTACTTGGGCGCGTCGGCGTTTTGTATATATAGACTTCTTACTGCTTTGTTTACTGTGTTGGTTTAAATATTTACAGTTGTAAATTATTTGTACTACTTGAAACAAAAATATATGTATATTATGTGTGATGACAATTTGTTTATTTTATGTTCCATGTTATTTTATTTCGTAATATTCTGTTTAACCGGAAAAATTTTACAACTCGTATTACTATGTAACAAATGTTTTACAACTTGCATAGAATTTTATTTATCTTTATTTTATTTTATTTCATAAATGTGACATCCCCATAAGGGTGTTACATATATGGCTCTCCATAATGATTGGTTTAAATGTTATGGATTGGTTGATGATTAGGTTAGAAGTAGCATATCTAATACTGTTTATCCAAGTATAGATGTACTAGGGTACAGATATTAGGATGTTACATAAAGTACCTAAACTAACTCAGTTTGCCACAAAACTTCTCTGGTATGTTAAGCAAGTTATATGCTACCTTTGTAACGAAATACAAGCCTAATCATGTTACTAAGGGTATTACATTTCTCCCTTCCTTTTTTAAAATTTTGTCCTCAAAATTGCTTACTTCTTATAAACAACCCTGGGTAACTCTCTTTACATAGAATTCTTACTACCACATAATTCTTTTTCAATACTAGTTTTTCCCAACTATACCTTCACTAAAGGAAAACTGCTTATCTCTAAGCTCTTGACCCCTTTGTTTATGGATGGCAAGTTATACTAAAACTTAACTTAGCTTTGACCTCCTTCTTGTAAGGCTTTCCAAAACCAGGTGTGAATTTAGGATCTCTTTTTGACTCTACATTCACTGGAACTCCACGCACTCCAACCATCTCCTTCAATAGTTGAACTACCTTATCTAGAAAATAGTTAACTTCACTTAGCAAAAATGAGCAGATTTACTTTATCTCTCCACCCTTACCTATAGCTCATTATATTCTGCTATGTTCTTTAACATACTAGGCCACAAAAACATCTTCTTTAACTCTTGAAGAACCTTAGTAACCTCTAGATAAATGGTATACTTTCTCTTGTGAACTCCATCCGGGATCTCTTCTTTGATTTTTTTTTACCCTCTTGGAATACAAAGTCTATCTCTAGACTTTGTTATTCCTTCAATAGTCCTTACAAAATCCTCTAGGGTTCTTTTGAAGATCTGCTCACTCTTGTCCCTTAGAACTTTATTCTCCTTCTGAGCTCCTAAAAATCTGAGTCCTTAAGCCTCTTATTATGTCCACCTTGCTCACTGAGAGATTATCTAGAATCATAGTCACCACGAGACTCAAATTCCTGAAACTTTCAAGAAATTTACTCTCTTGGACTATCATTTGGGACACCTATAGGAATTTCCTACCTAGTGCATCGACCACTTCTTTGGCCTTACCCGAATGATATCAAAACTCAAGGTTATAAACCTTGAAAACTCCATCCATCTATTCTGCTTCATGTTCAGCTTCCTCTGATCATCAAGCACTCTTGAGCTATTATGATCGCTGTGCATCTCAAACTAGACTTCTTATGAGTTATGTCTCCAATTCTGTAAGGTAATCACCACTATGGCTAATTCCAAATCATACCTAGGGTAGTCCCTTTTCGTATAGGTTTAACTGCCTTGATGCTTAGGCATTTACTTACCCTTGATGCATCAGAACACACCCTAGTCCCATCTTTGAAGTATCACCAACTACCTCAAAGTTCTCATGGGAACCTAGAATTACCATCACTGACATAGTAATCAACTTTCTCTACAACTTTTGGAAACCATACACACAACTAGAGTTCACTACTAAGCATTACCTTTATAGCTTGCCTAATTCGGTTAGCACTAACTAAGAAAGTCCACTGATGAACTCTCTACTTTTGGTCACAATGGTTGCTTTTCCCATTGTACCTTTGCTTAAACTTTGCTAAGGTTCTCTGTAATTTCCTCCTTGAAAAATTACATAGCCCTAAAACTGTACCACATGCAACCCAAAACTGACTCTTGGCAAACATGGCACACAACCATTTTCTCTTCCAAAAGTTTTCAAAACTACTCTTAGCATACTCTTCATATCCTTTCGTAATTCAGGAAAAACTCTTAAAGATACACTCTTCTTAACTTTGATTCTATGACAACCAAATCTTAGATCATATGATGAGAAAATCCAAAACTTCTATCAACTGATCTACCCGATCACCTACTCCTAGACAAAAACATTTATTCTCATTAGTCTCTTGCTCAACTGCCTATCATTAAGCATAGTCTCACACATTAACTAAACAAGAATATAATATCATTTGTCTCTAAACAACCAAACTATACTAACAAGGTAAGCAAACTAGATTCACAAAGTAAACCAACATGATTTACAAGGTAAATCTATACTCTCCTTATACACATCTTAAAAGATTTCTCATTACATATGTTCTTACCTCATACCAAGTTGGAAGATTTCGTCGCTTCCGCTGCGCCACTCTGATTGCTCACATAAGAAGCACACAGATTTGCCCGCCAAAAATGGTCTACTCTCATATATCTTCTACGTATAGCACATCTTGGTACCTTGGAGTCTGATTTACCTCTTTTCTCTAAGATTTCTTATTTTAAAAGCACCCTACTCATACTTATCATCCCCTAAGCTATCACTTGAACCTATGTTCCTTTACCTGATAAAAATTGAGACCAAAAGGCACCCTAACTGATCTCAACATCTGATCTTTTCATTTTTGGGAAACCATCTAACTCTTGTTCCATTATGGCTCTGAGATTATCTAATTCTACAACTCTATACTCTTTGACTAGTCCTCTCGAAGCTCTAAATCAAATTTTACTCACTTCCAGTCTTCATCTGGGTTGGATGTAAAATAAGAAAAGAACTCCTGACATTCCTTGAATTGCTCTATATACTGGTCTTTAGTAATATCCCCTTGCTTAAACCTTAGAAATTTCCAAATTTCTCTTGCCTTCCATAACTCAAGGGAATAATACTTGTCTAGGAAAGCAGTTCTAAACACCTACCAGGTGATTCGAGTACTAACCATCTCTTGTAACCTCTTTGCTTCATCTCAACAGCTTTCGGTTCTTCTTACTAACCCTTACGAAGCAAGGTCACCTTCTATCCATCAGCGCACGCCATGACCTCAAAGATCTCTTCCATCACATGAAGCCATCTGTTGGCTCTGACTGAACTAAACTTTCCCTTGAAAAACAAAGGAGTAACCTTCCTGAACTCTGAGAGATACTGATCTCTCATAAGTTCTTTCTCGTTCTCACAACTAACTACGTGAGTCCTATTCTATCGCTTCTGATAGACTTCTACTAATGGAAGCCTGCTCTCTCAATACAGCAACCATTTTTCTAAAAGCTCTGGTTATCTCCTCTTTTATCGGTCTCCTAGTCTTATAGGTTCGCCCAGTAGTTGCCATAGTTTCCTGTACATATAAAATATTACATATTGAGTTAGCTAGACTCAATATCATGTAACTGTGCGACAGTATCCAATAACATTTGTACCTAAGGCTATTCATGCAATTCCATTTGCATATCTCATAAAGATATAAAAGAATGCATAACATTATACTAAACTGCTACTTATACCTAAGCACAGTTAGTCTATACCCTGCCTCAATAGAATGAACTACTCTGATACCATAATGTAACATCTTAGTACTGGTTATCGTTATATATCTATATATATCTAGGATATATCTAGATATCTGTATTAAGATGTTATAGTTTCCATGTAAATCTAGGTTAAGACCCTCTAAAGAGAAAGGGCAAGAAGAAGCAAAAGGCTTAGTTTTAGTTATTTTTTTTCTTTATGTATTAGCTTGTATTTATTTACTTTACTCTTAGTTTGTAAAAGTTTATGTATTACAGTGTGACATTTTTAGCCAGTGATGTATATATGTAACCTTTTTCATCCAGGGCTAGCAATAAAATCCATTATTTTTTAATCCATTTAATTCATCCATATTAAAACCAATCCAATCCATCCAATTTAAATAATGTATTTTATTGGATTAGATCTATTAGATTAAATTTAGTTATGGATAGTTAGTAATTCAACCAAAACATACAACATATATCTAATTAAAAACCAATCAATTGGATATCCAATTAAAAATCAATCCAATTATCCAATGTATTTTACACTTTTTTTTTTGTTCAAACAATTGAATGTAAGAGTTACTAACTAAAAAAATTTTTAGAGAGAACTTTTTTAAAGAGAGAAAGAAAAGTTTTTAGAGAGAGAATGAAAATTTTTAGAGAAAGAAAAAAATTTAGAGAGGGAATGAAAATTTTTAGAGAGAAAAATATTTTTTAGAGAGAGAAAGAAAATTTTTAAAGAGATAAACATTTTTTAGAGAGAGAATAAAAATTTTTAAAGATAGATTTTTTTTAAATGAGTGGGTTAGATATTCATCTATCTAATTTATTAAATTATATTAATGGATGAATTGAATATCTATCCATTAAATTGAATTATGGATGAATTGGATAATATTAAACATTTTGTAATGGATCTTAAATCGATTAATGGTTTATTTTAGATCCATCCATTATGATCTAATCCAAAAACAAACCAATCCATCCATTTGCCACCCCTTTGTGGTCTCTATAAAGACTATCCAGGTTATTATGGATTTTGTTTTATTCATTTATCGGAAGTGACATACTTGATGCAGTTTATCTTGAAATATTCTGATTATTTTGTGATAATTGTATTAGGGTGTTATAGAAGACATTGAAGACTTAGTATAGTTATTTTGTATATATTATTGATGTATTTAGTTTATTAGTTTTGTATTTATGCCCTCATGGCTTGTTTATTATGTTTGAATATCTCAAACATATGTTGTGAATTTGTACTAAAGAGCAAGTTTCCAGTTGTGTAAAATTGCCTTGTTCTCTTTACTTTTTGTCAAAGGCTCTATATATCTATGTATTGTTAGTTATTATACAGGTTTTATAATTATGTTTTATGTTTAGAAGTGATAATCCTAATACTACTTACTTGAGTATATGGATGATGTACACAGTTGTCTTATGGTGTTACACACTTATTGAATTAGGGAATTGAAGTTAGTGTGCACTTGATTCATGGTGCACTTAGCTTAGTTATGAAGTGATTACCTAGTGCACTTAGTATATAGTGAATGAATTTTGTGCACTTAGTTCTCTTGTGCATGTTGTATAATTGAACTGTACACATGCTATGATTATGAACTGTACTAGAATTGTATTGCTCCTTTGAAATACTAAGTTGTGCTAGAATTGAACAATGAATTGAGAATTTCTCCCTTAAATTAATAAGGTTGAGCTAGTATTTGAATTCAAAAGTATAAGTGCTCATGGAATAAAAGATATTGGACATTTATTCTTGAAAAGGGGAGGAAAATGGTCTTGAGTTGCTATAACCACATAATGAGTAACCTTCTGAATTGAATAATCAATTCTTGGCTTTTAAGAGTTTTGGAAATGATACTATATGGGGGAAGGGGATTCGAAATTCTAGCTATGAATTATGGAAATGACCCTTTATGAGGAAGGTGATCCTTATTTCATATAAATTCCTCATTAGTTTCATCAAAGCCTTAATTTCCCTTATGAATTAGAAACATGCTTACTCAAGATAGTTTTGTGTAACAAAAAGAGATTGTTAAAATAAGTTGAAATGCACAAACCTGAAAGCATACTATCACATATTGGTAGTGTGAGGCCCAAATTCACTCCCTACCTTTAGAATATAGAACCCCAGGTTATATGAGGTGACCTTACTTTTTAAGGTACATTAATATGGGTTCTAGGAATGGGCTTGTTGATAATTAAATGAGCACTAGCATAAGAATTATACATGAATGAAGTATTATGAGAATGTTATTAATAAAGATCCTAGAGTTATTGTAAAACTCTGCTTAACCTAATGATACTAATTAGTGTTATAGTAGCTCAATAAATTTGGTATTAGTTACCTAATAAATTGGCTAACCGTTTGGGTTGAATTGAATCTAGATCTATAACACTAAATGTGAGAAATAACCCCAAATAATATAAAAATTTAGCTTAAATAGCCAAGAACTTAGAAATAAATATAGAAAATTATTTCTAAGTCATGAATGCTTGGAGTAAGCTATATTAAATTTATAGAAATTAAATAAATGAGTTTGATATTTTTAATAATACTGAGAAAGTGTTTATAAATATAATAAAATAGCCAAAGTGAGCTTGGAAAATTATGAAACTATTTGGAGATGATAAATAGAATATGAAAATTATTTTGATATGAAAAGTAAGTTGAGGCAGTATGTTTACTTACCTTATAGGTTCAATTTAATGTAAAAGAAATAGTGCAGTTTATCTGATGAATGACAATGTATAAAATAAAAATTATAGAAATCAAAATATATGAAATTAGTTAAGATTTATGATTTTTAGGAACACATGAAAATTGAAAAAAACTTGGTTTTGAAAAATAAACGTGTTCCTATGAGACATAAAAGTTTTAGGTGAATTTTATAAAATTTGGTTTCTGACTGCGAGATTTAAGGATGCAAACCCAAGTGCAGGTTGTCTCAAGTAGTAAATTTCTCGGGAGTCCGAGGTCGATCTACAAGGAATTGATGAAGAAAAATTAATTGAGGTAAGAAGAGGATTTGTCACAACACCAAAAGTAATAAAACAAGTTCACAAATGAATTTAAGGGCTTGCTTGGGTTAGGAGATCCGCTCTTGGTAATAAATTAAAAGTAAGATTATTTTTCTTTTTAACTCAATTGAAATCCACACGCAACGGAGGTTCCAATCGGAAAATATAACATTCAAAGTTCAATTATATATGTAATCATATTATAATTCCTTTAATTATCTACCAACATTTGTAAATGAGTTCAAGCATTCACTGTGTCAATCCTATTGTCTACAATAAATCAAGATCTCCATTAACAAAGAAGGTTTCTAAATTGATTGGAAACAAAATACAACACATATAATGTTCATTTAATAATATATCATTTAAGCACATGAAATAAAATAATCTAACTTTATTTCATTACCAAGAGCTTCACTCTTTCACCCAAGCAAGATGAAGATTTAGTTACTCATGGATAAGAAGAAAGAAGGAGAGAAGAAGAGAAAAATGAACATGACTTCAATTTAGAACAAGAGAAAATTACAACAAAGGAAAACAATAAACAAGCATAACCTTAACTTGTACAAACTAAGCCTAACACCAAGTGCTCCAAATGGTCAGCCAATGGTGCCTTTTATAGAGGATTAGGGATACAAAATGACAAAGGGGCTGATTAGGGGTAGGTGGGATGAGTGGATGAATGAGTGGAGAATGCCAAATGGTGAGGATAAGAGTGAAAATCATTGAGATTTCTTGTCTCCGAAATCATTCATTGCTTAAGTCATTGATTTCGTCATTTTCGAGTCAAGTGGTCTTCATGAAAGTTCTAGGAAATTGTCTAAGCTTTCCAATGGCTCTGGAATCACCTAAACATTCGTCCTACAGCCCAAGATATGACTCAATTACTACAAACTGTTTAGGCCCAGTTTCAGCACCTCTGTTTTGAATTTCAGACCCAATATCACCATCAAGTAACCCGAATCAAGTTTTGTGTTCAACATGAAAGTTTTAGATCTGGGTCTTAACTTTCAAATGTCCAAATTTCAGCCCAAGATAATTCTTGCAGCCCGAGTTATGCTCTGATTACTGTACACTATTCAGGTTTCAGACACAAAACTCGTGTTCTGTCTTCCAAGCCCAATTAGCTCTACTAGATGTCTGATTGAGACTTTGAGCTCTTCATAAAGTTGTAGAGCTCTTTCTTATCTTTCCTACAAGGTAAAATTCATAATTATCAGACATTTAGAACTCGAGATATGGCCGAAATACAGAAACAGCGTAAGACCAAAATAGTGCTGAAAAAATCAATTAAGTCCAATTTGAGTCCAAACTTACAAAACATAACTAGACTTAATCAATTAAGTACATAGAGAGTGTAAATGACTAAAAATGAGGGTTTATTAATGTATAAAATATGTGATCATCAAATTCCCCCACACTTAGCTTTTTGCACTCCTGGGCAAAACACACAAGACCAAAGTTAGGAGACAAAGAAAAATGACATAGACTCAAAAGCTAAAAACTCTAAAAGACTTGATGAAGCAAGAAGAGCAACAAGAAATTCAAGGGATCAAAGCATTAATGAGGTAACATTTCTTCACATCTCAAACCAACAAGCAAAGAAACTTCAGTTAAAAACTCTCAAGTGTTTAAAAAGTAAGTATTTCACTCTATTCAACCCATGAACAATTGCACTACCATAAGCTTGCTTATCTTCTACTTCTCCGCTACTCAAAACACATGCATACAAAAATCAAGAGGACTTTATTCAAGGTTGTAATGGGGTCATGGTAAAGGAGAAGGGATAATATGGATATGAAAAGATAAATACCGAAGAGAATAAAAGAGCATTATGGTACAGTTAGAGTGGAGAAAATGTTTGAGAACATTCATCATAAAGGATAATCACCAACATTTGACTAATATTTTGTTGAAGATCAATCCCAAATTGGTGAATTGAATTCATTGTTAGACTTGAACATTTTCCTTTTCTTCCTATTGTTTCCAAGCATCCACCTTTATTCTAATAATCCTTTGATTGCAATGGTGTTCAAAATTTTTTTTTTTGGATCATTTTGCACACACACCCCCACACTTGTTCAAGAACAAGGTCAATGCTCTCTTATTCCCTAAGGTTGGGTTAAAACATTTTTTTTCAAATTTTTTTTTGAAGGATGAGATGAGCTAAAAACAAGGAATGGTCAAACAAGTTCAAAGGGGTTACACAATGGAAAATATACAAGGATGGCTATTTGGTCAAAGTAGCTATTTTAAAATACCTCAATCATATTAATGTATGCATGTGAAAATG
This sequence comes from Ormosia emarginata, assembly GCA_029884605.1. Lineage (NCBI taxonomy): Eukaryota > Viridiplantae > Streptophyta > Magnoliopsida > Fabales > Fabaceae > Ormosia > Ormosia emarginata. The sequence continues at coordinate 3,219,599 of JAQQTP010000042.1, read as the reverse complement.
TAGCCTCAAAAAGAATCAAAGCAAGTTCTAGAGTAACAATTCCATGAGTGAAAATCACACAAGAAAGAAGAGAATGGTACAAATATTCAATCCATTCATCAATAGGCTCAAAATCTCACCAGGCATATTTCTATCATTCTCTATCCACCAATTCAACATCCATAACCAAGCATGTGAAATTTAAGAAAGAAGATAATTTATTCAATCATGCTATGATTCCTGAATTTCAATTGCTTCCAAGGATGTGAGAGTACATTCGCTTGAATCTTTCAAAGGAAATCAAAAGACAAAAACTTTGTTACTTCCACAAATTAATACTAATTAATTACTACCCCAACTAAGATGTGTCTCAAGAGTAATAAATTGTTTCCAAAATTTACTCCTTACTCTGCCATCACTAATTGGTTTTACTAAGAATAGGTTTCTGATAGTCATATCACTAAACATACTTCCCAATTTAGATGCATCTCAAAAGTAAAATTACTCCTTACTCTGCCATCATTCATTGGTTTAATAAGTCCATGACAATCATATCATACTTCCCAAAAAAGAAAAGAAAAAAATGGTAGTCAACTATCCTTCCCCCCCAACTAGATCACAACATTGTCCTCAATGTTAAAATATAGATGAGTAAAGGATAGAAGATATTACCTGTTGGAGAAATCTGACACAAATTTAAATAAAAACAAAGTACAATAAATAAAAGCAAAAGAAAAGGTATAAACGAAGTGTCAAGTTTGGCTCCTTTTTCATCCTGTTTCCCTCACTGCTTCCTGCTGACCAATCTATCTGAGCTATTACTGGGTCAAGTTTATGAATAAAAGCTTGTAATTTATCAATCAACTCATCAATAGTGGAAGCAGAGATAAGAACTTGTCTTGCCGAAGGTGTGATAAATTTCTGTTCCACAGCATGGTCAAGAAAGATTAACAAAATATCAAAGAAATTATTTACATTCAACAAACCTATGAGTTTATGGTGGATGTTCAGTTGGGCCCAAGAGACAATTTGAAAAACTTCTTCCAAGGTACCAAAATCACCTGGTAAGGCAATGAATGCATTAGAGTTTTCAAAAAGTATCTTCATTCGTTCATGCATTGTTGATACCTTAAGTTCCTCTCCAATTGTCTTTCCAGTGATGTTCTGTTAAGCTAAAGGTTTAGGAATGACACCAAAAACCTAACTGCATCCTATATATGCAGCAAGTGATACAGCCCCCATTAACCCATGACAGCCTCCCCCATATACAAGATGAATATTCCTCGCAGCAAGTGATCGACCAAGAGTGGTAGCTGCATTTACAAACTCTAAACCCTTCCCATACTTAGATCCACAAAATACACAGATATTTTTAAGTTGACGAACAGAAACACCTTCCATTTCTATTCTCACCTTCCCTTTGATTGATTCTGAGTTGGAGGAAAGTGGAGAAAGTGGAGTGTTTAAATAGGAAAAAGAATGGAAAAGGGTAATAATTGCACCTATAAGGGTACGTTGGCTGTTGTCAGAAGAGTTTGAAATTAAGGAATACAGAATCTTTTTTTTTAATTTTTTTTTTTTTTTTCTTTTTTTTTATTTTTTTTTTGTTTTTGTTTTTGTTTTTTTTTTTTTTTACTTCAAGAAAACCATCAGGGTAAAGAAGTCTAGAAACCCTTAAAGGACCCTGCTCAAAGGATCGTCTGTCCAAAACCGAAATACAGCAAAATCATACAAAGATAAAAGAAATATAATAGCAAATGATGACATACCTGTATGTACAGCTTTCATGGCGTATCTTTATACTGTGCGTCATGAGTGCAGTAGTGGCATATCTTTATACTGCGTGTCACCAGTGCAGTAGACCCTCACGAATTTTTTTAAGGACCAGCGTGCAAAGGTCCACCCGAGTCAATGACGGGTCAGCCAAAGGCTGGGGCTCCACAACTAATTAAAGCCATGGTACTCCTTTCGGATCGCCCTTGTTCAAACTTTTTTTTTTCTCTTTTTTTTCTCTTTTTCATTTTTTTTTGAAAGATGACATGAAGAAGAAGAAGATGATATGTACAGATTATTGTGGATATGGCTCACATCTGCCTCTGGTTTAACGTCCAGTAACGGCTTAAACGCCTTTTATGAGTCAAGGATAAGCTTCCCATCCAATTTTCTTATAAATTGGCAAACAGGGTCTTTTAGAGTCAGATTCCTAAGACTGTAGCGTTTTTCTTCATCCTTGAAGAGATTCCACAAATTAAGAAGTTCATGATGCACCAATCCACAAGAATGCGTCTCAAGAGTCAATAAGATATCATATAATGACTCCTTACTCAGTCCATTCTTAATGAAGAAAATTTTATCTTCTCTGTTTGCAGACACCATCCCCAAAGTACGACATCGCTTGTTACAATTCCATCGTCCGCATTTGTAATAGACTTGTAACCTTTTTGCTCTTCTCCTTTTAGAATACGAACTTCTTCCAAGACCTGGCATGTATGAGGCAAATGAAATTGAAGACTCACCTGCTAGTCGGACCTTTGCTTCAATTATCCAGCGTACATCTTCTGGCATACCTATGTGCATTAACAATCTCAATCTTTCACATCGAACTTTGTAGATTTTTTTCAGAGCATTTTGAGGGAGAGAAGGAAAATGTTTTCTCAGGTTTGAAAGAATGACATCCATTTTAAAGGAGAAGAAGGATTCAGTTATTTTGGGAAATTGAAAAAGAAACCGACTTGAGAGTCACGGAGTACCGTATCCGCCACTTAACCGGCAACACAAAGAACTCATTAACTTGGTTTTTCAGAAATGGTTTGAGCCTTTGTCCATTAACTTTAAACACATTACCAATCCTAGGATTCTCAATATCTACGGCTCCATGAAGATACCCGTGTTTGACAACAAAAAGTATAACAGTCCTTAAATAAAATGGGCCAATAAAATCCGCACTGCAAGATTTTCGCACCTATTTTCTTTGAATAAAAGTGACTTCCACATGCTTCTGAGTGGCAAAATTTAATGACACTACCTACCTCACTGTTGGGCACGCATCTTTGAAAAATTTGGTCAGGACAATGTTTGAACAAGTATGGGTCATCCCAATAAAAAATTTTCACCTCTGTCAGAAATTTCCTTCTATCTTGGTGCATCCATTGAGGCGACATCTTTCCTTCTTGTTCTTCAGTAAGAGACGAGGAAATTACCATAGGAAAGCTTTACTTTTCTCCCAAAAATGTGTACTTCAACCCAGCAGGTAATGGCTTTAGTTCCGATGTGGGTACTTCTTCATGAGCATTATCATTCATGGGTTTTAGCTCTTCAAATTTTGGCTTTCTTCCTTTGTATTCTATTTCCTCTGTACAATCAAGCAAATCAAATGAATTAATTAAACAAACTTCTAATGGGTCAGAAGAACTCCCTTTTTGAGGATGATCGTCTATAATGGCTTCAATTCCTTCAACTTCCTCATTTTCATCAAGGACTTCCTGTGGTAGCTTGCACATGTTAAAAACATTGAGATCCAGTGTCATGTTTCCAAATGTTAGCTTCACCACTCCATTTCTGCAATTTATCAAAGCATTAGATGTTGCTAAAAATGGACGACCTAAAATAACAGGAATTGATTTCCAACTATCAACCAAAGGTTAGAGATCAAGACAATGAAATCCACAGGATATATGAATTTATCAACTTGAACCAACACATCTTCCACTATTCCTCTTGGAATTTTAATTGATCTATCTGTAAGTAGAAGAGTTACAGAAGTTGGTTTTAACTCACCTAAGTTGAGTTGCTGATAAACTGAATATGGAAGCAAATTGACACTAGCACCAAGATCAAGTAAAGCTTTTTCAATTTTATGTTCTCCAATAATGCATGAAACTGTAGGATAACCAGGGTCTTTATATTTCAACGCATTATTATTCTGAAGAATGGAGCTTACCTGTTCAGCTAAAAATGCTTTCTTTTTCACATTTAGTTTCCTTTTAACAGTGCACAAGTCCTTCAAATATTTGGCATAAGAAGGAATTTGTTTGATAGCATCTAACAGAGGAATATTGATCTTCACTTGTTTCAAAATTTCAAAAATTCCAGTGTTATGGTCCAATTTCTTTGGGTTATTCAATGCTTGAGGGAATGGGGGTGAAGGCTAGAGTTTGGTCGCCTTTTGGTCAGCTTGTTCATTTTCTTGGGGAATTGGTTCATCTTCTTTCTCACAAGGTTCAGGAATTTGTTTTTCAACAACTTTTCCACTCCTAAGAGTTATCACTGACTTGACTTGGTCCATTTGTTGGTTTTCTGAACTCCCCTCATTTAGACTGTACTGACCTTTGGGATTTGGTTGAGGTTGAGAAGGAAATTTTCCTTTCTCATGAATGGTGAGAGCAGAAGTAAATTTAGCAAGAGTGTCTTTTATGTCATTCATGGTTTGATTGTTTTGTTTATTAATGGCCTCTTGCTTTTCTATGAATGCATGCAGTGTTTCCTCAAGGTTTTTTCTATATGGTGGGACATAAGGTGCATATCCTTGAGAATTTTGAGAGTCCTGTTGTGACTGAGTATTGTTCCTCCAGCTGAAGTTCGGGTGATTTCTCCATCCCGGATTATATGTATCTGAAAAAGAAGAAGTAAATGGGTTTTTAAAATTATTCATTGCATTTACTTGCTCATGTACAACTTCTTTAAAAATAGGAATGTTAGGACATTCATGTGTTGGGTGCCCTAAGTCATCACAAATGCCACAAATTTCTTCATTTTGTACAGACTTGATTTCTTTTGCTTTTCTTAATTCCATGGCTTCCACCTTTCTGGCTAAACTGGCAAACCTAGCATTTAGAACTTCTTCTTGACTAAGGTGATATTTTCCTTTATTAGCACTTGCAAGATTAGATCTAATTGAATTTTCAGAAGTGTTAATACTATGTCAAGATTGAGAATTTTCAGCCAACTGGTTCAAATAGTCTAAAGCTTCATCAGGTTCTTTATCAAGAAACTCACCATTGCACATTGTTTCCACAAATTGTTTAGTTTCAGGAGTTAAACCTTCATAAAAGAAGCTTATAGTGCGCCATTTTTCAAAACCATGATGTGAGCAAGAATTTAACAAATCTTTAAATCGTTCCCAACATTAAAAATATACTTCATTTGAATTTTGGGAAAAATTTTGGATTTGTCTTTTCAAAGCATTGGTTTTATGTGTTAGAAAATTTTTCTTTAAGAACTCACGTTGCATTTCTTGCCATGTGCCAATTGATCTTGGTTTCAAAGTGTTAAGCCAAGATTTTGCTTTATCTTTTAAAGAAAAAGGAAATAATTTAAGCTTAACAATCTCTTCAGTGCAACTTTGATCATTGAAGGCAATACATACTTCCTCAAATTCTTTCAGATGTAAATATGGACTTTCAGATTCTAAACCATGAAAATTGAGAAGTAAAGAAATCATACCTGGTTTGAATCTAAAATTATTGGCATTGAGTGGAAAGATAAAACATGATGGACTAGAATTTCGAGGTGGTTGCAAATATTCACGCATGGTTCGCAACGGTTGATTTTTCGGTTCATCATGTATACTTTCATTGTCAGTCATTGTGTCATTTATGTGTGATTGTGATTCACACAAGTCAATATATAAAGTACCAGAATTAATTTTAACAAAACGACCAGAATTTAAATCACGATACCAATTAAGCATAAATACATAAATAACTAAAAATAAATAAACAAAAAAATAATGTACAAGCTGGCGGTGTAACCCACCATTAAATGTTAACAAGGATGTGGTAGAAACCAACCACCAAAAATATATATATAACAAAGGTGGGGTAATAAACCAACCACCCAAAAATAAAAATAAAAATAAATATAAAGTGCAAAAATAAATAACGTAAAAGGGAGAGTTTCCCACACTAAGTTAGTGCATAAAATAAAAGGGAGAGTTACCCCCACTGACGAAAAAAAAATGACGAAAATAAAAAAATAAAAAGCAAAAATAAATGACATAAATATAAAAGTTAGAAAGTTAGTATGTTAGCAAGCTAGTAAGTTAGAGAGTTAGTAAAGAAACCGAAGGATCGGCAAGCCGATCTTTTGCTCCGGTGAGGGAGAAGAGAGAATAGATTTTATTAAAGAAAACAAACCTCAATAAATCAAAACTTCAAATCAAGTTCCCCAGCAACGGCGCTAAAAACTTGACTGCGGGATTTAAGGATGCAAACCCAAGTGCAGGTTGTCTCAAGTAATAAATTTCTCGAGAGTCCGAGGTCGATCCACAGGGAATTGATGAAGAAAAATTAATTGAGGTAAGAAGAGGATTTGTCACAACACCAAAAGTAATAAAACAAGTTCACAAATGAATTTAAGGGTTTGCTTGGGTTAGGAGATCCGCTCTTGGTAATAAATTAAAAGTAAGATTATTTTTCTTTTTAACTCAATTGAAATCCACACACAACGGAGGTTCCAATCGAAAAATATAACATTCAAAGTTTAATTATATATGTAATCATATTATAATTCCTTTAATTATCTACCAACATTTGTAAATGAGTTCAAGCATTCACTGTGTCAATCCTATTGTCTACAATAAATCAAGATCTCCATTAACAAAGAAGGTTTCTAAATTGATTGGAAACAAAATACAACACATATAATGTTCATTTAATAATATATCATTTAAGCACAAGAAATAAAATAATCTAACTTTATTTCATTACCAAGAGCTTCACTCTTTCACCCAAGCAAGATGAAGATTTAGTTACTCATGGATAAGAAGAAAGAAAGAGAGAAGAAGAGAAAAATGAACATGACTTCAATTTAGAACAAGAGAAAATTACAACAAAGGAAAACAATAAACAAGCATAACCTTAACTTGTACAAACTAAGCCTAACACCAAGTGCTCCAAATGGTCAGCCAATGGTGCCTTTTATAGAGGATTAGGGATACAAAATGACAAAGGGGCTGATTAGGGGTAGGTGGGATGAGTGGATGGATGAGTGGAGAATGCCAAATGGTGAGGATAAGAGTGAAAAATCATTGAGATTTCTTGTCTTTGAAATCATTCATTGCTTAAGTCATTGATTTCGTCATTTTCGAGTCAAGTAGTCTTCATGAAAGTTCTAGTAAATTGTCTAAGCTTTCCAATGGCTCCAGAATCACCCAAAAATTCGTTCTACAGCCTAAGATATGACCCAATTACTACAAACTGTTCAGGCCCAGTTTCAGCACCTCTGTTTTGACTTTCAGACCCAATATCACCATCAAGGAGCCCGAATCAAGTTTTGTGTTCAACATGAAAGTTTTAGATCTGGGTCTTAACTTTCAAATATCCAAATTTCAGCCCAAGATAATTTTTGCAGCCCGAGTTATGCTCTGATTACTGTACACTATTCAGGTTTCAGACACAAAACTCTTGTTCTGTCTTCCAAGCCCAATTAGCTCTATTAGATGTCTGATTGAGACTTTGAGCTCTTCATCAAAGTTGTAGAGCTCTTTCTTATATTTCCTACAAGGTAAAATTCATAATTATCAGATATTTAGAACTCAAGATATGGCCGAAATACAAAAACAGCGTAAGACCAAAATAGTGCTGAAAAAATCAATTAAGTCCAATTTGAGTCCAAACTTACAAAACATAACTAGACTTAATCAATTAAGTACATAGAGAGTGTAAATGACTAAAAATGAGGATTTATTATTGTATAAAATATGTGATCATCAGTTTCCACCAATGTGAGCCTCATATTCCTTATCCTTATTACTATTCATCATATTCCTTCTCTCTCATTTTTCACTTTCCTATTTGTTTTCTCTCTAGCCACACACTCCCTCTCTATTTTTTTTATCATTTATCTCAATTTCTCTCTAGCTTTCATGAAGCTTTCCACCCTCACAAAGCTCGATCCCCGTTCGTCCATTCACTCGTCAGCTAGCTGTCTGGTTCATTCTCGTCGCTGGCGTCGATTTGGTCCATGTGGGGGCTTTCTTGTTCGTTCGTTGCCAATGCTGATCTGATGAGCTCGTTCTTCTCTTCTCACACGTTTGTTCATGTGGTGAGCTCATCCACTCACTTTGGTTTGCTTTTGTTATTGCTCTAGTTGATCTATTTTGATCATTTCTTTTCTTTGTTGTTTCTTTGATTTTCATTTTTCCTCTCTTGTTTTTAATGTGACCTGAAGCAAGAGAAATAAGGTAAAGAAAAAGAAAATAAAATAGAAAGAAAGAAAAGGAAGAGCAGCAAACGAAAAGGGGAAAGAAAGGGCGTGGAAAGGAGGGGGAACGAAATCTTGGAGCAATGGAAATGAGGCAGGGGTTTCTTTCCCACTTCATTTCCTGATTGTCAAGCTTAAAATTATGGATTTTGAATGATGATTTTCGGATTGAAATAGAGGAAGTGATATTTATGTGTTTAAATGTTGTTCTTAAAGCTTTAAGCATGCAAATGAGGTTTGGATGTGATATATATGTACCTATGATTATTTGGACATGCATCTTGGTAATAATAGTAATTTTTTGAAGCCAAAATGTTAAGTATTGGATGGAATCCGAGAATGGCATTCTACTTGAGTTTGATTGACTCTTTTAAGTCCTCCATTAATGATTATTTTGTTCTTACCTTTGGTGAAAATTAGTGATAGACTGGATTGACTATAAATAAAGGTTGAAGAATAAAAGGGGAATAAAAGAGAATCATGAAGTAGAGGATGATGTTTACCTCTTAATTTATCTTTTTCTTCCATGATAGGCTTAATTAAAATTCTATTTTTTGCTATTAGTAACTTATAGCCAGTGACAAAACATTATGAATGGATAATGACTTCAATTTTTATTACCAATTTCATTGATGCTTTATTTTAATTGGTATGTTGGAAATGATGAGAATTGTGAGATTCCTGTGTGGTTGTTTTATGTGCTTCTTGGTTGCATCATGTCTTTTTGTGTGGTTGTTTTGTGTGACTAACGACTGCACTTATTTCTTTATTATGTTGAGCTCATGATGGTCATAATGGGGCTGAATAATATAGGGCAGTTGCTGCCCTATTTTTTATCATAAACTCAAAATGATAGTTTCTTGTATTGGTGCGAAACTTTGAATGAAAATGCTAAGAACTATATTAGTTATTCTATGTTTGCTAGTAAAATAATTAAGAATGGTAATAAGCTTTGAAATTGGCAAAATAGTTATCAAGTGTCAAACTTGATCATTCAAACTTGTTGCTTAATCCATTCCTCCATTATGTTTTTTCAATTTTGAAGACCTTGTGAAGTGGTTTATTATGTAAAAAAAGAAAAATGCTTGACTTTGGGCATTATAATATTTACAGCCAAGAGTCGTTAAAAAGAGAAAGGCTTGTATTCTATATTATTCATTTTTTAGTTGAGAATTTATGAGTGAATAGAGGTAGTTATTCTTGTGAGTTATTTATATGATGAATAGCTATAGCATTTTTGGGTATGCTTAAAATACCTATTGCTTGGATTCTTGAATTGTTATTCATTCTAACTTGTGTATGGTGGAATGGATGAACTTGGTATTAGGAATTCTTTGTATTTGAGTTATTGGTTTTGACCGTAAAATTAAGAGAGCTTGTTTATACTTTCTTTATTATTCAATTGAAGATGTGAAATCTTTAGTAATGTGCACTTGCTGTATATTAAACTAAAATTAGATTGCTCTTTGATTATTCAAGTTGAGCTAATCTTAGTATTTGATATACTCCCTTAATCCTTAAGTTTGAACTTGGATGTGTGAATGAATGATTATTACTCATGATATTTGAATTTGAATTTTATATGAGAATTGTGAACTTTTGTCTTTTGAATGGATCTCACTTGATATTTAATTGATGATTGATTGAGATTTGAAAAGTGGTATTATCCACTATGGCAATTAAAGTGGTATTATCCAATAAGGTAATTAAAGTGGCATTAGCCACTAAGGTGATTAAAGTGGTATGAGCCACTAAGGTGATTAAAGAATAAGTGAATTAACCTAATTATGCATACTAAGTATTACGAATGGGTTGTGGCCCTATTTGATTATAATATTTGTATAAGTCATATTGAAATTTAATATTGATTATTTGATTAATCATAAAGATAAAAATGATGTATTTATGCATTTTGTTGCATATTTGATATTTTAATGGGTATAATCAATCAAATGTCAAGTATTCATGATTATGTTCCTTTAATATTTAATTGAGAGCTAGATGTTTCTAGTATGGTATAATTGTGGAGGATTTGTGATTATGGTGAGTAAAAGGAGATTAAATATTTATTATGCATTTGAGAAAGGATTTTTGTAACGCCCTTTTTTCTTATCCAATACTCGCGAAGAAGGAACGTCACACTATTATATTTATATAATAAAACATAAGGTAAGATTATACTGCGAAAAATAGTACTTGGTTTGAATTTCCATAAAACCCGGTGTATTAATGTTGGTTTAATTTATCTTAAAACTTTCGCCATACTCTTATTATATTATCATTATTATATATATTTTTTTGTAAGTCATTGTAAATAGTACAATAGTTAATTAGAAAAAAATCCCTGTTGTAGCGAAACTTCAAACACTGAATAGTTGTAATATAGTCAACAGAAATTAAACCATACATCGGAACTACATTATCATAATTACACGTATAAGCCTGTATTAATTACATTTCTAAAATGTACACAAAAAGCAAAATATGTACCTACCCCAAGATATACAAATATATATATATACCCATCAATCCAATAATATGTCAGGCTCCCACAAAAATAAACGGACAGCCATCAGTAGCCATCGATAAAAAAAACAGTCCCTAAGACTGACGAGAACAAGAAGGAACCGTAGATGGGTCCTCCTCAGGGTCCTCATTGTCTGACGAGACATCCATCGGAACGACGGAACAACAGACAGGAGCCCGAGCAGTGGACAAGAAAGAGTCGTCACGTGGGGTATAATACATATTTGCCCACATGTCTCTCACAGGCAGGTAAAATTCCAGCCATACAAAGGCATGGAAATCAAAAATAGAAGCATCATAACGTCCCCACGCTAAGGCCACCGTCAACTCGCCATGGTATACACAACGATCAGTCTGCACGTTGATATGCCAGCAATCTGGACCACCATGAAAGTTGATCCGCACGTAACCAAAGAATCCACGGGGGTGAAATGACATCCTCAGCAGCCTCGATCTCAGTCAAGATACGGCCAGAAACCCTGAAACTCAGTGGTTTCCTTGTCCTCCTCACGAATGTCTTCGGGCAATCATAGGGTGACACATAATGGCAGAATATACAGTAAAGAGGTGAGATACTCTTCATTCATTACCAATAATAGCAGCAAGAAACTAAACGGCGTTGAACGCCCAAATAGAACACAATTTATACATTTAAGCACCGCAACATTAAAAATTTACAGTGAAAGCAGAATAATAACATTTAAATAACAGAGATACCATCAGCAGTCAACAGTTCAGGTAACCAACAATTTTTACAGAAATAATAATAAGCATGCTTCATAGTTAATAATGCTCATGCTCAATGAGTTATGCGACCGACAGCTCACGATGCAAAAGTGTCTCAAAACCTACTCCATGGTGCTAGACATAAACATTTTTCGGAGTGAATGATCAAGGAGTAATACCAGTATATCATTAGCCTCAGAAAATATAGTGTGCTTTATTTCATAAAAATGTTTGCGCAATGGCTTATACATGGTACCTCAACAGTTGATCGCGATATAGGACAGCGTCTCAGACAGGATCGTCAGTGTGTTGCATTGGTCTATCCCACGGCCCCAGTGGAGCTACCACTGTCTATTGTGAGACACACACACCTCGACGCCCCCAGGGTCAACAACATATGACACCTACGCTTAGTCTATTCGCACCCGCACATAGGTGTTATTCAACTCCTAGGCCCACACGGCTTTTCTAACAGTGTCCAACAGATGACACATATGCATGACGACACAATGTCAAATCATGTATGTTTATCATAGTCATGTAACAGTATCATTTCATCAGAATATTTTCACGGTATGTAACCATTAAGCATTTAGCCCATAAGGGGGGTCCACAATCACTTAGAATCATATTCTGTATCAATTCAATTTTCCAGAGTACATTCGCCATCATGGTCCACATCATGGAATCCACTTTTTCAAGTTATAAGCCATTCGACTAAATGTGACAACATTGGGTTACTTTAATCCTTTAAATTCGTGTCATTCAAGGGTCTTTGAATTTTTATTCTTTCATTGCATTAGGCATTAACTCCTTACCACTAATTCTCTTAATCCCATTAGTTCATTAAAGTCAAATCATTTCCATATTAATCAATCCAAGGTCGTGGTCCTCATTAGGCTCTCCAGTCCAATATTTTTCTTCATTTTTATGCATTAGTGTATCATTATTAATTCATTTTATGTATTAATTTCATGTTCTCCCAAAACTCATACCCTCATGTTCTTTCTCTTGAGTAGCATTCTCAATTTTACTAAATTAAGCCTTTAATCAATTATCTTTGCACATTATGAATTCCTAATGGTCTTCTAATGTCCAATTTATCAATTCCTCCATCCAAGTCAAAATTCTTCACCATTGTTCCCCTCCATGGCCGTGAGCCTCACAAATTTAGGGTTCAAGGATTTTCATTTCTTCATTAGTCCTTAATCACTCAATTAATACCAATCCATTAAGCTTTAAAATTTTAAACACCAACACCCCACCAAAGAGGGTGTGGCTGTGAGCCTCCATGCTTCAAGCATGGGGCTTTTGTCTCAACCTCATCAATTTCAATCCATCATAATTTTTACAATGGCAATAAGATTTAAATCTATCTAACAAATCAATTAAAAGAATGAAAATTTAAAGAATCAATTATAAATAAAAATGAAGTAGCAAGAGTAGCCCCTATTAGGGTTTCTCACAAATCTTCAAACAACAAGTCTCCAACCACCATTTTTGGTTGAATAGAGTGGTCTCCCTCTTACCAAAGAGGAGAGCATGAAAATAGCCTCCAAAGTGCTCCTTGTGATTTCGATTTTTGGCTCCTCAAAACCCTAGAAAACAACCTCAAAGAATCAACACTATATCTTGAAAAGAAAGCATCCTTGACCATGAAAATGGTCTTGGAACACGAAAAGAAGAAGAGAAGAGAAGAAAGTTGTGATTTTTACCTTAAAGTCTCAAACTTTGATCTTGAAGAAGGATGATGAGGATGAAAGATTTTGATGTAGGGTATGAAAGGAAAAAGACTTAGAATGATGAAGAGAAGCTAGAAATGAAAGTAATGAAGCAAGAAAACGAAAATGGTGATGGTGGAAGTGGTAACCCGAAATGGAGAAGAAGAGAAAATGGAAGATTTTGGTGAAACTTTGTAAATTAAAGTGGTAGAGATGATGATAGAGAGTAAGGATATGTGGTTGATGAAGAGAAAAGATGAAGAGATCAAAGAAGAAGAGGGGCTGGATTTTCGGATGGCAATGGTGTTTTTAGAGAGAAGGGAGAGCAAAGAAGAAGATGAAGTGGTAGAGAGAGAAGTGGTAGGGTAAAAGTGATGAGATAGTTTTGGAGAATTAGGTTAAAATGATGCAAACAAATTTTTCCCCCTTTTGCTTGGAGTGTGCCGCGGCAATGGAGAGAGAGAAGAGGGAAAATGACAAGCTTCTCAAGCAAGCTAAGGGTAGTCATGTCATTTTTAGGTCAAAGCTTCTAGAAACTTGATTAAAATAGCAATATATTTGAATTAAAGTGAATTTGTTATGACATAAAGTAGATTACATTGGGATAAGGTGATAAGATTTTTATTACATGCTATTATCCATTGGATAATAGTTACACTCGACAGAAGTCAGTATTAATTAATCTGACAGATGAATTTCACACAGCGTTGTCAAATTTTTATCTGTTAGAATTTTCTCGTAAAACATGAAATCTGGCAAACTGTGTCCGGCCTAGGATTTCGTAAGATCCCCCGTCAACGTTTCTACAGTTCAAGGTTCTCGGAGAAAATACCTCGTTTCTCTGACTCTACTTAATGTGCACGTAAAACAAGAAATATATTAAAATATTCAACATTTCTGGAAAATTCCCAGAAAATTCTCAAAAATTACAAATATTATAAGGCATGCAATGTGCCCGCAAAATGAGAAATATATTAAAATATTCTGCGTTCTCAGAAAAATCTAGAAAAATTCCAGAAAATCATAAATATTATAAGATGAATATCGATAGCAAAATAAATAAATTTTGGGATGTTACAACTCTCCCCAACAAATAAGAATTTCGTCTTCAAAATTTTTCATAGCTTAAAATAATTCAGGATATTGCTCCTTCATTTTGTCCTCCAGTTCCCATGTTGCATCTCTAGTTGTTTCGTTCTAAATTACTTTCACCAGCACAATGTCTTTCCCTCTGAGTTGCTTTATCCTCCTATCCTTAATCCTTACAAGAGTTGTCTCATAAGTCAAGTTTTCCTTTAATTGTACTGAATCAGGTGCTATGACATGATCAGGACTTAGAACATATTTTCTGAGTTGTGACGCATGAAAGACATTATGGAGATTTGAAAGAAAAGGGGGTAAAGCTATTTGGTAAGCAACAGGACCTACCCGATGAAGAATTTGGTATGGTCCAAGGAATTTTGGAGTGAGTTTTCTAGATTTGAGAACACGACCGACCTTAGTCGTAGGTGTGACTTTCAAGAAGACATGTTCTCCTTCTTCGAACTCAAGAGGTTTCCTTCTTTTGTCCGCATAACTCTTTTGCTGACTCTGAGCCGTTCTCATTTTCTCCTGAATCACTTTGACCTTTTTGGTTGTCTGCTGAATAAGTTCAAGTCCAATGGTAACTCGTTCTCCATCTTGATACCAACACAGAGGTGTTCGACACCTTCATCCATATAGAGCCTCATAGGGTGCCATCCCTATACTTGAATGATAACTGTTGTTGTAGGTGAATTCTACCAACGGTAAGATTTCATCCCAACTTCCAGTCTGCTCTATAGCACAAGCTCTCAACAAATCTTCTAACGACTGAATTATTCTTTCTGATTGACCATCAATCTATGGATGGTATACAGAACTTAATCGCAACTTCGTTCCCATAGCCTCTTGAAGATTCTGCCAAAACTTCGATGTAAACCTCGGATCTCTGTTAGAAATAATACTCGTGGGTACACCATGAAGTCTGACAATTTCACCAATATATATCTGAGTCAACTTATCCAACGGATATCTTATGTTGATCGGTAAAAAGTGGGCTGATTTTATAAGTCGATCCACAATTACCCATATTGAGTCATATCCTTTCCTTATCCTTGGCAACCCAATAACAAAGTCCATGGTGATACTATCCTATTTCCACTTGGGAATAGCCAATGGTTGTAACATTCCTGCTGGTCCTTGATGTTCAATCTTCGTCTTCTGGCAAACCAAACAAGATGATACGCATCTAGCAATATCTATTTTCATTCCATGCCACTAAAATAATTTCTTTAAGTCTTGATACATTTTGGCCATACCCGGATGCATACTCAACTAACTCGAATGAGCATGTTCAAGTATGTACTTCCTGAGTTCCTCATCCTTAGGCACACAGATTCTACCTTGGAATCTCAGAATTCCATCATTTCCTTCCTTCAATGTTGACACACCGCCCTGCTATATCAGTTCTCTTTCCTCTTGTAGGAACTTATCGACCTTCTGTTTCTCTCGAATATCATCCATTAAATCATTCGAGATTGTGACCATATTCATGCAGATTTTTCCCAGCGTCAGCTCCACAAATAACCATATGTCTCTGAATTGTTCTATTAGATCTTTCTCTCTGATCATCATGGTAGAAACACTGACTGTCTTCCTACTCAAAGCATCAGCAACCACATTTGCTTTTCCAGGATGATACTGAAGTTGGAAATCATAGTCTTTCAGAAATTCTAGCCATCTTCGTTGCCTCATATTCAGCTCCTTTTGATCATATAGGTATTTCAAACTCTTGTAGTCATTGAAGACATTGAATGTTGTTCCATACAAGTAATGCCTCCATATCTTCAATGCAAACACCACGGCAACTAACTCCAAATCGTGCGTTGGGTAGTTCTTCTCATGCACTTGTAATTGTCTTGAGGCATAAGCCACCACTTTTCTATTTTGCATAAGAACACACCCCAAACCTTGATATGAAGCATCACAGTATACTTCAAACGGTTCATTTGGATTCAGTAAAACTAACACGGGTGACGTAGTTAGTTTCCTTTTTAACTCTTAGAAACTTCCTTCACAAGAGTCTGTCCATTCAAAAGCTTGATCCTTTCTGGTGAGTTGAGTGAGCGATCCGGTGATTTTGGAAAATCCCTTAATAAATCTTTGGTAATATCCGGCTAATCCTACAAAGTTTCGGACATCCGTTACTGTCATTGGTCTTTCCCATTGTAACACTGCTTCGACCTTTGCAGGATCTACAGCAATTCTTTCCTTCGAGATCACATGACCCAAGAATTTCACTTCGTCTAACCAAAACTCACACTTGGACAACTTAGCATACAACTTTCTCTCGTTCAAAATCTAGAGAACTACATTGAGATGCTCAGCATGATCCTCCTGATTTTGCGAATAGATTAGGATATCGTCGATGAAAACAATGACGAATCTGTCCAAATAAGGACGAAAGATCCTATTCATATAGTCCATGAATACTATAGGTGCATTAGTCACACCAAAAGGCATCACCAGGTACTCGTAATGTCCATATCGAGTACGAAAAGTCGTCTTGGGAATATCTTCCACTTTCACTCTAATTTGGTGATAACCAATCGCAGATCGATCTTTGAAAACACATCTGCTCCTTTTAATTGGTCCATCAAGTCATCTATCATCGGCAATGGATACTTATTCTTGATCGTGACTTTGTTCAACTGGCGATAATCCACGCACAATCTTGAAGTACCATCTTTATTCTTAACCAATAACACAGGTGCTCCCCAGGGTGACACACTGGGTCTCACGAATTGTTTTTCCAGACGCTCTTCCAACTGCTTCTTAAGTTCCACTAGCTTTGCTGGAACCATACGGTAAGGCGCTATGGAAATAGAGCCAGCTCCTGGTACCAAGTCAATGGAAAATTCGACTTCTCGTTCCGGTGGCAAGCCAATTACATCATCAGGGAAAACTTCAGGAAATTCTCGTTCAACAGAGATTGCGTCCACATTAACTTTACTCTCGACTTTCAAAGAAGATAATAGCATGTATCCTTGAGCTCCTTCTTTCAAGAAAGCTTTCACTTGATTAGCGGTCAAAAATCTAGAATCCTCATCCAAAGGGAAAACTGTTGTTTTTCTAGAACAGTCTAACAGGATATGGTTAGCAGATAACCAATCCATTCCTAATATCACATCTAATTGAGATAATGGTAAACAGATCAAATTGACAAAAAAGATTCGACTTTCTACAACTAAAAGACAATTTAGATAGACTTTAGCAGTAACGACAGGTTTTGCAGTAAGAGTCGAAACAGTCAAATCAAAAGGTAAAGAAGACACAGGCAGTCCAAGTCTTTTCACACAGTCATATGAAATGAAAGAATGAGTAGCACCAAAATCATACAGTACAATTAAAAGATTACCTTCGATGATACCTTCTCCTTGTATCAGATTCTCAGATTTAGAGGCCTCAACACCACTCAGGGTGTAGACTTTGCCTCCAACTTATGGTTTAGAAGTCTTATCAGCATTGACGGATGGTTCCGCCTTGGTCTGGTTACAGTCTCGAGAAACATGACCAGGTTTCCTACACCAAAAGCAAATAATTCCTTTGATTGTGCAGTCTCTTGTAAAGTGCTCCTTTCCACACTTCATACATCTCGGCGTAGACACTGCATTCTGACCTGCCCTTCCTGGACTTCCAGTTAGACTTCCTCCTTGAGGTCTTTGTGGCTGTTGGCTTCCAGATGGTCTGGAATAGGGCTTCTTTTGATAACGACTTGCATTACCACCACCTCTTCTTTGGGACCGAACGGGCCAAAATTTCTGTTTCTCGCCTCACGTTCTTATTCCACACTTTCCAATCGACAGCAGGTGTCAAGTAGCTTGGAAAACTGAGTAATCTTCAAAGCTATCACAATTTTCTTCACCTCATGCCTCAGGCCTTCCTCAAACTTTCGGCATTTCCATATTTCATTGGGTTGAAGTTGAAAATAGGTCGAAAATCTGGACAAGTTCTCAAACTTGGCAGCGTACTCACTCACAGTCATGCCTCCCTATCGCAACCTCAGAAATTCCATTTCTTTTGCGTGCCTAGCATTTTCAAGAAAATACTTATTTAAGAACCTTTCTTTGAACACCTCCCAAGTTATCACTTTGTCTACAGCTTGCAGCAACCTTTGTTCCCCAGTCCACCAATGCTCAGCATCGCCTATCAGCATGTATACAGCATAAGTCACCTTCCTATCGTCAGCACAATTCATACCAGCAAATATTTTCTCTAGCTCTTGGATCCACAATGTAGCTTTCTCTGGATCAAACTCCCCTTTGAACTGTGGAGGGTTAGCACGACGAAATCCCTCTAAGTTCTAAACATCCATCGTAGCTTTTAGTTATTGTGCAGCTCTAGCCTGTTGTTGAGCTATCTGATGGTTCTGCTGTAGCATTGCCTCAGCCATCTTTTGTATTGCCTCTATGGCAGCAGCCATATCACCTCTACGAGCCATTATTTCTTTTCAAATTAAACTACGCAAAACACAGAGAAAGTATGATGTATCCTTATGAATACCAAACAACAAAAATTACAGAGAATCACACAGCACAAACAAGATAGTCCAAAACCAAATGACCCAAAAGAAGACATAATCGGGAGCTCTGATACCAAGACAGTGTAACGCCCCTTTTTCTTATCCAATACTCGCGAAGAAGGAACGTCACACTATTATATTTATATAATCGTAAAAACATAAGGTAAGATTATACTGTAGAAAATAGTACTTGGTTTGAATTTCCACAAAACCCGGTGTATTAATGCTGGTTTAATTTATCTTAAAACTTTCGCCATACTCTTATTATATTATCATTATTGTATATTTTTTTTGTAAGTCATTGTAAGTAGTACAATAGTAAATTAGAAAAAAATCCTTGTTGTAGCGAAACTTCAAACACTGAATAGTTATAATACAGTCAATAGAAATTAAACCATACATTGGAACTACATTATCATAATTATACGTATAAGCCTGTATTAATTACATTTCCAAAATGTACACAAAAAGCAAAATATGTACCTACCCCAAGAGATACAAATATATATATATACCCATCAATCCAATAATACGTTAGGCTCCCACAAAAATAAATGGACAGCCATCAGTAGCCATTGATAAAAGAAAAACGGTCCCTAAGACTGACAAGAACAAGAAGGAACCGTAGATGGGTCCTCCTCAGGGTCCTCATCGTCCAACGAGACATCCATCGGAACGATGGAACAACGGGCAGGAGCCCGAGCAGTGCACAAGAAAGAGTCGTCACGTGGGGATAGTATATATCCGCCCACATGTCTCTCATAGGCAGGTAAAATTCCAGCCATACAAAGGCATGGAAATAAAAAATGGAAGCATCATAACGTCTCCACGCTAAGGACACCGTCAAATCGCCATGGTATACACAACGATCAGTCTGCACATTAATATGCCAGCAATCTGGACCACCATGGAAGTTGATCCGCACGTAACCAAAGAATCCACGGGGGCGAAATGACATCCTCAGCAGCCTTGATCTTAGTCAAGATACGGCCAGAAACCCTGAAACTCAGTGGTTTCCTTGTCCTCCTCATGAATGTCTTCGGGCAATCATAGGGTGACACATAATGGCAGAATATACAGTAAAGAGGTGAGATACTCTTCATTCATTACCAATAATAGCAGCAAGAAACTAAATGACGCTGAATGCCCGAATAGAACACAATTTATACATTTAAGCACCACAACATTAAAAATTTACAGTGAAAGCAGAATAATAACATTTAAATAACAGAGATACCATCAGCAGTCAACAATTCAGGTAACTAACAATTTTTACAGAAATAATAATAAGCATGCTTCACAGTTAATAATGCTCATGCTCAATGAGTTATGCGATCGATAGCTCATGATGGAAAAGTGTCTCAAAACCTACTCCATGGAGCTAGACATAAACATTTTCGGAGTGAATAATCAAGGAGTAATACCAGTATTTCGTTAGCCTCAAAAAATATAGTGTGCTTTATTTCATAAAAATGTCTGCGCAATGGCTTATACATGGTACCTCGACAGTTAATCGCGATATAGGACAACATCTCAGATAAGATCGTCGGTGTGTCACATTGGTCTATCCCACGGCCCCAGTGGAGCTACCACTGTCTATTGTGAAACACCCACACCTCGACGCCCCCAGGGTCAACAACATATGACACCTACGCTTAGTCTATTCGCACCCACACATAGGTGTTATTCAACTCCTAGGCCCACACGGCCTTTCTAACAGTGCCCAACGGACGGCACATATGCATGACGGCACAATGTCAAATCATGTATGTTTATCATAGTCATGTAACAGTATCATTTCATCAGAATATTTTCACGGTACGTAACCATCAAGTATTTAGCCCACAAGTGGGGTCCACAATCACTTAGAATCATATTCTATATCAATCCAATTTTCCAGAGTACTTTCGCCATCATGGTCCACATCATGGAATCCACCTTTTCAAGTTATAAGCCATTCGACTAAATGTGACAACGTTGGGTTACTTTAATCCTTTAAATTCGTGTCATTCAAGGGTCTTTGAATTTTTATTCTTTCATCGCATTAGGCATTAACTCCTTACCCCTAATTCTCTTAATCCCATTAGTTCATTAAAGTCAAATCATTTCCATATTAATTAAGCCAAGATTGTCGTTCTCATTAGGCTCTCAAGTCCAATATTTGTCTTCATTTTTATGCATTAGTGTATCATTATTAATTCATTTTTTGTATTAATTTCATGTTCTCGCAAAACTCACACACTCATGTTCTTTCTCTTGAGTAGGATTCTCAATTTTACTAAATTAAGCCTTTAATCAATTATCTTTGCACATTATGAATTCCTAATGGTCTTCTAATGTCCAATTTATCAATTCCTCCATCCAAGTCAAAATTCTTCACCATTGTTCCCCTCCATGGCTGTGAGCCTCACAAATTTAGGGTTCAAGGATTTTCATTTCTTCATTAGTCCTTAATCACTCAATTAATACCAATCCATTAAGCTTTAAAATTTTAAACACAAACACCCCACCAAAGAGGGTGTGGTCGTGAGCCTCCATGCTTCAAGCATGGGGCTTTTGTCTCAACCTCATCAATTTCAATCCATCATAATTTTTACAATGGCAATAAGATTCAAATCTATCTAACAAATCAATTAAAAGAATGAAAATTTAAAGAATCAATTATAAATAAAAATGAAGTAGCAAGAGTAACCCCTATTAGGGTTTCTCACAAATCTTCAAACAACAATTCTCTAACCACCATTTTTGGTTGAATAGAGTGGTCTCCCTCTTACCAAAGAGGAGAGCACGAAAATAGCCTCCAAAGTGCTCATTGTGATTTCGATTTTTGGCTCCTCAAAACCCTAGAAAACAACCTCAAAGAATCAACACCATATCTTGAAAAGAAAGCATCCTTGACCATGAAAATGGTCTTGTAACACGAAAAGGAGAAGAGAAGAGAAGAAAGTTGTGATTTTTACTTTAAAGTCTCAAACTTTGATCTTGAAGAAGGATGGTGAGGATGAAAGATTTTGATGTAGGGTATGAAAGGAAAAAGACTTAGAATGATGAAGAGAAGCTAGAAATGAAAGTAATGAAGCAAGAAAACAAAAAATGGTGATGGTGGAAGTGGTAACCCGAAATGGAGAAGAAGAGAAAATGGAAGATTTTGGTGAAACTTTGTGAATGAAAGTGGTAGAGATGATGATGGAGAGTAAGGATATGTGGTTGATGAAGAGAAAAGATGAAGAGATCAAAGAAGAGGAGGGGCTGGATTTTCGGATGGCAATGGTGTTTTTAGAGAGAAGGGAGAGCAAAGAAGAAGATGAAGTGGTAGAGAGAGAAGTGGTACGGTAAAAGTGATGAGATAGTTTTGGAGAATTAGGTTAAAGTGATGCAAACAAATTTTTCCCCTTTTGCTTGGAGTGTGCCGCGACAATGGAGAGAGAGAAGAGGGAAAATGACAAGCTTCTCAAGCAAGTTAAGGGTAGTCATGTCATTTTTAGGTCAAAGCTTCTAGAAACTTGATTAAAATAACAATATATTTGAATTAAAGTGGATTTGTTATGACATAAGGTAGATTACATTGGGATAAGGTGATAAGATTTTTATTACATGCTATTATCCATTGGATAATAGTTACAGTCGACAGAAGTCAGTATTAATTAATCTGACAGATGAATTTCACACAACATTGTCTAATTTTTATCTGTTAGAATTTTCTCATAAAATGTGAAATCTCGTGAACTGTGTCCAGCCTCGGATTTATTAAGATCTCCTGTCGACGTTTCCATAGTTCAAGGTTCTTGGAGAAAATACCTCGTTTCTCTGCCTCCGCTTAATGCGTACGTAAAACGAGAAATATATTAAAATATTCAACATTTCTGAAAAATTCCCAAAAATTAAAAATATTATAAAACGACTATTCGTCCTATAATTTTCCAATTTTTGGAATGTTATCGTTATTTTTCCGACTCTGTCCAATGTGCACACAAAACGAAAAATATATTAAAATATTCCACGTTCTCAGAAAAATCTAACAAAATTCCAGAAAATCATAAATATTATAAGATGAATATCGATAGCAAAATAAATAAATTTTGGGGTGTTACAATTTTCATGATGACATAGTATTAACAAGTAGTAGTTGCACTACTTCCCTATGGGAGTATAATAAATAAAAGCACAAGTACTCTTAGGAGGACATAAGTTAATTATTTTAATAAGAAATATTTTATGCAAGATATATATATATATATATGGTTTATATCGGTAATGAAAAGACTAAGTTTTAGTCTACATCACCTTTCCATTTATTATTTATTTAACTTGTTTTTAACCATAGTAGCTAGATTTATTATAATATCATGTTTTATAAATTTACTATTAAGAATTATAAATTCTCATCCCAGTTCTTTTTATGTTTCCATGATAAAACTATAGGTAGACCACAGCTAGAACAAAGGAAGCGCTAAAAACGAAGTTTAGATTTATATAATTCCATATATTTTCTTAGTTTGTATTAAGTTGTGTATTTATATTAATGGTTATGTAAAATTAAGTCTTAGTTTGTAACGAAGTTTTCCATTACATTAATTTACTCTTTAACCCTTAATCACCTAAGTTCTAATTTTTACAAAATTAAATCTTGATCAACCAAAAGCATGGCCTCTTGGCCAGGAATCCATAGGAGCATAGAACCCTAAAATCATTGGATCCAATATGCATATTCTTATTTTGTCATTTTAATTCCTCAATCGATTCATTTTTAACCTAATCTCTTAAGTTCCAAATCACCATTAATTTAGTCATAAGTTTTCCATTTCTCCTTGTAACACCCCAAAATTTATTTATTTTATTATAAATATTTATTTTATAATAATTATGATTTTTTGAGAATTTTTTTGAATTTTTCTGAGAACGCGAAATATTTTAATATTATTTCTCATTTTATGTGCAAATTGAGCGGAGCTGGGAAAATGAGATATTTTTCTCGAGAATCTTGATCTATGGAAACATCGACGGGGGATCTTACTAAACCCGAGACTGGACACAGTTTACAAGGTTACATGTTTTTCGAGAAATTTTATCTGACGGAATAATAAATCGCTGTGTAATTTTTATCCGCTGGACAATTAATACTAACTTCTGTCAACTATAACAATTGTCCATTGGATAATAGTATGTATTAAAAATCTTATCACATTATCTTAATGTAATCCACTTTATGTCTAATCAAATCCACTTTAATTCAAATCTATTGTATTTTAATCAAAGCTTCTTTGAGAAGCTTTGACCACCACATGACTAAGTTGCCTTTGGCTTGTTGGGAAAGCCAATTTTCCCCTTCTCTGTCTCCCATTTCCGCAGAAATGCATGCCCAAGGGGAGCAAAATTTGCTCTCACACTTAATCCATTTTCACTCAAATTATCACATTTTCATCTAACATTTTCTATCTCTTCAGGTTCTTCTTCATTTCTCTCCAACTTCTCTCTTCTTCTTCTCCTTCACTCGGTTTTGGCAGCCCTTTGGTGAACATTTTCTTTCACTTTCTCACCTCACCAACATCATTTATACACTCCCCTCAACATCCTCTATACTTTCTATTTGGAGAGTTTCTTCAAAATCCATCATCTCCTCCATTGTCTTCCAAGACCAAGCTTCAAACTTTAAGGTAAAGTTTCCATTTTTCTTTTCCTTCTCTTCATTTTCATGTTCTATGGTTTCATTGGAGACCAAAGATCCATGTTTTTCAAAGCTTGGTGTTGATTTTTTGTGTTTGAAATTTATAGGGTTTTTGGACCCCAAAACCGAAACTGCCAAAAAGCAACTAGGAGGCCATTTTTGTGTTCTTCCTTTAGGTAAGAGGGAGATTACTCACTTCAACCATTATTGGTGGTGAGGAGACCTTTGTGTGGTTGTCAATGGAGAAATCCATATTTGAATGCTTACTTTGTTTGATGATTTTGCATGTTTATGTGTTCTTGATTGAGGTTGATGATTGAATGATGATTTTGAATACATTGGGGGTGTTGGAATATTTAATAATGCTAGGTTTAATAAATAGGAAATTTGAGGGTTTCCTACACTAATGTGAGGTCACGGTTTTAGCTTTGGACTTTAAGAGATTGGATTGATTTTGTGTGAGATAAGATTTGAATGATTAGGTATCAAGTGACTAATGCATAAAATGGAAAGAAATTGAAACTTTGAAGACCTAGGGAGGCCACAGTTTTTAGAGAAAATTTTGAGTTCAAATGATGCCTTGGTGCATTTTTGAAAATTAAGGACTTAGAGATATACATAATCCATAATGAGATGGAAGAATTAAATTGAGTAATAAATCTTAAGAGAGCCACGGTTTTTAAGGGTTCTTTAATCTAAAATTCTCATAATTGACCAAGATTTAAGACACTAGAAATGTTGGATTCCATACCATGAAATTGTGATAATTGATGAATCGTAAGTATATATGTTGATGTTGAGAATTGGTTCTATGTTATTGTGAGTCCCTATGTGGGACTAAGTACTTGTTAAAATTATGACATGTTGATATTGAGAAATAATCATATGCCATTGTGGTATGCCTTATGATAAATGTATCATTGATAAATATACATGATGTACATTGCATTGTCATGCATATATGTTATCCGTTGGACATTATTGGAAAGGCGATGTATGCCTAGGAGATTGAATAACACATATGTGCGAGTGCGAGTAGACTAAGCGTAGGGTCATAGTGGTTGGCCTTGGGGGCGTCGAGGTGCGGGGGTCTCACAATAGACAGTGGTAGCTCCACTGGGGCCGTGGGATAGACCGATGCAAACAGACCGACAATCCGGACTGAGACGCTGTCCTATATCGCGATCAACTGTTGAGGTGCCATGTATAAGCCAATTGCGCAAATATTTTTATGAGATGAAGCACACTATTTTTTTTAGGTTATTGAGATACTGGCAGTACTCCTTGATCATTCTCTCCGAAATGTTAGTGTCTAGCTCCATGGAGTAGGAACTTGGTATCATACGCATTGTGAATTGTTAGTCTCATAATCCATCGAGCATGAGCATTTATAACTATGAAAATATTTGTTCTTACTACTGCAATAATTATCTGATCTTTAGACTGTTGACTGCTGGGGATATTACTGCTATCTGCCTGATATTGTAATTCTTACTATTATTACTGTCGTTCTATTTTTATTGTCAATTTTATTATTACTCTTAATGAATATATATGTTGTAATGCTATGTGGGCGTCCAACGCTGTTCTATTTTCTTGCTGCCATTTTGGTAATGAAAGTTAGGTATCTCACCTCTTTCTATATTTTGATATTCTTATTTATTTGTGTACTTCTGAGAAGACGTTCGTGAGGAAGAAAAGGAAACGCCTGAGTTTCTGGGTTTTTGACCATACTACGACTAGAGCTTGCAGAGGATGTCGTCACGCCCATACCGATTTTTGGGGTAAACTAGGGTGACTTTTCATGGAGGGCTCGATTACTGGCACATAAATGTGCAAACAGACTGATGCGCTTATCTTAGGGAGCTGACAATGTGTCTAGCTTGGGGTTGCTACGACTCACTTGTTTTCGATTTCACTACTTTTGTTCTTCTGGAATTTTACCTGCCCATCAGAGATTTGTGAGGATCTTTATTATACTTCACAAGAGGACTCTTTCCTATCCACTTCTTGGGCTTCTACCCAAAACTCAATCGCTCTGATGGCAATTTCATCGGATGAGGAGGACTTTGCTACGGCCCCTTCTCGTCAGTCTTAGGGGCTAATACTGTCGGTGGCTACTGATGGCTAAACGTTTATCTTTTTGGGGAAGCCTGACGTTTTGTTGTATTTGATGGGTGTATATTTGTAATCATCTGGGGTGGGTAAAGCCTTATATTTTTTTGTATATTTTGTGATGTAGCTAAACAGGCTAATGTATATATATATATATATATATATATATATATATATATATATATATATATGTATATATATATATTTAATATGGATGTATGGTTTATTTTACTGTGGTTTTTACTACGACCATTTGAACTATTATCTCGCCACGAAAAGAACCTTTAAATTAACTTTTTTGACACTACTTGTTAATAATACAATTTAAACAAAAAAAATGTAATGTCATTTAGAAAGGAACCTATACAATCTATAAAATAAACCGGGTCTATGAGATTTAAACTCATTATTATTTTTCGCAATTTATTCCGTTTTATGTTTCAAATTATTATGGTGTGACGTTTCTTCTTCATGAGGTAAGAAAAAGGGGTGTTACACTGTGTTGGTATCAGAGCCCCGGTTTAAGTTTTCTTTTGGGTCATATGGTTTTGGACTGTCTTGTTTGTGCTGTGTGATTCTCTGTGTTTGGTATTCCGAAGGGATACATCTGACTTTTCTCTGTGTTTTGTATAGCCTGATTTGAAAAGAAGCATAGCTCATAGAGGGGATATGACTGCTGCAATCGAAGCAATTCAGAAGATGGCTGAGGCTATACTGCAACAAAACTAGCAAACTGCTCAACAACAAGAGAAGATTGCATAACAATTAGAGGCTACTGTTGATGCCCAGAATCTGGCAAAATTTCGTCGCACTAACCCTCCACAATTTAAAGGAGAATTTGATCTTGAGAAGGCTACTCTATAGATCAAAGAGCTGGAGAAGATATTCACGGGTATGAACTGTGCCAACGATAAAAAGGTGACTTATGTTGCGTTTATGCTGATTGGAGACGTAGAAGATTGGTAGACCGGAGAGTAGAGGTTATTGGAGGTTGAAAATCGAGCAATTAATTGGGAAGTGTTCAAAGAGAGATTCTTGAATAAATATTTCTCGAAAAATGCCAGACATGCTAAGGAGATAAAGTTTCTTGGTTTGCGACAAGGAAATATAACGGTAAGTGAGTATGTTGCTAAATTTGAAAGCTTGTCCAAATTCTCAACCTACTTTCAACACCAACCAAACGAAGCATAGAAATGTCGAAAGTTCGAGGAAGGCCTAAGGCACGATGTGAAAAGGGTAGTTATCACTTTGAAGATTAACCAGTTTTCGGAGCTGCTTGATATGTGTCACCGGGTAGAAGACTTAGACCCGGCGCAGGACATAAGAAGCCGCAACTTTGGACCTTTTCGGTCTCAAAGAGGAGGAAGCAGTAATACCAACTGCTACCAGAAGAAGCCTTATTCCAAACCACCTGGAAATCAACAACAAAGACTGCAAGGTGGAAGTCCTAGAGGAAGTCTAGGTAGAACTGGTCAAACAATGACGTCTACGCTGAGATACATGCGGGAAACCTGGACACGTTTCTCGTGACTGTAATCAACCTAAGGCAAAGCCTTTCATCAATGCTGCTAGAACTGCTAAACTGTAGGCTGGAGGTAGAGTTTACACCCTGAGCGGTGTTGAAGCCTCTAAATCCGAAGATCTTATACAAGGGGAAGGTGTCATAGAAGGTAATCTTTTAACTGTACTGTATGACTCTGGTGCAACTCATTCTTTCATTTCCTATGACTGTGTGAAAAGGCTTGGTTTACCTGTGTCTTCTTTGCCTTTTGATTTGATTGTTTCAACTCCTACTGCTAAACCTGTTGTTACTACCAAAGTCTATCTAAATTGTCCCTTGATTGTTGAAGGTTGAATTTTTTCTATTGATTTGATCTGTTTGCCACTATCTCAGTTAGATGTGATTTTAGGAATGAATTGGTTATCTACTAACCACGTCCTGTTAGATTATTCTAGAAAAACCATAATTTTCCCTTTGGATGAGAATTCTAGATTTTTGATGGCCAACCAAGTGAAAGCTTTCTTGAAAGAAGGAGCTCGGGGATACATGCTGTTATCTTCTTTGAAAATTGAGAACGAGGTAGACGTAAGCATAATTCCACCGGTTAAAGAATTTCTTGAAGTTTTTCCTGAAGATGTACCTGGTATACCACCGGAGCAGGAGATCGAGTTTACCATCGACCTTGTGCCTGGAGCTGGTCCTATTTCCATAGCGCCTTATAGAATGTCGCCAGTAGAGCTAGTTAAGCTCAAGAAGCAATTGGAAGAACTTTTGGAGAAGCAATTTATTAGACCTAGTGTATCACCTTGGGGAGCACAGGTATTGCTAGTTAAGAAGAAAGACGGTACTTCAAGATTGTGTGCAGATTATCGTCAGTTAAACAAGGTCACGATCAAGAATAAGTATCCATTGCCGAGGATAGACGACCTAATGGATCAACTGAAAGGAGCGGCGGTGTTTTCTAAGATCGATTTGCAATCGGGCTACCATCAACTTAGAGTAAAAGTGGAAGACGTTCCAAAAATGGCTTTTTGTACTCGTTATGGATGCTACGAGTACCTGGTGATGCCTTTTGGTATGACTAATACACCTGCTATTTTCATGGATTATATGAATAGAATCTTCCGTCCTTATTTGGATAGATTCTTCATTATCTTTATCGACGACATCTTGATCTATTCGCAAAATCAAGAGGATCATGTTGAACATCTCAGTATAGTTCTTCAAATTTTGAAGGAGAAAGAGTTGTACGCCAAGTTGTCAAAGTGTGAGTTTTGGCTAAACGAAGTTAAATTCTTAGGCCATGTGATTTCGAAGGAAGGAATTATTGTAGACCCGTCAAAAGTGGAAGCTGTTCTACAGTGGGAAAGACCGAAAACGGTGACAAAAATTCGAACCTTTGTTGGATTAGCCGGATATTATAGGAGATTCATTGAAGGATTCTCTAAGATTGCCGGACCTCTCACTTAACTAACAAGGAAGAATCAAGCTTTTGAATGGATGGATGCCTGCGAAGGAAGTTTTCAAGAATTGAAAAGGAGACTAACTACTTCACCAGTGTTAGTTTTACCTGATCCAAGCGAACCATTCGAAGTGTACTGTGATGCTTCATATCAAGGATTGGGCTATGTCCTTATGCAAGGCAGAAAAATAGTGGCTTATGGCTCGAGACAATTGCGAGTGCATGAGAAGAACTACCCAACGCACGACTTGGAGTTAGCCGTTGTTGTATTTGCTTTGAAGATATGGAGACTTTATCTTTATGGAGCAACGCTCAACGTCTTCTTTGACCACAAGAGCTTGAAGTATTTGTATGACCAGAAAGAGTTAAACATAAGGCAGTGGAGGTGGTTGGAATTCCTAAAAGATTATGATTTCCAACTTTAGTATCACCCTGGAAAGGCCAATGTCATGGCCGATGCCTTAAGCAGGAAAACGATCAGTGTTTCTACCATGATGATCAGAGAACAGGATTTGATAGAACAATTCAGAGACATATGGTCTTTTGTGGAACTAATGCTAGGAAA
Source organism: Ormosia emarginata (assembly GCA_029884605.1). NCBI lineage: Eukaryota > Viridiplantae > Streptophyta > Magnoliopsida > Fabales > Fabaceae > Ormosia > Ormosia emarginata. The sequence goes on along the minus strand of JAQQTP010000042.1, from coordinate 3,189,535 downwards.
AATCTGCATGAACATGGTGATATGATCCTAGAAAAGATCATGTAGAAATTCGGATCTATCCTTGAGTGACCAACCAAAATAGTGATGAAGAAGAAAATAATCAAATGGACAAGACAAGGAATGGAAGGTAGGCGCCACAATTCGGATCTATCCTTGAGTGACCAACCAAAATAGTGATGAAGAAGAAAATAATCAAATGGACAAGACAAGGAATGGAAGGTAGGCGCCACAATTCCAAGGGGAATTGATAAGCCAAGGTGAAGATCGCCACAAGGGTCTTGGACTCTTGATAAGATCGAAGGGGTTGGCTCAATGAAGAACCTAAGAGAGGCTAAACACTCTCACAATTGGACAAACCCAAATTGAACATCCAAGTTCTCGCCGTCCTTTCTCTTTCTTTATTCATCCAATTCAGGTACATTATATAGAGAATGGCTAGAGTAGTGCTAACCAAAGGTCACCACAAATCAGCCTAAGGTGACTCTCCTAACCCTAGCAGCCCCACTAATGCTTACATTAATGCCTCAACTAATTAGTATTGATGGCAATTAGTGCATGAAACTTATTATGCTTAAGTGCTACATTAATTCATTCTAGAAGTTACCAAAGGCATGCAAGCCAATGGTCACTCTTCTTTGTCATGTTTTTAACAAAGCTAATAAAACAAAATAAACACAATCAGCCCTACTAAAAAGCATTAAATTCCCACTAAAGGCAAAGCTTAGTGGAACTTATTCACCTAAGTGCTTATTAACTTAGTACTATCATGCCTAATGCTTATTTTACTTAAATAGACACTCTAAATCAGCCATACAAACTATAAAATTCGTGCACACACTTGGGCAGCCCAACTTCATTGGTTTTCATCTTAAATCAAGCAATTGACATCTTTAGAACCTATGGTTTCAAGACTTGGGCTTGCTTCCAACATAGTTTCCCCCATTTATTTCAAGGCTTCTTGAGCCTTCTTAGTTCTTGTTCTTGTCATGGGTCCAATTAGTAGGTACCCCCCTTAGGTCCTCTTCATCATTGGACATCATTCTTGGTTTGCATCACATGGTCACTATTTCGAATGATTTAATGGAAGATATCTGAGAAAAACAGAAATCTTGCAAGAGGAAAGAGAGCTGATGAAGCAAGCCAGTATATCAACATTAGAGGAAGGAAGTGATGGAATTTTAAGATTCCAAGGTAGAGTCTGTGTGCCTAAGGATGAAAAACTCAGGAAGTATATACTCGAACATGCTCATACGAGTCAGTTGAGTATGCATCCTGGAATGACCAAAATGTACCAAGATTTGAAGAAATTATTTTGGTGGCATGGAATGAAAAGAGATATTGCTAGGTGCATATCTTCCTATTTAGTTTGCCAGAAAACAAATATTGAACATCAAAGACCATCTGAAATGTTACAACCCTTGACTATTCCCGAATGGAAATGGGATAGTATTGCCATGGACTTTGTTGTCGGATTGCCAAAGACCAGAAGAGGATATGATTTAATATGGGTAATTGTGGATTGACTTACGAAGTCAACACATTTCTTTCCGATCAATATAAGATATCTATTGGAGAAGTTGACTCAGTTGTATATTGGAGAAATTGTCAGACTACATGGTGTGCCTACAAGTATCATTTCTAACAGGGATCCGCTCAAAATTTTGGCAAAGTCTTCAAGAAGCAATGGAGACAAAGCTACGTCTGAGTTCTGCATATCATCTTCAGACCGACGGTCAATCAGAAAGAACAATTTAATCATTGGAAGATCTGCTTAGAGCTTGTGCCATATAACAAACTGGAAGTTGGGATGAAATTTTACTGTTGGTAGAGTTCACTATAACAATAGTTATCACTCAAGTATAGGGATGGCACCCTATGAGGCTCTATATAGGCGAAGGTGCAGAACACCTTTTATGCTGGTATCAAGATGGAGAATGACTTATAGTCGAACTTGATCTTATTTAGCAAACGACTGAGAAGGTCAAGATAATTCAGGAGAAAATGAGGACGGCTCAAAGTCGACAAAAGAGCTATGCAGACAAAAGGAGAAAACCTCTTGAATTTAAGGAAGAAGAGCATGTGTTCTTGAAAGTTACGCCTACAACTGGGTCAGTCGAGTTCTCAAATCTAGAAAACTTACTCCAAAATTCCTTGGACCTTACCAAATTCTTCGTCGAATAGGTCCAGTTGCTTATCAAATAGCTTTACCACCTTTTCTTTCAAATCTCCACAATGCTTTTCATGTGTAACAACTTCGAAAATACATTCCTAGCCCTAATCATGTCATAATACCTGATTCAGTACAATTAAAGGAAAACTTGACTTATGAAATGGCTCCTGTAAGGATTGAGGATAGGAGAATGAAGCAACTCAGAGGGAAAGACATTCCATTGGTGAAAGTGATCTGGAATAAAGCAACCGGAGATGCGACGTGGGAACTAGAAGACAAGATGAAGGAGTAATACCCACAATTATTCTAAGGTATGAAAATTTCGAGGACAAAATTTCTATTTGATGGGGAGAGTTGTAACACCCCAAAATTTATTTATTTTATTATAAATATTCATTTCATAATAATTGTGATTTTTGAGAATTTTTCTGGATTTTTCTGAGAACATGGAATATTTTAATATTATTCCTCATTTTGCGTACAAACTGAGCGAAGCTGGGAAAATGAGATATTTTTCTCGAGAACCTTGATCTGTGAAAACGTCGACAGGGGATCTTACTAAACCCGAGACTGGACATGGTTTACAAAGTTTTACGTTTTTCGAGAAATTTTATCCGATGGAATAATAAATCGCTGTGTAATTTTTATTCGCTAGGCAATTAATACTGACTTCTGCCAACTATAACAATTGTCCATTGGATAATATCATGTATTAAAAACTTTATCATATTATCTTAATGTAATCCACTTTATGTCTAATCAAATCCACTTTAATTCAAATTTATTGTATTTTAATCAAAGTTTCTTTGAGAAGCTTTGACCACCAAATGACTAAATTGCCCTTAACTTGTTGGGGAAGCCAATTTTCCCCCTTCTCTCTCTCCCATTATCGCGGTAATGCATGCCCAAGGGGAGCAAAATTTGCTCTCACACTTAACCCATTTTCACTCAAATTATCACATTTTCATCTAACACTTTCTCTCTCTTCAAGTTCTTCTTCATTTCTCTCCAACTTCTCTCTTCTTCTTCTCCTTCACTCATGGTTTTGGCAGCCCTTTGGTGACCATTTTCTTTCACTTTCTTACCTCACCAACATCATTTCTACATTCCCCTCAACATCCTCTATACTTTCTATTTGGAGAGTTTCTTCAAAATCCATCATCTCCTCCATTGTCTTCCAAGACCAAGTTTCAAACTTTAAGGGAAAGTTTTCATTTTTTCTTTTCCTTCTCTTCATTTTCATGTTCTATGGCTTCATTGGAGACCAAAGATCCATCTTTTTCAAAGCTTGGTGTTGATTCTTTGTGTTTGAAATTTCTAAGGTTTTTGGACCCCAAAACCGAAACCACCAAGAAGCAACTAGGAGGCCATTTTCATGTTCTTCCTTTAGGTAAGAGGGAGATTACTCACTTCAACCATTATTGGTGGTGAGGAGACTTTTGTGTGGTTGTTGATGGAGAAATCTATATTTGAATGCTTACTTTATTTGATGATTTTGCATGTTTATGTGTTCTTGATTGAGGTTGATGATTGAATGATGATTTTGAATGCATTGGGGGTGTTAGAATATTTAATAATGCTAGGTTTAATAAATAGAAAATTTGACGGTTTCTTACACAAATGTGAGGTCACAGTTTTGGCTTTGGACTTTAAGGGATTGGATTGATTTTGTGTGAGATAAGATTTGAATGATTAGGTATCAAGTGACTAATGCATCAAATGGAAAGAAATTGGAACTTTGAAGACTTAGGGAGACCACGGTTTTTAGAGAAAATTTTGGGTTCAAATGATGCCTTTGTGCATTTTTGGAAATTAAGGACTTAGAGATATACATAATCCATAATGAGATCGAAGAATTAAATTGAGTAATAAATCTTAAGAGATCCACAGTTTTTAAGGGTTCTTTAACCTAAAATTCTCATAATTGACCAAGATTTAAGACATTGGAAATGTTGGATTCCATAACATGAAATTGTGATAATTGATGAACCGTAAGTATATATGTTGATGTTGAGAATTGGTTCTATGTTATTGTGAGTCCCTATGTGGGACTAAGTACTTGATAAAATTATGACATGTTGATATTGAGAAATGATCATATGCCATTGTGGTATGCCTTATGATAAATATATCATTGATAAATATACATGATGTACATTCCGTCGTCATGCATATGTGTTGTCCGTTGGATATTATTGGAAAGGCAATGTATGCCTAGGAGATTGAATAACACCTATGTGCGGATGCGAGTAGACTAAGCTTAGGGTCATAGTGGTTGGCCTTAGGGGCATCGGGGTGCGGGGGTCTCACAATAGACAGTGTAGCTCCACTGGGGCTGTGAGATAGACCGATGCAAACACACCGACGATTCATAATTGCGCAAATATTTTTATAAGATGAAGCATACTATTTTTTTTAGGCTATCAAGATACTTGCATTACTCCTTGATCATTCTCTCCAAAATGTTGGTGTCTAGCTCCATGGAGTAGGAACTGGGTACCATACGCATTGTGAATTGTCAGTCTTATAATCCATCGAGCATGAGCATTTATAACTATGAAAATATTTGTTCTTACTACTGCAATAATTATCTGATCTTAGACTGTTGACTGCTGGGGATATTACTGCTATCTTCTTGATATTGTAATTCTTACTATTATTACTGTCGTTCTACTTTTACTATCAATTTTATTATTACTGTTGATGAATATATATGTTGTAATGCTATATGGGTATCCAATGTCGTTCTATTTTCTTGCTGTCATTTTGGTAATGAAAGATGGGTGTCTCATCTCTTTTTGTATTTCGATATTCCTATTTATTTGTGAACTTTTGAGAAGACGTTCATGAGGAAGAAAAGGAAATGCCTGAGTTTCCAGATTTTTGGCCATACTACGACTAGAGCTTACAAAGGGTGTTGTCACGCCCATGCTGATTTTTGGGGTATACTAGGGTGACTTTTCATGGAGGCCCCGATTGCTGGCACATAAATGTGCAGACGGACCGATGCGTTTATCGTGGGGAGCTGACGGTGTCTCTAGCTTGGGGTCGCTACGACCCGCCTATTTTCGATTTCACTGCTTTTGTTCTTCTGGAATTTTACCTGGCTGTCAGAGATTTGTGGGAGGATCTTTATTATACTCCACAAGATGACTCTTTCCTCTCCACTGCTTGGGCTTCTGCCCAAAACTCGGTCACTCCGATGGCAATTTCATCGGATGAGGAGGACCCTGCTACGGTCCTTTCTCGTCAGTCTTAGAGCTGATATTGTCGGTGGCTACTGATGGCTAATTATTTATCTTTTTGGGGAAGCCTGACATTTTGCTGTATTTGATGAGTGTATATTTGTAATCATCTGGGGTAGGTAAAGCCTTATATTTTTTTTGTATATTTTGTGATGTAGCTAAACAGGTTAATGCATATATATATATATATATATATATATATATATCCACAGGGAATTGATGAAAAAAAATTAATTGAGGTAGGAAAGGATTTGTCACGACACCAAAAGTAATAGAAGATGTTCACAAATGAATTTAAGAACTTGCTTGGGTTTGAAGATCCACTCTTGGTAATAAATTAAAGGCAAGATTATTTCTCTTTATAACTCTATTAAAATCCACAGACAACGGATGTTCCAATCGGAAAATATAACATTCAAAGTTCAATTATATATGCAATCATATTATGATTCCTTTAATTATCTACCAACATTTGTGAATGAGTTCAAGCAATCACTGTGCTAATCCTATTGTTTACAATAAATCAAGATCTCCATTATACAAAGAAGGTTTCTAAATTAATTGGAAACAAAATACAACACATATAATGTCCATTTAATAATATATCTTTTAAGCACAAGAAATAGAATAATCTAACTTTAGTTCATTACCAAGAGCTTCACCCTTTCACCCAAGCAAGATGAAGATTTAGTTACTCATAGATAAGAAGAAAGAAAAAGAGAAGAAGAGAAAGATGAACATAGCTTCACTTTAGAACAAGAGAAAATTACAACAAAGTAAAACAAGAACCAAGCATAACCATAACTTGTAAAAATTAAGCCTAGCACCAAGTGCCCCAAATGATCAGCCAATGGTGCCTTTTATAGAGGATTAGGGATACAAAATGACAAGGGGGCTCATTAAGAGTAGGTGGATGAGTGGATGAATTAGTGAAAAATGCCAAATGGTGAGTTGGTGAGTGAAAAATTATTAAGATTCCTTGTCTCCGAAATCATTCATTGCTTAACTCATGGATTCCGTCATCAAATAGAAAAGTCATCTTTATGAAAGCTGTAGATCTGGATCTTAATTTCAGATGTCCAAATTTCAACTCATTTCATCACCTGCAGCCCGAGATATGGCCCAATTACTGCAGACTGTTCAGGCCCAGTTTCAGCACCTCTGTTTTGACTTCCAGACTCAATATCACCTCCAAGCTGTCCGAATGAGCTCTTGTGTTCTTCATGAAAGTTGTAGATCTGGGTCTTAAATTTCAAATGTCCAAATTTCAGCCCAATATAATTCTTATAGCCTGAGTTATGCTCTGATTACTGTACACTATTCAGGTTCCAGACACAAAACTCATGTTCTATCTTCCAAGCCCAATTAGCTCCACTAGATGTCTAATTGAGACTTTGAGCTCTTCATCAAAGTTGTAGAGCTTTCTCTCAGCTTTCCTACAAGGTAAAATTCATAATTACTAGACATCTAGAACTCAAGATATGACCAAAATATAGAAATAGTGTGAGACCCAAATAATGCTGAAAACAATCAATTAAGTCCAATTTAAGTCCGATCTTACAAAACATAACCAGACTTAATCAATTAAGTACATGAAGAGTGTAAATGACTAAAAATGAGGGTTTATTAATGTATAAAATATGTGATCATCAAATTCTCCCACACTTAGTTTTTTGCACTCTTGGGCAAAACACATAAGGCCAAAGCTAGGAAACAAAGAAAAATGACATAGACTCAAAAGCTAAAAACTCTAAAAGACTCGATGAAGCAAAAAGAGCAATCAGAAATTCAAGGGTTCAAAGCATTAATGAGGTAATATTTCTTTACATCTCAAACCAACAAGCAAGGAAGCTTCAGTTGACAAGAATGAATCAAGAATGATGGATCCTCACAGAATTCACTCTCAATCTCTCAAGTGTTTAAAAGGTAAGTATTTCACTCTATTCAACCCATGAACAATTGTACTACCATAAGCTTGCTTATCTTCTACTTCTCCGCTACTCAAAACACATGTATACAAAAATCAAGATGACTTTATTCAAGGTTGTAATGGGGTCATGGTAAAGGAGAGGAAATAATATGGATATGAAAAGATAAATACCAAAGAGAATAAAAGAGCATTATGGTATAATTAGAGTGGAGAAAATGTTTAAGAACATTCATCATAAAGGACATTCACTAATATTTGACTAATGTTTTGTTGAAGATCAATCCCAAATTGGTGAATTGAATTCATTGTTAGACTTGAACATTCTCCTTTTCTTCCTGTTGTTTCCAAGCACCCACCTTTATTCTAGACTCTGATGATCCTTTGATTGCAATGGTGGTCAATTTTTTTTTTGTTGATCATTTTGCACACACACCCCCACACTTGTTCAAGAACAAGGTCAATGCTCTCTTATTCCCTAAGGTTGGGTAAAAACATGTTTTTTTTTAAGGTACGAAATGAGCTAAAAACAAGGAATGGTCAAATAAGTTCAAAGGGGTTACACAATGGAAAATATACAAGGATGGCTATTTAGTCAAAGTAGTTATTTTAAAATGCTTCAATCATATTAATGTATGCATGTGAAAATGTAGCCTAAAAAAGAATCAAAGCAATTTCTAAAGTAACAATTCCATGAGTGAAAATCATACAAGAAAGAAGAGAATGGTACAGATATTCAATCCATTCATCAATAGGCTCAAAATCTCACAAGGCATATTTCTATCATTCTCAATCCATCATATCAACATTCAGATCCAAGCTTGTGATTTTTAAGAAAGAAGACAATTTATGCTAAGATCCAAGAATCCATTTGCTACTTCTACACAAAATAATTATTTCCTCAACTAAGATGCATCTCAAGAGTAATAAATATTTTCCAAAATTTACTCCTTACTCTGCCATCCTTAATTGGTTTTACTACGAATAGGTTTCTGATAGTCATATCACTAAACATACTTTCCAATTTAGATGCGTCTCAGAAGTAAAATTACTCCTTACTCTGCCATCATTCATTAGTTTAGTAAGTCCATGACAATCATATCATACTTCCTAAAAAAGAAAAGAAAAAAAATTGGTCAACTAGCCTTCCCCCCCAACTAGATCACAACATTGTCCTCAATGTTAAAATATAGATGACTCAAAGATAGAAGATATTACATGTTAGAGAAATCTGATACAAATTTAAACAAACACAAAGTACGATAAAATCAAAAGTTAGTAAAGCTATAAACAAAGTGTCAAATCTGGCTCTTTTTTCATCTTGTTTCCCTCACTGCTTCCTGCTGACCAATCTATCTGAGCTATTGCTGGGTCAGGTTTATGAACAAAAGCTTCATTTATCAATCAACTCATCAATAGTGGAAGCAGAGATAAGAAGTTTTCTTGTCGAAGGTGTGATAAATTTCTGTTCCACAACATGGTCAAGAAAGATTAACAAAATATCAAAGAAATTATTTACATTCAACAAACCTATGGGTTTATGGTGGATGTTTAGTTGGGGCCAAGAGACAATTTGAAAAACTTCTTTCAAGGTACTAAAATCACCTGGTAAGGCAATGAATGCATCAGAGTTTTCAAGCATTATCTTCATTCGTTTATGCATTGATGATACCTTAAGTTCCTCTCCAATTGTCTTTCCAGTGATGTTCTGTTGAGCTAAAGGTTCAGGAATGACACCTAAAATTTGACTGCCTCCTATATATGTAGCAAGTGATACAGCCCCCATTAACCCACGGCAACCTCCCCCATATACAAGATGAATATTCCTCACAGCAAGTGATTGGCCAAGAGTGGTAGCTGCATTTACAAACTCTAAACCCTTCCTATACTTAGATCCACAAAATACACAAATATTTTTAAGTTGACGAACAGAAACACCTTCCATTTCTATTCTCACCTTCCCTTTGAATGATTCTGAGTTGGAGGAAAGTAGAGAAAATGGAGTGTTTAAATAGGAAAAAGAATAGAAAGGGTAATAATTGCATCTATATGGGTAGGTTAGTTGTTGTCAGAAAAGTTTGAAAATAAGAAACACAGAATCTTTTTTGTTTTTGTTTTTGTTTTTGTTTTTGTTTTTTTTTAATATTTCTTTTTATTTTTTTTGTTTTTTGTTTTTTTTGTTTTTTTTACTTCAAGAAAACCATCAGGGTAAAGAAGTCTAGAAACCCCTTAAGGACCCTGCTCAAAGGATTGTCTGTCCAAAACCAAAATACAGCAAAATCATACAAAGATAAAAGAAATATAATAGCAAATGATGACATACCTGTATGTACAACTTTCATGGCATATCTTTATACTGCGCGTCATGAGTGCAGTAGTGGCATATCTTTATACTGCATGTCACCAGTGCAGTAGACACTCACGTCCGTTTATTCGAAGAAAGGAGAAAGAAGAAACCATTGTGGGTTTCCATCCTGGGTCTGGAACCTAGAGCGCTCACACTTGGGCTCGTAACATCAACAAAGATGCTAAAATCTGAAACCCGTAATGTCCAAGATCCAAAACATCCCACCCCAGGGCGTTGAGAGCCCCTTCTAATAAAAGAGAGGATCAAGCTCAGATGCCTCATACGCTTTGGCAGCCGCGGGTTACTTCTCACTATTAACCAGAGTGGGACGCTTCTTCCTGTCCATCAACTTTACAGTGCCTAGATGGTAAACATTGGGTTATGGAGTGCAGTTCTCTACAGAGCATGGTACACGAACTTTTTAAAGGACTAGCGTGCAAAGGTCCACCCGAGTCAATGACAAGTCAGCCAAAGGCTGGGGCTCCATAAGTAATTAAAGCCATGGTACTCCTTCCGAATCGCCCTTGTTCAAACATTTTTTTCTTTTTTTTTAAATATTTTTTTCTTTTTTAAAATTTTTTTTTTGGAAACATGACATGAAGAAGAAAAGGATGATATGTACAGATTGTTTGTAGATATAACTCACATCTGCCTCTAGTTTAATGTCCAATAACGACTTAAATGCCTTCTATGAGACGAGGATAAGCTTCCCATCTAATTTTCTTATAAATTGGCAAACAGGGTCTTTTAGAGTCAAATTCCCAAGACTGTAGTGTTTTTCTTTATCCTTGAAGAGATTCCACAAATTAAGAAGTTCACGATGCACCAATCCACAAGAATGCATCTCAAGAGTCAATAAGATATCATCTAATGACTCCTTACTCAGTCCATTCTTAATGAAGAAAATTTTATCTTCTCTGTTTACGGAAACCATCCCCAAAGAATGGCATCGCTTGTTACAATTCTATCATCCACATTTGTAACAGACTTGTAACCTTTTTGCTCTTCTCCTTTCAGAATACGAACTTCTTCCAAGACCTGGCATGTATGAGTCAAATGAAATTGAAAACTCACCTGCTAGTCGGACCTTTGCTTCAATTATCCAGCGTACATCTTCTAGCATACTTTTTATGCATTACCAGTCTCAATCTTTCACATCTAACTTTGTAGATTTTTTTCAGAGCATTTTGAGGGAGAGAAGGAAAATGTTTTCTCAGGTTTGAAAGAATGACATCCATTTTAAAGGAGAAGAAGGATTCAGTTATTTTCGAAAACCGAAAAACAAACTGACTTGAGAGTCACGGAGTACCGTATCCGCCACTTAATCGACAACACAAAGAACTGCAAAAATAAGGCAACAAAATTAGAGTGAATTCTATTCATAACAAGGATCAAAAAGAGAGATGAATTCTACCTCATCAAAATTGTCTAGTCATGAAAAGCTTTTGTTCTGGCTTTATAAATCTTTGAGTTCTCATATGCATCATTTCTCAATTCCTCAAGTTCATTTAATTGCAATTTGCGTATCTTGCAAGCATCATCAAGATTTAGATTGAAAGCTTTAATGGCCCAGAATGTTTTATGTTCCAATTCTACAGGCAAGTGACAAGGTTTTCTATAGACTAACCGATATGGTGACATGCCCAAAGATGTTTTGAAAGCAGTACAATAAGCCCAAAGTGCATTGTTTAGTCTTAAAGACCAATCTTTACAATTTGGGTTAACCATTTTTTCCAAAATTTGTTTAATCTCCCTATTTGCCAATTCAACTTGTCCATTTGTCTGAGAGTGATAAGGTGTGGCAATTTTGTGTGTAATACCATATTTCTTCATTAAAAATTCAAATGGTTTATTGCAAAAATGTGTTCCCCCATCACTTATGATAGCTCGAGGGATTCCAAATCGACACAAGATATTTTCTTTTAAAAATTTGAGAACAGTTTTATGATCATTGTGTCGGCATGGAATCGCCTCAATCCATTTTGAGACATAATCAACTGTAACCAAGATATACACAAATCCAAATGAAGATGGAAATGGACCCATGAAATCAATTCCCCAACAATCAAAAATTTCAATGACAAGGATGAGGTTCAGAGCCATCATGTTTCTTTTTGAAACTGAGCCCAACTTTTGACAATTTTTACAACTTTTACAAAAAGTATAGCAGTCCTTAAATAAAGTGGGCCAATAAAATCCACACTGTAAGATTTTCACAGCTGTTTTCTTTGAAGAAAAGTGACCTCCACATGCTTCTGAGTGACAAAATTTAATGACACTACCTACCTCACTGTTGGGCACACATCTTCGAAAGATTTGGTTAGCATAATATTTGAACAAGTATGGGTCATCCCAATAAAAAATTTTCACCTCTGTCAAAAATTTCCTTCTATCTTGGTGCGTCCATTGAGGCGGCATCTTTCCTATTACAAGAAAGTTGACTATGTTAGCAAACCAAGGCATGAAATTGACAGAAAATAAAAATTTATCAGGAAAAGAATCATTGATAGGTGTGCTATCAAAAGGTGAGCCTATTGTAAGTCTAGACAAATGATCAGCGACAACATTTTCGACCCATTTCTTATCTTTTATTGTGATGTTGAATTCTTGAAGCAACAAGATCCACCTTATCAATCTTGGTTTGGCATCCTGCTTAGACATCAAATATCTAACAACAACATGATCGGTGAAAATCACAATAGAAGAACCAATTAAGTAAGATTGAAATTTGTCCAGTGCAAAAATTACAGCAAGTAGTTCTTTTTCAGTAATAGTGTAATTCATTTGTGCACTGTTTAAAGTTCTACTTGTGTAACAAATCACATGAGGCTTACCTTCTTTTCTTTGGCCTAAAACAGCGCCCACAGCAAAATCACTAGCATCACACATTAACTCAAAGGTAAAGACTAGTCAGGAGATTGCATGATAGGAGCAGATGTTAGAAGACCAAATAATTTTTCAAAAGATTTTTGACATTCTTGAGTCCAATCAAATGGTGCATCTTTCAGCAGAAGATTACATAATGGTCTAGATATGGCACTAAAGTCCTTAATGAATCTTCTATAAAATCTTGCATGTACTAAAAAGGAACGAACTTCTCTGACTATTTTTGGGGAAGGCAAATGAGCAATTAATTCAACTTTGGCCTTATTAACTTCAATTCCTTTAGAAGATATCACATGACCTAACACTATTCCTGAGGTAACCATGTAATGACATTTTTCCCAGTTTAGCACAAATCCTTTTTTCTTCGCATCTTTTAAGAACTTTTTCCAAATTATCAAGACAATTTTCAAAAGAATTTCTAAAAACTGTCAAATCATCCATGAAAACCTCTAAATAATGCTCAATCATGTCACTAAAAATCCTTAACATGCATCTTTGAAATGTTTCCAGAGCATTACAAAGGCCAAAAGGCATTCTTCTATATGCAAAAGTACCAAAGAGACATGTAAAAGTGATCTTTTCTTGATCTTCCAATAATTAGTATTTGAGTATAACCCGAATAACCATCAAGAAAACAGTAGTATGGATGTCCTGCTACCCTTTCTAAAATTTGGTCAAGAAATGGTAAGGGAAAATGATCTTTCCTAGTAGCAGCATTTAATTTTCTAAAATCAATACACATACGCCAACTAGATGAGACTCGCGTAGGTATTAATTCACCCTTATCATTTTCAACCACTGTTATTCCAGATTTTTTTGGCACAACTTGTGTAGGGCTTACCCATTGACTATCAGATATAGGATAGATAATTCCAACATCAAGCAATTTAAGGACTTCAGCTCTAACTACCTCTTTCATGTGTGGATTTAATCTTCTTTGAGATTATAGAGAAGTTTTAGCATTATCCTCTAAATGTATTCTATGTGTACAAATTAATGGATTAATGTCTTTTATGTCCTTTAATGTCCATCCAATTGCACTTTTATGTTTTTTAAGTACTTCTGTTAACATACCTTCTTGTTCTTCAGTAAGAGACGAGGAAATTACCACTGGAAAGTTTTGCTTTTCTCCCAAAAATGTGTACTTCAACCCAACATGTAATGGCTTTAGTTCCAGTGTGGGTACTTCTTCATGGGCATTATCATTCATGGGTTTTAGCTCTTTAAATCTTGGCTTCCAACCCTTGTACTCCATTTCCTGTGTACAATCAAGCAAAAAGCATATTTCAGAGATATCATCTTCTAATTGCATGCCTGAATCAAATGAATTGACTAAACAAATTTCTAATGAGTCAGAAGAACTCCTTGTTTGAAGATGATCATCTATAATGGCTTCAATTCCTTCAACTTCCTCCTTTTCATGAAGGACTTCCTGTGGTTGCTTACATATGTTAAAAACATTGAGCTCCAGTGTCATGTTTCCAAATGTTAGCTTCACCACTCCATTTCTGCAATTTATCAAAGCATTTGATGTTGCTAAAAACGGACGGCCTAAAATAATAGGAATTGACTTGCAACTATCAACCATAGGTTCAGTATCCAAGACAATAAAATCCACAGGATATATGAATTTATCAACTTGAACTAACACATCTTCCACTATTCCTCTTGGAATTTTAATTAATCTATCAGCAAGTAGAAGAGTTACAGAAGTTGGTTTTAACTCACCCAAGTTGAGTTGCTGATAAACTGAATATGGAAGCAAATTGACACTAGCACCAAGATCAAGTAAAGCTTTTTCAATTTTATGTTCTCCAATAATGCATGAAACTGTAGGACAACCAGGGTCTTTATATTTCAACACATTATTATTTTGAAGAATGGAGCTTACCTGTTCAACCAAAAATGCTTTCTTTTTCACATTTAATTTCCTTTTAACAGTGCATAAGTCCTTCAAATATTTAGCATAACAAGAAATCTGTTTGATAGCATCTAACAGAGGAATATTGATCTTCACTTGTTTCAAAATTTCAAAAATTTCAGTGTGGTGATCCAATTTATTTGGATTATTCAATGCTTGAGGAAATGGGGGTGAAGGCGAGAGTTTGGTCGCCTTTTGGTCAACTTCTTCATTTTCTTGGGGAATTGGTTCATCTTCTTTCTCACAAGATTCGAGGATTTGTTTTTCAACAACCTTTCTACTCTTAAGAGTTATCACTAACTTGACTTAGTCCATTTGTTGGCTTTCTGAACTCCCCTCATTTAGACTGTACTGACCCTTGGGATTTGGTTGAGGTTGAGAAGGAAATTTTCCTTTCTCATGAATGGTGAGTGCAGAAGAAAGTTTAACAAGAGTGTCTTTTATGTCATTCATGGTTTGATTGTTTTGTTTATTAATGGCCTCTTGCTTTTCTATGAATGCATGCATTGTTTCTTCAAGATTTTTCCTATATGGTGGGATATAACGTGCATATCCTTGAGAATTTTGAGAGTCTTGTTGTGCCTGAGGAGGTGGTGGTTGCACGAATTGTGACTGATTATTATTCTTCCAGTTGAAGTTCGGGTGATTTCTCCATCCTGGATTGTATGTATCTGAAAAAGAAGAAGTAAATGGCTTTTTATTAAAGAAAAAGAACCTCAATAAATTAAAACTTCAAATCAAGTCCCCGGCAACGGCGCCAAAAACTTGACTGCGGGATTTAAGGATGCAAACTCAAATGCAGGTTATCTCAAGTAGTAAATTTCTCGGGAGTCCGAGGTCGATCCACAGGGAATTGATGAAGAAAAATTAATTGAGGTAGGAAAGGATTTGTCACAACACCAAAAGTAATAGAAGATGTTCACAAATGAATTTAAGAACTTGCTTGGGTAAGAAGATCCACTCTTGGTAATAAATTAAAGGCAAGATTATTTCTCTTTATAACTCAATTGAAATCCACACACAACGGAGGTTCCAGTCGGAAAATATAACATTCAAAGTTCAATTATATATGCAATCATATTATGATTCCTTTAATTATCTACCAACATTTGTGAATGAATTCAAGCAGTCACTGCGTCAATCCTATTGTTTATAATAAATCAAGATCTCCATTATACAAAGAAGGTTTCTAAATTAATTGGAAACAAAATATAACACATATAATGTCCATTTAATAATATATCTTTTAAGCACAAGAAATAGAATAATCTAACCTTATTTCATTACCAAGAGCTTCACTCTTTCACCCAAGCAAGATGAAGATTTAGTTACTCATAGATAAGAAGAAAGAAAAAGAGAAGAAGAGAAAGATGAACATAGCTTCACTTTAGAACAAGAGAAAATTACAACAAAGTAAAACAAGAAACAAGCATAACCATAACTTGTAAAAACTAAGCCTAACACCAAGTGCCCCAAATGATCAGCCAATGGTGCCTTTTATAGAGGATTAGGGATACAAAATGACAAGGGGGCTGATTAAGAGTAGGTGGATGAGTGGATGAATGAGTGAAAAATGCCAAATGGTGAGTTGGTGAGTGAAAAATTATTAAGATTCCTTGTCTCTGAAATCATTCATTGCTTAACTCATGGATTTCGTCATCAAATAGAAAAGTCATCTTCATGAAAGTTGTAGATCTGGATCTTAACTTTTAGATGTCCAAATTTCAGCTCATTTCATCACCTGCAGCCCGAGATATGGCCCAATTACTGCAGATTGTTCAGGCCCAGTTTCAGTATTTCTGTTTTGACTTCCAGACCCAATATCACCTCCAAGCTGTCCGAATGAGCTCTTGTGTTCTTCATGAAAGTTGTAGATCTGGGTCTTAACTTTTAAATTCCAAATTTCAACCCAAGATAATTCTTACAGCCCGAGTTATGCTCTGATTACTGTACACTGTTCAGGTTCCAAACACAAAACTCATGTTCTGTCTTCCAAGCCCAATTAGCTCCATTAGATGTCTGATTGAGACTTTGAGCTCTTCATCAAAGTTGTAGATCTTTCTCCCATCTTTCCTACAAGGTAAAATTCATAATTTCTAGGCATCTAGAGCTCAAGATATGACCAAAATACAGAAACAGTGTAAGACCCAAATAATGCTAAAAAAAATCAATTAAGTCCAATTTGTATCTGATCTTACTAAATATAACCAGACTTAATCAATTAAGTACATGAAGTGTGTAAATGACTAAAAATGAGGGTTTATTAATGTATAAAATATGTGATTATCACCTTTCATATGCATTAATACATGACTTATATAAGACGTGAGCTATGTATAGATCATGGAATGAGATAGGAATATTTATATAATGAGTGAATGAAAATGCTTGAATGATAGTGAGTAAAGACTCATATACTTGAAATTCCTATGATCCATGAATGTTAAGATGATTTTATTATAAATGGTTAATTATGAGATAATTCAACCATAGTTATAATTGTATCTTCTACCTTAAGAAGAGAAAGGAACAATTTGGCTTTGGCCATCTTTTTAGATGTTGTTATAAGATTTGTTTTTCCCTGAAGTAGCTAGAGTTATTATGATGTCATTAGATGTGAAATTCTACTGAGAATTTGTGAGTTCTTACCCCTTTGTTTATTTCCATGATAAATCTAGGTCAAGATTCTTCCATGGAGAAGAAAAGAAGTTGATGCCCTAGAGTAGATTTATTTACTCTTTTGTCCAATGTTTTGTATGTTTAGTATTTGCATTGGAATGTAAAAAGTGACATGTTTTGTAGTAATGCCCTTTGAGGCTATGTTTGTACTTTTAGGTGTATAAAGCTTACGTAAATATTACATTTGCCTCTCAAGACTCTATATAATGACATGTATAGTAATTATGTAAATAGTATGATTCTTATATGTTAGAAGTGACATGCCTAATCCTGTTTACCCATGTATATTTCAGATATACTATGGTATTAGCATTGGGGTGTTACAATTTAGTGTAATATGGGTATACTAGGAGTATTAGTTTTGGGATGTTACAAGACACCCCCTTACTAGAGTTGGCCAGGGTTACTTGGGATAGTGTAACACCCCTAGATCTAATAATCACAGCACAATCGTCATTACACCACAGTCACTAAATCCAGGCGTTTCACAGTCTCAAAAATAGTATTTACAAAAAATTTATTTCATTTATACATAGATAGAAAATATAAGCCCTGAATGAATGCATATTTAGTATCCATCCATTAAAGTACAACCACTGAAGAAAAACATATTTCATATATAACATATTCATCCTTAACACAAAGCATTGACAACACTAAGTATAGTACTTACATATTCAAATAAACTATAGCAGGTACTAAAGCACAAAAGGGGAAAGTAGTAACCCTAGGATAAGTACTACTAGCAGACAAAGCCGCAACCCTATACATATGTGATGCTTGGAGTCCCAATTAACATGTCAGGCATCAATGCCTCCACGAAGTTGCACCCGTGCGTACTGAAGAAATCTCGTCCAGACGCCATGTCGAAAATAATGAATCAGCTCAATCTAACCAGTAAGGATGTGGTCCCTTATCTTCTTCCTCACGATCTTTTATCATATATATATATATATATATATATATATATATATATATATATATATATATATATATATATATAATGTAAATACAAGAATACAGGAAAGACGTGAGACATCCTACTTATATTACTAATTATGGCAGTAAAGAAACAAAACGACGCAGAACACTCACATAGCAGAACAACAACATTGAATAGTAATAATCATATACGATAAAAGAAACAGCAACAGAGTCTCAGATAATGAACAATTAAAACATTTCAGATAATTATGACATCAATAAAACAATAGTATAATCATCACATAAATGAGTGTCATATGATATGCGAACTCACAATGCCGACTCACAATACATGTGCACTTGGTACCAAGATTTTTCATTTCCATTTCAAAGATGAACGTTCCGGGAGATCTGCCCCCTCAATGACAGTCTACATCGGACCACGAAGAGAATAGTGCTTGTCAGGCGCGTGATGCGTTGCAACGGTTTATCATGGCTAGGGGTATAATAAGGTGATAACATCATCACAAAATGAACCACCGTGCCTCACAGTCCTCAATCAGATCCTTCCACGGGATCACATTATTCAATTCTCGCTTATTTACCACAAAAGAATAGTGATTTGTCAGGCGCGTAATGCGTGCAATCGGTATATACTGCGCCTTACAGTCCTCAATCAGATCCATCACAGACCTCACCATTCAATTCTCATTCATTCTCTGAGTAAAGAATGGCGATTTATCAAACGCGTAATGCATGCAATCGGTATACACCGCACCTTACGGTCCTCAATCAGATCCTTCCACTGGATCTCACTTATTCAATCCTCATTCATAGGCTCATCCAGCCTTTTAACAGTCATCGACTGAGCAAATGTCCAATGCATGTTGACTCCATGCACAATCATGTATGTTCAACATGTTCACATATATTTCACAATACACATTTTCTATAATATGCCACAATTTGGCCAATTTAAGCATTAACAGAATTCTTAGTCCCAAGCACGGACCTACAATAGTATAGTGTTAATTTCTCAAGAGTGATAACACACTTTTAGAAGTTCATTCCGGGGTTTCACCCTAGTTCAACAAGTCTTATGAGATCATCATAAAGTTCCACCTTAATTAACATCTATTATGGAATCATTATAAAGTTTTACTTAAATTAACATCTCTTATGGATTCATTTTCTAGAGGGATCCTCTTGAAGTCCTTATTGAATCTTCATTCCTTTAGATTGCTCAAGTTCCTTAATCTAATCAATTATGCTCACTTAAAATTACTCTAAGGGTATACAAGTTCTCTTGTTCTTTCCTTATGTTCAAAATCATTCTAAGTCTCCATTTTTGCACTACATTTTGTGACATTTTGCCTTAAGAATCCGTGAGCCTCATTATAATAAAGTCTGACCCTTTTTGCTTCACCACAATGTTGATCACTTATCATTTAATCACTTAAGACCCAAGGTTGCACAAAGATCAGAACTTAACCCAATAAATCTCCTAGAGGTCGTGACCCTCCCAATGGTATGAATCTAACCAATCTTTCCACCATATTGTTAGTTACTTTCATTAAATTACTTAAGTTCCAAAGTTGCTACAAATTTAAGTCTTGAACCCTAACAATTATTCAGGAGGCCGTGGGCCTCCCAATGGGTAGGAACCCAAAGTTTTCCATTTTATTCATTTGTCCTTTAACTTTTCATCACCTAAGTTCCAATCTTTACAAAACCACACCTTGAACACCCAAAAATTTGGCCTCTTGGCAGTGAATCCAAAAGGACAAAGAACCCTAAAATCTCTTCACATAACAATCCAAGCAATCCAATATATTTTTACATAGTCATCAAGACATATAATAACAATCAATAAATCATACAAGTCAAAATAGCACAAAATCATGAAAAACATCACAACCAAGAGAGCAATCCCACATGGATTCCTCATCAACAACATAAAGAAAATGTTTCCTCACTACTAAGATAAGTTGAAGAGGATTATCTCCCTCTTACCTAAAGGAAAAACACGAAAATGGCCTCTTAGATGGCTTCTTGGTGGCTCGATTTTGGGGCTCCAAAAACCCTAAAAATCAAGTTCAAAGAATCAACACCAATGGTTGAAAAACAAGAGATCCATGGTCATAAATATGGCCATAGAAATGAAAAATAGGAAGAGAAAGTGAAGAATCAAAGAGTTACCTTCAAAGTCTCAAACCTTGTTCTTGAGAGAAAGTGAAGAAGATGATGGATTTTGAAGAAGATCTCTAAAGAGAAAATGTTTAGAATGAGAAGGAGTGTGTAGAAATGGTGATGGTGAAGTGAGAAAATGAAAATGGTGATGGTCACCTATTGGGGCTGCAAAAACCGTGAGGGTAAAGGAGAAGAAGAAGAGAGAAAATGGTGAAGATGTGATCTTTATGGATGGATCTAAGAAGAATGATGTCTAGGATGAGTAGTAGCTTAAGAAAAATGAAGACTTGAAATTTTTGCCATGGTAGAGGTGGGTGGAGATGGTGGTGCCATGGAGAGGGTGAAGGAGAAGAGAAGAGGAGAAGGTTGAGAGAAAAGATGAAGATGGAAGGTAGAGAAAGAAAGTGATAGTAAAGTTAAATGAAATGAAATGTGTAATTAGGTGTATTTTGTGTAAGTGTATTGTAACACCCTCCTTAGGGCATCACATTTCCGACTACCAACTTATAATCTGAAAATCAGTTCATAAAAGGTTTGAGTTATAAAAGGTGGGTTTCAAAATTTCTTCTCGCGGAAACATAAACTTATTGATATTTATAAGTAATACTGAAAAATAGATTTAAACTGATTAAAACTCATATAACAGACACCACTTAATATTTAACAATTATTCAAGAAATATAAAACTTACAGACTCAATTTTAAACAGTAGCAAACCCCATAACGAGTCCTACTTATTAGCACTGTAAAACACTAACGATAAATACTCAATATACTTATTCTGTCTTGTATCCATCTTGACGCGTCATATTTCTGTTTCTCATCAACACTGCACACCATCGAATCTGGGATGGTTACTACTTGATGTTGTCACCGAACTCAGAATATCTACCTCCAGTTAAGCCTAAGAACCTCGTTCCATCTACTATATAATTTTAACAATACAAGCACAACAAAACAATATAACAAAGAGGTGAGATCACCTACACCAATACCAACATGGTAGCATAGAGATAACACAAACAGCACACTATACAGGTATATCATACCATAATTACAATCATGCCCTCAACATTATTGTCATCACACAGTTACAATAATTACAATCATGCCCTCAACATTATTTATCATAACAAATATAATAAATAATAATTACCATCATGCCATTAACATTATTCAAATCACATGATAATTACAATAATGCCATCAACATTATTTATCATCATCATCATCCAATATTCCTTAATTATTATATCACACAGATATAAATACTCAATATTTATGATAATGCTCTCAACATTATCCAAGTATTCAACAGTTCAATTATCATAACCAATACTCAATAATTATGCATGTGCACATAGACTGAATTTCCTACTCTATGGAGGTTTTCACAATTTCGAGAAGAATGCTCTGGTTAATTGCCCAGCCTTAGCCCACAAACAATCTCCAGTCTTTTTGGTTAATTGTCCAGCCTTGGCCCACAGACAATCTCCAGTCTTTGAAAAGAATCGTGTTCTTGTCGGGTATCGTCAATGCGTTGCAACGGACTGCATCACCAAGTGGCACATGGTACTTTACCAATCACCGTCCATTGGTCGACCGTCGCGCCTTGATGCCCCCAAGATCCATCATAGACCTCACTTTTCAATTCTCATTCTCTCTTCAACCACAAGGGTCACAATAACTATCAGTTATTAATTTTCGTTCAATGCACAAATATCTCAGTGCAATTCAGTTTAATTTCATCATATGCCTCACTGCATATTTTTCAATTTCATCATATGCCTCACTACATATCTTTCCAATGCATGTATAATGCACCAAATGTCAATCACAGGCTAATTTCATCATTTTCTCATACAGTGTACATACACTGGTCCAACAGTAATGCTACTGTTAAATTCATTTGCGAAATCATATTATCGTGTTTTCATAGTCACGCAACACTTTCATCGCGTTTTCACAATCGCGCAACATTTCTGTTATGTTTTCACAATTCCGCAACATTTCCATTGTGTTTTCAAATCGCGTAGCGATTTTCTATCGTTTCTCAATCACGTAAAAATATTCCACCATTTTTCAATCACATAGTGATTTTTTAACATTTTCTCAATCACGTAAAAATATTTAAATGCTTTCCAAATTGCGTAGGAAATATTTAAACGTTTTTCAAATCGCATAGCTTAAAAATCACGTTTTTAAGTTACGTAAATCATTTTTCACCATTTTACAACCACGTACAATATTCCTCAATATTTTCAAACATTATTTTGGACTTTCCAAAAATCAATGTCATTTCCAACATCATTTTCCACATTTTCTCCATTTTTCCATTTCGTAAAATATTTTTCAACCTTAAAATTTCCAATTCAACCTTTCTCAAAATAATGTGACTTCTCACATTATTTTTCGCAATTTATTCCATAAATTCACCATTTCATTGAATTAAATCAATGTTTCTCACTTAAAATTCCCTCCCTAACGCACTCCAAAACCCAAAGGATGAGTTTTACATTAGTAAATTTTAAATCATCAACGTTTCCGTTATAATTTAAAATAAATTCTCAAATTCAATCCTCTTCCCAAATAATTTGAGGTTCAAACCCTTACAACCTCTATTTTCCTTTCATAACCAAAATTTCTATTTCTCAAGTGATAAAACACTTTGTTTCCATTTCCAAAATCCTTGTACTAAATCAATTACATTTCCACTTTGAAATTATTTTATTTCATAATATCTAGGCATTACAAGCCTTCAAAACCGTGGTATATGGCCATTGGAAACCATCAAATATTTTTCCTTCTAAATCAATTAAGTACCATTCTTGTTTATACCCAAACAAAACCATCAAAATTTCCTTCAAAACTGTGTGACTCTTGTTCTTTGAAATCAAAACATTTATTCATTTCCTTGCTTCTCTAAACATCCAATTTTACCGTTCATGAAAATATTAATTTGTGAACACCTATTTTGAGGTGTCTTGGCCGAAATCCTCATGGTCCTTGGAACCAAAAATTGTTTTCCTTTCCAACAATTTTTATGGCATACATCACATATAATCAACATATTATATTTCAAGCATACCATAAAAGCAAATAAAAATCATACTAAGCATACAAGCACAAATAAACCATGCTAAGCACATAAACCACATAAACACATAAACACCCACAAATAATTACATGACCATGGATATGAATCCTCACATGGATTCACGATCCATCAAATACAAAATCATCTCTCACCACCATACTTGGTTGGTGAGATGGATCTCCCTCTTACCTCTTGAAGAACCTCCAAAGCTCCTTGGTTTACTTCTTTTTCCAAGTCCTTCACCACCAAAGGTTTCTTAAACACAAAACAAAACATATATTTATTAGCATATTAAGCTTGAACAAGGTCAACCATGGATCAAATATCGCTTAGAACATGAAAAAGAGATAAGAAATGAAGTTTCCTTACACTTCATGTAACATTTCGAAAAATACATATTTGATCATAAATCATAGTTTTATAATATTCTTGATTTTTAGGAATTTTTCTAGAATTTTTCGGAAACGACGAATATTTTAATATATTCCTCGTTTTGCGTGCACACTGGGCTGAGAATTGCTGAGACCAGTGTAACACTCCGGAAATTGATTATTTCACCATGAATAGTCATTTTCTAATATTTGTGATTTATGAGAATTTTCCTGGAATTTTTCGGAAACGACGAATATTTTAATATATTCCTCGTTTTGCGTGAAACTCGAGCAGAGTCGTGAAAACGACTGTAGCGCTTCAAAAATTGGGAAATTATATGACGAGTGGTCGTTTTATAATATTTGCAATTTTTGAGAATTTTCTGGGAATTTTCCGGAACCGTCGAATATTTTAATATATTCCTCGTTTTGCGTGCGCACTGAGCAGAATCAGAGAAACGCGATGTTTTCTCTGAGAACCTTGGACTATGGATAAGTCGACGGGGGATCTTACTAAACCCGAGGCTTGACACAGTTTACGAGGTTTCACAATTTTCAAGAAATCTTAACAGTTACATTTAAATCAATACAACGAAAAATTCATCTGTCAGATTAATTAAATACTGACTCCTGTCGACTGTAACTATTATCCATTGGATAATAGTGTGTAATAAAAATACTATCACATTATCTTAATGTAATCTACCTTATGTCTAATCAAATCACTTTAATTCAAATTTAATAGTTAAATATTCAAGCTTCCTTAAGAAGCTTTGACCCCAAGCTTTGACCACATGTGTAGCTTCCAAAGGAAGCCAATTTTTGTCACCCATTTCTCTCTCTCATTTACGTATCTGCAGCCCACTCAAGAGAAATAATTGATTCTAATATCCTAATATTACATCTAAAGGCATTATCACCAAAAGCACCATTTTCTTTTCCTTTTTACGTTTCTTCTTCTTCTTTCTCTCTTCAACCTTTTCTTTCTTCCTCTTCCAGCCACCACACGTCCAGCCACCCTCCAAAGACTCCAACATTCATAAAAATTCACATCAACCATATTTTCTTAATCTCCTACTCCTTCTCATCATCTTTTGTGCTTGGAGTTTTCAAGAAAGCTTCCATCTTCAACCATTTCTCAAGCTTTGAAGGTGAGCTCCCATGGCTGAAAAATTTCAGACTTCCATTCCATTTTCGTTTCTGGTTTTCCTCTTGATTTAATGGTCATTTTCTTCTTCTTTTTCACATCATTACATTGTTCTAACTTGGACCACATTTTCTAGGGTTTTTGAGCTTCAAATCCGAAAATCAAGAGTGCTCTTGGAATTTTTCTTGGTTCTTCATCTTGGTAAGAGGAAGATTAATCCTCCTCAACCTCTTTAGCAACTAGGAATCTTGTATTTGATTTTTGGAAGAAAAACCACATGGTGGTTGTTCTTGAAATTGCTTGAAATTGATTTCTTGAATGTTACCTTAATTTAGCTTTGAGTAGTTGATTGAGTGGTTAATTATTCATGTAATTTTGTGATTGAAATCCATGTTGCTTGCTGGAAATTCTGGTTGCTGGAACCCCCTGAATGTGTCACGGTTTGGGGCTGTTTTTGGGCTGGAAAATGAATGGAAATGATGCTTAAATTTTGACCAATGCAAGGCAAATTAAATCAAGTAGTTAAGGTTGATTCAAGTGGACAAAATTCTGGTTGTTGGACCTTGGTGAGTGCCACGGTTTTGGGCTGTTCTTAAGAGCAGAATTTGGTTAACATTGTGTCAAGAATAATGCTAGGCAAACTAAGTAAAGGAAGACTAAACTAGTGAGAAGAAAATTTGTAACCTAGGACCCTATGGAGTGCCACGGTTTTGAGGGCTTGAATGAGGGGAAAAGATAACAAATTTGGGATGTCAAGACTTGAATTAATCAAGTAACCAAACGTAGATTAAAGTAGTAGGAAACTTGCAACAATAATTTTTATGATGGATTGTGGTTAAGACTTAGGAGATAAGCTAAATTTGGAAGGTAATCATAAGAATCAAACAACTTGGATTAAAATAACAAGCAAATGGACTTAATGATGTGAACATGAATTATTTGAAACCTTGGGAAGGCCACGGCCTCTAGGTGAAAATTCGGGTTAAGATTCCATAACCCATTACTCGGATTACAAGTAATCAAAGAATACAAGAGATTAAGAATTTCATAAACCTTAATGAACCAATGAGATAATTTTCATAAGACTTGGAGATTTTAGAAATCCATAATGGACCTAAAATATGTTCCTTGAATTATAAATTGATATTATGTTGATATTGGGTTCTTTTTGGATGCAAATTTGCTTATTGCACTCTCTTGATCAAATGTGGTATATTATGCTATCGTATGAAATTGTGGATCATACATTGCCATGCATAGTATCTTATGCATTGTGATGTCTGTGTGGACTGTTGTAAGGCCAAGTTGCCTAGGAGATTGAACACACCTTAGTGCGGGTGCGAGTAGACAAGTGTGGGTCTTGTTATGACCTTGGGGGCGTCGGGGTGCGGGTCCTCCACAATGGGTAGTTGGTAGCTCCTTTGCCCGTGGGGCAAACCGATGCAAACGCACCGACGATCCGGACTTGACACCGTCCTCATATCGTGATCTAGTGTAGAATGTCCGTGCAATGCCATGATTGTGCACGAGAAAATTTATTGATAGCACCGGCCTCGGCAGAGTCCGAGTCACGTACATGTCTCCCGATCTTTCTCTCCGACCGTTTTTGAGTCTAGCTCCATGGAGTAGGAAATTGAATATTGTGTCCATGCATCATGGAATAATCTGTCATCTGAGAATTATTATTTACACAATGTTTGACTGTCTGAATTTAACTGCCTGGATATTATGAATTATTCATTACCTCTATTAATGATTGCTAGACTGGTTATCTGTTTAAAAGCTTATTTATTGCCTTTACATGCTACGTGGGCGTTATGCGCCGTTCGGTTCTTGGTTGCTGTATTGGTATTGATGGTAGGATATCTTACCTCTTTCCCCGTGCTTCTATTATTTGTCGTTTATGTGCACCCCGTGCCGATCGAAGACGACGGTGAAGAGACAAGATCCTGCCTTCCCGGCTTCCGGCCTCGCACAGATTGACTTCTACTGCGACGATGTCTGCACGTATGCGCGGATTCTTGGGAGATGTGCGTCTGACCTTCCTTGGGGGCCAGAGTGCTGGCACATCAACCTGAACTCCGACCGCTGCGTGTATGTGGGAGACGTGTCGATAGCACTTGCCTGGAGACGTCATGAGGCTCCTGTCCTCACTTGCTACCTCAGCTTACGCCTGGAGTTTTACCTGCCTATCAGGGAGATGTGGGGTTCCTGTTATTACACTCCGCAGGAGGATTCATTTGATTCCACCGCACGGGCTCCGTCCCGCGCCTCCGTGGTTCCTATGGATGAGTCCTCGGATGAGGAAGATCCTAATGAGGGTCCTCCTGATGATCCAGAATCGGTCCCTTTTTATCTGAGGGGTCGATGATCATTTGTGGCTACCGATGGTGGGCGCTAGTGTTTTATTTTTGGGGGCCCGATGTACTTTTCTTTTTGGTTGGGCTGTATATTTTGTATATGCATGTTCCTTGGGGTGGGTATAGTTTTGCTTTTTGATGATGGCGGGCTTGTATTTATGAAACAGCTTGTATTAAACTCCGTATATATATGCATGCTATTCATGTGCAAATCTCTATGTATTGTTTTATTCGTCATTTTTATCCGCACTCCGTAGTATCATTATTATTATTATTATAAAAAAAAAATATTGCCAAGTTTGCTCACATGGTTAAACATTAATTAATTAAAATGAACCGGGTCTTAATCATTGTTTATTTAATTTCTGCATTTTACTTTATTTGACGATGTGACGTTCCCTCCCAAAAAGGGGCATTACACTTCACCATAAAAAACCCTATAACTTTGCTCTTGAAGAAAGTCCTTGAAGATGTGGATTTAGAACTTGCTCCAAACTACAAAGTTTCTTAGAATGAGGTATAGATTCAAGAAATAAGGTTGTTTGAAATTAAAGAGTGATGGAAGATGGATTTAGGGTGCTTGGCTGAAACTAGCTTGGAGAGAAAAGTTTGATGAGCTTTTGATTTTTGGAGGAGACAAAGATGAATAATTGAAATAGTCTTGAAACTTCCTATAGCTAAATGGCCTTAAACAAGCACAAAACCGTCCCCCCCCCCTTCATGCACTCTCCTTGAGTGACCAATCTCACTAGGCACCATTTTAAGCATTCTTAACCATTGATTAATTCAATGGTTAGGATTAATGTAGATTCTAGGTTTAGCCTTAGATAGAAGACTTAATCTAGGCCATTGGATCTTTTCTCCTTGAAATCCTAGCCATTATATGTATATCCAAAATGAAAGGTCAAGATTACTCCTTCAAACTTTACATCCAATGGTCATAAATGGTCTTAGCCATTTTATAAGACCAAATCTCTACCTTTGATTAAATCAATGGTTAATATTCAAAGGCTTAGCTTGCTTCCTATTGGTCCGTCATAAAGTCATCATAACCACTATTGTTGACTACGCAGTACAATATTTATTTTTATCTGCTATAACCCTACGAATAATATTTTTACTATATTTTTATTGCCCGATAATTAAATACAATACAAAACACAGTAAAAAAAATTTTAAAAATTATTTCTGGATTCGGGTTTAGTAAGATCCCCCGTCTCTGTCTCAACAGTATGAATTTTCCTAGCTTCAGAAAAATTTTCACTTTTTCAGACCCACCTGGGCCCACATACAATCCTATGGGCCCACATATAGCACTAAAATAATCAGAGAAATATAAAAATTTCATAATCATCCACAAAATCATAAAAATTATAAAACTTATAGAAATTAAGTCAAATTACGTAAAATAATTAAGATTTAATAGTAATAATTAAAATACGTAAAATTTTCCCCGATCCAAAAATTATTATTTTCTTGACAAGGAGCAAATCATACAAAACGATTAAATGTATTCATGGAATACTCAAATTAATTTTATAGTACACAGAAATCACTAAATAGTAGAATTTTGTTAACTGACAAAATTACTGTCAAATAGTTAGGAAATTTGGGGTGTTACATGTATGGATTAAGATGTGTGGCCACAAAAAGTCCTAAAAAATGTGTGGTGGAGAGGAGGAGAGAAGAAATGTGGCTTCTTGAAGAAGCCAATAGGAAAGTGCAAGGAAGCTTCCTCCAAGCTTCTTCAACAAGCCAGCAGGAAGGTGCTAGGAAGCTTCCTCCCTTTGAAAAGTCAAAGTGATATCATGGTGATGATGTCACCATGGTGATGTCATTAAAGTGTTCTCTAAAATATGACTAACACTGAATCAGATTTATTATCAGTAGACAGAAATTATAATTAACAAAAATTGATATTTATTGTCCAATGGATAATAAAATTATTCTGTGAATTTATTTATCTGATAAAAATCTTGAAAAATTTGAAACCTCGTAAACTGTGTCTGGCCTCGGGTTTAGTAAGATCCCCCATCGACGTTTCTACCGTTCAAGGTTCTCGGGAAAAATATCTCATTTTTTCGGCTCCACTCAGCGTGCACATAAAACAAAAAAAATATTAAAATATTTTACGTTCTCAGAAAAATCCAGAAAAATTCACAAAAATCACAAATATTATTAAACGACTATTTATCATGAAATTATTAATTTTCGGGGTGTTACAGATAGTGTTGTGTAATGAAGTATTGTTACGTATAGACTGAGTGCACCAGCCTAATAAGCAGACTATTGTAACATCCTATAAAACATATTAGTCTTGTATATAGTTACAAAGGGAGCATATTACTTGCTTGACATGTATGCTTAATTTAGTGACAAATTGAGTTAGTTTAGGCACTTTGCTGCAACACAGAATATGAAAAGTAACTTAAAATGACTCAAATAATGGTATAAGTTTCTTAGTTAAGAGAAACAGATATGGATAATTTGTTTCTAGGTCACAAATGAACTAAGTATGATGTAGTTTAAGTTTTAAGATAAACTTAGTTTGGTAATTTTAAGTACACTGGTTGTATGTTTAATGTCGGATTGACTTGTAGCAGCTATGGAAAAGTATGAAAATGATGAAACTAGGGTCGAGATGAATCCTAGAATTTATTAGGATACCTATAGAAGTTAGGAGACTTGATTTGACAAAATCTAAGTGTTCTTAATAGGTATAAAGTTTCAGCAAAATATCCAATTTTTGCTTAAGTGATTTACAATTGCACTTAGTAACTTTTTTTTACTTTCTTTCCTTGATATTTCCCATTCTCACCCATTCCCTCTCTTGTCTCACAACTGCTTCAGCAACAGTAGAAGAAAGGAAGAGAAAACAAGAGAAAGATGAGGAAAGGAAGGAAGAAAAGGAGAGGGAAAAAGAGGAAAGGAAAAGGAAGGCTAAAGGCAAAGCTCAAGCTTGAAGTTCATCCTTGCTACAAGAGGTAGAGGTGTTGTGTTTAAGTGCTTCTCATCTCCCTATCCTCATCTTTGGTTCATGTTTTTATTCATGGGTGTAAAAATGGTTTTTAAAGGGGAGTTTTGATGTCTCCTTGCTTGGTTAATGCTTCAATGATTGAGTTGGTCTTTTCTTAGCTTAATTCTTGCTTGGTTAATGATAGGAAACTTAGAGAAACTCATTTGAATGCCAAGAATTCAAGTTGAGAAATGGGTATGAAACTCTTTGATTCTTACATGTGATTCCATCCTTGATGAGTTGAGAGTGAGCATGAGTACTGTAAAATGCTTAGGGACCATATTTTGGTTAGAAAACCATTTGAAACCTGAGTTTGAATGCTTGAAACCAGCTAGGAGAACCAATGGAATAGAAAAATTAATTTATGGTGTTGAGCCCCTAGGTGTCCAACAGTGAGCACCCAGTAACCAGAATGAGGTATCATGTAGCAGGGCAATGAGCGCCAAAAGCCAGTGCCCAACAAGCAGAATGTTTTTACCTTATGAGCGCCTATGCGCTCGAGTTGAGCTCCTGAGCGCCCAGTACCAGGGGGACCATGGCAGAGTTTCTGCCATCCTAACGCTTAAGCTCACAAGGGCCAGCACCTGAGCGCCTAGTACAGAATTTCACAAGATTTTTATCTTGTTGAAATAGGGTTTCCTAATTGATGGGACCCCTTATACATGCTTTTTAAAGTATCTTAAGATGTTATTATGGATATTTCAAGAAAGAAATAACCACATAGCATAGATAAGAAAAGCTTAGGCCTTTGAGCAACAAAAAATAGTGGATTGCCTTAGGTAGGTATCTAGAACCTTTGGTAACTTAGTGTTGCTTAGATATCACTTAAGATGTGATGATGTGGTGTATTAAATGCAAGTAATCTAGGATGGATTGGTAGTGTTTTTCCTATGAATGTGACCTTACATGATATACATTATCATTTGGCCAAAAGGAAAGGAATTAGAAGTTCCTAAGCGAACAAGTTATTCTTGTCCAAGAGCTAGGGTTACATGTAGCATGAGGTTGCATTTTTTCCTCCCTACAACAGGTAAACATGAGAAATCAGAGTTCCTAGTGAAACATGTAACACCCTAATTCTAGGTACTGTAGTATACTCTAAGTACACTAAGTAAATAGAATTAAGTATGCCACTACTAAAACTAAACATAAATACATAACATGTATAATAATCATTAACGTATATATATAAGAGACTTAATAAAAAGTAAGAAAGCAAGATATTTTACACACTTTGGAAACTTGTTCTTTACTAAACGACCACATAATATGTTTGAGATTACAAACCTTTACAAAACTAAACACATAAACTTAATTACAAAACCATTAATATAAATACAGAGCTAAAATAATTATATTAACAACTTAACTAGGTCTTCTTCTCCTTGATCTACGCTTGCTTGGATCCTCCTCTAGATTTATCATGGAAAAACATAAAAACAACTAGGGTGAGAGTTAATAATCCTCAGTAGTAAGTTTAAAATCGTGACATAATGGTAAATCCAGTTGTTTCAGGAAAAAACCAATTTTTAACATAATATATGGAAAGGTGATATAAGTCAAAACTCAGTCTTTTCCCTTCTCGAGGCAAATAGTTCATTTAATTACAAAATAATTTAATTATTACATAACAATCAATTTAAACAACATGTACTTTAAACATTTATCATCATAATAGGAACAATACCTAACTCACTTTATGTAACATCCTAATCCTAGATATTGTAAGTAAATAGAATTAAGGGTGTCACTTATGAACTTAAGCGTAAACATAACCTATATAATATCTAGCAACGCATAATTATATAGAGCCTTTGATAACTGGTAGAGGAAACAAGATAATTTTGCACACTTAGCAATTTGCTCCTTAATAACTAGTACAAACCATGAGAGCAAAAAATACAAAATCTAATAAATTAATTACAATATTGATATATATAAATTTACAAATAGCTATGCAAAGTCTTTAATGCCTTCTTTCGATCTTGCTTTGATCTTATACTGAATTTACCATAAAAATAAGAGGTGAGAATTTGAATTTCTTGTTACCAAGTGGCTTCCAGTACTCAAGAGGAGGTGAATTGAGTATTAAAAAAACTTTTCACAAAAGCGTAAACAAATTAAATATGTTGAACTAAAATATTAAAAAGCGTGAATTAAAGGAAGAGAAGAAGAACACTAAGAACAACCAATAAATAAATTACAGGAAATAATAAATTAAAAACAGATAAATAAAAGAATAAGGATTAGAAAAGCAAGAACGATATTTGTCTTGGTTCGACCATCAACCACTTGTGGCCTACGTCCAGTCCTCGAAACACAATTCGAGATTTTTTACTATTCAATACAAACTTAAACAGGTGCTTGCATCTGTTACAATCAAGAGCACTTTTTACACACAGGGAAACTCTACCCTTATGCTAAAGCCTCAAACTGTCAAGGATACCTCACCCTTGTTACAAACCATGAAGGGATACATCACCCTTGTTACAATGTCTTTGAGGGATACCTCACCCTCTCAGAAATACAGTAGAAAATAGATGAAGAGAACTCTCACAGAGAGCAAATAATACAAATCGAAGCACTAAGAAAGCTCTTTAAGGATATCTCAAAGTTTTGACGAAAAGAGCACAAAAAATAAGAGAAATTATAAATCATGTTTTAACACAAGCAAGCAATGATTCAGATTGTTAGGCTTGTTGTAAAGATGACCCAAGGTCTCTATTTATAGAGCTTTGAAGAAAAAGAGCCATTGGAAGAAATTAAATATGCATTCAATGTGAAAATGGCAGTTTCTTTCTAAAATAGGATCACAACGTTATTCGAATAACCATTGAGTTATTCGAATAACCCAATTTGAAAAGCCTCGATAAAACCAATTTTGATAAACGTTATTCGAATAGCCAGAGAGTTATTCGAATAACTCTGTTTAAAACCATTTCACAGAAACAGGGTCTATTTGAATAACCATAGGATTGTTCAAATAGCTCATCTTATAAAAGTCATTCTGAAAACCTTTTATTAAAATACCAATAGTGTTATTTGAATAACACTGTAACACCTTGAATTTCTTATCTCTTAAACAATAATTTTGACAGTTAACAGAATTTTACTGTGTAGTAATTTTTGTGCATTGTAAAATTATTTTGTTTATTCCGTCAGCGTATTTGATCATTTTGAGTGATTTACTCTGTGTCAGGAAAATAATAATTTTTAGGCTAGAGAAAATCTTTAAATATTTATTTCTCTTGACTGTTAATTATTTTTAATAATCTAAGTTGATTTTCATACGTTTTCTAAAATTTGTGATTTTTGTGGATGATTATAAATTTTTTTGACTGTATGTGGGCCCAGGTGGTCCTATGTGGGCCCAGGTGACCTTACGTGGGCCCAGGTGGGTCTTGCAAAGTAAAAATTTTTCTACACATAGAAAAATTTGTACTATTTAGACGGAGACAGGGGATCTTACTAAACCTGAATCCAAAAACAGTTTTAGAAATTTTATTATACTGTGTTTTGTACTGTATTTATTTATCAGACGATAAAAATACAGTAAATATAATCTTTCATGGGGTTTTAGTAAATAAAAATAGAAATTGTATTGCTTAAGTCAACATTGGTGGTTTAGATATCCACCATTGATTTAATTAACGATAGAGACTTGATCTTGATTTAATCAACGGTGGAGATTTGATCTTAAAAGTAAATAGGATTATTTATAACTGTTAGATGAAGATTAAATCAAGGGTAGAGATTTAGTTTTATATAATGGCTATGACCATTTATAACCATTGGATTTAGAATTAATCAAGGGTGGAGATTTGGTCTTGTAAAGTAACAAAGACCCTTTATGACCATTGGATGAAGATTTAATCAATGGTGGAGAATTAGTCTTAAAAAGTAGCAAAGACTAATTAGGACCCTTGGACTAAAAGTAAGAAGGAGCAATCTTGACCCTTCATTTTAGAGACACATCCAATGACTAGAATTTAAAGGAGAAAGATCTAATGGCCTAGATTAAGTCTTCTACTCAAAAGTCTACCTAAATCCTAACCATTGAATTAATCAATGGCTAGAAATGCTCTAAATGGTGGCTAATAATGATGACAACTTCATGAATGCATTAGGAAGAGGGGGGACGGTTTTGTGCTTCATTTTGGAGCTAAAGAAAAAGTTTTATGTCATTATTAAATGTCTTGGTCAATTATACATCATTATTGATCATTTTCCTAAAGCAAAAATATTTTTTTCTTTCTCTCCAAGCATAGCTACGGCCATGCAAAAGCTAAAAGAGAGCCAATTTGATTCAATAAATTCATGTTCCATTATTTGTATTACACAACAAAGAAATAGTCAATAATGGAGACTTGCTTCAAGGAAGCTACGGCAATGCATCCATTTGTGAGGCAAATTATTACAAATCAATTCCTATCATTTTCTATCAACTTGTCTTGGTCAACATGCATTATTATTGATTTGTTTGCATCCTTAGGAGAGTGTTTGGAGGGGGAGACGGTTTTGGAGGCCTTAAGGCCATAGCAACAATTCTATGACCATTATTACTCCATTTTGGTCATTATTGATATCATTGATCACCTTTGTCTCCTCCAAAAAGCCAAAGCTCTTGAAAACAATTTTTCTCTCCTTTCTTTTCTCCTCTATGTTTCGGCCATGACCATCAAGAACACCTTCCATCACTTTTTAATTTCATCCAACCATAGATCTTGAATCTATATGATATTCTAAGCAACTTTCATGTTGGATATTTCCTCTAAATCATTCATCTTCATGGACTTCCTTCAAGATCAAAGTTATAGGGTATTTGTGGTGAAGTGTAAGGAAACTTCATTTCTTCTCTTCTTTTTCATGATCTAAACCATGTTTGATCCATGGTTCCTCTTAATCAAGCTTAGTATACTAATTTTTATGTATTTTGTCTTGTATTTGAGAAGCCCTTGGTGGTGAAGGACTTGGAAAAAGAAGCAAAAAAAGGAGTTTTTGAGGATCTTCAAGAGGTAAAAGGGAGATCCATCTCACCAACCAAACATGGTGGTGAGAGATGGTCTTATATTTGATGGATGGTGAATCCATGCGAGGATTCATATCCATGGTCATGTAATAATTTGTGGGTGTTTATGTGCTTTGATTATTTGCCTATATTTGGTATGATTTGCATGATTTATTGCTTTGATTTTGGCATGCTTGTGATATATATTTGAATATGTATGTATATGTCATGATGTGATGATGGAAAGAAAATCAATTTTTGGTTCCAATGGCCAAAGGGAAGCTACGGTTTTTGACTCTCAAGATTGAGGTCTATGTTGAAAATTTTCAAGAACAAGGGAATTAATTTTTGATCCCTAGAACATGGTGAATTTCGGCCAAGACACCTCAAGATAGGTGTTCACAAATTAATATTTTTATGAATGATGAAATGAGATGTTTAGAAAAATAAGGAAAATGAACAAAGGGTTTATTTTTCAAAGAGTACATGAACACGGTTTTAGAAGGATTTTTATTGGTTTATTTTCTGTAAAAAGTTTCTAAGTGTTTTACTAAACATGAGTTTTTAAATGAAAATAGCAATGTTGATTTTAAGAATTTGCAAAGAAAGTGAAAAAGGATTTGCAAAGAAAGTAAAAATGAATTTGAACAAATGGGTTTGATTTTTATGACTATCGGTATTTTCGATTTTGAAAACAAAGATTTTAATCGTTTTGTTTGTGTAAAACCATATTGACTTAGAAGGAAAAATGTTTTGATGATTTCAATAGTCATGTTCACGTTTTTGAGGACTTGTATTTCCTTGATTATTTTTTTGAAAACAAAGTGAAAATATAATTGATTTGGTATAAAAATTTTAGAAAGGGAATTAGAGCATTTTATCACTTGAGAAATCAAGTTTTTGTAAACGAAAATGTTTTTGAACTTCAATTTATTTCGAAGAAAATTGATCTTAGAATTGATTTGAGAAAAATGGAGAATATAATGGTGTTTTGAAAATTTACTAACTTATAACTTATTTTCAAGTTTTGAAATATGTTAGAAAATGTTAAGTTTTGAAACGTTAATTTATATTAATGGAAAAGTGATTTTGTGGATTATATTTTGAAAAAGGATTTCTTGAGTAAAGAAATGTGGAAAAAAATTTTCTTGAGCAAGAAAATGTGAAAAATGAAATACAAAGTTATATTATTTTGAGAAAAGTTGAAAAGGGATTTTTGAAGGTCAAGAAATATTTTTTATAATGAAATTGTGGTGAAAAATTATTTACGTATCTTAAAAACGTGATTTTTAAGCTATGCGATTTGAAATACGAAAAAAATATTTCTACGTGATTTTAAATACGTTGAAATATTTTACGTAATTTGAACTACTATTGAAAAATCACTACGTGATAGAAAAGTGATGAATTATTTTTACGTGATTGTGAAAAGTGGCAAAAAATCGTTATGTGATTTGGAAAGTGTTTTAAATATTTTGAGAATGATGGAAAATGATTTATGCAACTTAAAAGAATGATTTTTAAGTTACGCGATTTTGAAACAGTGAAAAAAAAAATACTAT
The DNA here is from genome assembly GCA_029884605.1 of Ormosia emarginata. Classification (NCBI taxonomy): domain Eukaryota; kingdom Viridiplantae; phylum Streptophyta; class Magnoliopsida; order Fabales; family Fabaceae; genus Ormosia; species Ormosia emarginata. The sequence continues at coordinate 3,152,685 of JAQQTP010000042.1, read as the reverse complement.
GCGATTTGGGAAACGTATGATTTTACGCGATTGAGAAAAATGTTGAAAAATTTGTACATGGTTTAAAAGTGCAACAGAAATGTTACGAAATTTTGTAAACGTAACAATAGTGTTACGGTATTGTGAAAACGTAATAAAAACATTTTGGAATTTTAAAAACGTAACAAAAGTGTTACGGTATTGTGAAAATGTAAAAGAAGTATTATGGTATTGTGAAAATATAACAGAAATGTTGCGGGATTGTGAAAACACGACAACAATGTTTTATAACTATGAAAACATGATAACATGATTTTGTTATTGAAAAAAATATAGTATGATTACTGTAAAATCAGTGTATGAACACTGTTTGTGAAAATGAGTTTTGCTTGTTTTTGGCACGTGGTGCATTTTAGATGCATTGAAAAAAAAATATATGCATTGAGGCATATGATTTAATTGAACAAACGAATTTGAAAAAAATGACCCTTGTGGTTGGACTTGCACTGATATATTCGTGCATTGTATAAACTATATCTAAGAAATTATGAGATATACCTGTCATTGGTATTTGGTGCATTATACATGCATTGAAATGGTCCGATGAGGACTGGATATGGCTGATTGTCTAGGAGAAACACACCTCTTGAGTGGGTGCGATATGCGTAGTGTAAGTCACTTGTTGACCTTGGGGGCATCGGGGTGCGGGTTGCTTACACGGGTGGTTGGTCGCGCTTCTTCCCGTAAGTTAGACCGATGCAACACACCGATGATCCTGACCGAGACACTATTCTTATTCAAGATCTGATAAAGACTATCGTGTATATGCTAGATGTGCAAAATCAAAATGAGGATTATAGCACGTGGTCTGAGGCATATGGTACCGACAGATCTTTTCGATCATTTCTCCGACCTTAGTTTAGCTCCATGGAGTAGGAACATTGAGTCTAAATGCAAATGCATTATATGATTACATTTATATCTGTATGATATATTAATTGAGGAATATTGGCTATGACAACTGTTTTGAATACTTGGATTGATATATAATTGGATGATGATAGTTGATTAATATTAAATATATTATTGGAAGTCTGGTATGATATCACTGTATGATATTGCTGTTTGTGTTATCTCTGTGCTGTCATGTTGGCATTGGTGTAGGTGATCTCACCTCTTTGTTATGTTGTTTTGCTGTGTCTGTACTGTTAAAATCAAATAATAGAAGGATCGAGTTGTCTTAGACATAACGGACGATGGATACTCTGAGATTGGTGACAACAACAAGGAGTGGACATTCAGGACTCGAAGGGGTGCAGTGTTGACAAAGGAATAGATGTATGATGCATCAAGATGGACAAAAAAAGGAATAAGTATGTTAAAGTTTCTCGTTAGTGTTGTACCGTGCTATTAAGTAGGACCCGTTATAGGGTTTGCTACTGTTAAAAAAAAGAGTCTGTTAGTTTTATATTTCTCTTTAAATTGTTAAATATTAAGTGATGTTTGTTATATGATTTTAAATCAGTTAAATTTATTTTTCCGTATTACTTATGAATTTAAGAAAGTTTATGTTTCAGCAAGAAAGAAATTTTAAAACTCATATTTTATAACTCAAACTTTGTGCGAACTTCTTTTCAGATTATGAGTCGGGAGTCAGACATGTGATACCCTAGGGAGGGTGTTACATTAGTTGGTATCAGAGCACGGTTTGAGTCTTTTGGGGTTTGTGGTTAGGTCTGTTTTGCTTGTGTTGTGTTCTCTGTGTGTTTGATTTCCGAAAGGAAACAAACGTTTATTTGAAATGGTTACATTTGGTTTCCATTTTATTTTGATTCGTCCATCGTTGAAGAAAAGAAATAGCTCGTGGTGGTTGTACGTACGTGGAAGCGGAACATGTTACTAGTAATGCAGTTGCAGCTACGGGAGCAACGGGAACAATGTGGAAGGATGATTGCACGAACAGAGGATCGCTGAACAGCAAAAACTGGAAGTTGAAGTTCAGGATCTGATGAAAGAGAATCAATCTTGGAATATAAGATTTTGTAATTTTGGAACCTGGTATTTCTTTATTAGGGATATTAGGAAAGTGATTGATTTCGATGGAAAATGTATTTACGACCATTGAGAAACCAGAAGCAGTATGTAAAGTGAAGAGGGGCACTTAACGAAGGATTGTACATTAAAGAAAATAATTTACGGAAAGTTTGGACACATTTCCAGAGATTATGCTCTTTGAAAACAGAGTTTTCTGTTAGTAAAATCTTGGGTAGTAGGGAAAGTCGTTACTCTAAGCGGAATAGAAGTGTTCTGAGCTGAAGACTTAATTAAGGGAGACTGTATTGCAGAAGGTAATTCTTTGATCATAGTGTATATATCTTTGTGAGGAAACCTGTTCTTTGTGTAATATGATTGAGTAGATCAATTATATTTTAGAGTTATCTGTAATTCTCTGATTTGTTTATTTCTGTTTCTATTCTTAACTGATCGAGCTACTTGTGTTATTCAAATATTGTTATAGATCAAATCTTTGTGTTAGTTTGATCTGTCGTTCAAAATTGTGTTAGTTTGATCTGTTTCATAAACAGATATGATCTTCAAAACGGATTGGTTATTTTTCAACCATATCCTATGAGATTGTCTCAATAAGGTGTTAATAATTCAGAAAAAAAAAATTCATTCTTGAAAATCAGGCAAAATCAAATTCTTGTTGAATATGTTTGGTAACATATCAGATCATTTCGCTACCTTTTCTTCCTAAACCTCTATAATGTTCTTTCATATATTGCATTTGCAAGAAAGAATATTTTACAAGAAAGGATATTCCTATTTATATCCATGTCATAGTATCGAAGTGGCGCAGCGTGAGCGTGGTGGATCCTTCAAAGTTTGAAAATAGTTTTTCAGTGGAAAAGTCAAAAAGACAGTAATGAAAATCCTGGAAAATTTTTGGATCATAGGACTTCTCACCCAGCTTATCAGAAAGGATTAAGCGTTCGTATCGACTGATGCATATAAGAAAAATTTTTAGGAATTGAAATATGTTTGAAGTACTTCTCAAGTATTAGTTTTATCTAATCCTAGTGAACCATTAGAGGTGAATAGTGACATGTTACATCGGAGCTTAAGATATGTGCTTATGCAGAATAGAAGAGTTGTAGGGTATGATTTTAGGAAATTGAAGTCATTTAAGAAAAACTATTCTAGGCATGAATGAAGGTTGGTAGCCGTTGTATTGGTATCAGAGATATGGAGATACTTTCTTTCTGGAGTAACATTCAATATCTTCAGTAACTAGGAATTTGAGATATCTGTTTAATCAGGAAAAGTTGAACTCGAGACAAAGAACTTTCATTTGGTTAGAGTCATATGGAATGACGTAAGTAAAGATGTAACATGAGGATTGGAAGAAAAGATAAAAGTATAATGTTCATATTTATTCTGAGGATGTGAAATCATGTTTGTCAAATTTTGAGGACGAAATTTCTTTTTAGAGGGGGAGTATTGTAACACCCTGAATTTCCTATCTCTTAAACAATAATTTTGACAGCTTAATGTAATTTTACTTGTTTAGTAATTTCTGTGCACTGTAAAATTATTTTGTTTATTCCGTCAGCGTATTTGATCGTTTTGAGTGATTTACTCCGTGTCAGGAAAATAATAATTTTTGGGCCAGAAAAAATCTTTAAATATTTATTTCTCTTGACTGTAAATTATTTTTAATAATCTGATTTGATTTTCAAACGTTTTCTAATATTTGTGATTTTTGTGGATGATTATGAATTTTTTTGAGTGTATGTGGGCCCAGGTGGTCCTATGCGGGCCTAAGTGACCTTGCGTGGGCCCAGGTGGGTCCTGCAAAGTAAAAATTTTTCTACGCATAAAAAAATTTGTACTGTTTAGACAGAGACAAGGGATCTTACTAAACCTGAATCCGGAAACAGTTTTAAAAATTTTATTGTACTGTGTTTTGTACTGTATTTATTTATCAGACGATAAAAATATAGTAAATATAATCTTTCGTGGGGTTTTAGCAGATAAAAATAGAAATTATATTACTTAAGTCAACATTGGTGGTTTGGATATCCACCATTGATTTAATTAACGATGGAGACTTGATCTTAATTTAATCAATAGTGGAGATTTGATCTTAAAAGTAAATAGGATTATTTATAACTGTTAGATGAAGATTAAATCAAGGGTAGAGATTTAGTTTTATATAATGGCTATGACCATTTATAACCATTGGATTTAGAATTAATCAAGGGTGGAGATTTGGTCTTGTAAAGTAACAAAGATCCTTTATGACCATTGGATGAAGATTTAATCAATGGTGGAGAATTAGTCTTAAAAAGTAGCAAAGACTAATTAGGACCCTTGGATTAAAAGTAAGAAGGAGCAATCTTGACCCTTCATTTTGGAGACACATCCAATGACTAGAATTTAAAGGAGAAAGATCCAATGGCCTAGATTAAGTCTTCTACTCAAAAGTCTACCTAAATCCTAACCATTGAATTAATCAATGGCTAGAAATGCTCTAGATGGTGGCTAATAATGATGACAACTTCATGAATGCATTAGGAAGAGGGAGGATGGTTTTGTGCTTCATTTTGGAGTTAAAGAAAAAGCTTTATGTCATTTTTAGATGTCTTGGTCAATTATACATTATTATTGATCATTTTCCTAAAGCAAAAATATTTTTTTCTTTCTCTCCAAGCATAGCTACGGCCATGCAAAGCTAAAAGGGGGCCAATTTGATTCAATAAATTCATGTTCCATTATTTGTATTACACAACAAAGAAATAGTCAATAATGGAGACTTGCTTCAAGGAAGCTACGGCAATGCATCCATTTGTGAGGCAAATTATTACAAATCAATTCCTATCCTTTTCTATCAACTTGTCTTGGTCAACATGCATTATTATTGATTTGTTTGCATCCTTAGGAGAGTGTTTGGAGGGGGAGACGGTTTTGGAGGCCTTAAGGCCATAGCAACAAGTCTATGACCATTATTATTCCATTTTGGTCATTATTGATATCATTGATCACCTTTGTCTCCTCCAAAAAGCCAAAGCTCTTCAAAACAATTTTTTTCTCCTTTCTTTTCTCCTCTATGTTTCGGCCATGACCATCAAGAATACCTTCCATCACTTTTTAATTTCATCCAACCATAGATCTTGAATCTATATGATATTCTAAGCAACTTTCATGTTGGAGATTTCCTCTAAATCATTCATCTTCATGGACTTCCTTCAAGATCAAAGTTATAGGGTATTTGTGGTGAAGTGTAAGGAAACTTCATTTCTTCTCTTCTTTTTCATGATCTAAACCATGTTTGATCCATGGTTCCTCTTAATCAAGCTTAGTATACTAATTTTTATGTATTTTGTCTTGTATTTGAGAAGCCCTTGGTGGTGAAGGACTTGGAAAAAGAAGCAAAAAAAGGAGTTTTTGAGGATCTTCAAGAGGTAAGAGGGAGATCCATCTCACCAACCAAGCATGGTGGTGAGAGATGGTCTTATATTTGATGGATGGTGAATCCATGCGAGGATTCATATCCATGGTCATGTAATAATTTGTGGGTGTTTATGTGCTTTGATTATTTGCCTATGTTTAGTATGATTTGCATGATTTATTGCTTTGATTTTGGCATGCTTATGATATATATTTGAATATGTATGTATATGTCATGATGTGATGATGGAAAGAAAATCAATTTTTGGTTCCAATGGCCAAAGGGAAGCTACGGTTTTTGACTCTCAAGATTGAGGTCTATGTTGAAAATTTTCAAGAACAAGGGAATTAATTTTTGATCCCTAGAACATGGTGAATTTTGGCCAAGACACCTCAAGATAGGTGTTCACAAATTAATATTTTTATGAATGATGAAATGAGATGTTTAGAAAAACAAGGAAAATGAACAAAGGGTTTATTTTTCAAAGAGTACATGAACACGATTTTAGAAGGATTTTTATTGGTTTATTTTCTGTAAAAAGTTTCTAAGTGTTTTACTAAACATGAGTTTTTAAATGAAAATAGCAATGTTGATTTTAAGGATTTGCAAAGAAAGTGAAAAAGGATTTGCAAAGAAAGTAAAAATGAATTTGAACAAATGGGTTTGGTTTTTATGACCATTGGTATTTTCGATTTTGAAAACAAAGATTTTATTGATTTTATTTGTGTAAAACCATATTGACTTAGAAGGAAAAATGTTTTCATGATTTCAATAGTCATGTTCACGTTTTTGAGGACTAGTATTTCCTTGATTATTTTTTTGAAAACAAAGTGAAAATATAATTGATTTGGTATAAAAATTTCGGAAAGGGAATTAGAGCATTTTATCACTTGAGAAATCAAGTTTTTGTAAACGAAAATGTTTTCAAACTTCAATTTATTTCGAAGAAAATTGATCTTAGAATTGATTTGAGAAAAATGGAGAATATAATGGTGTTTTGAAAATTTACTAACGGTATAACTTATTTTCAAGTTTTGAAATACGTTAGAAAATATTAAGTTTTGAAACGTTGATTTATATCAATGGAAAAGTGATTTTGTGGATTATATTATGGAAAAAGATTTTTTGAGTAAAGAAATGTGGAAAAAAATTTTCTTGAGTAAGAAAATGTGAAAAATGAAATACAAAGTTATATTATTTTTAGAAAAGTTGAAAAGGAATTTTTGAAGGTCAAAAAATATTTTCTATAATGAAATTGTGGTGAAAAATTATTTACGTATCTTAAAAACGTGATTTTTAAGCTACGTGATTTGAAATACAAAAAAAAATATTTCTACGTGATTTTAAATACGTTGAAATATTTCTACGCGATTTAAATTACGTGTAAATATTTTACGTAATTTGAACTACTATTTTTACGTGATGAATTATTTTTACGTGATAAAGACTATCGTGTATATGCTAGATGTGCAAAATCAAAATGAGGATTATAGCACGTGGTCTGAGGCATATGGTACCGACAGATCTTTTCGATCATTTCTCCGACCTGAGTTTAGCTCCATGGAGTAGGAACATTGAGTCTAAATGCACATGCATTATATGATTACATTTATATCTGTATGATATATTAATTAAGGAATATTGGCTATGACAACTGTTTTGAATACTTGGATTGATATATGATTGGATGATGATAGTTGATTAATATTAAATATATTATTGGAAGTCTGGTATGATATCCCTGTATGATATTGCTGTTTGTGTTATCTCTGTGCTGCCATATTGGCATTAGTGTAGGTGATCTCACCTCTTTGTTATGTTATTTTGCTATGTCTATACTGTTAAAATCAAATAATAGAAGGATCGAATTGTCTTAGACATAACGGGCGATGGATACTCTGAGATTGGTGACAACAAGGAGTGGACATTCAGGACTCGAAGGGGTACAGTGTTGACAAAGGAATAGATGTATGATGCATCAAGATGGACAAAAAAAGGAATAAGTATGTTAAAGTTTCTCGTTAGTGTTGTACCGTGCTATTAAGTAAGACCCGTTATAAGGTTTGCTACTGTTAAAAAAAAAAGTCTGTTAGTTTTATATTTCTCTTTAAATTGTTAAATATTAGGTGATGCTTGTTATATGATTTTAAATCAGTTAAATCTATTTTTCTGTATTACTTATGAATTTAAGAAAGTTTATGTTTCAGCAAGCAAAGGCACAGATGCAGGCATAGATGCAGGCACAGGCACAGATGCAAGCAAAGGCATAGGTACAGAGGTACAGACCCTGCTAAGGGTAAGAAGATAAAGCGTGAGATCTAGAGTAGTTTTTATTGCTTTAAGTAGACAGAACTTATGTAATAAGTTTATATTTGTTTTGTAAGTTTTATGTTATATGTATTACAATAAGCCCTCATGTGGCTAAGTTGTATATTTTTATGTATGAGTTTAAGTTTTTTCGCAATCTCTCTCAAGGCTTTCTATAATTACTCAGTTGTGATTATAGGTATATGTCAGTATGTAGTATAGAAATGATGTCTCTAGTACTGGTTATCTTTATATATCTCTGTCTATCTAGGATATATCTAGATATCTGTATTAGGATGTTACAAGATGCCTTCTCATCTTCAGAAGAATATGATTTCATTCTAACAAAATAACATTTCACAAAGAAGGTTATTGAGTCCTTCTTCTTTTCTAAACTTTCTATAGATAGCATCAGCTTCTTAAACACTACTCCTAGAATTCCTTACATTCCTCTTTCAACAAATTTAACAACTAAAACATTGTCATCGCCTAGAGATTAATGTGGGTGTGTCCGTGTGTTATGTAAAATAAGGCCTTTGAACCTCAAGCTCCTCTCTGAAGAAACATAACGGTGATATACATGTGGCTCATGAGAATCTCATTCAAAATACATTTGTCATTTCCTTCCACAGTAGATATATCTTTGAAAACTTGTAAATTCAACCAATTGATATCTCAAACCTACGACTTTCCATACTATTCTATTTGAGTTACCACTTGGTCTCATTCGAAAAGAATACTATAGAAAAAGAAGTTGAAACTTTAAGATGACAAATTTATTGCTCTTTCAATTCTACACCAATTTCTTATTTCTACAATATCAAGCGACATTGCATCTCATGTAGAAAAGAATTAGAACTCAACAACAAACTCTGTCGAATATTTCCACATTTACAATCATATAGCCAGAAAACATAACTCGATTTAGATCTTCGAGAATTATGACTTTCGAAAATGTTTACCTAAAAATAAATTTGAAGATCATATTGTTCTTTGCCTTTGTGTATAGTCCTTTATATAGTGTCCTGGTTTTACTGCATGCTTAGAATATCAACTAACCTACCAAACTCGACTAACTTCCATATTGCTTTCCACATCATGTGCCATTTGGCCCCATATTTCAACTTGAGTTGGCTTTTCTTTATATTGTAGAAATTAAGATCTAACTTCCATATATGACCCTTTACTCTTTTAGAGACTCTATTGATTCACTCTGCTCCTTGACTATCACTATGTTATATCCTTTTCTAATTGATAACAAATTCATCTTTTCAAGCTCTAGATAATCATAGGAATCTTGATCCTAGTTGTAGAGGTGGATTGGCTTCCATCCAAACAAAAATCTTATTAATAACAATAACTTGTTTCCTCATAACAGTTGCCACCATCTTAATTCTTTCAAACATATCACAAGTACCATCTCTAGTGAACTCCATAGCTCACCACTCAACTTCACTAAATCATGATTTTACTTCAAGCATCAGAATAAACTCATTACTATTCACCAAACTACTGCTTCATATTGCCTTATAGACATACTACCTTGTTACAACTCAAGAAATTTCACTTTATTGTCATCTCGTTTTTTCTTCAGGAAATATTTATCCAAAAAGGTCTCTTTAAATACCTTCCATTTCATCTATATGCTAGTAACTTCCATTAAACGTCTCAAACTTATTCACCAATGCTTCACTTCTCCCTTAAACAAAAAAGAAGCGAACGACACCTTTTATTCGTCTAGACAACTGTTCATCCTTTTGCTTATCACAAGTGCACGGGTCGCACTAGTAATATTGTGATCAGTATGATATCGTTCCCATGAGGATTTGGTCAATTTCTAATGCCAATTATCAACCAATAACTTACTTAATACTATTCAAGAACATTCAAATTTCAAAGGGTTGTGTAAGTAACTATAAACTAAAAGACTTAAATACTATAAATTGAGAATAAAAGATTGTGATTAAGAATAGGGAATCCTTTTTCACCCTCTACTTCAATTGATGATATGTAATCCTCATATGTAACATAAATGAGATGGGATTTGCTAGCTTGAGAAACTAACTTAGTTAAAAGCCTATGTCTAGGGTCATTCATCCATGCTTCATTTACCTAGTTCAATATGTTTCCATGAGATCTAGTGTAAACTCCACCCATTAAGAATGATTCTCAATAATAGCTATGCATGACCAATAGGTATATGTCTATCCCATTAACTAATTAACTTATTCTACCATTAGAATGAAATTAAACATGCATTAACTATATCCATGATCTCAAACCTAAATCCCTATGTCTAGTTTAATAGATTTAATCAAAACGTATCAAATGTTTGTCAAACACTCAAGAGCATTAAGAGAAACATGATTAAACAAACCCAATTCATCTATATTACTTAAAGGGTTACAAAATCATTAATATTCATAGAAGGATCCAAAGAAATCCTTATACACAACTTAGCTACTCACGGCAATAGAAGAAAGAAAGATAAAGGAATGAAGGATGAAAGCTTAATAGGAGTCATCTTTGATGCTTGAATCCTCTTTCTTGAAGAAGATGACCTCCAACTTTGGTCCCTTTAGCTTCCCTTCAACTTCAACAACAAACCCTCACAGTTGTGGCTCAAAGTGAAAAAGCTCTCTTTTTGAAATCTAATAGAACGGTATTTATAGACCAATATTTTCACTTGCACATCACAACATTAACAATCTTGCACCGTGGCACGTGCTGAAATTGGGTCACCACACTACGGCATTCATTCCTTTGTGCTACGGCGTTCAAGGCTCAGGTTTCAGTATGCAGCAATCTGAACGCACCACATTGCGACATGAATATGCCTACGCCGCAACATGAGATACTGAATTTCACCTTGGGCTTGTAGGATGATATCACATAATCTCATGAAGAATTATACCATATTTGCTCAAGATCATATAGGAAGATATCACAATTGAATTCGATGAATATAAGCTTGAAATCTTCTATATATGCATAATAACAAGGACTAAACAATCAATAGAGAATAGATATAGGGCATAAATAACTACATTTTATGGAGTTATCACACCCCCAAACCTAGGTTTTTGCTAGTCCTCGAACAAATAAAGTATGATTAAGTAAACCTGCCTAACAACACATGCTTCAACATATATTCAACATTTATCATGAGTTCCACTTTCACTGAAACCACAACTAGTGTACAATGATTGTTTAAGCCCTCAAAGAATGCTAATGCCACATAATCAACTCCACACATATATAATCTTTAGCATGCAAACATTCAAAATCTCTTTTCATGCAAATCACATCTCCCACAAGCATGCAAGCAAAACTTCTCCTAAACAAGTCATATACATCTGGATAAGTTTATGAACATACATGCATAAGAATTAAATAATCCACAAGATTGTCTTTAAACTCTCTCCCACTAATGTAAATCATAAACAATTGAGGATCAAAAGGGACTTCAACAACTTGTAATATAAGGCCAATGGTTATGGGTTAAAGAACAAAAAGGAAAGGAATCAATACAAACATTGAGAAACATAAACATGCAATTTCAAGACCTGAGTCACCAAGTGAAACTATTAGGTATGCAAAGTGAACTAATAAGACTCTCTAGAACCATTCTTTCATTGGTTTTGCCTTTTGGATTTTGGTTTTAGATTTTCTTTTCTTTTTTCTTTTTTTTTAAACAAATTTCTTTCACAACATATGGTTCCTTCAAGTTCATTTTTGTAATTGACATGCATTAATACCCCTGATCACTGGACTCACTTCAAGAAATAACATATTATATACTCAACAAATAATGATGGTTGGATAAAGAATGCAATATTTTCACAAGCATTAGAATGGTTACTAGGGGACCTAGGGATATGATCATGTAAAGGTAAGCTTTTAAGGCTCAATCGGTCCAAATAATGCCTAATCATTTCTTCAACCATGCACAATCTAGGATTTCGTTTCAAGAGAGTTTAAATACAAATTCAAGGATAATCAAAATCTCTACATGCACTATTCATAAACCTTCTCTAGGCAATACTCATATCATTCTCAAAGTTCAACAAGCATACGAGTGAGATCTAAATCTTGCATTTGAAAAGCTACTAGACTGTTAAGCATGCTGCTTGATTGCTGATAACTTCAGAAAATGAAGTTATTTTACTTGAATGTGATTGTATTTGAGCATGCTATCCCTAAGTTTTCAAGGTCATAAGTTCAATTATTGCATGACTTTGGTGATTTAAGCTTGTTAATTCAAATGATTAAGAATTGAACCCTTGAAGGTCTTGTTTATGGAAGTTAGATGGATTATGGTTTGATGGACTTTTGCATTGTTTTGATGTTGGTATTTAAGATGGGAAAGACCTTGGAAAGGATGAGGAAGCAAAGAGGAGCTCAAATGAAGAAGGATGCAAGAGAGAAGGAAAGGTTGTCAACCCACGCCTAGGCGTGAAAAATCCATGCCTAGGCGTGGCACTCTCAGACTTTTAGACCAACTCAGGCAGAGACATCCACGCCTAGGCGTGGAAAAGTCAAGCCTAGGCGTGACACTCTTAGATTTTCAGGGTTTTCAGACAGAGGCACCCACGCCTAGGCTTGGAAAAAACACGCCTAGGTGTGGCCAGCATATGCCAGCACGTGATTCATAACCACGCCTAGGCGTAGAAAAGCCACGCCTAGGCGTGATTAAAACACTGGTCCACGATTTTGGCCCTTTTTATCTGAATTTGGGGGCATTTTTTCAGTATCTGGAGTTTCACAAAATATGAAATCCCTAGAGCAAGTGGGAGGAGGAGGAACTCTTGGAAGATAGAAGGGATTCAAGTGAAGAATCAAGATCAAGGAGGAAGATCAAGCATTGGATTTTCACCATTCTTGTTCATTCTATCCCTTTTCTCTCTTGATTTGTAATTTGATGGGTTTCTTGAATTCATTAGTTTGCTTTTCTTTTATGATGTGTAACTAAACTCTACTCTAGGGGCTCTCTAGGATCTTGTTATGGATTTGAATATTTTGTAGTTTGTTGAGTTTTCTATCAATGAATTTGGTTTTGTTCTTCTATATCTTTGCTTAATGCTTGTTGTTGATGGACCATCAATTGCATGATTTTAGTAATCCAATAGAACTAGAAATAGGGTATTGTGATTGTGGACATGGTATGGTTGATGTATGTTCAATTGCATTGAAATGGTTTGCGTGTGTTGATTAACTAAAGGGATGGACACATACCCTTTGGTCATGCATGGCAAGTGTTCGATAAATGGTCTCAATGAGTGATTCTTATGTTACTTCACATGGACACATTGTGGAATAGCTAGGTTTCACATGGGTAATTGTCCTAGACATAGGCTCTTATCTATTGATAGTTATTAGCCAACATATATCAATTCATAGATAGGTGCTTGTTAATTGCAATTATTCATTGAAGTAATAAGTGAATAGGGACCCCTAGGCTTTAATCATTCTCATCTTCTCTTGTGGATTTGGTGTTTGGTGCTTTCTTATTTTGTTTCCTTTAAGTTGTTATTTTAATTGTAACCCACTCTCCTTTGTTTGCTTGGATAAAAATTTGTGAATATTAGTTAAGTTTAACATTCTTCTAATTATTCAATCCCTTGGGACACAATACTCTAACTCTCCTTTATATTACTTGTCGACCCATGCACTTGCGGATTTATGGACCAACAAGTTTTTGGCGCCGTTGCCGGGGATTGAGTTTTGATTTTGTGTTATTTCTTACATCTATTCACAGTTCTTATTTCAAGTTTTGTTTGTTTTGTTTTGCATTTTTTTGATTTTCAGGTACTTGGCTCTTGTATGCGAAGAACTCAAGGTGTGTCTCGATTTCCTTACGATCCTGAGATCGAGTGGTCATTTTGTAGATTGCTAAGAGAACAACAAGTACAATAACAAGCACTAAATTTGGTTAATGAATCTGAGATGGCAAAGGAAGCAAATGCCAAAAGACCCTTGAGGGAATATGCCACCCCAAGTGCTAGAGAAATTCGATCTAGCATTAGAAGGCCAGCAGTACAAGCACAAACTTTTGAGATCAAGCCTGCTATTATTCAGATGGTTCAACAAAATGTGCAGTTTGGAGATTTACCCCATGAAGATCCTAATGCTCATCAAGCCAACTTCCTGGAGATATGTGATACTTTCAAGCATCACGGGATGACTGATAATGCAGCTCGCTTAAGGCTCTTCTCTTTTTCGTTGAAGGATAGGGCCAAGGCATGGCTTCATTCTTTACCAGAACATTCTATCACTACCTGGGAAGAGCTGGCTTAGAAATTCTTGGATCGATTCTTTCCTCCTATGAAGGCAATGAAGTACAGGAATGACATCTTGTCCTTTAGGCAATTCGAAGGAGAAACTTTGTATGAAGCATGGGAGCGATTCAAGGAGTTGTTAAGGAAGTGCCCCCACCATGGTATTGCAAATTGGATGTTAGTGCATACCTTCTACAACAGCTTGACAACATCCATTCGATCCATAATTGATGCAGCAGCTGGAGAGGCTATTATTTGCAAGACAGTGGATGCAGCCTATGACCTGTTGGAAGAGATGGCTAATAATAATTATCAATGGCCAACAGAGAGAGTTGCTCCAAGGAGAATGGCAGCCGAGTTACATGAAGTTGATGCTCTCACATCACTTTCCGCTCAAGTGGCAGTATTCTCCAAGAAGTTTGACACCATGGCAGTCAACTCAGTTGCAAGCGGAGCTAATATCACAGCTGAGATTTGTGATCATTGTGGGGACCGTCACTCTACTACAAATTGTACGCCTAGCTTGGAGAGTGTGCAATATGCTAGTGAATTCCGTTAACCAGGTCACAACACTAATTTTGGTAATACTTATAACCCCAGTCGGCAGAACCATCCTAATCTCTCATGGGGTGGAAATGTTCAAGGCTCTACTTCGTCTTATCAGCATAATCAAGCACCTCGTGCTCCTCAAGATTTTCAATAACAGAGCCCCCTTCAAGCCCAAACTTCAACATCGACTTCAACTTCCAATTTGGAGAAGATGTTTGCTCAGTTTATGACTAGTCAACAAGATTACATGACCAAGACTGATTCTAGGCTAGCATCCCATGATGCATTAATGCAAAGCCAAGCAGCTTCATTGAGGAATCTTGAGACTCAAGTGGGCTAACTTGCCCAAGCTCTAAATAACAAGCCCCTAGGGAATTTCCCAAGTGACACTAGCAACAATCCTAAGGGTGCCCCTAACGAGCAATGCAAGGCTATATCATTGAGGAGTGGGAAGAAAATTGAAGGGAATCCTAAGACTAAACTTCTTGAAGAAGAAGTTGAGGTGGCACAAGATGAAGTGGTTGTGAGCAAAGAGGTTGAGAAAAATGAGGAAATTACAGAGGGAAAGGTTGAAGACATGAAGAAGAAGGACAAGCCTTATACACCACCTTTACCTTTCCCCAACCGGCTTGTTAAACAAAAGCTTGATGCTCAATTCAAAAAGTTCTTGGAGATTTTGAAGAAGCTTCACATCAATATTCCATTTGCTGAGGCATTAGAACAAATGCCGAGTTATGTGAAGTTCATGAAGGACATCTTGTCCAAGAAGAGGAAATTGGGGGATTATGAGACCGTAGCTCTCACAGAGGAGTGTAGTACACTCTTGCAGATTAAGCTACCTCCCAAATTGAAAGACCCAGGGAGCTTCACCATTCCATGCACAATTGGGAGCCAATTATTTGGAAAAGCTTTGTGTGATCTAGGGGCAAGCATAAACTTGATGCCCCTATCCATCTTCCAAAGGCTAGGTTTGGGGGAGGTGAAGCCTATTTCGGTTACTTTGCAACTAGCTGACCGTTCCCTCACCTACCCTAAGGGAATCATAGAAGATGTTTTGGTCAAGGTGGACAAGCTTATCTTTCCAGCCGATTTCATCATCTTGGACATGGAGGAAGACCACAATGTACCTTTGATTCTTGGGAGACCTTTCCTAGCCACCGGTAAGACTGTGATCGATGTGCAAAAAGGTGAGCTCACTATGCAAGTCAATGATGAAAAGGTAACCTTTCATATTTACAAATCCATGAAATCTCCAACTGATCATGAAGAATGCTCCTACATAGGTATGATTGATCCAGTAGTCAATGATACATTTCATACTAGTTCTACTGATGATTCCCTTGTTTTGGCTTTGACATCCATATGTGAGCACATAAAGAAGGATGATGTTATGGAATGTATTAAGCTACTTAATTTTTTAGGAATCCAAGCCTTGAACCCTTGACTACAAAGTCCAGCCAGGACTATAAATAAGGCGCTTGTTGGGAGGCAACCCAACTTCTTAACCCTATCTCTTAGCTAGGATAATTTCATGCATGATTTAGAGTTTTTCTTTATATTTTAATTGTGTTTTTGATAGCTTAAAAAAAAAGGGATCAATGGTTGCCTGAGAATTTGCATTAAATTGATGAGTGTTCTAGGAGGCAAATTGAATTTTGCTTGCATACCAGAAGTTTGCTTTGAGTATCCGATGATTTGTGGATCATAGTTCACCTCACTGCTTGGGAATTCACTTGTAAAAATTCAGAATTTTGTACTTACACTTATTGCCATAACTGTGTATGAGAGAGTTTCCCTGTTGTATGTGTGGTGGATTCTGGAATATGAATGAAATGCATGGTTGGAGAAATTTATGATTGGCATATGTAAAGTCTATTTGCATCTTAGAAGCTTGTATGATTCCCTTTTGAGGCAAAATCCTAGGCAATGCTTTTTCAAGGAAATGACTAGGGCATTTGTTTGGACCGATTGGGCCTTTCAAGCCAACCTTGACTAAATGATATCCCTAGTACGCCTTTTGAAGCCTAGTGTGCATGTGTGTGGCCTGATTTTTCCTTCTTTAAACCTAATCTCTCCACCCTATTAAACCATGCTTGTGAAGAAAAATTCTTCCCCTCATTAAAGGTCCCTTGTTGAACACATGATTGAGCAGTTCGGTTGGCTTGAACCATAGTGTTTTGCATGATGCTAAGAATCTAGGAATTTGTGATTACCAACTTTCATTGAAAAATGATTTTGACCAAAAAAAAAATCCAAAAAAAAGGAAGAAATGAAAAGAAAAAGAAGAAAGAAAGAAAGTGAATAAGTGGGCTGTTGTGTGAATTGAAGCCTTTTTGCAATGAAAATAAGGTTGTATGTATGATCTTAGAAATAAAAATAAAATAAAATGATGAGAAAATGGAATAAAGAAGGTTGATTCTTCAATTTGGATTCTGTTTATGTATTTACATGCTTGGCTTGATTCAATGGAAGTGGTTGATTATGTGTTTGATAATTGAATTCAAATCCTTTCCCTTCTTTCTTAGCCACTACCCTTAACCTTACATTACAAGCTTAAAAGACCCTCATGATCTTTGATTTTGTCTTGCCTACATTAGTGGAGAAAGGGATGAAAGACATTCTTTTGAGAGTGCACATGCATTTTATAAATTCATCCATCTGGTTCTTCATGATTAGGAAAGGATCTTAAACACATAAATGTGGGAAATCTTTCATGCACAAAAATGGCATTCAAGGGTGATCATGATAGTTGGGAATTTCTTGCATGTGTGGACCTTGTTGTGAGCTTGTGAAGTGATTTCTGAGGGTATGAATGACAATTGGAAGCTGGATATACCTTAGTTCAATTTGTTTCATATTTCTTGACCTTTGGATTAAATTGTAATTCCTTTTCCTGCTTGGTTTAGTTGCTTGAGGACTAGCAAAACTTTAGGTTTGGGGGTGTGATAACTTCAGAAAATGAAGTTATTTTACTTGAATGTGATTGTATTTAAGCAAGATATCCCTAAGTTTTCAAGGTTATAAGTTCAATTATTGCATGACTTTGGTGATTTAAGCTTGTTAATTCAAATGATTAAGAATTGAACCCTTGAAGGTCTTGTTTATGGAAGTTGGATGGATTATGGTTTGATGGACTTTAACATTGTTTTGATGCAGGTATTTAAGATGGGAAAGACCTTGGAAAGGATAAGGAAGCAAAGAGGAGCTCAAATGAAGAAGGATGCAAGAGAGAAGGAAAGGTTGTCAACCCACGCCTAGGCGTGGCACTCTCAGACTTTCAGACCAACTCAAGCAGAGACATCCACACCTAGGCGTGGAAAAGTCAAGCTTAGGCGTGACACTCTCAGATTTTCAAGGTTTTCAGACAGAGGCACCCACACCTAGGCTTGGAAAAGCCACGCCTAGGCGTGACCAGCAGATGCCAGCACGTGATTCATAACCACGCCTAGGCATGGAAAAGCCCCGCCTAGGCATGATTAAAACACTGGTCTGCAATTTTGGCCCTTTTTATCTGAATTTGGGGGCATTTTTTCAGTATCTGGAGTTTCACAAAATATGAAATCCCTAGAGCAAGTAAGAGGAGGAGGAGGAACTCTTGGAAGATAGAAGGGATTCAAGTGAAGAATCAAGATCAAGGAGGAAGATCAAGCATTGGATTCTCACTATTCTTGTTCATTCTATCCCTTTTCTTTCTTGATTTGTAATTTGATGGGTTTCTTGAATTCATTAGTTTGCTTTTCTTTTATGATGTGTAACTAAACTTTAATCTAGGGGCTCTCTAGGATCTTGTTATGGATTTGAATATTTTGTAGTTTGTTGAGTTTTCTATCAATGAATTTGGTTTTGTTCTTCTATATCTTTGCTTAATGCTTGTTGTTGATGGGCCATCAATTACATGATTTTAGTAATCCAATAGAACTAGAAATAGGGTATTGTGATTGTGGACATGGTATGGTTGATGTATGTTCAATTGCATTCAAATGGTTTGGGTGTGTTGATTAACTAAAGGGATGGACATATACCCTTTGGTCATGCATGGCAAGTGTTTGATAAATGGTCTCAGTGAGTGATTCTTATATTACTTCACATGGACACATAGTGGAATAGCCAGGTTTCACATGGGTAATTGTCCTAAACATAGGCTCTTATCTATTGATGGTTATTAGCCAACATATATCAATTCATTGATAGGTGCTTGTTAATTGCAATTACTCATTGAAGTAACAAATGAATAGGGACCCCTAGACTTTAATCATTCTCATCTTCTCTTGTGGATTTAGTGTTTGGTGCTTTCTTATTTTGTTTCCTTTAAGTTGTTATTTTAATTGCAACCCACTCTCCTTCGTTTGTTTGGATAAAAATTTGTGAATATTTGTTAAGTTTAACATTCTTCTAATTATTCAATCCCTTGGGACACAATACTCTAACTCTCCTTTATATTACTTATCGACCCGTATGCTTGTGGATTTACGGACTAACAATTGCATATGGTTTCACTTAAAAAAGGGCAATTCGCAAGCAATAATATCATAGGACAACCAAAACTACATTGGTAATTGGCCCATTATGATGCATTTTAACAAATTCGTCTTTGCGTTGAAAATTCAAAACATGTGTTCATTTGCAAATATGCAATAAAACATAAAAACTATATAATCACTTAACTTTAATAACCAAAACACTATATATAATCATAATACTATATAAAATATCCGTTAAACATAAAAGAAATAACATTATAACATGCTTTTTTACATTATAAACATACAATCCCCAAAAACAAAAAAACATGTTATAATGCCCCCCAAACCTATAGGAAACAGTGTCCCCACTATACACAAAATATAAGATAAATACAATGAAAGGAAATGCCCTGTATGGAGTAGGGCTAGTCATCATCCTCCTCATCATCCTGGCTAGCATCATCAGCTCTCTCTCTAGCCTCAGGAGCCTGCTGCTGTGGGGGAGGCACAACCACCGCCTCGGGTGGGAACTCTGGAACTGGGAAATCATGCATAGGGAGTCCCAGTCGCTCTGCCATCCAATGTATCAATGATGTACTGGTACTAGCAGGTCTGCAAGGTCATCAATCCAGCTATTTGGGCCTCCATCTAGGCATGCCAGTTCGCGTCAGGAAGTGGGGCATCTCTAGTCTCTCTACGAGCTTGTCTCTGTCCGGCAGGTGCCACTGGTGGAGCTACTCCCAGCCTCTCAAAGATATAATCATTAAGAGGTTGTTTAACATCAGCGAGCTCCTCATGAGGCCCCCACTGGACGTGTTGCCAGTTGTAGAGCATATGGATCAGAAATGGAAAGAAGAGGCTCCTTGGCTCCCATATCAACCTCCTCATCTGATCGGAGATAATTTGTGCGACATCAATGGACCGGCGCTACAAGATAGCATAAACAAGAATAGTCCGGTCGAGTGTCACCTCAGATAGGTTTGCTAATAGCAGGATTCGAGTGCAGATGAAGTGGTAACAAACCTTAGCCTCTAGCGTCAAGCAAGCTCGGGAGAATAACTGTGCCCGATTTGTCTGCACACTCAATGTCCAAACCACAGGCTGTGACTCAGCTATGCAAATCCTGGTCGTGACTGTGTTGAGATCAATCCCCTCCTTAAGCTCCTAGCGACCGAATGCAGCGTACTCACTGTTAAGAATTACAAATACATCATGCAACGAAAAAGTAAAAATTTCCACTAAGGATCCATGCAGAAAAGACCATAATCTGTGATTTTTGAGTTTATCTCTTGAAGCGAGATGAAAAACAATCTAGCAAATCACAAGCACCACAACAATAACGATGTCTCTACATTATCCACATGAACATACTTCGCAAAACATCCAATGTCCGCAGTCTTGGAGTCCGACCTCTTTGCCACAGTGCTAGCTGCGAAGAGAATAAAAACTTGTCACTATCTCACTCATTGTTTCTGTCAAGTACGGATAGGGTTTGTAATGCATGCCATGACAACCCATTAGCAGTGTTATTTATAATAGTTGCTGCCTTAGGTGAGTGAGAGCAACAACAAGGTAAATTATGCAACCCTAGACTCATCTGTTATGAGTCTGGCCCATGATTGAATCTGAGTCCAACTTAGATTCTTATTGCTCCAACTAAGTCTACTCCAAGTGTGTAACCCTGTAGGTTCTCATAACATTGGCAGCAATATTAAAATCTCATTTTAATATTACAAGTAGTAAGCGGCATTTAGCAACACATCGCTGCTATCCAAGTAATGAGAATGTTAGTAATTTGACATAACCTTTCTATTATCAATGTTATCATGCAGTTTAGTCCCTTTGTCCAAATATCTAGATTGAATACAAGGCATGGAACATGTCACCCTTGTGTAGTTCAATCTTCCATTTCCTGATGCTCGAGTAGACATAGTAATAACAAATGAGATAAATGTTTCATATTGACTCATTTGAGCATGGCCATGCATTTCATAGTCTGACTCAATCAGGGGGCCCGAAGATATCACCCCTGTTATGTAGGCGGGACAAATCCCATCTAGGTCACTCACATCCCTCCACATGATTCGTGGTATGTCCAAGAGCCAACTTTATGATACCCTTGTTACAGATGACGTTTGATGGCATTAAGACATATAACTCCTCATGTAGGAATCGTAGTGATTTCAGGTCAAAGGACCATATACACCATTATCACTATGAGAATCGCTTATGACACTCACGTAACGATCCACACAACATTATCATAGAGGGTCAGTCCAATACATCATTACTGTAATATGTATCCATGTGAAGACTTGATATCTTATATCTATGACCTGTGAGATGTGACCATCAGTCTACGCACATACTAGTCTCAATGCATTATTTTCATCCTGATTAACAATAATACTTAACTAGGAACAATTTCTATCCAATAGGATCTCACCATCAAGTCATCCACTTGATATCCTACGGCATAAAACTTACCATTCTAAGGACTTTATTATGTTTATCATAAATAACACACAATAAAAGAAATGACTCTTATATTAAATAAATAGCATAATACAATGTAAGATAGTATAGTCAAAATAAATTAGCCTCTAGGGCATACACCAACACTCACAGATCTCTGGGGGGCTCAAGCAAGCTCAAGGTAGCTCGAATAGCCACCGTAGTGTAAGAAACCATCCACCCCCGCACTCTGACTATCGTGCACCGCTCACTAGAGAAGGCAGTGTTCGCATAGAACTCACGAACTATGCGGAGAATGGTTGCCGACTTCGAGTGTTAGGCAAACACAACCCAATTCATCTAGTTGATGATCCCCTTAATCTTGTGATGGATGGCGCGAGAGGATGAGAACCTATGTAACACCCCAAAAATTGTTATTTACAGTAATGACTGAATTGTACTGTTTTGTGATTTCTGTGTGTTGTAAATTTATTTTGATTGTTCTCTGATTGCTTTTGATCATTGTGTGTGATTTACTCCGGGTCAGGAAAATAATAATTTTCGGGCCAGGTAAAATCTTTACTGATTTATTCGGAGCCGAGGGATCTTACTAAACCCGAATCTGAGAGATACGTGTCTCGATCCTTTAATTTTTAAAATTTATATGTGAAATAAAAATATTCTGTATTTTATTATTCAGCAGAAAAATATATACTGACTTGTGAGCAGTATGTTTTGTTCATTGGGTAATAATTTCTGTAACTATTATCCATTGGATAATAGTTTGTAGAAAAAGTTTTGAAGACTTGTTTTATGAACTAATTAGAATATTTGAAGCTTGATGAGAACCAATAGAATATGGTCAATGAAAATGGCTAGACTAGTTAGCTAAGTACCTAGATGAAACTAGATGACTTAAACTAAGTTAGCATAAAGCCTATGTAGTAACTAAATGGAACAAACTTAGTTTGCTACTCATTAGAGATTATAGTTACAAGAGTGTTCTAGTGTCTTCTAGAAGATTTGTGAGTCACACTTAAGTAACTAGATAGTTAGCAAAGAAACTAGGAAATCTAACTAAATTAGCTTAGTTTAGTTAGGAATCAATTGAATTAGGAACTTGGTTAGCTTTCCCTTGGAGCTCCACGGCTAGGAAGCTTCATGGATCATCTAGAATTAGGTGATTCATTTGTTTAAACCAATAGAAATCTACATGAGCAAAGCATGACAAGTTGGTGACATTAACCACGTGATAGTCATAATTGGTAGCAAAAATCCTTGACTCTCCTTTCCTACACGTCTCACAGTAATCACTAGAGGGGGAGGGTGTTTAGTGTTCATTTTTATCTCACTTTGAATCCATAAGCTTCTCTTTCTCTCAAAATACAACAAAGAACTCCATTTCTCTCCATCTTGAAGCTCACGGCCTCCACACCAAAAGCCACCATCCAAATTTCCTGAATTTCATCTAACTTGATTTCCTAAACCTAAATACCATCCTAAACACTTTTCATGCTGTGAACTTAAGCTAGTTCATCCACCTTGTGCTTGGAAATCAAGCTTGAGTTTTTACTCCTAAAGGTAAAAGCCTTGTTTCTTGGTTCAAAGTTTAGTTCTTGAATTTCTAAGCCATGTTTGATCCATGGTTTCTCTTTGTCAAGCTTAGTTTGTGACTTGTATTGGTTTAAGTTTGTTAGGGTGTTCTTGGGAAGCTACACGAAATTCCTTTGAGGAAGCTACATGGAGGGTTTTGTCTTCTTTAAGGTAAGAGGGAGATTAACCTCATCAACCATATGTTAGTGGTGAGGAAGTGGCTTGTTTGTGGTGGAAAATCCATAAGGATTTATTCACTTGTGTGATTTAAAGCTTACTTTGTTTGTGATAATTTTTGGTTGGTATGTGTTATAGTTTTGATTATATGTTTGATTATGTGATTTTGAAGCATGTTGATTTATTGTATTAAGTAGGATGTGATTCACATGATAAGGAGTTGTATGAAGGTTCCAAAGAACATATGGAGATTCACGGTTTTAACACCAACACGAGAACCAAATGTTTCAAATTATTCCTAAATCATGGATTAAATGATTTAATGATAAGAAATTGGATTAAAGGGTTTTAGAAAGGATTATGTGATGAAGAATGATTAAATATGATTTATGAAGCATAAATGAATTTTTGGCCAACATGCCAAAGTTTAGTGTTTTAGATCCAAAATTATTTTCCTAAGTGTAGACTTGGGTGATTAATTAATAAGAATTCAAATTGATGAATTTTTAGTAGAAAAAGGAAAGTAGATTTAATGTTTAGAATTAAATTAGCATATTTAAGTCATAATGAGGAATATAATTAGAACTTGAAACTGGCTAACGTATAGCTCATCCTTTGGGTTTTGAAGCGCGTTAGTAAATTTTGAGCTGTAATATCTAATTAAATCCAAGAAATTAAATTTCTGTAAAGAATAGTAGAAAATATTATGTTAAGAATTTTTAGTAGGACAATATTCTAAATAAGGCCAAAATTCCTATATTATATAGAGAATTCCATAAATAAATTTAGAAAGTTATGAAATATTTTACGTAAGTGAATAATGCTAGAAAAATTTTACATGATTTAAAAATAGTGATTTTTAAACTATGCGATTGAGAAAATGATTTAAAATCGCTACGCGATTGAGAAAACGTTTGAAAATCCCTATGTGATTTAGAAAATGTTTAAAAATATTCCCGCAAATGCAAAAATGTTAGAAAATACTTACGCGATTTGAAAATGTAAGAAAAATGTTACGCAATTTCAAAAATAGGATAAAATGTTTACGCGATTGGAAATAACAGCATTTTGTTATCGGGCTATAGTGGTGGGCCCAGTTATGTTAAAAAGTGATGCTGCTAAGAAAGGGGGTAAGTATGTGAAATACGGTGAAAATAATGTTTGTATGTGTCTTTGGATCATACATCATGTATAAAAAAATGTGTCAGCTTATTTGGTTAAGGCAAGTGTTCCTAGGAGATGGAAATTACACCTTCGTGTGGGTGAGAATTACGTAATTACGATCTTTAGTGATCTTGGAGACGTTGGGGTGTGGAAAGTCATATGTGGCCAGTTGGAAGCACCTCTGAGTCGTGGTATCCTGTGCAAAAAGTGTCAAAGATAGTCGGAGATATATTGAAGGTTTTTCTAAGATAGTCAGACCTCTTACACAACTCATAAGGAAGAATCAAGCTTTTGTCTGCACGGATGAGTGCAAAAAGAGTTTCCAAGAGCTAAAGAAAAGGTTGACTACTGCACCAGTGTTGATTGTACCAGATCCGAATGAATCTTTTGAAGTATGTTGTGATGCTTCTTATCAAGGGTTAGGATGTGTTTTGATGCAAAATAGAAATGTGGTAGCCTATGCTTCGAGACAACTGAAGGCACATGAAAGGAATTACTCGACGCATAATTTGGAACTAGCCGCAGTTGTGTTCGTATTGAAAATTTGGAGCCATTTTCTATACAGAGCTACGTTCAATGTCTTCAATGATCATAAAAGTTTGAAGTATTTGTTTGATCAGAAGGAATTGAACATGAAGCAGGGAAGATAGTTAGAATTTCTGAAGGATTATGGCTTTCAACTTCAATATTATCTTGGAAAAGCGAAAGTTGTGGCAAATGCTTTGAGTAGGAAGGTGCTCAGTGTTTCTGCTATGATGATTAAAGAGGAACAACTGATAGAACAATTTAGAGATATGTGGCTATCTGTAGAGTTAGCGCCTGGAAGGATTCGTCTGAACAAGGTCATTATTCTGAATGATTTGTTGGAAGAAATCCGAGAAAAACAAGAAGACAACGAGTTTTTACAAAAAAGAGAGAATTTTTGAAGCAAGGTCATGTGGCAACGGTTGAGGAAGGATCTGATGAGGTCTTAAGGTTCCAAGGTAGGATTTGTGTACCTAGTGATCCTGATCTTAAGAATGCGATTCTCGATGAAGCCCATAATAGTAGGTTGAGTATACATCCCGGAATGACCAAGATGTATCAAGATTTGAAAAGATTATTTTGGTGGGCTAGGATGAAGAGAGATGTTGTTGAACATGTGTCATCATGTCTTGTGTGTTAGAAGGCAAAAGTTAAAGATCAAAGACCAACAGGTAGGTTGCAACCCCTAACTATTCCATAATGGAAATGAGATAGTATTGCAATGGATTTTGTTACGGGTTCGCCAAAGATTAGAAAAGGATATGATTCTATATGGGTCATTGTTGATAGGCTTACAAAGTCTGCTCACTTCTTGCCAATCAGTATCAGGTATTTGATGGAAAAGATGACCCAGGTGCACATTAGTAAAATCGTTAGACTTAATGGTATACCCACTAGTATCATTTCTAATAGAAATCCAAGGTTTATGTAACATCCCGAAAAGTACCTATTTAATTATAAATAATCATTTTATAATATTCTTAATTTTTAAGAATTTTTCTAGAATTTTTCAGAAACGATGAATATTTTAAGATATTCTTCGTTTTACGTGCACACTGAGCTGAGAATTGCTGAGGTCAATGTAATGCTCCGGAAATTAATTATCGTACCACAAATAGTCATTTTCTAATATTTGTGATTTATGTGAATTCTTTCGGAATTTTTTGAAAACAACGAATATTTTAATATATTCCTCATTTTGCGCGAGTATTGAGCAGAGTCAGGAAAACGACCGTAATGCTTCAAAAATTGAAAAATTATATGACGGATAGTCGTTTTATAATATTTGCAATTTTTGAGAATTTTCTGGGAACGTCAAATATTTTAGTATATTCCTCGTTTTGCATGCGCACTGAACGGACCCAGGGAGATGCAATGTCTTCCCTGTGGCTGGTAGACTCTAAATTGTGGACTTGTCGATAGGGGATCTTACTAAACCCGAAGTCGGGCACAATTTATGGAGTTTATGTTTTTCGAGAATTTTACCCGATAAATGAAATCGCGGTACTGTAAAATCATCCGATGAATAATAAAATATTATTTTCATCACCTGTAACTCTTCTACACTGGAAGAAAAATAATACTGACAGTATAAATATTTATCTATGTTAGTATGCCTAATTAGGAGACAATCTTACTTTCACTTTATCTTGAAACGTGCGAAGCTTCTCATGTAAGCTTAGAGGAAGCTTCTTGGAAATTTCCTCTCCCTCTTTCCCCATGCAAATGCAGCCCATTCTCTCTTCTCTCTCCTTCATGCACGGCTGGACCATCATTTTGGGGGGAAAGAATTGTTTTTTCCTTTAACTAATTACCTTGATTAATTTCAAAACAAAAACCTAAAAACACTTTCTCTCTCTTCTTCTTCGTCTTCTTCTTTCTTCATTTTGCTTTTCTCCTCCTTCTCTCTAGGAGAGCTCCACGGCCAGCCCCTCTCCCACACCTCAATCTCCACAAATTTTCATCCAACCCTATTTTCCTAATCCTCTCCCTCTCCTAAACACCTTTCTTGCTTGGAGCTTCTTGAAAATCCACCATCTTCAGCACTTTCTTCAAGCTTCAAGGTTAGGGTTTTTGGGTAAGCTTCAAGACTCTTCCTCTCTTCGCTTCATTTTCGGTTTCAAGGGTCTTTTAATGACCATCTACATTCCATTTTTCAAGTTCTTATGCTATTCTAACCAAGGTGAAATTCCTAGGGTTTTGGGTGGCACCAATCCGAAATTTCAAGGGAGTTCTTGGAGGTTTCTCTTGATTTCTTCACTTGGGTAAGAGGAAGACACTCCTCCTCAACCTCTATTAGCATTTAGGAACCTTGGTTGTGATTGATTTTGAGAAAAACCTAAAGAGGGTTATTCTTTGATTTTGTGATTAGTATGTTTGCATGTTGATTTTATTTTGTTTGTGCCATTGGATTGATTGTTGATGTACATTGGAACATTGGAATGGATTAGAGGATAGGAAAAGGAATAAATTGATGTGGGGATGGCTCTTGGGTGGCCACGGTTTAGGGGTTTAAATTGATGTGTTCTTGGTGAGCAAATTTTAACAAGTGAATGACTAAATTAATCAAGTGTGTAATATAAAATCAATGGAATGGAAAAACTGAGAATTGAACCCACTTGGGAGGCCACGGCCTCTAGGGCTATTTGGGTCTTAATTATGTAATTTTTGGTAATCTTGGAATTTAAAAAATTAAATGGTTGAAACATAGGCAATAGGTTAGCAAGGTAGCAAATTTGGAAGAATTAAATACAATTGAAGATTCATAAATTTTAAAGGACTAAGGAAGGAACTTGTCAGGAAACTTGAGGAAATTTTACAAGAGTAAGAACAAGAGAGTGTGAGATTTTGAGACCTTAGAATAACCATTCTAGGTGTATGAAAATAAATTACTTTAGAAAATTCAATTAATTATGGAAACTTACTTAGTGACGGATTCTTGTAAGAATAGCAAAACTTGAATAAGAAGGCATAATGGACCTTAGAAATGTATTACCTTATTTGATTTCAATATTATGACATTATGGGTCTATGTGAGTGACCATTTATGTATTGATGCTTATCTTGGCCAATTGTGGCATATTACGGAATTGTATGAAATTGTGAATCATACATGTCCATGCATAGAGTCTTATGCATTGTGAATGTCCTGTGGACTGTTGTAAGGCCAAGTTGCCTAGGAGATTGAACACACCTTAGTGCGGGTGCGAGTAGACTAGTGTAGGTCATGTTATGACCTTAGGGGCGTCGGGGTACGGGTTCTGCACAATGGGCAGTTAGTAGCTCTTCTGTCTGTGGGGCAAACCGATGCAAACGCACCGACGATCCAGACCAAGACACTGTCCTATATCGTGATCTAGCGCGGACTGTCTGTACAATGCCTGAATGTGCACATGGAAAATTATTGATTTATAGCACTTTGGCCGCGACAACCGAGTTACAGACATGTCTCCTGATCTTTCTCTCCGATTGTTCTTGTCTAGCTCCATAGAGTAGGAATTTGGGAAAGCATGCATGTGCACCATGGAATAATCTGTCATTGTAAATCATTGTTGTTCGTAAATGTGAATTATTTGATCATTATTGTAATGAATGTCTGCCTGGAACTATTTATCTGCTTACTGTTGGATTTGCTGCTTATTATTTGGAAACGTTGTTCTGAATTGTTATCTGGGTGCGTTACGTCGTTTTGTTTCTGGTTGCTATAATTGGTAATGATGGTAGGATGTCTTACCACTTTCCTGTATTTTTTCACTATTTGCTGCCTATGCGTATACTATATCTATCGAAGACGATGGCAAGGAGGTGGAAGATCCTGATTTCCCCGACTTCTGGCCCGATCGAGATTAGCATCTACTGAGGACGATGGAGGCACACATGCGTGGATTCTTGGGTGATGTGTGTCTGACCTTCCTTGGAGGACCGGAGTGTTGGCACATCAACTTGAGTTCCGATCGCTGCGTCTATCTGGGAGATGTGTCGATTTCCCTAGCCTAGAGACGTCATGAGACGTTGATCTTCACCTGCCATGTCAGCCTGCGACTGGAGTTCTACTTGCCTATCCGTGAGATGTGGGGTGATCGTTACTACACCCCGCAGGAGGACTCTTTCGATTCCACCGCTCGGGCTCCTGCCTGTGGTTCCGTTGTTTCGATGGAGGTTTCTTCTAACGAGGAGGACCCCGCTGAGGATCCTGATACGGTCCCTCCTCCTCTGAGGGGCTGACTTTTCTGGTAGCTGTTGATGGCTGCCAGTGTTTTATTTTGAGGGCTTGATGTTTTGTATTTTGGTGGGCTGTATATTTTGATATTCTGGGGGATGTATATGTATGATTCCTTTGGGCAGGTATAGTTTTGCTTTTTGGAAATTTTCAGGCTTGTATTTAAAGTACAGTTGATATTTAAATAGATATATAAATATGTGCATGTCATTCAGGGGTGAATTTCATTTTCTGCCTTACTCTTTACTGCCATTCCAGCTTCGTCACTTAGTTTTAATTATTAATTAACAAAAAAAAATATATTACCATTTTACTCACGTATTAAAGCATCGAACAAGTTAACCTTAAACTAATGAACCGGGTCTTAATTTAGATAAACTTTATTTTCCGCACTTTCATTTATGTTAATAATGTGACGTTCCCTCTAGAAAATGGGCATTACATTAAGTTAGTATCAGAGCCCTGGTTTATGTTTTCTTTGGGTCTTGTGTGTGTGTCTATCTTGTTTGTGCTGTGTGAATCTCTGTGATTGGTGTTTTGAATGAATTCCTCTGACTTTCCTTATGTTTTTTAGTTAATATAATTCAAGAGAGAGTAAGATGGTGAGAGACAGAGAAATGGCAGCTGCTATAGAAGCAATGTAGAGGATGGCGGAAGTCATCGCACAACAGAATGAATGTGCTGCTCAGCAACAAGAGAGAGCTACCCAACAACTTGAGGTGACTGCCGATGCACAGAACTTAGCAGAATTTCGTCGCCACAACCCTCCACAATTCAAGGGGGAATTTGACCCGGACAAGGCTAGTTTGTGGATCAAAGAGTTGGATAAGGTCTTCTGTGGCATGAATTGTGCCGAAGACAAGAAGGTAAACTATGCTACCTTCATGCTCGTGGGCAACGCCGAAGATTGGTGGAATGGTGCCCAGAGAGCACTGGAAGCCGAAGGAACTGACATCACGTGGGACGTGTTCAAGAACAAGTTCTTGGACAAATACTTTCCTGCAAATGCGAGACATGCGAAAGAGATGGAGTTCCTCAACCTGAGACAGGGGAACATGACTGTTAGTGAATATGCGGCCAAATTTGAGAACTTGGAGAAGTTCTCAATGCATTATCAGCATCAAACGGATGAAGCTTGGAAGTGCTGGAAGTTCACTGAGGGACTAAGATACGAGGTGAAGAAAGCTGTCATCACCCTGAAGATAAAGGTGTTCTCAGAGCTGTTGGACACTAGCTGCGAAGTGGAAGCCTTGGAGCAGGCAAAGGACTTGAGGAGCAGGAACTTTGGGCCTGCAAGGTTCCAAAGAGGTGGAGGCAGTGGTTCAAACCGCTTTCAAAAGAAACCCTATACCCGACCAGCGAGAGGTCAGCAACAAACTGATGGAAGTTCTGGTGGAGGTTTTATTGGGAACCGGACTGGTCAGACTGTGGCATATCCCTTTAAATGCCCAAAGTGTGGAAAAGACCATCACACGAGAGACTGCACCATCAAGGGATTTATCTGCTTCAGATGTGACAAACCGGGCCACATGTCTAGAGATTGCAACCAAGCAAAGACTGAACATTCAATCAATGCAACTCAAGCCAAGAAATCGCAAGCTGGAGGTCGAGTCTACACCATGAGCGAAGCTGAAGCCTCCAAATCCGAAGACTTGATTCAAGGAGAAGGCACCATAGAAGGTAATCTTTTAAAAGTACTGTACGACTCTGGGGCAACCCATTCTTTCATATCATATGACTGTGTGCTACGACTTGGCTTACCTGTGCCTGAACTACCCTTTGATTTGACTGTCTCAACCCCTACTGACAAACCGGTAGTTACTACCAAAGTCTATTTGAAGTGTCCCCTAATTGTTGAAGGTCGAATCTTTTCTGTCGATTTGATCTTTTTATCTCTTTCATAACTAGATATAATCTTAGGGATGGACTGGCTGTCTTCCAACCATGTTCTGTTAGATTGCTCTATAAAAACTATAGTCTTTCCTATGGATGAAGATTCTAGATACTTGACGGCCAACCAAGTATGAGCTTTCTTGAAAGAAGGAGCTCAAGGATACATGCTGTTATCTTCTTTGAAAATCGCGAGCGAGGCTGATCTGAGTACTATTTCAGTGGTGAAGGAGTTTCCTGAAATCTTCCCCGAAGATGTTCCTAGTTTACCACCGACGCGTGAGATAGAGTTTGCTATTGACCTTGTACCGGGAGCTGGTCCCGTGTCTATAGCACATTATCAGATGTCACCGATGGAATTGGCAGAACTCAAGAAACAACTAGAAGAGCTTTTGGACAAACAATTCGTCAGACTGAGTGTATCACCCTGGGGAGCGCCAGTGTTGTTAGTTCGAAAGAAGGACGATACCTCGCGATTGTGTGTGGACTATAGGCAGTTAAACAAGCTGACGATCAAGAACAAGTATCCAATCCCAAGAATCGATGATTTAATGGACCAACTGAGGGGAGTAGCGGTGTTTTCAAAGATTGATCTAAGATCCGGATACCATCAGATAAGAGTAAAGGCAAAGGATGTGCCCAAGACTACTTTTCGTACCTGATACGGTCATTACGAATACCTTGTGATGCTGTTTGGTGTAACGAATGCGCCTGCTATCTTCATGGATTACAATAATCGGATCTTTCGTCCTTATCTGGACAGGTTCGTTGTTGTCTTCATTGATGATATTCTGATATATTCACAGAATCAGAAGGATCATGCTGAACACCTCAGCATAGTTCTTCAAATTCTGAAGGAGAAAGAACTGTATGCCAAGCTGTCGAAATGTGAGTTTTGGCTAGATGAGGTTAAGTTTTTAGGCCATGTGATCTCGAAGGAAGGGATCGCAGTGGATCCATCAAAAGTGGAGGTAGTGTTACAATGGGAACGACCGAAGTCAGTGATGGAAATTCGTAGCTTCATGGGTTTAGCCGGATATTACAGAAGGTTTATAGAAGGGTTTTTCAAAATTGCCAGACTACTCACTCAGCTGACAAAGAAAAACCAAGCTTTTGAATGGACTGATAGCTGCGAGCAGAGTTTCTAAGAGTTGAAGAAACGGCTAACCACCTTACCAGTATTGGTGCTACCTGATCCAAATGAGCCATTCGAGGTGTACTGTGACGCTTCATACCAAGGATTGGGATATGTTCTTATGCAACATAGAAGAGTGGTAGCTTATGCTTCGTGATCCAAATATGGTCAATGAAAAGGGCTAGACTAGTTAGCTAAGTACCTAGATGAAACTAGATGACTTAAACTAAGTTAGCATAAAGCCTATATAGTAACTAAATGGAACAAACTTAGTTTGCTACTCATTAGAGATTATAGTTACAAGAGTGTTCTAGTGTCTTCTAGAAGATTTGTGAGTCACACTTAAGTAACTAGATAGTTAGCAAAGAAACTAGGAAATCTAACTAAATTAGCTTAGTTTAGTTAGGAATCAATTGAATTAGGAACTTGGTTAACTTTCCCTTGGAGCTCCACGGCTAGGAAGCTTCATGGATCATCTAGAATTAGGTGATTCATTTGTTTAAACCAATAGAAATCTACATGAGCAAAGCATGACAAGTTGGTGACATTAACCACGTGATAGTCATAATTGGTAGCAAAAATCCTTGACTCTCATTTCCTACACATCTCACGGCAATCACTAGAGGGGGAGGGTATTTAGTGTTCATTTCTATCTCACTTTGAGTCCATAAGCTTCTCTTTCTCTCAAAATACCACAAAGAACTCCATTTCTCTCCTTCTAGAAGCTCACGGCCTGCACACCTAAAGCCACCATCCAAATTTCCTAAATTTCATCTAACTTGATTTCCTAAACCTAAACACCATCCTAAACACTTTTCATGTTGTGAACTTAAGCTAGTTCATCCATCTTGTGCTTGGAAATCAAGCTTGAGTTTCTACTCCTAAAGGTAAAAACCTTGTTTCTTGGTTCAAAGTTTAGTTCTTGAATTTCTAAGCTATGTTTGATCCATGGTTTCTCTTTGTCAAGCTTAGTTTGTGACTTGTATTGGTTTAAGTTAGTTAGGGTGTTCTTGGGAAGCTACACAAAATTCCTTGGAGGAAGCTACTTGGAGGGTTTTGTCTTCTTTGAGATAAGAGGGAGATTAACCTCATCAACCATGTGTTGGTGGTGAGGAAGTGGCTTGTTTGTGGTGGAAAATCCATAAGGATTTATTCACTTGTGTGATTGAAAGCTTACTTTGTTTGTGATAATTTTTGGTTGGTATGTGTTATAGCTTTGATTATATGTTTGATTATGTGATTTTGAAGCATGTTGATTTATTGTATTAGTAGGATGTGATTCACATGATAAGGAGTTGTATGAAGGTTCCAAAGAACATATGGAGGTTCACGGTTTTAACACCAACACGAGAACCAAATGTTTCAAATTATTTTCCTAAATCA
This sequence comes from Ormosia emarginata, assembly GCA_029884605.1. NCBI lineage: Eukaryota > Viridiplantae > Streptophyta > Magnoliopsida > Fabales > Fabaceae > Ormosia > Ormosia emarginata. The sequence goes on along the minus strand of JAQQTP010000042.1, from coordinate 3,119,117 downwards.
TGGATTAAATGATTTAATGATAAGAAATTGGATTAAAGGGTTTTAGAAAGGATTATGTGATGAAGAATGATTAAATATGATTTATGAAGCATAAATGAATTTTTGGCCAACATGCCAAAGTTTAGTGTATTAGATCCAAAATTATTTTCCTAAGTGTAGACTTGGGTGATTAATTAATAAGAATTCAAATTGATGAGTTTTTAGTAGAAAAAGGAAAGTAGATTTAATGTTTAGAATTAAATTAGCATATTTAAGTCATAATGAGGAATAAAATTAGAACTTGAAACTGGCTAACGTATAGCTCATCCTTTGGGTTTTGAAGCACGTTAGTAAATTTTGAGCTGTAATATCTAATTAAATCCAAGAAATTAAATTTCTGTAAAGAATAGTAGAAAATATTATGTTAAGAATTTTTAGTAGGACAATATTCTAAATAAGGCCAAAATACCTATATTATATAGACAATTCTATAAATAAATTTAGAAAGATACAAAATATTTTACGTAAGTGAATAATGCTAGAAAAATTTTAGCGATTTAAAAATAGTGATTTTTAAACTACGCGATTGAGAAAATAATTTAAAATCGCTACGCGATTGAGAAAACGTTTGAAAATCCCTACTCGATTTAGAAAACGTTTGAAAAAATTCCCGCAATTGCAAAAATGTTGGAAAATACTTACACGACTTGAAAATGTAAGGAAAATGTTACGCGATTTCAAAAAGACGATAAAATGTTTACGCGATTGGAAATAACAGCAGTTTGTTGTCGGGCTATAATGGTGGGCCCAATTATGTTAGAAAGTGATACTGCCAAGGAAAGGGGTATGTCTGTGAAATACGGTGAAAATTATGTTTTTATGTGTTTTTGGATATACATCATGCATAGAAAAGCGTGTCAACTTATTTGGTTAAGGCAAGTGTGCCTAGGAGATGGAAATTATACCTTCGTGCGGGTGAGAATTGCGTAGTTACGATCTTTAGTGATCTTGGAGTCGTTGGGGTGTGGAAAGTCATATGTGGCCAGTTGGTAGCACCTCTGCATCATGGTATCCTATGCAAACACACCAACGGTCTTGACGGAGTTGCTACTCTTTTCGTGATTTGTTTAGAGTGTCTTGTGTTAGCCATATTACACACCATGATATGATATATTGGCACATGAGATGAGGCTAACGATATACAACCATGTACTCCCTATCTTTCTCTCTGAAATTGTGGTTAGCTCCGTGGAGTAGGATTTGGTCTTTGTGCATAGTGGGTCAACATATTGATATGATAATTATGTTTATCTGATAGATTATCTGTGATGTGATAATATGGTATATGTACCATTTACTATATTTTCTATACTGCCTCATTGGTATTGATGTAGGGGATCTCACCTCTTTGTTGTATTATATTTGTTTTATTGTATATGTTTGATGAAGACCAAGAAAAGGAAGGAGCTGGTAATTCTATTTACCACTAGTAATATATCTTTTTGCTGTGTTGTTTTATATGGCGACGAGACATCAAGTTCTGGGTTTCGTCACAATGCAGTTCCATGGGGGAATTGACACTTGGAGGTTTGACTATAGGAATGAGCGGTTTGTGTATACCGAGGATTTAACTCCTAACCTTAGTGGTACTAGAAATGGAATTCCTGTATTGATGCAGCATGCTTCTGTGTGTCTTGAGTTCACAATACCAATACGTGAGCTCTGGGGTGGTAGTTTTTATACCCTGCAAGAGGATTCCATGGTATCATCAGCTAGGATACCTATCAGGCGTGTGTTATATCCGCTAGGGTTCTTCAATGATGACACCGAGGAAGAGGAGGAGGATCCTGCTGAGGGCCCGAATCCTTAGTTTGGTTTGGGAGGTTATGGTTTAGTATTTTATATTTTCATCGTGTGTACTGTACATATTAACTTTTTGAGAGTAAGTGTGTATTTATGTAAATTATTTGTAAACAATGTTTTGTTATGTATGTAAGAATGACAAGTTTACTTTCGGTTACATTTTACATTTAAAGGTTTTTATTTAATTACAATTATTCTGCAAAAGAAATTTTAAAATCGGTATTTTACAAGATTAATTCTTTTACAACTTGGGTAAGTTATATTAGGATTAATCTTAAATGTGATACCCTACTGTGGGTGTGACAACCCGCGCTCTGGTATAAGGGGTCTGGTGATCAGTAGAGTGTATTGAGCTGCGGAAGCAGATATGAATTTCCTTTTGACATACTCAGGAAGAGGGGAGAAGGCTCCTTGTTGCCTCAGCTAGTGGAACCTCTTTGGCATTTAGGCGGCATTGTCGAAGAATATGGTACCTAGACTTGTGAAAAGATGCAACATGTCAGAATTAATCATTCAAAAATATGAAAAGCATGTTAAACAGAATAATTCTACACATATTGGAACCATACGCTGCGGCATACGTCTCTACGTCGCGACATTCATCAGCCTTCAAGCTAACACCACAGCATATAGCAATCATGTCACTACATTCAAGCACAGTTCTTCACAACACCATGGCATGTAGTTGTCACGTCGTGACATTTAAGCAAATTCAAACTTACATCACAGTATTAACGTGACACGTTGTGGCATTCATGCAAATTTAACTAAATGTCATGGCACGAAGGTTCCACGTTGCGACATTCATGGATATTTTCAATATATGCCGCAGCATACATGACCCACGCTGTGGCACAAATACAAAAAATTTGTGCTTTTTGCCCTGCAACACGCAAAGCACCAAAACACATATATTCTATACAAATATACAAAAAACAAGCAGAAATCTAATAGAAAACAACAAGAAGGCAGAAAAATATTGAAAAATAGAGACAAAACAAATTGAAAATGCAAAATACAAAAAAATAAAAGCTAAAAAAACAATAAAAATAAATTAAAACATTACATACCTTGATAAATCGAAGGATTAAGGCTGTAAAAGGGGTGAGGGATGCAAAAATCAAGAAGGAAAGACAGAAGAACAGAGAGAATTTGATAAAATAGGAAAGAAACACGAAACACCATGATATTTAACCAAATTTTCCGCAACGCGCCACGGCGTGAGCATACATATGCTGCGGCATGCATTCAATTCCCACCATTTTATTTATTTAAATTTTTAATAATTTTATTATTATTATTATTATTATTATTATTATTATTATATTATATATGGTTTTTTTTAAATAGGTATGTCGCGTCGTGCAACATTTTGCATCGCGATGCTCTACTTTATGGATTTTGGCCTGATGCACTAGAAATGCTCATCACGCCATGGCGTGAGAGGTCTATCTACATAATTCTGCAGAAAAAATCCATTGTGCTACTGTTTTGCAGTATTCTAGCCATCATCTCCTACAAAACTAGTCCAAAAGGTTAATTTACTATTTGTACAACAAAAACATTATAAAATCACAAAATCAATATATTGACCTATCAAAGACTTAAACTTGGAAGATTAAACCCTTGGGTTCCCTCCCAAAAAAGGCCTTATTTATAGTCCAGACAGAACTTTGCAGATTTCAAGCTAGAGTTGTCAATGTGAGGAAGGTCTTCCCCCTTTCAATCTCTCTTCCATGATAAGGTTTTAGGTGCTAGCCATTAACCTTAAAGCTTGATAAGCCATTTGGTGGAACAATCTCTACGACTCCATAGGGGAACACTTTCATCACCACAAATGGCCCCGACCACCTTGATTTAAGCTTTCCAGGGAATAACTTGAGCTTGGAATTGTAAAGGAGGACTTGCTGACCTTCTTCGAATCTCTTCTGTACAATCTTCTTATCATGCCAGTTTTTCACATTTTCCTTGTACAATTTTGCATTCTCATATGCTTGAAGCCTAAATTCATCAAGTTTATTAAGCTGCAATAGTTTTTTTTCACTGGCATCTTACAAGTTGAAGTTTAGCTGCTTTATTGCCCAATACACATTATGTTCAAGCTCAACTGGAAAATGACAAGCCTTACTAAACACAAGCTTATAGGGAGACATACCAATGGGTTTTTTATAAGCTATTTTGTACGCCTATAGTGCATCATCCAGTCTTCTTGACTAGTCCTTACAGGATGGGCACACCATCTTTTCAAGTATTCATTTAATTTCTCGATTGGAGATACCTCTACTTGCCTACTTGTCTGTGAGTGGTAAGCAGCGGCAATCTGATGCGTTATCCCATACTTAGCAAGGAAAGCTTCAAAATGTTTATTGCAAAAATGGGACCCTCTGTCACTGATAATGGCTTTTAGTGTACCAAACCAGGGGAAGATTTATTTTTTCATGAAGTTAACCACTACCTTAGAATTGTTAGCAACGAATGCACATGCTTCCACTCACTTGGATATGCAGTCCACTGCAACAAGAATATATAGATTCCCATAGGAGGGGATATAATGATGGCCCATGGAGTCAATGCCCCAAATGTCGAAAATCTCAACTTCTAGAATGGAATTGAGGGGCATCTCATTCCTTCTCGAGATATTCCCCGACTTTTGACACTAATCACATATGTTGACATGGAAATGTGCATCCTTGAAGACAGATGGCCAATAAAATCTAGATTGAAGCACTTTTGTTGCCATCTTCTCACCACTATAATGTCCACCATACGAAGAAGCATGACACTGGTTTAAAATTTGTTCAACTTTCTCCATAGGCACACATCTCCTTAACATCTGATCTGGACACTGTTTAAACAAGAATGGCTCATCCTAGAGATAATGCCTCATATCATGTAAGAATTTCTTCTTCTATTGAGAGGTGAGATCAGGGGGCAGCACACCACCCACTATGTAGTTCACAATATTTGCGTACCATGGATATAAATGAGTTGCGGTAACAAATAATTGTTCATCTAGGAATGTCTCTCTAATTATGATCGGTTGAGCTTGACATTCCTCATTGTCTAATCTAGAAAGGAGGTCTACAACCTAATTCTCTACCTTTTTCTTATCATGAATTTCTAGATCAAATTCTTGTAACAGTAAGACCCACCTAATCAACCACGGTTTTGCATCCTTCTTGCTCACCAAGTATTTAATTGTCAAGTGATCTATATAGACTATCACCTTAGTACCCACCAAATATGTGCGAAACTTATCAAGTGCAAATACAACAACCAACAACTCTTTTTCTATTATGGTGTAGTTTAGTTGTGCATCATTCAGTGTTTTGCTTGCATAGTAAATAGAGCGAAGCACCTTATCCTTTTTTTGTCCCAAAATTGCACCAACAACATAATCATTGGGATTACACATTAATTCAAAAAGCAACTCCCAAACTGGAGTAATAATCACCAGAACTGACACAAGTCTCTTCTTCAGTTCAACAAAAGCAGTCTGGCATACTTCATCAAAATTGAATAGGAGATCCTTTTCTAATAGGTTGCACAGACGCTTGGCAATCATAGAAAAGTCCTTTATGAATCTCTGATAAAAATCGACATGACTGAAAAAGTTTTGAATTCCTTTTACTGAATTTGGAGGAGGAAGCTTATCAATCACCTCTACCTTCTCCTTGTCAACCTCCATCCCTCTGATAAAAACTTGATGGCCAAGAACTATACCTTCTTAAACCATGAAGTGACACTTCTCCTAATTTAGGACTAAGTTGGTCTCTTCACATCTCTTGAGCACAGATAAGAGATTATTCAAACAACTGTTATAAGAGTCTCCAAACATGAAAAGTCATCTCTGAAGACTTTAAGGCCTTGCTCTATCATATTTGCAAAGATGGCCATCATGCAACGTTGGAAGGTTGCTAGTGCATTGCATAACCTAAATGGAATTCTTCGAAAAACAAAGGTACTATAGGGACATATGAATGTCGTCTTTTCTTGATCTTTAGGTGCTATGGCAATTTAGTTGTATCTAGAGTATCGATCAATAAAGCAATAATAAGCCTTTTTAGCTAATCTATCCATCATTTGGTCAATGAAAGGGAGCGGGAAATAATCCTTCCAGGTAGCCTTATTCAATTTCTAATAGTTCATGCATATCCTCCATCTAGTAACCTTGCGAGAAAGGATGAAGTCATTATTTTCATTGGTGACCACTATCATACCTCCTTTCTTCAGAACGCATTGATAGACCATGCCTGCATCTAGCCATTTAATTATCTCCTTCCTCACTACCACCTCCATTATTGGATTAAGCCACCTTTGGTGCTCCATAACTCCACTCTAATTATCTTTCAACAGGATTTTATGCATACAAATGGAGGGACTAATGCCATGGATATCAGTAATACTCCACCCAATGCAATGTCTGAAATTCTGAAGCACACGAAGAAGCTTCTCCTCTTGTTCATCAGTGTGGGAAGACAATATGATTATTGGCAAAGTAGATGATGCTCCCAAATAAGCATATTACAAGTGATTGGGCAGGGGCTTCAACTCAAGTGTTAGAGGTTCCTCTATAGAAGGCTTTGGAGACTCCTTAGATGAATGGAATTCCAAAGGCTCAAACTTGGCATCAAGTTATTTAACAAAATCAAGTACAACATCCCTAGTATCATATCCTGGTCAATTAAGGTGGTCAATGATAAAGCAAGAGAATCATCAGGATAATTAGCATGAAATCCATTAACAATGATATTATCCAACATACCCATATATGAACACTCTTCATGGTCATGAGGAAACTTAATTTCTTTAAAAATGTTAAATGTTACCTCTTGATCATGAACTCTCATAGTTAATTCACCTTTTTGGACATCTACAAGTGTCCTTCCCATGGCAAGCAATGCTCAACCAAGAATCAGAGGCACATTACAATCCTCCTCCATATCCAGAATGACAAAGTCAGCAGGAAATATAAACTTGTCCACTTTGACTAAGACATCCTCAACATTTCTCTTTGGGTGAGTATAGGAACAATCAGCTAGTTAGAAGGTCACTGATGTGGGCTTGCATTCCCCCAAACCTAGCCTCTAGAAAATAGAAAAGGGCATGAGATTAATACTTGCCCCCATATCACATAAAGCTTGTCCAAAGAATTAATCTCTTATGGCAAACAGAATTGTGAAGCTTCTTGGATCCTTTAATTTTGGAGGAAGTTTTTCTTGCAGAATAACACTGCATTCCTCCGATAATGCCACTATTTCAAACTCACCCAATTTATGCTTTTTTGATAAAATATCCTACATAAACTTGACGTAACTGGGAATTTGTTCCAATGCTTCAGCAAAAGGAATGTTGATGTGAAGCTTCTTAAAAACTTCTAAAAATTTCTTGAACTGTCCATCCATCTTTTGCTTAACATGTCTGTTAGGGAAGGGTAGAGGTTGTGTTTAAGGCTTATCCTCTACCTTTTTCTTGACCACTTTATCTTTCTACTCAACATCTTTAGTCACAACTACCTCTTGGTCTGTTGTCACCTTAGGCTCTTCTTCAAGCAGTTTTGTCTTAGGATTCCCCTCTATGTCTTTCCCACTCCTCAGTGAGATGGCCTTGCAATGTTCATTGGTGGTACCTTTAGGATTATTAATTGTGTCACTAGGAAAAGTCCCTGGGGGCGTATTGTTTATGGCATTTGCCAACTGTTTCACCTGAGTCTCCAATGCTCTCATTGAAGTTGTTTGGCTTTGAATCATAGAATCATTCTTTGCCAAATGAGTGTCTATCTTCGTCATGAAGGAATCTGTCTTGACCATTAGCTACATAAACATGTCCTCTAAAGAAGGTTTCTTGTCTCGCATAGGCTTCCTAGTTTGTAAAGAGAAACAAGGAGGATAGTTTGGTCTCTCATTACCAGCTGATGAAGACGATGCTCCTTGATAATCCCTCCATGAGAAGTTAGGATGGTTCCTCTATCCTGGGTTGTACTGGTTTGAGTATGGGTATTCTGTTATGGGAGATAGTTCCTAACATATTATGCACTTTCAAAAATGAAAGGGCACATATCTCTTAAATGGTTGTCTCCATACTTGTCGCAGAGAACAAATGGGCTTTGATGAGGACTTGCCCCCAAACTATTCAGCTTATTTGCAATTACTTTCACCTGAGCTAATAATGTTGTAATTGCATCCACCTCTTGAACTCCTGCCACTTTCCTTGTAGCATCTCTAGCAGAGGGCCATTGGTAATTATTGGCTTCCAATTCCTCTAACAGTTGAAAGACATTATCAAATGATTTGTTTAATAAAGAGCCTCCTGTAACATCTCAAAAATTAATAATTTTATGATAAATAGTCATTTTATAATATTTATGATTTTTGTGAATTTTTTTGGATTTTTCTGAGAACGCGAAATATTTTAATATTATTCATCGTTTTGTATGCACATTGAGCAGAGCCGAGAAAATGAGATATTTTTCCCAAGACCCTTGAACTGTGGAAACGTCGACGGGGGATCTTACTAAACCCAAGGCTAGACACAGTTTACAAGATTTCATGTTTTTCAAGATTTTTATTTGATAAATAAAAATCACTGTGTATTTTATTATCCGTTAGACAATTAATATTGACTTCTGTCAGTTGTAACAATTGTCCATTTGATAATAGCTTGTAGTAAAAATCTTTATCACATTATCCAAAATCTACTTTGTGTCATATCCATTAGCTTTATTTTCAAAAGAAAGATTAATTTAATCCAAGCTCATTAAGGGAAACTTCTAAGAAATTTCCTCAAATAACATAAAAATTTTCTCTCTTCCCTCCCCACTCTCTCCACGACAGAAGCCCACTTTGGGGAATCAAAGAAATGCTTCTCACCTTTATCATCTCATTTCCAAATTTCTAAACACAAAAACAATTTTTCTCTTCTTTTCTCTCTTCTCACTTTTTTCAAGCACTCTTCTTTCTTCTCTTCTTCTTTCTTCTCCACCGTACACCCACCTATTGGAGACCATCTCCATTGTTTGTTAAATCAATCACATTTCTAGCTTTCTTTCACCATTCCAAGGCTATTCTCTTTTGTGGCCATCCTTTGGTGCCTTTTCTTTTTCCATTTTCCACCATTGGAGCTAAAGCCTGGAGCTTTGAGGTAAAGTCTTCAACTTTCTTCTATTTTCTTATCATTTTCATTTTTCTTGGTCACCTATGTGACCAAGAACCCATCTTTCCATGGTTTGAATGGACATTATGAAGGTTACTCACCTTATTGTTTTCTTGAAGGAGGAGAACGAAAAGTCAAGAGCAAGAATGGATTAGCACCCTTGTGTTGTCTTCAAATAGGTAAGAGGGAGATGATCCTCTTCAACCAATCTTGGTAGTAAGGAAATGTCTTATATGTTGTTGTTGAGGAGGGGATTCATGTTGGGTCACTCTCCTTGTTACATTGGATCATCTTCATGGTTTTGTGGTTGTTTGACTTGTATGAATCTATGGGAATGCATTGCGTGTTTTGATGACTAGGAGCCTATTGATGAATATCTTGCATTTTGATGATCATAAAATGTGTCTTAAATGGTTTGGAGAAGAATGAGAAGTTTTGAAAATGTTGGGCCAAAATTCTACAGAAATCGTTCTGTAGAGTCTTTTCTGGTGCACTAGCGCTTAGGCGCTATGCAATGAGCGCCTAGGCGCTCAACCAGTGCTCAGGTGCTAAAGTTTGAACGCTCAAGCGCCCAAAGTCCAGAATGATTTTCAAAAATGTAGTTCAAGGAGCGCTCAGGCGCTAAGTGTTGAGCGCTCAGGCGCTTAACCAGCGCTCAAGCGTTGGAGACCTGGCGCTCAATTGCCTGAGGCAGAAGTTGCCAAAACGTGTAAAGAGATGATTTTGACTTTAATAGTTAACATATTATGACCAAACTAAAGTAAATGACTTTATTAGTTAATAAAATTCCTTTAGAGAAGGAGATTTTTATGAGAATGGTTAATCTAAAGTGAAATTTTATAATGAATCTTAAGGAGTGCTTTACCTCCATGAGAACTGAAATGTTATGTTATTTTGGGTCCATGAATGGAACTAGGGAATAATGGATGTTGATTTAAGTGGAACTTTATAATGATCTCATAAGACTTGTTAAGCTAGGGTGAAACCCCGAAATGAACTTCTAAAAGTATGTTAACACTCTCGAGAAATTAACACTACGCTATTGTGGTTTCGTGCTTGGGACTGAAAATTCTATTGACGCTTAAATTGGCCAAATTGAGGCATATTATGGAAAATGTGTTGTTGTGAAATATATGTGAACATGTTGATATTTGACTTGGCCAAATTGTGGCATATTATGGAAGGTATATCATTATGGTTGAATATACATGATTGTGCATGGAGTCAACATGCATTGGACATTTGCTCAGTCGATGACTGTTAAAAGGCTGGATAAGCCTAGGATCATGCATTGAGTCAGCATGTATTGAACAAATTGCTCAGTCGATGACTGTTTCAAGGTTGGACGAGCCTATGATTATGCATTGAGTTAACGCATTGAACAATTTGCTCAGTCTATGATTGTTAAAAAGGCTATATGAGCCTATGAATGAGGATTGAATAAGTGATGATCCAGTGGAAGGATCTGATTGAGGACCATAAGGCGCGATGTATACCGATTGCACGTATTATGCACCTGACAAATCACTATTCCTTACTCAGAGAATGAATGCGAATTAAATAAGTAATGATCCAGTGGAAGGATCTGATTAAGGACCGTAAGGCGCGGTGTATACCGATTGCACGCATTACACGCCTGACAAATCACTATTCTTTTTGTGGTAAATGAGCGAGAATTGAATAGTGTGATCCAATGGAAGGATCTAGGGGCATCAAGGCACGGTGATTCATCTTTATATATATGCCTCTATGATTCTGGCCATGGAGAACTGTTGCAACGCTTTAAGGGTGACCCGACAAATACTATTCCTTTCGTGGTCCAGTGTAGACTGTCTGTGAGGCTAGCAGATCTTTCAGAACGTTCATCTTTGAAATGGAATGGAAAATCTTAGTACCAAGTGCACATGCATTGTGAGTCAGCATTGTGAGTTGGCATTGTGGGTTGGCATTGTGAGTCGGCATTATGAGTTGGTATATCATTTGGCACTCATTTATATGATAATTATACTACTGTGTTATTGATGTCATGATTATCTGAAATGCTTTTAATTGTTCATTATCTGAGATTATGTTGCTATTTTCTCTTATCATAAGTGATTACTGCTGCTTAAATGTTATTGTTCTGCTATGTGGGCGCTTTGCGCCATTTTGTTTCTTTACTGCCATAATTGGTAATGTAAGTAGGATGTCTCACCTCTTTCCTATATCCTTGTATTTCTGTTATATATATATTTGTTAAAAGATCGTGAGGAAGAAGATGATGGACCACACCCTTACTGTTTGGATTGAGCTGATTCATTATTTTCAATATGGCGTCGGGACAAGATTTCTTCGGTTACGCACTGGTGCAACTCCGTGGGGGCATTGATGCCTGAAGTATCAACTGGGACACCGAGCGTCGTATATATTTCTGGGGTTGCGGCTTTGTCTGCTAGTAGTACCTATCCCAGGGTTACTACTTTTCCCTTTTGTGCTTTAGTACCTGCTATACTTTATTTGAATATGTAAGTACTACATTTAGTGTTGTCAGTGCTTTGTGTTAAGGATGAATACGTTATACATGAAATATGTTTTCCTTCAGTGGTTGTGCTTCAATGGTTGGACACTAAATATGCATTCATTCGGGGCTTATATTTTCTATCTATGTATAAATGAAATAAAATTATTGTAAATACTATTTTTGAGACTGTGACATGCCTGGATATAGTGACTGTGGTGAATGACGATTGTGTTGCGGTTACTATATCAAGGGGTGTTACACCTCCAGTTGCTGCATCTACTATAGGGCGGTGGTGTAGCAACAAACCTTTGTGAAATGAATAAACCTGATGCTATGGAGGTATCTCATGATGGGGACATCTCTGCACAAGATCCTTGTACCTCTCCTAAGCTTCGTACAAGGATTCAGATTCAATCTGTGTGAATGATGTGATGCCATTCACCATCTTAGCAGTCTTGGCCGGTGGAGAATATTTGTTAAGAAATTTGTTGTAGACATCAGTCCAATTTACTATTGATCCCGCAGGCAGATATTGCAACCAACTCTTAGCACTATCTCTAAGAGAGAAAGGAAAGAGCCCTAGGCGAATGGAATCCTCGGATACTCCATTATACCTAAAGGTGTCGCAAATCTCTAGAAAGTTAGATAAATGAGCATTGGGATCTTCACTGGGTAAACCGACAAACTGTACTGATGTTTGAATCGTTTGGATTATGGCTGGTTTGATCTTAAAACTGTTTGCGCAGATAGGAGGTCATCTAATGCTAGACTGCAAGTTCTCCATTTGAGGAGTTGCAAACTCCCTCAAAGGCATCGTATGATTATGATCATACGCCATCTTTACTGTACCTATAACAAATAAAGAACAAAAACTTAAGTAAAAAAGAATAAAAAGAAACTTGAACTAGAACTAAATAAGCTCGTTGTTAATATTAGTAATAAAGAAATAAATCCAAATCCCAAGCAATGACACCAAAAGCTTGTTCGCCTTTTTGCTTACCGCTAGTGCATGGGTCGCGTAAGTAATATTGTGATTAGTAGGATATCATTCCCACAAGGATTTGGTCAATTTCTAATGCCAATTATCAACCAATAACTTATTTAATACTATTAAAGAATATCCAAATTTCAAAAGGTTGTGTAAGTAACTATAAACTAAAAGACTTAAATACTACAAATCGAGAATAAAAGATTATGATTACGAATAGGGAATCCTTTTTCACCCTTTACTTCAATTGATGATATGCAATCCTCATAAGTAACATAAATGAGACGGGATTTGCTAGCTTGAGAAACTAACTTAGTTAAAGGCCTATGTCTAAGTCATTCAACCATGCTTTATTTACCTAGTTCATTATGTTTCCATGAGATCTAGTGTAAACTCCACCCATTAAGAATGATTCTCAATAATAGTTATACATGACCAATAGGTATATGTCTATCCCATTAGCTAATTAACTTATTCCATCATTAAAATAAAATTAAACATGCATTAACCATATCTATGATCTCAAACCTAAATCTCTATGTCTAGTTCAATAGATTTAATCAAAACACATTAAATGTTGGCCAAACACTCAAGATCATTAAGGGAAACATGATTAAACAAACTCAAATCATCTATATTACTCAAAGGGCTACAAAATCATCAACATTCATAGAAGGATTCAAAGAAATCCCTATACACAACTTAGCTACTCATGACAAACAAAAATCTATCATAAATAATCATTGTCATAGCAATAGAAGAGGGAAAGATAAAAGAATGAAGGATGAAAGCTCAATAAGAGTGATCTTTGATGCTTGAATCCTTTTTCTTGAAAAAGATGGCCTCCAACTTTGGTCCCTTTAGCTTCCTTTCAACTTCAACAACAAACTCTAGTAGCTATGGTTCAAAGTGAAAAAACTCTATTTCTGAAATCTAATAAAACAATATTTATAGGCCAATATTTTCATAATAACATGAAGAATTATACCAAATTTGCTCAAGATCATATAGGAAGATATCACAATTGAATTCGATGAATATAAGCTTGAAATCTTCTATATATACATAATAACAAGGACTAAGCAATCAATAGAGCGCAAATATAGGGTATAAATAACTACATTTGATGGAATTATTAATAACTTATTACCTCAAATATCTTCTTCCTTTCACTTAGCCTCCCTTCAACTTTTATTGGGTCGAACTCACCTCGAAACAACAGAGGGTTTAGTTTTCTAACTTCTGAGAGATCATGGAAATGCTAAGTCTTTACTATTACTACTTTCTTAACTAGTGAATTTGGTCTCCATCTCTCTAGTAGTAGTCTTCAATTCTCTCATCACTTTCATCAATGACCTAATTATCTCAGACATATCATTATTATCGTCTTTGAAAACTTTCCTATTCTCCCGTATTCGCCTAGGAGGTGTTATAATTTCTTGTTCGCACAAAACATTACATATTGAGTTAGTCAGACTCAATATCATGAAACAATGTGCCAGTAACTATTAACATACAATCCTAAGGCAAGTCATGCAATTCTATTCACATATCTCACAGTGAGATAAAAGAATGCATGACATAAACAAAACATTTAAACATGCCCAAAAGCATAGTTAGTCCAGTCCCTGGCTCAACAGGAAGAACTGCTCTGATACCAAAATGTAACACCCTACCCTAATTCTAGGTAGTGTAGTATACTCTAAGTACACTAAGTAAATAGAATTAAGTATATCATTACTAAAATTAAACATAAATACATAACCTGTATAATAATCATTAATGTGTGTGTGTGTGTGTGTGTGTGTGTGTGTGTGTGTGTGTGTGTATAGAGAGAGAGAGAGCCTTAATAAAAAATAAGAGAGCAAGACATTTTACACACTTTGAAAACTTGCTCTTTACTAAACGACCACATGATATGTTTGAGATTACAAACCTATACAAAACTAAATACATAAACTTAATTAAAAAATCATTAATATAAATACAGAGCTAAAATAATTACATTAACAACTTAATTAAGTCTTCTTCTCCTTGCTCTATACTTGCTTGGATCCTCCTTTGGATTTATCATGGAAACACATAAAAAGAACGGGTGAGAATTAATAATCCTCAGTAGTAAGTTTGAAATCGTGACGTCATGGTAAATCCAGCTACTTCGAGAAAAACCAATTTTTAACATAATATATGGAAAGGTGGCATAATCCAAAACTCAGTCATTTCTCTTCCCGAGACAGACAGTTCATTTAATTATAAAATAATTTAATTATTACATAACAATCAATTTAAACAACATGTATTTTAAATATTTATCATCATACTGGAAACAATACCTAACTCACTTTAAGTAATATTCTCAGCCTTTTCTAACTAACTTTTATCCTCAATCTTCACCTTTAATGAAAACACGACAATTGCCTATACAATTGCCAATTTTATGCAATGCATGGTGATGTACGATTATGCCTAATGAAAATCCTAAAGTATGCTTATGCAATGATTTGAAAATATTTTATTTTATAAAACACATGTTGCTTCCACTTTTCTAGGGAATCATTTGTTCCAGGACGCCCTATTGTTCCTTGTATATCTTAGGTAGGAAGGAGTAGGATGCCTTATTGTTCCTTATCCTTCTTGCACTACCTGGTATGTGTGGTTATCTTCTCCCACAATAGTGGGATTAACCCTTAATACCATATTGGGTATAATTGTTATCTTCTCCCACAACAATAGGATTAACTCATAAAGCCCATAACCCTGGCACTAGGGGCTCGCTTTTAGCTCAAGCCTTAGGGCCATTCATGCATGGAAATTAACAAGCAATAAGTTTGAAAACAAAACATGCATAATTGTTCATAAAACCATTACTTCATACACTTTTCACATAATCGCATTCTCTTTGCATAATAGGGAAGCACAACCTTTCTATGAAACTTTTCATTTATGTTATACATTGTAGAGAGGGAGTGACTTATCTTTTCATGTACTTAACCTCAAACTACCTTTCTCTTTTCATTGTCATGCTTCCCATTTCTATGCCTCACCAGATCATTCATTAATGTGCATATCGCAATATGCTTATCAACATCAATCACATTTATCATTCATTTTATATCAAAACATCATGCACTCATCAATTATACACTATGATATTTCTCAGCAATACATCATATATCATGGCTCAATGCCTTATCTTTCATCATTATACAATACATGGCTCAAGGCCACATTTTTCCTCATCATACATTTTATGGCTCAATGCCTCATTTTTCATCATTTCTATATTAGGGAATCACAAAATATCATTTAAAATTGAAACCACATCCATTTCATAACATTTTGAAGCAAAAACTCCATTTTTCTTGATGAGGGTCATGACTCCACCTCAAGAGTGTTGCGATATTGTGTTGCGGCTACCTGCGCTCAACTGAAAATCCCTGCTCGACAGAGAATGGAGGGCTATGGCTCCCCATGAATTTGTTCCATGGCTCTCCTTTAAAACTTTGGGTTTTGCAGAATTTTGCAAAACACAAGCCGAGAGCCACCATTTCCAAACACCCCAAAGGGTTTCCAACCATAAACACAATCCATAAATACCTCTAAACATCAATCACACAATATATATGATTTCTAAAACATCTAAACATGACTTTTGAGAACCAAAACCCTAACTCAAACTCATCATAAATCAAGGCATACACATGCTTAAAACCAACACCATACTTTAATCAAACCAAAAATAAACTAACTTCAACCCTTTAAATGAAAACCAAGTATAGAAGCCCTAATTTATTAACCAAACTCAGTTCTCATCTTTTTACAAAAGTTCGAATAATTGAAAGAAATGAGAGAGAGAGAGAGAGATGAGTCATAGAAAGATTTCCCCCTACCTCTTGAAGATTAACTTCCATCCTTGTCTTGGTTCTTTTTCTTTCCTTCCTCTTTTCTCCACCGTTTTCTTCCTCTGTTTTTCTCTTCATTTTTCCTGTTGGAGGATGCAGAGGGAGCTGAGAAAGTGAGATGAAATCTCACATTTTAAAAAGATGAGCTTTAAGGGAAACTTGGTCATTTTGCTAAACTTCGTATCTATTAAGAACACTTTGATTTTACTAAATCAAGTTTCCTAACTTCCAACAACCTTAAAATAAATCCTAAGATTTATCAAAAATCTTGTTTCACCATTTCCTTAATTTTCTATATCTGCTGCACCTCAATTTGGTACTTAAACACTCACTCAATGTCCTTAAAAATACCGAACTGACTTCGTTTGTCTTCAAAATTTAACTACATCCTCTTTCACACATTTATGACCTAGAATTAAATTTTCCATATTTATTTCCTTTAATGTAGCATTTATGCTATTTTCCTGGGTTAAATTAGTCATTTTGCACATTTTGTGTTGCAGCAAAATGCTTAAATTAACTCAAAACGTCACAAAATTTGGTGGACATCTTAAACTAGTATTATGGTACCTCTATGACCATATACAAGCTTAACATGCTAAAAATAGGATGTTACAAAATATGCTTGGTTCTTAAATGAGCTAAGTATGTAAATATGAATGTATGTATGTTTAACTTAGTTTATCTAGTTACTAAAGTTAAACCTTGTAGAGAATTTAAGCATATCTTACTCTTTATTTGTTAAGATTATGTTTATTATGTTATGTATGACTAGCTTTGGTATGTTTATACTGAGAATTATGAATTCTCATCACATTGTGTTGCCATGTATATCCAGGTGAAGACTCTTCAAAGAAAAAGAAGAAAAAGAAGCTAAAAGACTAGAATAGTTTTAGTTTTTATTGCTTCTAGTACGAACCTTGTATTTATTTATACTAGTTTTTGTAATGTAAAAAGAATTATGTATCACAGTATGCCTTTCTCAGGCTAATGTTGTATATATCCATATGCATGTTTTTGCATCCCTCAAGCCTCTCTGTAATGACTTGATTAGTGATTATGGATATATTATAATGTTGTTAGTTCAGAAGTGAGATGGCTAGTACTATATATCTTTGTATATGACAAGTGTATAGAAATATTTGTATTAGGGTGTTACAACTACCACTAGAAATATTACCACTAGGGATATGGCAGAAGTGATGGGAGCTTTCATGGAGATAGTGGCTGCAATGAGGGAGCAAACTGCTACTACCAATAGGGTGTTAGAAAGGATGGAAGCTAATCCACCTAGATAGCCACAACAGGAAGCTAATGTAAGACTAGAGGTAATCAAAATATCCATGGCTTGTTAGAATTTTCTAAGGTTGACCCTTCAACCTTTAGTGGAGAGTAAAACCTAGTAAAAGTAGAGAGATGGATCAAAGAGATGGATAAAATCTTTGCAATTATGGAGTGCATTGATGCTCAAATGGTTTTTTTTTTTGCCACCTACATGTTGGTAGGTGAGGCAGATTATTGGTGGGCTGATGCCAAGAGGTTATTAAAAGCAGCAGGTACTTCGATTACTTGGAAGGTGTTTAGGAATGCTTTCCTTGATAAATACTTTCTTAAGAACTTACATAATGCCAAAGAGTTAGAGTTTTTAAAACTAGAGCAAGGAAATATATCAATAGGCCAGTATCTTGTGAAGTTTGAAGAGTTGTCAAAATTCTCTTCTTACTTTATACATAACCCAGATGAAAACTAGAGGTGTGTGAAATTTAAGGTAAGTTTGAAGGAAGATATTCTGAGGGTAGTAGGACCTATATAGATCAAAGATTTCCCACTCTGGTTAACAAGTGTAGGATCATAAAGGAATATGGATAGACCACTTCACATGAGTAGAGGTCACAAAAACTTTAGAAGAGAAAAACATTAGATGGAAGGTAACTAGGAAATTCTTCTCAGTTTAGACCATCACTAAGAAAAGGAAAACAAATTCAAATAGAAGATTTGGGACCAAGGTGTCCTAAGTACAGAAGGTATCATGGTGCTAGGTTGTGTCAACTGGATCGGATTGTGTGATATACCTATAAGAAGACTGGACATTATTCTAGGGATTGCTTGTAGAGATCAAGAGTGAAGCCTAACCCCAAGCCACAGATGAAAGGAAGAGTGTTTACTCTAAGCAGAGAAGAGGCAACTCAATCTCCTAATATGATACAAGGTAACTATGTAGTTAGAGATATTCTCTTATTTGTATTGTATGACTCTGGAGCTTCCCATTCCTTTATTTCTTATTATTGTGAGAAATTACTAAGTCTACCTGTGTCAGAACATCCTTATGACTTATATGTATCCAAACTTACTAGAAAACTCATGATTACTTCACAAGTCTATCTAAATTGTTCCTTGCACATACAGGGTAGAACTTTTGTTATGAACCTCATTTGTTTACCTCTTACCAGTGTTGATGTCATTCTTGGTATGGGCTAATTATCTTCCAACTATGTTGCTTTGAATTATTTAGATAAAACTATGATATTTATGTCTGATTCTTCTTCTGTGACTAAACCAATTGAGTCTTTGTATTTGAATTCCACCTAGTTCAACAAGTGTTTGTTGGAGGGAGCTTAAGGATATGTTATCCTATTATCCTCAAAAGTAGAAGTAGAGCAAGATTTAGAAAATATGCCTATGGCGAGGGAATACCCAAAGGTATTTCCCAAGGAAGTGACTAGTTTACCACCTGAGAGAGAGATATAGTTTGCCATAGACTTAGTTCTAGGAACATGACCAATATCAACAGTACCATATAGGATGTCACCCCTAGAGTTAACAAAGCTTAAGAAGCATATACAAGAGTTGCTAAATAAGCAATTCACTAGGCCCAATGTGTCACCCTGGGGAGCACCGGTGCTCTTGGTTAAGAAAAAGGATGGTAGTATAAGGTTGTGTATTGACTATAGGTAATTGAATAAAGTAACCATTAAGGATAAGTATCATTTGTGTAGGAAAGATGATTTGATGGATCAGTTGAGAGAAGCCACTATCTTTTTCAAGATAGATTTGAGGTCAAGATATCACCATATTAGAGTAAGCGAAGAAGACAATCCTATGACTGCTTTTAGGACTAGGTATGAATATTATAAGTACCTAATGATGTCATTTGGTTTGACAAATGCCTCTACGATGTTCATAGACTATATGAACAAGATTTATAGACCTTATTTGGTCAAGTTTGTAGTTGTCTTTATAGATGATATACTCATCTATTCAAAGACAATGGAAAAGCACGAACAACACCTTAGGATAGTTTTCGAGGTCCTAAGAGAGAAGCAGTTGTATGTCAAGTTATCTAAATGTGAGTTTTGGATGATGGAAGTACAATTTCTATGGCATGTAGTATCCAAAGGAGGAGTGTTAGTTGACCCCAATAAGCTAGAAGCAGTAGTGCATTGGGAGAGACCTACCAATGTGACTGAGATTAGGAGCCTTTTAGAACTGGCTAGATATTACCGAAGGTTTATAAAATAAATTTCTTAATTAGCTTTGCCTTTGACTAGATTGACAAGGAAAGGGAATTCTTTTGAGTGGACCTAGAAATGTGAACAAAGTTTCTAAGAGATGAAATAGAGGTTAACTATGACCTCAATGTTAGTAATACTAGATCCACAAGAGAACTTTGAGGTATATTTTGGTGCCTCAAAGAGAGGATTAGCATGTGTGTTGATGCAAAATAAACAAGTAGTTGTCTATGCTTCTAGACAAGTAAGGCCACATAAAGAGAATAATCACACCCATGACCTAGAGTTAGCAGCAGTAGTGTTTGCTCTGAAGATTTGGATACACTATTTGTATGGAGCAAAATTTGAGGTTTTTAGTGACCATAAGAGTTTGAAGTATTTGTTTAATAAAAAAGAATTGAACATGAGACAAAGGAGATGGATAGAGTTTTTGAAAGACTTTGATTTTAAGTTGAAATATCATATGGGTAAGGTCAATGTAGTGGCTAATGCACTCAGTAGAAAATCTGTACATGTGTCCTGAATGATGGTATAGGAAATGGAGTTAATAGAATGCTTTAGGAACTTGAGTCTAGCAGTGATTGTTTTACCCTATAGTCTTTGCATGAGTGAGCTAAAGATAGTGACCTTAGAGATCAAATTAGAAAGGCTTAAGAAAAGACTAGGATTTACAGAAAGTGAGTGTAGCCAAATCCAACAAGGAAAACCCAAAGGATTTAGTAAAGCAAAGGATGGTGTAATCTTATATAAATGAAGATTGTGTATCCCGAGAGATGTTGAGAAGAGAAACAAGATTCTGGAAGAGACTCACAAGAGTAGTTATACTGTATATCCACGAGCAACTAAGATGTACTAGGATCTTAAAAAGATGCTTTGGTAGACTAGGATAAAGATGGATATTGCTTAGTATGTGCTTAGGTGCTTAGTTTTCCAAAAGGTTAAGATAGAACATCAGAACCATCAGGAACTTCGCAACCTTTGGAGATGCCAAAATGGAAATGAGATAGTGTTTCTATGGATTTTGTGATAGGATTACCAAGGACCCAATCAGGATATGATTCTATTTGAATTATTATGGATAGATTGATTATGACAGAACATTTTCTGCTAGTGAGAGGTAACTATTCTCTAGATAAATTAGCTCAATTATACATACAGGAGATAGTTAGATAGCATATAATACCTTCTAGTATCATTTCTAATAGAGACCCTAGGTTTACCTCTAGATATTGGGAAGCTTTAGAATTGGCTTTTGGAACTAGGTTGTGTTTCAATACTGCCTATCACCCACAAACTAATAGATAGGGTGAGAGAACTATTCAAAGCTTAGAAGATATACTTAGGGCATGTGTCCTAGAACAACAGGGTAGCAGGGATATGCATTTACCTTTGGTAGAATTTGCTTACAATAATAGTTACCACACTAGTTTAGGAATGACAAATTTTAAGACACTATTTAGTAGGAAGTATAGATCACCCTTATGTTGGTATAAGGTAAGTGAGAAGACCATTCTAAGGCTAAATTTAGTACAACAAACCACAAAGCAGATAAAGATTATTAGAGATAGGTTAGTAGTTGCTCAAAGTAGACAAAAGAGTTATGTTGATAAGAGGAGAAGACCCTTATAATTTGAGGTAGGTGAGCATGTATTTCTAAAGGTTACCACTATCACTGGAATTAGCAGAGTTCTCAAATTCAGAAAACTAAGCCCACAATTTCTTGGACCTTACTAGATTTATAATTTGAGGTAGGTGAGCATGTATTTCTAAAGGTTTACCCTATCACTGGAAGTGGCAGAGTTCTCAAATTCAGAAAACTAAGCCCACAATTTCTTGGACCTTACTAGATTTTTGAAAAGAGTTGGACCTATTGCTTACAAAATAGCTCTTCCACCTAGTTTGTCAAACCTTCACAATATTTTTCGTATTTCGCAACTTAGAAAATACAATCCAAATCCTTTATATACTGTGGAATTGAGTTGATACATGTATGAGATGATTTAACTTAAAAAGTAAAACATGTACAGATTTTGGACAAAGGGGTTAAGGAGCTCAGGGGAGTACAGATTCCTTTAGTAAAAATGGTATGGGAAGGGATAAACTTCGATGAGATCACATGGGAGCTGGAATCCAACATGAGGTAGGATTATCCGGAGTTGTTTACATCAGGTAAATCAAACTTTGGAGATAAGGTTTTTAAAAGGAAGGGAGAACTGTAACATCCCGCTCCTAATTTTCTTAAATTAATTAGTTAAAATTAATAAAAAAAATTGTTTGTTTGATTTAATTGTGTGTCTCTATGAACTTTCATAATTTTTGTGTTGACAGAAATAGTTTAGCACATAAGTAAACTAGAAATAATAGTCAAAAAATGTGTAAAAAATTTAAATGAGTGAGAAAAAATATGAAAATTTATAATTGAGTTCCAAATGAATAAAAATAATTATGGTAAATTTTTAGGACTAAAACAAGTTAAATTGATATTTGTAGTAAATTACAGTGGTTTTATAAGTTTAACATTAGTGTAGAAATTAAAATAAATATAATAAAATTATAAAAATAATTTCATAAATTAAGAGATAAATTTAGATGATAAAATTGACCTTATAATTAACTTAGAACTTAAAATTTGCATGGAAAAAAATTAGAATGAACCCTAGGGGGTTCTAAGAATAATAAGGAATTAAAATTATGAGGATTAAAGATTCAAATTTTATAGGACCTTTAGAACTAAATTAAATGGCCAAGGGATATGCAAATTTAGAAACTAACTCCCCCTCTCCACTTAAGTTACTAAACCGGCGCCTACTATAACACTCCAAATTTTCTAACTATTTGATAGTAATTTTGACAGTTAAAATAGAATTCTATTGTTTAGTGATTTCTATGTACTGTAAAATTATTTTGAGTATTCCGTGAGTGCATTTGATCGTTTTGTGTGATTTACTCCGTCTCAAGAAAATAATAATTTTTGGGCCGGGGAAAATCTTATGTATTTTAATTATTACTGTTAAGTCTTAATTATTTTACGTAATCTGATTTGATTTTCGCAAGTTTTGTAATTTTTATGATTTTGTGAATGATTATGAAATTTTTATATTTCTCTGATTATTTTAGTGCTATCCATTGGCTGTCTGTAGGCCTAGGGGGTTGTATGTGGGCCCAGGTGGGTCCAAAAAAGTGAAAAAAATTTTGCAGACAGAAAATTTTGTACTATTGAGACGGGGACAGGAGATCTTACTAAACTCGAAACCGGAAACATTTTTTAAAATTTTCTTTTACTGTATTTTGTACTGTATTTAATTATCGGGTAATAAAAATACAGTTAAAAATATTGTTCGAAGGGTAATAGCAGATAAAAATAAAAATTATACTGCTTAGTCAACATTAGTGGTTATGACAACTTTATCACAGACCAATAGGAAGCAAGCTTAATGTTGAAGCCTTTGAATATCAACCATCGATTTAATCAACGGTGGAGAATTGGTCTTATAAAATGGCTAGGACTATTTATGACCCTTGGATGTAAAGTATGAAGAAGTAATCTTGACCCTTCATTTTGGAGATACATCTAATGGCTAGGATTTCAAGGAGGAAATATCTAATGGCCTACATTAAGTCTTACATCTAAAGGCTATACCTAGAATCTACATTAATCCTAACCATTGATCAAATCAATGGTTAATAATACTCTAAATGGTGGCTAGTAAAGATGGTCAATTATTGAGTGCATAAGAAGGGGGCGGTTTTGGTGATGCTTAAGAGCATAGCATGGTTTCAAGACCATTATTACTCATTCTTGATCATTCCAAAGCCTAAGCTCTTCAAACTTTTCTCTCCATTTTCTCTTCAAGCAAGTTTCGGCCAAGCACCCAAAGACCACCTTCCATCACTCTTTAATTTCAACCAACCTTATTTCTTAAATCTATACCTCAATCTCAGACACTTTGTAGTTTGGAGCAAGTTCTAAATCTATCATCTTCAAGGACTTTCTTCAAGAGCAAAGTTATAGGGTTTTTAAGGTGAAGTATAAGGAAACTTCACTACTTATCTCTTTTTCATGTTCTAAGCCATGTTTGATCCATGGTTTACCTTGTTCAAGCTTAATATGCTAATAAACTTGTGTTTTGTTTTGTGTTTGAGAAGCTTTTGTTGGTGAATCACTTGTTCAAGGACCAAACCAAGGAGCTTTGGAGGTTCTTCAAGAGGTAAGAGGGAGATCCATCTCACCAACCAAGTATGGTGGTGAGAGATGGTTTTGCATTTGATGGATGGTAAATCCATGTGAGGATTCATATCCATGGTCATATAATTATTTGTGGGTGTTTATGTGTTTTGATTATTTGCTTATGCTTGATATGATTTGCATGATTTATTGCTTTTGTTTACGGCATACTTGTGATATATATGATGAATATGTATATATATGCCATGATTTGATGATGGAAGGGAAAACAATTTTTAGTTCCAAAGACCAAGAGGAATTTCAGCCAAGACACCTCAAAATAGGTGTTTACAATTTAATATTTCATGAATGGTAAAATTAGAGGATTTGAAGAGCAAGGAAAATGAACAAATGAATTGGTTTTAAAGACCATGAGTCTCACGATTTTTTGAAGGAAATTTTAATGGTTTTGTTTGTGTAAAACCATGTATGGAACTTAGTTGATCTAGAAGAAAAAATATATAATGGTTTCAATGGCCATGTACCACGGTTTTGAAGGCTTGTAATGCCTTGGTTTCATGAAACAAAGTGATTTTCAAAGTAAAAATATAATTGATTTAGTACAAGGATTTTGGAAATGGAAACAAAGTGTTTTATCACTTGAGAAATAGAAATTTCAGTTATGAAAAGAAAATAGAGGTCGTAAGGGTTTGAACCTCAAATTATTTTGGAAGAGGATTGAATTTGTGAATTTATTTTGAATTATAAAGGAAACGTTGATGATTTAAAATTTACTAACGTAAAACTCATCCTTTGGGTTTTGGAGCGCGTTAGGGAATTTTAAGTGAGAAACATTGATTTAATTCAATAAAATAGTGAATTTGTGGAATATATTGCAAAAAGGATTTTCTTGAGTTAGAAAATGTGGAAAATAATGTGAGAAGTCATATTATTTTGAGAAAGGTTGAATTGAAATATTGAGGAATATTTTACGTGGTTGTAAAATGGTGAAAAATGATTTACGTAACTTAAAAACGTGATTTTTAAGGTACGCGATTTGAAAAACGTTTAAATATTTTTACGCGATTTGAAAAACATTGAAATATTTCTACGCAATTTGGAAAGCGTTTAAATATTTTTACGCGTTTGAGATATTATTGAAAACTCACTACGCGATTTAAAAATAGTGGAATATTTTTACGTGATTGAGAAAATATTAAAAAATTACTATGTGATTGAAAAATGATAAATTTAACAGTAGGATTACTATTAGACTAGTGTATGGACACTGTATGAAAAAATAATGAGTTTTTCCTGTGATTGGCATTGGTGCATTTTACATGCATGAACCAGTGTATGGACACTGTATGATAAAATGATGAAATTAGCCTGTGATTGGCATTTGGTGCATTATACATGCATTGAAAAAATATGCATTGAAGCATATGATGAAATTGAAAAATATGCATTGAGGCATATGATGAAATTGAACAGAATTTGCATTGAGATATTCGTGCATTGAAAGAAAATATATAACTGATAGCTATTGTGGCCTTTATGGTCGAAGAGAGAATAAGAATTGAAAAATGATGTCTATGATGGATCTTGGGGGCGTCAAGGCGCGGCGGTCGATCTAGTGGGCAGTGGCAAGTACCCTGTGCCATGTGGCGACGCAGTCCATTATAACGCATTGACGATACCTGACAAGAATACGATTCTTTTCAAAGACAGGAGATTGACTGTGGGCTAAGGCTAAATAATTAACCAGAAAGACTGGATATTGTCTGTGGGCTAAGGCTGGGCAATTAACCAGAGCATTCTTCTCGAAATTGTGTAAACCTCTATGGAGTAAGAAAATTGAGTCTATGTGCACATACATAATCTGAATATTTATATCTGTGTGATATATTAATTGAGGAATATTGGATGATGATGATGATAAATAATGTTGATGGCATTATTGTTATTATCGTGTGATTTGAATAATGTTAATGACATGATTGTAATTATTATTTATTATATTTATTATGATAAATAATGACTGAGGGCATTATTGTAATTACTATTTTTTACGTCAGTGTGATGACAATAATGTTGAGGGCATGATTATAATTATGGTATGATGTATCTATATGATATATTGTATATGTTATCTCAATGCTACCATGTTAGTATTGGCGTAGGTGATCTCACCTCTTTGCTGTATTGTTTTGTTGTGCTTGTATTGTTAAAATTGTATAGTAGATGGAACGAGTTTCTTAGACTTGACTGGAAGCAAATATTCTGAATTCGGTGACAACATCGAGGAGTGGCCATTCTGGATTCATTGGTGTGTAGTTTTTAGGAGGAACAGATATATGATGCATTAAGATGGATACAAAACGGAATAAGTATTTTGAATTTTTTTTCTCGTTAGTGTTTTATCGTGCTATTAAGTAGGACCCGTCATAGGGTTTGCTACTGTTTAAAATTAAGTCTGTAAGTTTTATATTTCCTACCTAATTGTTAAATATTATACGGTATCAGTAATGTATATTAATCAACTTAAATCTATTTTTTGGTATTACCTATAAATATCAGTAAGTTTATGTTTTCACAAAAAAAAAATTTAAAACTCATGTTTTATAACTCAAACCATTTATAAAATCATTTTTCAGATTATGAGCTTGTGGTCAGAAATATGATACCCTACGGAGGGTGTTACATTAGTTGGTATCAGAGCACGGTTTGTGTCTTTTGGGGTTTGTGGTTAGGTCTATTTTGCTTGTGTTGTGTTCTCTGTGTGTTTGATTTCCGAAAGGAAACAATGTTGTTTGAAATGGTTACATCTGGTTTCCATTGTATTTTGATTCGTCCGTCTTTGAAGAAAGGAAATGGTTCGTGGTAGACGTATGCGTGTGGAAGCGGAACATGATACTAATAATACGGTTGCAACTATGGGAGCAATGCGGAGGATAACTGACATGACAGTACAACAAGAATAGAGGATCGCTGAACAGCGGGAACTGGAAGTTGAGGTTCAGGATCTGATAATCACATATTTTATTCATTAAGAAACCCTTATGTTTAGTTATTTACACTCTTCATGTACTTAATTGACTGAATTTGATTATGTTTTGTAAGTTTGAACTCGAATTGGACTTAATTGATTTTTTTTCAGAATTATTCGGGTCTTACACTGTTTCTGTATTTTAGCCATATCTTGAGTTCTAAATGTCTGATAATTATGAATTTTACCTTGTAGGAAAGATAAAAGAGAGCTCTACAACTTTGATGAAGAGCTCAGAGTCAAAATCAGACATCTAGTCGAGCTAATTGGGCATGGAAATCAGAATACGAGATATGTGACTGGAACCCGAACAGTGTGTAGTAACCAGAACATAATTCGAGTTTGATTTTATAGAATGGGCTGAAATTTTGTAATCTGAAAGTTAAGACCCATATGTACAACTTTCATGACAAACACAAAACTTGATTCGGGCTCCTTGATGGAGATATTGGGTCTGAAAGTCAAAACAGAGGTGCTGAAACTGGTCCTAAACAGTCTGTAGTAATTGGGTCATATCTTGGGCTGTAGGACGAATTTTTGGGTGCTTCAAGAGCCATTGGAAAGCTAAGACAATTTCCTAGAACTTTCATGAAGACCACTTGGCTCAGAAATGACGAAATCAATGAGTTCAGCAATGAATACTTTCGGAGACAAGGAAGCTCACCTACCAATCTCACCTACCAAGCTCACCTACCTCACCTACCAAGCTCACCTACTAATTCCACCTACTAATCTCATCTACCCATCTACTACTACTCTGAATCCTCTATAAAAGGAAGCATGTGGAGAGCTCTAAACACAACACATACTTGGTGTTAGAGATAGCTTTTCATAGTTCTTGTATATTTTTCCTTCATTGTAATGGAGAGCTAAGTCACTTCTAGTCAATTCGGGACTCTTGAAGAGATTGTGGCTTAGATTCTTGAGACCTTGGTTATGTAATGTATTTGATTTATATTTGAATTCCTCTTCTCTTCTTCTTCTGTTCTCTTAATCTTGAATGCATGAATGGTGATTCTGTTTATGTTTGATCTGATTTGATCTTGGTTTAAGATTAAGTATTGTGATGAAATTTAGAACTGATTGATCTGAATTAATCACGTAATTGAAGAGG
The DNA here is from genome assembly GCA_029884605.1 of Ormosia emarginata. NCBI lineage: Eukaryota > Viridiplantae > Streptophyta > Magnoliopsida > Fabales > Fabaceae > Ormosia > Ormosia emarginata. The sequence continues at coordinate 3,090,896 of JAQQTP010000042.1, read as the reverse complement.
TTAGGTTACTGATTTGTGCCTAGGTTAATTGAATTCGGTGCTTAAATTGACATATATTTACATGAATGGTGCGATTGCAGATTTGTGTTTATCACTTGTCAATTGAATTCTGGACGATTGTCTAGTATGAATTCTGGATCTGATGCAGAGATCTCGGTTAAATCCAAGTTAACCATTCAAATGTATTTCAGGTGTTTGTTGAAAGGTCTATGATTGAATCCACCCAATCTCGGATAGATTTCTGAATTGACTGTTCTTCTAATTGTTATTTCTCTTTAAATCTTGTCACTGCAATCCTTGAACCATCAAAACCCCCCTTTTTTCTAACTTTCACTTGATTTGATCAAATTGCATCTACGATCCTTGAGGAGACGATCTGGTGTTGTTCACTATACGACAAGTTTAGGTAATAACTTCGGTTATAATTTTGACTGAGTTCGGCGCTCGTCAAAATTTTGGCGCCGTTGCCGGGGAACTCGTAGGTGTAATCTTTTCATTTTGAGTAACCTTACTAATTTTTGTTCTTTCTTACCTATTCTAACAGTTATTTTTCATTTACTAACATTGTTCATACCATACTAACATTTTTATCTTAGCTTTTGAATTTTTCTGATTTAGGAAAGACGGAAAACAAGTGATTACGGGTAACTATTGCAATTTTCGAACTGAAACATGCCCAGAATGAGCTGAAACTTGGTCGGTTGAAGGAAAACAGCCTGATAAACAAGACTCACAGTAAACTGTGAGGTCACCCCTGGTTTTTCGAAATTCTATCATTTAGACCACTTTTTCAATTTTTTATTATTTTTTATTGCATTTTCTAGTTTCATTTTTATGTAGATTTTGTTCTGTGTTGATTCTATAATTTTTAAAAATATTTAGACATATTAACTAGATTTATTTTTGCATATTTTGAGTGTTGTTTAGTGTATTTTGCTTAGTTGCAGTTTTTGTGTTTTTGTGCTTTAGTTGATACATGACTAGGTCCAATCCTGATATCTTGCTTGATCTTGATCCTGAGATTGATAGGACCTTGCATAGATTAATTAGATCTCGTGTGATAAATTCCAGAGTTAATTCTGAACCTAATTTTGGGAGTGAACCTGATAACTTAAGTAATCCTGAAATCATGGCTGATAACATGCATAATAGAACCCTTAAGGAACTTGCTGCTCCTGATGTATCTTACCAATCTTTGTGCATTCAATATCCTGATCTTGATGCAGATTTTGAGTTGAAATCTGGTTTGATACACTTGTTACCAAAGTTTCATGGTCTTGCGGGTGAAGATCCTCATAAGCACCTGAAAGAGTTCCATATTGTGTGTTCAACCATGAAGCCACAAGGCATCTCTGAGGAACACATCAAGTTAAGGGCATTTCCTTCTCACTTGTCGATGCAACCAAAGATTGGTTGTTTTATCTTTCACCAGTTCATCGAAGTTGGAATGACATGAAGAGGTTGTTCCTGGAGAGATTCTTCCCTGCCTCGAGAGCTGCTGCAATTAGGAAGGATATATGTGGCATCAGACAGATGTCTGGTGAGACTTTGCATGAATACTGGGAGAGATTCAAGAAGTTGTGTTCGAGCTACCCTCATCACCAAATTAGTGACCAACTCTTGATTCAATACTTTTATGAGGGCTTGCTGCCAAATGATAGAAGCATGATCGATGCTGCCTCTGGAGGAGCCTTAGTAGACAAAACTCCTACCGCCGCAAGAGATCTGATAGCAAACATGGCAGCCAATACCCAACAGTTTGGCTCGCGGATCATCACCGCAACCAGAGGAGTTAATGAAATTCAAGCATCTCATATGGACCAACAAAGAATGGAACACATACTAGATGAATTGACTTCTTTGGTAAGACAGATAGCAGTGGGTCAACAACCACCCATGCAGATGACTGCATCGCATGTGTGTCGAATTTGCTCTAATTCATCTCATCCTACTTGATTCATGCCCTACACTTCGTAGAAAGATGGTTCTGCTTTTCCGAGATCAATGTGTTGCTCGCACGGTGTTTTTCTTGGTAGACCCCAATATCGAACAACAAGAACAATCTAGATATGATCCATTTTCTAGCACTTAAATCCTGGTTGGCGAGACCATCCCAATTTGAGATATGGGAATCCTAGCCAAAGAACAACAAATTTCCCACTAGCAGAACAACAAATTTCCCACCAAAGAAGAACAACAATTTAGATACCAAGTCGTAGGTCCAAGCAACAAATACCAACAAATACCCCTGCATTCGGACAACAAAGAACTGTTTCGTTAGCCGGTCCAATCCACTCCAACCGAGCCATCATTGGAAGATCTCGATGAAACAAATGGCCACAAATAACATTCGGTTCAATGAACGTTAGTGCCAACATTCAAATTTACAAACTCAAATCGGGCAGTGGCAACCACCGTGAGCGAGCTAAAGAGTCAAGGTTCTAGCCAATTGCCTTCACAAACAAATCAATAATCCAAGAGGCAACGTAAGTGCAATTACCTTGAGAAGTGGCAAAGAAGTTGATGTTCCAACTCACAAAGAATCGAGAGATTGACCAAAAACGGCAGAAATGGATAATTCAGTCCAAAATGTACACCGAAGAAAATTGCAGAGAATTCAGATGTTACCATTCCATTACCTTTTCCAAATAGGATCACACAATCCAAGAGAACAATGCAAGCGAGAAATGGAAAAAGAAGTCATGGAGACATTCAGAAAGTGGAAATCAATATTTCCCTCCTAGATGCAATCAAGCAAATTCCAAAATATGCTAAATTTCTCAAGGAGTTGTGCACTCATAAGAGAAGGTTGAAAGGGGATGAGAAGATCAGCATGGGCAGAAATATTTCTGCAATGATTCTCGCCAAGCATGCCACATAAATGCAAAGATCCTGGAACTTTCACAATTTCTTGCACAATTGGAAACTCTAGATTTGAGCATGCAATGCTAGATTTGGGTGCTTCGATCAATGTCATGCCCATGTCAGTGTATAAGTGTTTAAACATTGGTACTTTGCAACCCACGGTATCGTGATTCAGTTGGCAAATAGAGCCACTGCTCATCCTGCAGTGTGTCTTTGGAAGATGTGTTAGTTCGGTGAATGAGTTGATTTTTCTAGTAGATTTCTACATTCTCGGACATGGAAGATGAGTCTCCAACAACCATGCTCCATTGATTCTAGGCAGACCATTTCTCAAGACCGCCAAGACCAAGATAGACGTGCATGTCGCGGCACCCTTTCTATGGAGTTTGGCGACAATTTGGTACAATTTAACATTTTTGATGCCACGAGACACCCCCTAGAGGAGCATTCTGTTTTCCATGTTGATATGATTAAGATGCAAGTTGATGATGTCTATACCGATTTATATGCTTGAATTCCCGATATTGTTGACTATCTTGGTTCTGTTTCTTGTGATACATGTGCCACTTGTGATGTTGAACCATGTGCTTTGCATGTCTTTGAGATTTATTATGTTATGAGTAATGATACAAATACCGATGATGCAACAATTGAGAATGAGAGTCGAATTACCATGCTTTGAAATTAATGTTGCTTTGAGATAGTTGTTTCAGATCACTTGTTACCTTCCATTGTGCAACCTCCATCTTTGGAGTTGAAGACTTTACTGACCATCTTAAATATGCATATTTGGGAGATGGTGAGACACTTCCGTGATCATTGCTAAAAACCTACAACCCGATCAAGAAGAAAAATTACTGCAGATTTTGAGGCGTAATAGGCAAGCCATCGGATGGACTCTTGCGATATTCTTGGTATTAGTCCCTCCACATGCATGCATAAGATTTTATTGGAAGAAGGGATCAAACCAGTTAGACAAATTCCAAAGGAGACTAAATCCCCTGATTCTAGATGTGGTGAAGAAGGAAGTTACAAAGCTACTTCAAGCTGGCATTATTTATCCCATATCTAACAGTCAATGGGTGAGCCCCGTGCAAGTGGTTCCCAAGAAATCTGGGGTCACAGTGGTTGCGAATCAGAACAATGAGCTTGTGCCCACACGAGTTCAAAACAGTTGGCGAGTTTGCATTGATTATAGGCGCTCAACCAGGCTACCGAAAAGGATCATTTCCGCCGCCCTTCATTGATCGGATGTTGGAGCGGTTAGGCGGCAAGTCACATTATTGTTTCCTGGATGGATATTCGGCTATTTTCAGATTCATATAGCCCCGTAAGACCAAGAGAAGACTACTTTCACTTGTCCATTTGGCACATTTGCATACGGGAGGATGCCCTTTGGTCTATGCAATGCTCCGTGCACCTTTCGAGGTGTATGATAAGTATCTTTTCTCGATTTTTTAGAAAATTGCATGGACGTATTTATGGATGATTTTACTTGTCTATGGATCTTCCTTTGATGCATGTTTAGATAGTCTGGCTCATGTCTTGCATAGATGCATTAAGACTAACCTCGTTCTAAATTTTGAGAAATGTCATTTCATGGTAGAACAAGGTATAGTCTTAGGGCATGTGATATCTCGTGAGGGAATTGAGGTAGATCCTGCAAAAATAGATGTTATTTCATGCCTATCTTACCCCACATGCGTGCGGGAGATTCGTTCTTTCCTTGGTCATGCAGTTTTCTATCGGCGGTTCATAAAGGATTTCAAAAAATTGCACTTCCGCTATCCAACTTACTGCAAAAAAGATGTGGAGTTCCACTTTGACAAGAAGTGCCAGGATGCCTTTAATCAATTGAAGCAAGCATTGACCAGTACACCTATCATCCAACCACCGGATTGGACACTTCCATTTGAGTTGATGTGTGATGCCTCTAATTATGCATTGGGAGCTGTTCTTGCACAAAGGGTCAGTAAAGTATCTCATGTCATTTCCTATGCTTCGAGAACTTTAGATCCTGCACAAATCAACTACACCACAACTGAAAAGGAACTTTTAGCAATTGTTTTTGCTTTAGATACATTTCGATCATATTTGCTTGGTTCTAGAGTGGTTGTGTTTTCAGATCATATAGCATTAAAGTTTCTCCTGAAAAAGCCTAATGCCAAGCCCCGGTTGATTAGGTGGATGTTGCTCCTCCAGGAGTTTGATATTGAGATCCGTGACAAGAGTGGAGCAGAGAATTTGGTGGCTGATCACTTGAGTCGAATTGAAAGGGAGGCAGATGTTTTTCCCATCCATGATGTTTTCCCTGATGAGCAGCTTTTCAAGCTGCAAGGCAACATCCCTTGGTTTGCTGATTTGATTAATTTCTTGGTTGCTAACGCAATACCTGCACATTTCACTAAGGCTAAGATTGATAAATTGAAAAGTGAGTCAAAGTATTATGTATGGGATGATCCTTACTTATGGAGATTTTGCAGTGACCAAGTAATTAGGAGGTGTGTGCCTGATGATGAATTCCATTCCATTCTTAGCTTTTGTCATAAACTTGCATGTGGCGGCCACTTCGGTCCTCAACGGACTGCTAGGAAAGTTTTAGACTCTGGATTATATTGGCCCACTCTATTTCATGATGCATATATGTTTTGCAAATCTTGTGATCAATGTCAGAGAACAAGGAATACTTCTCGTAGGAATGAAATGCCCCAGAAACCCTTATTATTCTGTGAGATTTTTGATGTTTGGGGTATTGACTTTATGGGTCCTTTTCCTGTATCATTTGGTTTTGTTTACATTCTGCTTGCTGTGGATTATGTATCTAAATGGGTGGAGGCTAAGGCCACTCGGACTGATGATTCTAAAGTTGTTGTGGATTTTATTAGATCACATATTTTCTGTAGGTTTGGAGTCCCGAGAGCCATCATTAGTGATCAAGGTTCACATTTTTGCAATCGAAGCATGGAGGCTTTGATGAAGAAGTATGGAGTCCAACACAAGGTTTCTACACCCTATCACCCCCAAACCAATGGGCAATGTAACACCCCTTTGGAGGATGTCACACATAAAAGAAAATAAAAGAAATAGAAATAAAATCTACCCAAGTTGTGAAACATTTGTTAAATATTATTACGGGTTGTAAAATAATTCTTGATAGACAGAAATATGATATAAAAAGATAATGCGGAAAATACGAAATAAAAAAAAAACATCATCACTAATAATATACATATGATTAAGTTATAAACTGTATAAATAATTTACAACTAAGACTACAAATATTTAAACAAAAACAAGTAAAGAAAGAAAGCAATAAAAGAGTTAATATATACGTACATACGTTGACGCGCCCAAAAAAAACATCATGATTATCTAATCCTCGATGGATCACTCTCGGTATGAAAATGATCATCGGGAGATAGATATCTGGATGTCTCGACACACGGCGATAACGGGATCGCGCGATCGATACGATGCTTATCTCACTAGGCTCGGGTTTTCAAGCACCCCAATAACGCCTAATGGATAAGGGTAACTCTAAGTGCGAGAAAAGTGTCGTAGTCATGACAGGTTCTTCATCAAAACGATGACGTAGGATCACGGTCACACGTCCCGCATACGTCACGAGTCACGATCTCCTCGTAAATGCCAAGCCGAGCACCTCCATGAAATACCACTCTATGAATCCCAAAAATCTCAAGGCGTCGCCATCCTCACAATCAATCCAGAGGATATGGATGATCGGATGGTTCTTGATCGTCAAACGATCGTCTGCTTGCCGGTCTTCCTCCTCTTCGGGGTATACGATCTCAATAGGCTGAACCTCTTCCTCGAAGTCTTTACCGCGTAAAATAAATAAACAGAAAATACATATAACAAAGAGGTAAGACAACATAAAATCATCACAACATGGCCAATAAAAAGACGACAAACAATATACATACGCTTCATGCAATACATAAAGCTTTAACAATTATAATAACATATTGAAGAAAATTTAGATATCATCACAATGTATCACATCACAAATAAAACTTTACGAGATAAAACAAGAAAGATAAGAATAAACAGATAAGATATAATAACCAAATATAATAACAATAACCAGGATAAAATAAACAAATAAAATACGATAATAAACAATAAATAGATAAGATGGAAACAAATAGACATAGAGATAAATAATATGACAAAATCCTACTCCATGGAGCTAAAGAAAAACACAAGTATCGAGAGAGAGAATGATTCGCAAAACCTAATAGTACCACGGCTGCCCCACCAACTATTGCATGTGTCACACGTTGCGTCTATAGCCCCACGACACGAATCCATCAATCCAGGTGTGGTGTAGTTCACGGTCTCACGTTGTGGCACTACTGAGTGCAAATGTACTACTAGATTTCACAAATCTCGATTAAATATAGTGTACGTCGAGTACCATAGTGTGCTATCGGTTTACCACGGCCCAATGAGCGACCAACCGTCCACATGTGGGATCCCGTACACTAAAGCCTCCAAGTTCATTAGAACAATGAACCACACTATGTTTATCGCATCGACAACACGATGTGATTCGTCTCACAACAAATCCACCAAATACATGGCACACATAATGTATAGATGGAAAGCACATGCGGGTTCACATTTTCCCGACAAAGAAATAATTCTCAAAACCTCATGCGGGTTCATATTTTCCCGACAGTAAATAGATTTTCAAAAGCCTGTACGGGTTCACATTTTCCCGACAACATATAGATTTTCAAAAAGCCTGTACGGGTTCACATTTTCCCGACAGCATATAGATTTTCAAAAAGCCTGTACGGGTTCACTTTTTCCCGACAGCATAAAATAAATATAGTAACGGTCAATCGCGTAGAAATTTTATCGCATTTTCATAATTCCGTCGTTTTTACAAACGTTTAAAAATCGGGTAAAGATATTTTTCTGTTTTTAAAATCGCGTAGCATTTTTAATACGTTTTCTCAATCGCGTAGGATTTTTAAATCATTTTCTTATTCGAATGCCCTTAAAATTACTGTTTAAACAGATAGAAATAGTACTTAGTACATTTAAACTACGTAGAATAATTTTTCATACCGCATACTGTCATTAGGATATTTTTACTATCTTATAGGTTCATTTTTACTAAAAATTGACAGCATTTTGTTTATAAACTTATAATAATGGTTTTCTAAATTTTTCATAAAATTTTCTATTTACCTAATTTTTAACCATATCATTTAATTCTTTTTGAAATCTCTAACATGCTTCAAAACCTAAAGTGAGCTATATGTTAGAAAATTTCTCAAAATTTCTGTATTTTACTTCCTAATGATAAAATCACTAGTTTTAATCCTTTAAGCTTAATTCTACTCAATTTGTTTCTTCAAAAATCATTATAGAAAATTTCTTCTTAACTTGTATTGTCTCTTTTTAATTGGAAAAAGTTTGGAATCAAGTTTTAGAAATCATAATTACTTATAGTGGCATGTTGGCCGAATTTTGTAAAACTTTTTCATTTGATTTCTAAATCATGTCAAAGGTATTATCTTATCTAAGTTCATTAAATCATGTTATAAAGTAATGATTTTAAATCAAATAAATCCTTTAGGCATGTTGGCCCAAAATTTACTAAATCTTTACCATTTGATTTCTAAATTCCTTTTCTTTGATCAAAACAATTTGAAACCTTCTTATTTCTCCTAATTAATTAAGTTGCACTTTAGGAAAAATGAAGAGAACATTTTGGTCCTCACACTTTGTCATTGCCGTGAGCTAGGGAATGTGTTCTTTGGAACACTCATGCAAATTTACACATGTTATTCACATCTTAAACCTTATCATACAATTCTAACACATGCATTTATATTTCTAACACATGCAAAATATTTCTAACACATAAAACCTAAATTAAAGCTTATAGACATACAATCAAAAGCTAATAAACATGCAAAATTATTACAATCACCAAACAAGAAAGCTACTAACATACAACACTTAAGCTACTAGCAACCACAAAAATTAACAAATACACATCAATAAACACACCACAACCGAATCCTTATGGATTCTACAAACAATCCATCTTCTTACCACCATCAAGGGATGATAAGAATTGTCTTCCTCTTACCTTAAATGAAGACAAAAAGCTTGCTTTCACACCTCCTATGGTTCGGTTTTCACTCCACCAAATACCTAAAATCTCAAATAAAATCTACATGTTATTAACCATGAAAAAGAAGCTAAACCATGGAGAAATCATGGTTTAGAACTTTGAAAAAGAAGAAAGAAAAGAAAAATATGATATTTCACCTTCTAGGTCAAATCTACAAGGTTGATTTCCAAGCCCTTAATGGAAGATTTTGAAGAAACTTCCAACTAGAAAGGTTCTTAGAATAGTGTTTAGGTTAGGAAAACTTGGTTAGAAAAATTTTTTGATGGTTGGATGGTTAAGAAACAAGCTTGGCCGAATGGAAGGAGAAAAAGGAACAACAATGGTGGCTAGGGTTCTTGATGAGAGAGAAGAGAGAAAAGTGATGAAGGAGAAATGTAATTTTGGTCTTCAAAGGCCTCTTGGCCGTAGCACTCAAGTGGTGTGCAAGGTGGGCACCTTGCTTGGCTTCATCCAAGCCATTGGATGAATCAAAGGCTAGGATTAAGTCTTGGTGAGCAAGCTTGATTTCCATTGGTTGGCTCATGGTGACTCACATGCTGAGTCACACAGTGTATTTAATTTTCTCACGAGTCACTAGTGAGTCACTCGTTGACTCTCGAAAGTTCTACCGCTTACAGGGGGATTAATTAAGCTACCGATCTAACTGTTACGCTAATTGTGGGTCCCGCAAAATATTTCGGTCCACTTGTCACTAAATTATCTTGACTAATAAAATAATATTATAATAATATAAAATTATTTTATTTGTGCTTAAATCCTAAAAATTAAAAGATTATTTTTAGTCTCATTCAGAATCGGGTTAAGTAAGATCCCCAATTCTAAATAATAAAATAAGATTTTCCTCGGCCCTAAAATATTATTTTCTGCCTCGAGCAAATCACACAAAAAGTCCATATAAAATCACAGACATATTTTCGGGCATTAAATCAAGAAGAAAACAATTAAAAACAAAAAAACAAGAAAAAGCGATGCGTTCGGGACGTAACGGTCATTTTCTTATTTTTTCCCACAACGTAGGTAATCGTCCAAAACGTTCAAATAAAATATCCAAAGTATTATATAGTGTATATCTTTCGAAAAAATTAATACAAGAACTCGAGAAAAATTTTTATTTTTCCGTCTCGAAACAAATTACGTAAAACGATCAAATAAAATTTGAGCCAAGATTATCGTAATTGTTTTCATACGTAAATCGAGAACGAAAAAATAGGGACACAACGATCATTCATACAAAAGCATGAAAAACAGAAAACAAGACATTCGAATATTTTCTAAAAATTGGGGCGTTACAGTGCAAGCCGAGGTCTCCAACAGAGAAATTAAGCAGATACTCCAGAAGACAGTTCAACCTAACAGAAAGGACTGGAGCAAGAGGCTTGAGGATGCTTTATGGGCTTACCAGACTGCTTATAAGACACCAATCGAGATGTCTCCATATCGAATTGTTTTTGGAAAAGCATGCCACTGCCGGTGGAAATTGAGCATCGAGCATTCTCAGGCGGTAAAAAGGTGCAACTTGGACCTAGATCAAGCGGTATGGAGAGGAAGCTGCAAATTGCAAAGAATTGGAGGAGATCCGCTTGGAGGCTTATGAAAGTTCCAAACTTTATAAGGAGAAGACCAAAGCCTTCCATGATAAGTTGATTCTCGAGGAAAACATTTGAGATTGGTCAAAAGTTCTCTCTATAACTCCCACCTCCGACTCATGCCCGGCAAATTAAGGTCTAGATGGGATGGACCATTTATTGTTACTAATGTTTTTCCTTCGTGTTGTTCGGATTAAAAGTGAGGTCACTTTCAAAGCTTTCATCGTAAATGGACACCGCCTCAAACAATATCATGAACTTCCAGAGAATGCAAAAGTGGAGGTGATGAACCTTCTCCATCCGCATTATGAATAAAAAAAAAAAAAAAAAAAAAGAAAAAAGAAAAAAAAAAAAAAAAAAAAGAGAGAAGAAAAAGAAAAAAAAAATGTGTGCCCGACAATGAGGTAGGTAGTGTCGCTCAGAAGCATGTGGAGGTCATTTTTTCTTCAGCGACAACAACTGCGAAAATCTTGCAGTATGGATTTTATTGGCCTACTTTATTAAAGGTCTGTTACACCTTTTGCAAAAGCTACGGAAATTGGTCAAAAAGTTCTGCTTTGAGATTATCGTCTGCACCTACTCTGGGGACGTAGATATTGAGGATCCTAGGAATGGTACTGCACTTAAGTTAATGGACAAAGACTCAACCATTCTTGGAAAACCAAGTTCTTGAGTTCTTTGTGTTGCCGGTTAAGTGGAAGATACGGTACTCCGTGACTCTTGAGTCAGTTTATTCTTCAGTTTCCCAAAATAACTGAACCCTTCTTCTCCTTCAAAATGGAAGTCATTCTTTCAAACCTGAGAAAACATTTTCCTTCTCTTCCTCAAAATGCTCTGAGAAAAATCTACAAAGTTCGATGTGAGAGATTGAGAATGTTAATGCACAAGGGTATGCCAGAAGATGTACGCTGGATAATTGAAGCAAAGGTCCGATTAGCGGTGAGTCCTCAATTTCATTTGACTCATATATGCCCGGTCTTGGAAGAAGTTCATACTCTAAAAGGAGAAGAGCAAAAAGGTTACAAGTCTGTCACAAATGTGGACGATGGAACTGTAACAAGCGATATCGTACTAAGGGGATGGTTTCCGCAAATAGAGAAGATAAAATTTTCTTCATTAAGAATGGACTGAGTAAGGAGTCATTAGATGATATCTTATTGACTCTTGAGACGCATTCTTGTGGATTGGTGCATCGTGAAATTCTTAAATTGTGGAATCTCTTCAAGGATGAAGAACAACGCTACAGTCTTGGGAATCTGACTCTAAAAGACCCTGTTTGCCAATTTATAAGAAAATTGGATGGGAAGCTTATCCTCGACTCATAGAAGACGTTTAAGCCGTTTCTGGACGTTAACCCAAAGGCAGATGTGAGCCATATCCACAAACAATCTGTACATATCATCCTCTTCTTCTTCATGTCATTTTTCAAAAAAAAAAAACAAACAAACAAAAAAAAAACAAAAACAAAAAAAAAAAAAAAAAAAAAAAAAAGTCTACTTCTTAGGGTTGGCTTTGGTAACACAAACCGTGAATGGGGAAATGCATGCATCCCGATCCAGCCTTCTTAATTGAAAAACAAAGAAAGTAGATTGTATCCCACATGTGAGGCAGCCAGTCGTATTATGGCCACTTGTCCCTTTTGGGAGCCCTATGTTGCACTGGTCTTGAATGGGTCGAATACTGGTTAACAATGCTTTGGCACAAAGCCGAAAGAGCAGACTACCTCCATCCCAATCTTAAGTAAGTATACACTCATCTTTCATCAAGTTTTTCTAACAATTTCAAAAAAAAAAAAAGGACATGATGTCTACTGCACTCATGACGCGCAGTATAAAGATACGCCATGGAGACTGTAAATACAGGTGGTTTTGGTACTTTGGAAGAAATTTTTCAAATTGTCTCTTGGGCCGAACTGAACATCCACCATAAACCCATTGGTTTATTGAATGTTAATAATTTCTTTGATCTTTTGTTATTTTTTCTTGACAAAGTCAGTGGAACAAATTTATCACTCATTCTAAGAAGACAACTTCTTATCTCTGCCTCCACTATTGATGAGCTCATTGATAAATTAGAAGCTTTTGAGTATGTACTGATCAGGTATTAGCTCGATAGATTGGTAAACAGAAGCGTGAAGGAAGTAACAAGAAACAAGAGCCCGATCTGAAACTTTCTCTTTAATGGGTTTGATTTAAAAAAAAATTGTTGTTGTTTTGTTTAGTATGATATGATTGTCATGGACTTATTAAACCAATTAGTGATGGCAGAGTAAGGAGTAATTTTACTCTTGAGACGCATCTTAATTGGTGGTAGAGTAAGGAGTTTTTTAGGTAGTAATTAATTAGTATTGAATTGTGGAAGTACTAACGTTTTCTTGTTTGATTTCTTTTCAGGGTCTGATGCGGCACTGACAGTGTGTTTCTTTTCTGCTTAGCGTTGATTCACTTCTTATCAGGTTATGTTGCTCTTTTCTATCTCTTTCTTTCACATTGAGGACAATGTTATATTAAGTGTGGGGGAGATTTTAGCATGTTTCTGTTTCTTTTCGTTTGTTTCAAAAAAAAAAATTAAAAAATTTCAAAAAAAAAAAAAAAAAAGAGGTTCATTGCATGATTGAATAATTTTTCTCCCTTCTTGAACTGATATGCTTGGTGATGGATGATTGAATTGATGAATTGAGTTTGATGGATGCATACCTTGTGAGATTTTGAGCCTAATGGATGGATTCAACATTTATGCCATTCTCTTCTTTCTTGTGTGATTTTCACTCATGTTAATGACCACTCTAGAACTTGCTTTGATTCTTTTTGAGGCTACATTTCACTTGCATGCATGAACATGATTGAGGCCCTCTTTCTTAGCTAGTTTAACCAAATAGCCAACCTTGTTTTCAATATGATATCAAGCACTCTTTTGACCTCTCGAAAATTCTCTGATTCCTGCCAACCTTGTATATTTTCCTTTGCTTAACCCCTTTGAGCTTATTTGACCATTCCTTGTTTCTAGCTCATTATGTGCCTTAAATGAAAAATCGTATTCTTACTTTACCTTAGGGAATAAAAGAACATTAGCCTGGTTAATGGATGAGTTTTTGAACAAGTGTGGGGGTGTGTGTACAAAATGGTTGTTGAAAAAAAAAAAAAAAGAAAGAGTGCCTAGAAAAAAAAAAAAAAAATGTATGTATATAGTTATGTTCATATATATATAAAAAAAAAAAAAGAGCGAGAAAAGGATTGGGAAATGAATATGTAAAGGGATATACATTAGAGTTGAGATGAACTTTTATGCTTGTTATTTGAACTCAGCTCTCATTTGCTTTTATTCTCTTTGGTATTTATCTTCTCATATCCATTTTATCCTCTTCAGTTACCTTGACCTCACTACAACCTTGAATAAAGTCCTCATGATTTGTGTGTGCATGTGTTTTGAGTAGTGGAGAAGTAGAAGATAAGCAAGCTTATGGTAGTGCAATTTTCATGGGTTGAATTGAGTGAAATACCTACCTTTTAAACACTTGAGAGATTGAGAGGGAATCTTGTGAAGATCCATCATTCTTAATTCATTCTTTTCAATGGAAGTTTCCTTGCTTGTTGGTTTGAGATGTGAAGAAATCTTACCTCATTTATGCTTTGATCCCTTGAATTTCTTGTTGCTCTTCTTGCTTTATTGAATCCTTTAGAGTTTTTAGCTTTTAAGTCTGTGTCGTTTGTCTTTGTCTTCTAACTTTAGTTTTATATGTTTTACCCAGGAGTGCAAAAAGCTAAGTGTGGGGGAATTTGATAATCACATATTTTATTCATTAAGAAACCCTTATGTTTAGTTATTTACACTCTTCATGTACTTAATTGACTGAATTTGATTATGTTTTGTAAGTTTGAACTCGAATCGGACTTAATTGATTTTTTTTTCAGCATTATTCGGGTCTTACACTGTTTCTGTATTTTAGCCATATCTTGAGTTCTAAATGTCTGATAATTATGAATTTTACCTTGTAGGAAAGATAAAAGAGAGCTCTACAACTTTGATGAAGAGCTCAGAGTCAAAATCAGACATCTAGTCGAGCTAATTGGGCATGGAAATCAGAATACGGGATATGTGACTGGAACCCGAACAGTGTGTAGTAACCAGAACATAATTCGAGTTTGAGTTTATAGAATGGGCTGAAAATTTGTAATCTGAAAGTTAAGACCCATATGTACAACTTTCATGCAAATACAAAACTTGATTCGGGCTCCTTGATGGAGATATTGGGTCTGAAAGTCAAAACAGAGGTGCTGAAACTGGTCCTGAACATTCTGTAGTAATTGGGTCATATCTTGGGCTGTAGGACGAATTTTTGGGTGCTTCCAGAGCCATTGGAAAGCTTAGACAATTTCCTAGAACTTTCATGAAGACCACTTGGCTTAGAAATGAGAAATCAATGAGTTTAGCAATGAATACTTTTGGAGACAAGGAAGCTCACCTACCAAGCTCACCTACCAATCTCACCTACCAAACTCACCTACTAATTCCACCTACTAATCTCATCTACCCATCTACTACTACTCTGAATCCTCTATAAAAGGAAGCATGTGGAGAGCTCTAAACACAACACACACTTGGTGTTAGAGATAGCTTTTCATAGTTCTTGTATATTTTTCCTTCATTGTAATGGAGAGCTAAGTCACTTCTAGTCAATTTGGGACTCTTGAAGAGATTGTGGCTTGGATTCTTGAGACCTTGGTTATGTAATGTATTTGATTTATATTTGAATTCCTCTTCTCTTCTTCTTCTGTTCTCTTAATCTTGAATGCATGAATGGTGATTCTGTTTATGTTTGATCTGATTTGATCTTGGTTTAAGATTAAGTATTGTGATGAAATTTAGAACTGATTGATCTGAATTAATCATGTAATTGAAGAGGTTAGGTTACTTGATTTGTGCCTAGGTTATTGAATTCGGTGCTTAAATTGACATATATTTACATGAATGGTGCGATTGCAGATTTGTGTTTATCACTTGTCAATTGAATTACGGACGATTGTCTAGTATGAATTACGGATCGATGCGAGATCTCGGTTAGATCCAAGTTAACCATTCAATGTATTTCGGTGTTTGTTGAAAGGTCTATGATTGAATCCACCCAATCTCGGATAGATTTCTGAATTGATCTGTTCTTCTAATTGTTATTTCTCTTTAAATCTTGTCACTGCGATCCTTGAACCATCAAAACCCCCTTTTTTCTAACTTTCACTTGATTTGATCAAATTGCATCTACGATCCTTGAGGAGACGATCCGGTGTTGTTCACTATACGACAAGTTTAGGTAATAACTTCGGTTATAATTTTGACTGAGTTCGGTGCTCGTCAGGATCTAGTGGAAAAGAATCAGTCTTGAAATACAAGATATCGTAACCTTGGAACCTAGGCATTTCAAAGGATGAATAATAGGAAGGTAAATCGATTTCAGTTGAAAACGTGGTTACGATCACCAGGAAATCAGAAGCAGCAACAAATGTGTGGAGGAAGTGCTTGTAATAGTAAACCTAGTTAGACTGTGATGTCTTTACTGTTATGTAAGAAATGTGGAAGGAGGCACTTAACGAAGGATTGTACGTCCAAGGAAATAATTTGTTTCAAGTGCGGAAAGCCTAGACATATTTCCAAAGATTATGTTCCACCGAAAAATGAAGTCTTCTGTTAGTAACAGGTAGTAGGGAGTGTTCCGAGCTGAAGAACTAAACAAAGGAGACTATGCCGCAGAGGGTGATTCTTTAATTATAATGTATAATTCTGGGGACAACCCATTCTTTATGGCATATGATTGTGTGGAACAATTATATATTAGAGTTATTTGTGTCTTCGTTATCTTCTGACTTGTTTACTTCTGTTTCTATCACTAACCTATTGTGTTACCCAAGTTATTTAAATTATCCTATTGTTATTATAGATCAAATTTTTGTGTTAGTTTGATCTGTTTATCTCTTTCATAAATAGACTGATCTTTGAAATGGATCGGTTATCTTCCAACAATATCTTATGAGATTGTCTCAATAAAGTGTTAGTATTCCGGAATAACCCATTCTTAAAAATCGGGCAACATCAAATTTTTGTTGGATATGTCCAGTAATGTTTTTCATATGTCGCAAATTGTAAGAAATGATATTCCTATTTAAATCCATGTCATAATATCAGACACAGTGCTGTTGAAAGAAAACATGATGTGTGAGACACTTCCTGTTAAGAGCAAAGGCAGGAGAATGAAGCGATACGAGGACAAGGAAATTTTAAGTGATGTCGTGCGGAGTGACAGATGCTCTTGTAATATGTATAAATTATAGGAGTAGAATTTTTCGTCCTTATCTAGACAGAATTGTCATTATCTTTGTTAACGACATTCTGATCTATTCTTAAAATCATGAGGAACATACTGAACATCTCAGTGTAATTTTCCAAAATTTTAAAGGAGAAGCGGTTATATGCTAAGTTGTCGAAAAGCGAGTTCTGGTTGAATGAAGCGTAGTTGTTGGATTATGTGATTCTAAGGAAGGGATTGCGGTGGATCCTTTAAAAGTTGAAACAGTTCTTCAGTGTGAAAAGTCAAAAACAGTAACAGAAATCCATAGAAAATTTATTGAGAAATTTTTCAAGATCGCAGGACTTCTCACCTAACTTATTAGAAAGAATTAAGCGTTTGTATGGACTGATGCATACAAGGAGAATTTTCAAAAGTTAAAAATGTGTTTGATTACTTCTCTGGCATTAGTTCTGTCTAATCCCAGTGAAACATTGGAGGTATACTATGATGCGTTACAATCAGAGTTTAAGATGTGTGCTTATGCAAAATAGAAGAGTTGTAGTGTATGTTTCAAGGAAATTGAAGTTACATGAGAAAAACTATTCTATGCATGAATGGGGGTTGGTAGCCGCTGTGTTTGTATTAGAAGTATGGAGACACTTTCTTTATGAAGTAACATTCAACATCTTCAGTAATCATAGGAGTCTGAGATATCTCTTTGATCAGGAGAAGTTGAACATGAGGCAAAGATATTTCATTAGTTAAAATAGTCTGGAATGATATAAGTGGTGAAGCTACATGGGAACTGGAAGAAAAGATAAAAGAACAATACCCATATTTATTCTAAGGGTGTGAAATCAGGTTTATCAAGTTTCGTGGACGAAACTTCTTTTTAGAGGGGGAGTATTGTAACACCCCAAATTTTCTAACTATTTGACTGTAATTTTGACAGTTAAAACAGAATTCTACTGTTTAGTGATTTTTGTGTACTGTAAAATTATTTTGAGTATTCCGTAAGTGCATTTGATCGTTTTGTGTGATTTACTCCGTGTCAAGAAAATAATAATTTTCGGGTCGGGGAAAATCTTACGTATTTTAATTATTACTGTTAAGTCTTAATAATTTTATGTAATCTGATTTGATTTTCGTAAGTTTTGTAATTTTTATGATTTTGTGGATGATTATGAAATTTTTATATTTCTCTAATTATTTTAGTGTTATCCATGGGCTGTCTGTGGGCTTGGGGGGCTGTACGTGGGCCCAGGTGGATCCGGAAAAGTAAAAAAAAAATTTACAGCTAGAAAATTTTGTACTATTGAGACTGGAATGGGGGATCTTACTAAACCTGAAATCAAAAATAGTTTTTAAATTTTTTTTACTGTGTTTTGTACTGTATTTAATTATCGGGCAACAAAAATACAGTAAAAAATATTGTTCAAAGGGTAATAGCAGATAAAAATAAAAATTATACTACTTAGTCAACATTAGTAGTTATGACAACTTTATGATGGACCAATAGGAAGCAAGCTTAATGTTGAAGCCTTTCAATATCAACCATCGATTTAATCAACAATAGAGAATTAATCTTATAAAATGGCTAGGACTATTTATGACCATTGGATGTAAAGTATGAAGAAGTAATCTTTACCCTTCATTTTGGAGATACATCTAATGGCTAGGATTTCAAGGAGGAAAGATCTAATGGCCTACATTAAGTCTTACATCTAAAGGCTATACCTAGAATCTACATTAATCCTAACCATTGATCTAATCATTGGTTAATAATGCTCTAAATGGTGGCTAGTAAAGATGGTCACTTATTGAGTGCATAAGGAGAGGGGGATGGTTTTGGTGATGCTTAAGAGCATAGCATGGTTTCAAGACCATTATTACTCATTCTTGATCATTCCAAAGCCTAAGCTCTTCAAACTTTTCTCTCCATTTTCTCTTCAAGCAAGTTTCGGCCAAGCACCCAAAGACCACCTTCCATCACTCTTTAATTTCAACCAACCTTATTTCTTGAATCTATACCTCAATCTAAGACACTTTGTAGTTTGGAGCAAGTTCTAAATCTATCATCTTCAAGGACTTTCTTCAAGAGCAAAGTTATAGGGTTTTTAAGGTGAAGTGTAAGGAAACTTCACTACTTATCTCTTTTTCATGTTCTAAGCCATGTTTGATTCATGGTTTACCTTGTTCAAGCTTAATATGCTAATAAACTTGTGTTTTGTTTTGTGTTTGAGAAGCTTTTGGTGGTGAATCACTTGTTCAAGGACCAAACCAAGGAGCTTTGGAGGTTCTTCAAGAGGTAAGAGGGAGATCCATCTCACCAACCAAGTATGGTGGTGAGAGATGGTTTTGCATTTGATGGATGGTGAATCCACGTGAGGATTCATATCCATGGTCATGTAATTATTTGTGGGTGTTTATGTGTTTTGATTATTTGCTTATGCTTGATATGATTTGCACGATTTATTGCTTTTGTTTATGGCATGCTTGTGATATATATGATGAATATGTATATATATGCTATGATTTGATGATGGAAAGGAAAACAATTTTTGGTTCCAAAGACCAAGAGGAATTTCGGCCAAGACACCTCAAAATAGGTGTTTACAATTTAATATTTTCATGAATGGTAAAATTAGAGGATTTGAAGAGCAAGGAAAATGAACAAATGAATTAGTTTTAAAGACCATGAGTCTCACAATTTTTTTGAAGGAAATTTTAATGGTTTTGTTTGTTTAAAACCATGTATGGAACTTAGTTGATCTAGAAGGGAAAATATATAATGGTTTCAATGGCCATGTACCACGGTTTTGAAGGCTTGTAATGCCTTAGTTTTATGAAACAAAGTGATTTTCAAAGTGGAAATATAATTGATTTAGTACAAGGATTTTGGAAATGGAAACAAAGTGTTTTATCACTTAAGAAATAGAAATTTCAGTTATGAATAGAAAATAGAGGTTGTAAGGGTTTGAACCTCAAATTATTTTGGAAGAGGATTGAATTTGAGAATTTATTTTGAATTATAAAGGAAACGTTGATGATTTAAAACTTACTAACGTAAAACTCATCCTTTGGGTTTTGGAGCACGTTAGGGAATTTTAAGTGAGAAACATTGATTTAATTCAATGAAATAGTGAATTTGTGGAATATATTGCAAAAAGGATTTTCTTGAGTAAGAAAATGTGGAAAATAATGTGAGAAGTCATATTATTTTGAAAAAGGTTGAATTGAAATATTGAGGAATATTTTACATGGTTGTAAAATGAAAAATGATTTACATAACTTAAAAACGTGATATTTAAGCTACGCAATTTGAAAAACGTTTAAATATTTCCACGTGATTTGAAAAACATTGAAATATTTCTACACAATTTGGAAAGCGTTTAAATATTCTTACGCATTTGAGATATTGTTGAAAAATCGCTACGCGATTTAAAAATGGTGGAATATTTTTACGTGATTGAGAAAATATTGAAAAATCACTATATGATTGAAAAATGATAAATTTAACAGTAGGATTACTGTTGGACTAGTGTATGGACACTGTATGAGAAAATGATGAGTTTTGCCTTTGATTGGCATTGGTGCATTTTACATGCATGAACCAGTGTATGGACACTGTATGAGAAAATGATGAAATTAGCCTGTGATTGGCATTTGGTGCATTATACATGCATTGAAAAAATATGCATTGAGGCATATGATGAAATTAAACAGAATTGCATTGAGATATTCGTGCATTGAACGAAAATATATAGCTGATCGCTATTGTGGCCTTTATGGTCGAAGAGAGAATGAGAATTGAAAACTAAGGTCTATGATGGATCTTGTGGGCGTCAAGGCGCGGCGGTCGATCCAGTGGGCAGTGGCAAGTACCCTGTGCCACGTGGCGGCATAGTCCGTTGCAACGCATTGACGATACCCGGCAAAAACATGATTCTTTTTGAAGACTGGAGATTGTCTGTGGGCTAAGGCTGGGTAAGTAACTAGAGCATTCTTCTCGAAATTGTGAAAACCTCCATGGAGTAGGAAAATTGAGTCTATGTGCACATACATAATCTGAATATTTATATCTATGTGATATATTAATTGAGGAATATTGGATGATGATGATGATAAATAATGTTGATGGCATTATTGTTATTATCGTGTGATTTGAATAATGTTAATGGCATTATTGTAATTATTATTTATTATATTTATTATGATAAATAATGACTGAGGGCATTATCGTAATAACTATTTATTACGTTTGTGTGATGACAATAATGTTGAGGGCATGGTTGTAATTATGGTATGATGTATCTGTATGATGTATCTGTATGATATATTGTATGTGTTATCTCCATGCTATCATATTGGTATTGGTGTAGGTGATCTCACCTCTTTGCTGTATTGTTTTGTTGTGCTTGTATTGTTAAAATTGTATAGTAGATGGAACGAGTTTCTTAGACTTGACTGGAAGCAAATATTCTGAATTCGGTGACAACATCGAGAAGTGGTCATTCTGGATTCATTGGTGTGCAGTTTTGAGGAGGAATAGATATATGATGCATCAAGATGGATACAAAACAGAATAAGTATTTTGAGTTTTTTTCTCGTTAATGTTTTACCGTGCTATTAAGTAGGACCCATCATGGGGTTTGCTACTATTTAAAATTAAGTCTATAAGTTTTATGTTTCCTACCTAATTGTTAAATATTATGTGGTATCAGTAATGTATATTAATCAACTTAAATCTATTTTTCAGTATTACCTATAAATATCAGTAAGTTTATGTTTTCGCGAAAAGAAATTTTAAAACCCATGTTTTATAACTCAAACCTTTTATGAAATCATTTTCAAATTATGAGCTTGTAGTCGGAAATGTGATGCCCTACAGAGGGTGTTACACCTACACCCCCGCCTCATGTAACACCCTCTGTATGACATTACATTTCAGACTACAAACTTACCAAACTATAATTAAATTATAAAATATTTAATGTTATGAAATATGAGTTATAAAATTTCTTTTGTCAATAACTTAGACTTACCAAGGATATAGAAAATACTGAAATACTTTGAACTAATTAAAACACATTACATACACCACATAGTATTCAACAACATTCAAAACATAAAACTTATAAACTCAAAGAGAAATAGTAGCAAACCCCATGATGGGTCCTACTTAATAGCACAATAACAGACTTAATAAAATTCAAAACATCCGCATCCAGATGGACATACCATACGACAATACCTCATAACACTACATCCTTTCAAAACCAAGGAAGATCTCTGCTTCACCACCACGACAAACTTTACAAAACATAAACATATAAATAGAACAAGATAATAAAGAGGTGAGATCCCCTACATGAATACCAGCATGGTAGCATAGAAACAATATGAATGACAATGTCATTCTATACAAAACAAATAACATATACAATTAATGTATCAAAACACTAGATAATTTAATAGATAATTCAACAGATATAACTTAATAGATATATTAACAAATATTAATAAATATCACCATGAGATGCCAACTGACTATGCATATGCATAATAAATCAAACCCTACTTCATGGAGCTAACACAATTTTAGAGATGAAGGATCCAGAAGATCTGCCAGCCTCAATGACAGTCTATACTAGACCGCAAAAGGAATAGTATTTATCGGGTTACGTCGGTGCGTTGCAACAGTTCATCATGGCTAGAGGAATATAATGTGTAACAACCCAAATTTTCTAACTATTTGACAGTAATAACAAAATTCTACTATTTAGTGATTTCTGTGTACTGTAAAATTATTTTGAGTATTCCATGAATGCATTTGATCGTTTTGTGTGATTTACTCCGTGTCAGGAAAATAATAATTTTCGAGCCGGGGAAAATCTTACTATTTTATTTATATCTGTTGATTCTTAATGATTTTTTCAAATATGATTTGATTTCCATGAATTTCATAATATTTATGATTTTTGTGAATTTTTGTGAGATTTTATATTTTCTTGATTATTTTAATATTATTCTCAGGCTGTATGCAGGCCCGAGGTAGGTCCAGACAAATGAAAATTTTTCTATGGCTAGAAAATTTTGTACTGTTGAGACAGAGATGGGGACGGGGGATCTTACTAAACTCGAAATCTGAAACAGTTTTTGAGACTTTCTTGTATTGTGTTTTGTACTGTATTATTTATTGGGTAATAAAAATACAGTAAATATTATTCGTAGAGTAATAGTAACTAGAGAAATATTATACTGGTTAGTCAAAATTAATGGTTATGACAACTTCATGATTGACCAATAGGAAACAAGCTTGGTGAGGAAGGCTTTGGATATCCACCATTGATTTAATCAAGGGTGGAGATTGGTCTCACAAAGTGGCAAGGACCATTTGTGACCATTGGATGGAAAGTAAAAAGAGTAAATCTTGACCCTTCATTTTGGAGATGCATCTAATGGCTAGGATTTCAAGGAGGAAAGATCCAATGGCTTAGATTTAGTCTTATCAATATAGAAGCTACACTTAGAAGCTACACCAATATCAACCATTGATCTAATCAATGGCTCTTGAACTCCAAAATGGTGGCTAATGAATTTAGTCACTCCTTGAGTGTACAAAGGGGGGTTCGATTTTTTAGAGGCTTTAATGCCATAGCAAAGTTCCAAGACACAATTATTAGTCATTTTTCTCATTTCCAAAACATAAAGCTTTACAAAAATTTTCTCTCCATTTCTCTCAAGCTAGCTCACGGCCAAGGCCAAAAAATCCCACTATCACTCTCCAAAAATTTCAACCAACCTTACTTCTTGAATCTATACCTTAATCTAAGACACTTTGTAGTTTGGTCCAAGTCCTAGATCATTCATCTTCAAGGACTTTCTTTAAGATCAAGCTTTAGGGTTTTTAAGGTGAAGTTATGGAAACTTCACTCTTTATCTCTTTTTCATGTTCTAGGCCATGATTTGATCCATGGTCTTTCTTATTCAAGCTTTAGATGCTAATAAACTTGTGTTTGTTCTGTGTTAAGAAGTCCTTGGTAGTGAAGGACTTGAAAAAGGAGCAAAGGAAAGAGCTTTGGAGGTTTCTTCAAGAGGTAAGAGGGAGATTCATCTCACCAACCAAGTATGGTGGTGAGAGGTGAACTTGTATTTGATAGATGGTGAATCCATGTGAGGATTCATATCCATGGTTGTGTAATTATTTGTGGGTGTTTGTGTGGTTTATGTGTTTTGCATGATTTATTTGTGCTTATATGTTTGGTATGATTTTTATTGCTTTTATGGTATGCTTGAAATATAATATATTGATTATATGTTATGTATGCCATAATAATTATTGGAAAGGAAAACATTTTTTTGTTTCAAAGACCAAGAGGATTTCAGCCTCAACACCTCAAAATAGGTGTTTCCAAGTTAATATTTTCATGAATGGTAAAATTGGATGTTTAGAATAGTAAGGAAAATGAACAAATGTTTTGGTTTCAAGGACCAAGTACCTCACGACCATGGAGGCTTAAAAGGAATGGTTTTGTGTAAAAATATGATTTATGAATGGAAATTTGATTAAGTACAAGGATTAAGGAAATGAAAACAAAGTGTTTTATCACTTGAAAAAGGGAAATTTTGTATATGAATGGAAAAGAGAGGTTGAAATTGTTTGAACCTCAACTTATTTTGAAGAGTATTAATTTTAAGAATTGAATTAGAATTATGAAGAATACGTTGGTGACTAAAAATTTACTAACGTATAGCTCACTCATTGGGTTTTTGAGCGTGTTAGGAAATTTTAAAGTCAGAAAATATGGAAAAGCAAAGCAAGAAGTGGTATGAATTTGAGAAAGGTTGAAATGGAATTTAGAAGGTTGAGAAATATTTTACGTAGTGGAAAAATGATGGAAAATGCTTTTTGTAACTTAAAAACGTGATTTTTAAGCTATGCAATTGCAAAAATGATGAAAAATTGCTATGCGATTTGAAAAACGTTTAAATATTTCTACGCGACTTGGAAAGCGTTTAAATATCCCTGAATATGAGATTATGAATTTGAATTGAGAATGGGCCAGTGTGTGGACCTTGAATATGAAATTATGAATTTGAACTGAGAATGGTTGTGTGCATTTGAGCATGCATTGGAAAGGTCCGATGGACTGGATAAGGCTAATTGCCTAGGAGAAAGTACACCTCTCGAGTGGGTGCGATATGCGTAGTGTAAGTCACTCGTTGACCTTGGGGGCATCGGGGTGTGGGTTGCCTACAGTGGGCAGTTGGTAGCTATTTTGTACTGTGGGTTAGACCGATGCAACGCACCGATGATCCTGACCGAGACACTATTCTTAATCAAGATTTGATAAAGACTGTCGTGTATATGCTAGATGTGCAAACACTTATGAGAATTGTGGCACATGGTCTGAGGCATATTGGTACAGACAGATTTTTTCGATCAATCTCTCCGACCTGAGTTTAGCTCTATGGAGTAGGAAATTGAGTCTATGTGCCCATGCATAATTATTGAGCATTGATATCGGTGTGATATTTGAACTGTTGAATATTTGGAAAATGTTGAGGGCATTATCGTAATTATTGTTTATGATAATTGAATTGTTGATTTGGAAAATGTTGAGGGCATAATCGTAATTATTATTTATTACATCTGTTGTGAAGATAAATAATGTTGAGGGCATAATTGTAATTATGGTATGATGTATCTGTATGATATATTGTATGTGTTATCTCCATGCTACCATGTTGGTATTGGCGTAGGTGATCTCACCTCTTTGTATGCCTATTTTGTACTGTATTTATATTTGTAAAGATGTTGACCAAGGGATTGAACAAGAAGGCGAAGAGGAGCAGATTCCTGTGGAGGAAGCTGAGTTTTGATCAGATGGCAGCCCTTTGGGTACGTAAGACTATAGTTCAATGGCAGAGTTGGCGCTTGGAGGTTTAGTCCCAATGAGGAGGGACTAATTTATCAGGGACATCTGACGATGAACATGAGTAGGATTTTTCATGGAGATCCGTTCTTTTCTGTAACTATTTATGTACATGTTGAATTTTCACTATCAATTAGGCAGTAATGGGGTGGTAGGTTTCACATTCCAACGGAGATCAGTATAGTGTCATCTGCGCGGACACCTGTCCGTAGGACTTCGCGTCAAGTTGGATTCCTACCTACTAAGGAATCTGAGGAGGACCCGTCTGAGGGTTCTGCTGTCTAGTTATACTTGGACAAGTATGCTAGTTCTAGGTTAATGTCAAATACTTTTGAGAACTTGGTCTGTATATAAATAAATTTGACAGTACTTATGTAATATATATGATATAAATTATTTGTGATGATGTTGTAATATTTTTATTTTCTGCTAAGTTTATCTTATTGATGTTAAGAAATTTTACAACTCGTATTTACATTACAAATCATATATTATGGTAAAAAGGGTAATTTGGTAATTAAGTAACATAAATGTGATACCCTACGGTGGGTGCTACATAATGTGATAACAAGATCACTAGATGAATCATCGCGCCTTGATGGCCCCTAGACTCATTGTACGATCTGCACTATTCAATTCTAATTCACTCTTAGGCAACAAAAGTCATAACAACCACTGATTGTATAATGTTCAATGTATGATAAAAGACTAAATGCATACACAAGCCACTACGGGTCATAATCCATAAAAATGAGCTGCCTCCTGGCTAAACCATTTATTACCATTTTTGGGTCCAATACGTTGGCCTAACAAAATCCAACGCTGTTCAAAGTTCAATTGAATGAGTTATACGTAGGTATCCCTAACACGCTCAAAATCCAATTGAAGGAGCTATAAGTCATTTTCAAAAATGAATGTTTTTAAATCGTGTACACATTTTCTCAATCGCATAACCCAAAATCATCATTTCTGAATTGCGTAAAAAAAATATTTAAATGTTTTCTAAACGCGTAATTCAAAAATCCACGTTTTTGAAATGGGTAAGATTTTTCTACTATTTTTCACTGTATAAAATATTTCTTGACGTTTCTAAATTAAATTCCAAAACTTTCTAAGTTTAAAATATAATTTGGACCTTAAATCCAATTTCTCCCATTAAAAATTCCCTTACATAATATTTTCTGACGTTTTCCATAAAAACTGCATTATTCTTAATCTACTAAAAATTCCTTCTACTTCATTTACTAAAATCCTCTTAAATAAAATACTTTAAGTTCTAAATCACTTTCAAAATTGATTTCCAACAATATAAATAAAATTTACTTGATGTTCCACAACAAAACTTTGTCCATTGTCTTTCTTAAATAAAATACTTAAATCTCAACATCACCCTTTAAAACTCCTTTTCCATTTCTATTTCCCAAAAATCATTCATTGTCCAATAAGAATTATATGTTTCCATATTCATCTAAAAATCCTCAATTTAATCAAATTCCTTATCAATTAATATTTCAAAAATATCCTTTAAACTTATTTCCTCTCTTATGATAAAAAATCCATTCCTTTCCCAATAATAAAATCTTGTCCATTTCCTTTCCTTTGAACTAAAAATCAATCATTTTCCAATATTAAAACTCTATTCATTTCCTTCCTTAACTTGTAAAATCTTAATCCATATACTTATTATAAAATCAATTAAATCCATGATCAATAAAATATTTTCACTTGAAATACCCATTTTAGGTTAAAGGTCGTGAGTCTCAAGTGGTCTTTGGGACCAAAATCATTTCCTTTTCATGTGATTCACATATACAACATGAATCAATTATCTTAGTTCTATCATAACAATTTCATACATACAATGAACATCACAATAAACATCCAATAATCAATCACAACATCAACATCATACTATCAAAATCATTCATCATATATAGCTAATAAGCAACCATAATAAATATCATGCATACTATTAAACTATAAATCACATAAAGCAACCAAACACAAACAAGTAAATTTATACAATAAGTGAATAAATCCTCACATGAATTATTTTCACATCCACATACAATTCGTTCCTCACCACGATGGATGGTTGATGAGGTTAATCTCCCTCTTATCTTATTGTGATGCTTCCTAAGCTCCTTGCTTGTTCTCTTGAATTAATCCTTCACCACTAAGAGATTCTTGAAAACAAAACAAATACCAAAATATTAACATCTAAGGCATAATTAGGATGACCATGGATTCAAATCATAGCTTAGAACTTTGAATATAAGATTAGAAAAGAATATCAAGAACTTCACCCTTTATTCCAACTTAGATATTAGAAAAAGTGCTTGAAGATGGATGATTTGGAAGATGATCTCAACATAAAAGTTCCTTAGAATTGCATGGAGATTCAAGATCTATGATTGGTTTGAATTATAGAAGGTTGGAGAGTGTTTTAGCCACTTTGGCCGTGAGGTATAGAGAAGCGAAAAGATGAGAGTTTTGTATTTAGCTTTTGGTTTTCTTGATGGAATTGATGAAAAGATAACTAAGTCACAAACTTGGCCTCTACAAGAAAGCTTGGTCATGGCTTTCAAGAAAGAAAAGTGAGAGAGATTTTCATAAAAGTGAGAGAGTTTGGTGTATAGTTTTTGGCTTCTTGGATGGAGATGAAGAAAATATGACCAAGTGTAGAACTTTGGCCTTCAAGTGGTGTTTGGCCGTGGAACACCTTGAGAGAAAAGGGTGAGGGCTTTATGTAAAAGATGGAAATGAACCAAAGCCCTCCTATTTATAGAAGATGATAGGATAGCTTAAGATATTCTACAACTTAGATATTTGTTTGGTCAAAATATCTAACCAAGATATTTAATCAAAATATGTTACAAATATATTTATCCAAGATATTTCAAGCAAGATATTTATCCAGAAGATATTTTCAAGAAAGAGTATCCAACTTCTCTTCTACTTCCTCTTTGTTTAGCCACCAAGAAAGCCTCTCATTGGTCCACTTTTGTACAAGCCGTTATTATTGATTTTTCTTCAAAACTTACTAGGTAAGCAAGTTCTCCCATTAGTTAATCATCAAGGTTGTCATGATGACGAACGCCGAACTCAGTCAAAATTATAACCGAAGTTATTACCTAAGCTTGTAGCACAGTGACAACACCGGATCATCTCCACGAGGATTGTAGATGCAATTTAATCAAATCAAGTGAAAGTTAGCAAAGGGGGGTTTGACAGTTTAAGATCGCACTTAACAAAATTAAAGGAAGAAATAACAATTAAAGAGCAGTCAATTTAGAAACCTATCCAAGATTGGGTGGATTCAATCATAGACCCTTCATAGAACACTTGAAGTGCAATTAAATTGTTAATTTGGATCTAACCGAGATCTCTGCATCAAATCCAGAATTCATACTAGACGATCGTCTAGAATTTAATTAACAAGTGATAAACACAAATCCGCAATCACACCATTCATGAAGATCTATGTTAATTTCAAGTACCGAATTCAATTAACTTAGGCACAAAATCAAGAACCTAACCTTTTCAATTACTCGTGATTAATTTAGATCAATCAGTTCTAAGTTTCATCACAAATCTCAATCTTCATTTATGTGATTAGTTTAGATCAATCAGTTCTAAGTTTCATCACAAATCTCAATCTTAAACCAAGATCAAATCAGATCAACATAAATAGAATCACCATTCATGCATTCAAGATCAAGAAGAAGAAAAAAAGAAGAAAAAAGGAATTCAATTACAAATCAAATACAATACATAACCAAGGTCTCAAGAATCCAAACCACAATCTCTTCAAGAGTTCTAAATTGACCAAAGTAGCTTAGCCCTCCATTACCATGAAGGGAAGCATCAAAATATACAAAAGCTATGAGAAACTATGAAGAAACAAGAAGAAACTATGAGAGAAATGAAGGAGAATACAACTTCTTATTCATGATAACCAATGGTGCCTTTTATAGAAGTCTAGGGTAACAAAATGACAAAGGGGAATGGGTGGATGAGTGGGGTGGTTGAGTGAAGTGCTTGAGTGGGGTGGTTGAGTGGGTTGGTTGAGTGGATGAGTGAGTGGATTAGTGGATGAGTGGATTAGTGGATGGATGAGTGGGTGGTTGAGGACGAAAATTTCTTATCTGACTTGGAAGCCAAAAACGACTAACTATACTTCAGATCCATGAAAAGTACTCTTCATAAAAGTTGTAGATCTTTGCCTTGGCTATAACATGCATATCTGGATCGTCCAATTTGGTTTCCTACAGCCTAAGATATGACCCAAATACCGCAGGTTACTCAAACCCAACTTCAGCACCTCTGTTCCAACTTGCAAGCTCAAACTGACCCATTAGACTTCATTTTTTCAAAAAGTGTTCTTCATGAAAGTTGTTTATTTGGATCTTAACTATCAACTATCGAAATTTCAGCCCATCTACATTATTACAGCTTGAGATATGATTTTATGAGTGCACACTGTTCGGATTCTAGTGACAGAACCCGTATTCTGACTTCCATGTAAACTTAGGTCCCTTAGACATCTGTTTCGGACTTCGAGCTCTTCATCAAAGTTGTAGAGCTTCCTCCTAGCTTTCCTACAAGGTAAAATTCATGATTATCAGATATCAGGAACTCAAGTTATGGCCAAAATACAGAAACAGTGTCAAGTCTCAATAATGCTGAAAATATTCAATTAGGACCAATTTGAGCTTAAACTCACAAAATCATACCAAACTCAGTCAATTAAGAATATGGAGAGTGTAAATGACTAAACATAAGGGTTTCTTAATGAATAAAATATGTGATTATCATATGATTAGCTTCTAAGATATTTTTTAAAATACTTTACCCAATCGATAATAATTACTGCTTATAAAGTCAGTGTCTATTGTCCAATGGATAATAAAATATATCTAGATTTTTCTCTTGTTCTAGTTAGGTAGCAACTACTGTTGATCATTTTTTCACTGATTACCCTTGATGAGTCACAAAGTGAGTCATCAATGAGAAGTTTCTAGAACAGATGAGTCAGCATGATGAGTTATAGCGCTGAGTCACCAGCTGAGTCATCAAAAGAACCTTCTAGAATGTGTGACTCACTGTGGCAAGTCACAGGGTGAGTCAGCGTTCTACATCCTTCCAGAATGTGATGAGTCACCATTCTAGAACATAGCGAGTCATCGCTTCTACAAGCTTCCAAAACATGCTAAGTCACAGGTGCTGAGGTTTCACGCAAGGTGTCTAGCTTCTATTGGTCCTCTACGATGAGTCACAGCTGCAATCGTTGACTAGCTCCTCATTGGTCCACACCTAAAGCAAGTACTCAAGTACTTGATGACTAGGCGCATGACTAGGCTCTTTCTAGAATCTTCTAGAATAGTCTAGAACATGTGAGTCACCAAACGATGAGTCATCGTCTAGAACATTCTAGAGTGGGTAACTAAATTTGTATCTAGAATCATCCATTAGATATTTTTCTAGAAACTATTATCCAATGGATAATAAATTATACCCCGATTTTATTTTGTCAGATAAAATCGTAGAAAAACAAAACTTCAAAAATTGATTCCGATTTCGAGTTTAGTAAGCTCCCCCGTTCCCGAATCAACAATATAAAATTTTTTGACTCCGAAATATTTTTTATTTTTCTGAGACCGCCTCTGGCCCACACACAGGCCAAAATGTCATAAATATATTAAATATTCAAAATTTTACAAAATATAAAAAATATAATAAAATATTCAAAATATTTCAAATATATTAAAATATTCAAAATTCTAAAATATAATAAAATATTCAAAATATCTTAAAATATCTAAAATATATTAAAATATTCAAAATATCTAAAATATCACAAAAATTCACAAAAATCATAAAAATTATATATATTCAGAAAAAATGAAATTCGGAGTGTTACACCCCCCATTTCTCTCTTCTCCTTCATTTCTTTCTCTCCATCACAAAGAACATAGCACAAGGCAGTATTGGAGTCTATATTTCAAGCCTTCGCATGAGCTATCTAGGAGCTTTGTCCTAACCCGGGCTTGAAGGCAAAAGTTATCCTCACAACTTCCTCTTCATTTTGCACTGAATAGATTTCCATTTGGAGCAACCTCATCTTTCTCTTCCTCCTCTTCACCTTGCTATTTTGGGCATCCAAGTAGGGGTCCTTGATTCTTTTCTTCTTCTTCATCCTTTACTTGCCTGCTTGAGTCATTTGCATATAGATTTTGACTTGAAATTGCATGAGGTGATGAAGCCCTAAGTTTCAATTTCCATGGCTAGTTGGAGTTTGCTTGGTTTGTTAATCATTTGAGCATGAGAATATGATTACTTGCTTGATTTTGAGTGTGATTTCGTGTTTGCATATTGGATTGGAATGAAAATTATGGCTTTGAGCTTTAAGGGTTGTCTCGGGTTCTTAGGGATTGAGAGTGTAATCCAATTTGTTTATTGATTGCTTATGGAATTGTTGAATTATGGCTTGTTGTGAATCTAGTTATGTGATTGCATGTTGCTAATTGGTTGGAGTTCTTCCCCTTGGCCAAATACATGTCATGAGCTCAAGCGAGGGAATTGAGTTGAAATTGTATTCTTGTTGGTCCTCGATGATTACATGTTAGTTGAGTTGAAAATGCATGGAATTGCATATAAAAATTGAAATTGGAGTTCATTTGGTGAACATGGTATTTTAGGTTCCATAGGATAATTTGTACTAGGTTAGTTTGCAATGCTAACTTTATTTGAAATGGACCATAATCAACCTAAGGTTAGTTTAATTGAGTAATTAGACATGAATGGAAAATTAGTTTGATGAATTTTAACCCTTGTAGGTCTCGGCTAAACAGAGTTAGAAGGCTTAGGAAATGGTGTGGAACCAATTGGTAGTAATTTAGACTTAGTTTTGGCTTAGGGATAACAATTAGAGATTAATTGGATTTTTGGTTGATGTATAGTAAGCTTAGAAGGTTGGTGCAACACCTTGGATAAGTTAAATTAAGAGGATTTGATTAATAAATATTTAGTTGATAATAAAAATGATTAATTAAGGTGAATATAGGTTAAGGCAAAGTCATTTGACTAAGTTAATGAGGCTTGGGAGGCTAAGTTGATGAGATAGTTTATCTGTGTGATGAGATGACTATTAAATCAATAAGTTAATTGTTGGCTTGCTGAGCTGACTCATGATAGTCGATGTGAATAATATGTTATTATGATATCTGTGGATATATGTTGCTCATAATGACTGCATAACTTGAATCATTGACATTTTGGCACCATGGCATAGATTAGAATCATGCATGGAATGGCATTAATATGCTTTTGAAAATTGTTGAATTGAGCCAGAAAAATAAAGAATGGACTAGTATTGTGAAAAATCCTTCAATGCTCAAATTGTTACCCAAGTGGCTTCAGTACTCAAGAGGGGGGGGTGAATTGAGTAATTAGAAATTTTTCGCAAAAGCCTTAAACAAATAAATTATACTGAATTTAATTATTAAAAGTCGTGAATGAGATGAACATAAGAAGAACAGATAATAATTAAATTGCAAGAATAAATAAAGTGCATAAAGATAAAGAGAAAGGGTAGAAAAGCGAGGCACGATATTTATCCCGTTCGACCACCAACCACTTGTGGCCTACGTCCAGTCCCAAAACACGGTTCGAGATTTTTTCACTATTCAACACAAGCTTAAAACAGTGCTTGCAACCTTTACATAACAGAGGATACCTCACCCTATTTACTAGAGGGATACCTCACCCCTTTGAAGGATACCTCACCTTCTTTACACCAAGGGATACCTCACCCTTTTACTAGAGGGATACCTCACCCTCACAAATTCACTAAGGGATACCTCACCCTTTTACGAAAGCGGAGAATAGATGAAAAATAAACTCTCACTTAGAGCGTATATTACAACTTGAAGTACTAATGAGCTCTCTAAAGGATATCTCAAGGTTTTGGCAAAGAGAGCACGAGAAAAGAGAAAATAATGTAAAACTCGTTTTCAAAGTGGTTGGGGATTTTCGGAAAGAGACCCAAGGTCTGTATTTATAGAGCAAAGAAAGCAACTAGCCGTTGGGTGCCAATTAAGAAGCCATTAAAAGCAAATATGGCCGTTCTTTGCCATTTTGAACGTTTCGTGAAAACCATTTACGAAGAACGGTATTCGAATACCTTATGAGGTATTCGAATGCCTCTTGCCAAAACTCTTTTAAAAAAAAAGCGATTAAGGCTGGATTATTCGAATACCGATTCACGGGTATTCGAATGCCTCATTTAAAACGGTTCATTATCGAAACTAGGGTATTCGAATACCATATGGGGTATTCGAATGCCTCTGTTTTGGCACGAAAATATCAGTTTGAAACAGGTTATTCGAATACCATAGATGGGTATTCGAATACCACTTTGAAAAACAGAAAACGTGTAAGCTTGAAAAACACTCTATTCGAATACCTATCAGGGTATTCGAATACCTCTGTTATAAAACCAGTTTTAAGTGCTTTCAAATGACCAGAAAATGGTTGTTTAATTTTGGAAAAATAATTTTGAAAACATTTCTTTGCAATGCCAATTAATGAGATATCCAATGAGGCTTTTACAAGGATCCTAAGTCCTAAAGCTTATTCTTGAAGATCTTGGACTTGGTCTTCTCATCATCTTCATGTTTGTCTTCACGTTTGTTATCATCAAAACTATTGCTCATGATAGCTAGCCAATTACATTCTCCCCCTTTTTGATGATGACAAACTAACATTTGAGAAAAGCATTAGTTCATATAAATTGGAATTCACAAAGTTAGTTTAGAGATACTTACTCCCCTCTTTTTCATAAGAGGTGATTTTCATCGATATGAGCTATGCACTGACTTCCCTTACTTTTGGAATTCAATTTCTATTTTTGTTTTGACTTGTTTTCTTGACTTTTCTCAAACAAAGACATTTAAACTTGTTCTCCCCCTTTTGTACATTTGATACCATTCTCCCCCTTTTGTCATGATCAAAAAGATGGGGCAAGTATTTTTCTCTCCCATTTTATCATATTAAAACAATATATGCATGTCCTCAAGTTGAATGAGTTTTGTCCATTTAAATTTGTGCTTGAGGTAGTGTTCTCCCTACAACAAAATTCAGAGTGCTTTCATTGGTATCCATTAATGTTGGATCCATAGGGGTTAGTCAAACTCATAAGCCAATAAGCATTTAAAATAATGAGGCAAAAGCAGCAAATGATTCTCAAGGGCAAAAATATATTTATCGATTAATTTGGCCAAGAAATCACTTGTTTGATATCATTTGTTATCATTTGTTATTATGTTCATACCACTTTGATATCACTTGTTGTCAAAATGTAAAGCATTTACCACTTGTTTGATATCACTTGTCAAGATGTTCTAAGCATTTACTACTTGTTAACAAATTCTTATAAATCTGACATATGTCAATAAAAACA
The DNA here is from genome assembly GCA_029884605.1 of Ormosia emarginata. Classification (NCBI taxonomy): domain Eukaryota; kingdom Viridiplantae; phylum Streptophyta; class Magnoliopsida; order Fabales; family Fabaceae; genus Ormosia; species Ormosia emarginata. The sequence goes on along the minus strand of JAQQTP010000042.1, from coordinate 3,055,591 downwards.
TAGATATTAAATATTTCATATACCACTTATTGCACTTGTTCGTATATCAAAACAATAGCCAATTACATTGAGCATATTTTAAAAAAAATAAAAAAAAGAGCAAGAACAAGCCAAGAAATATGCATTTAAGAACATCATGTAATTTTCATATAAGGCAAAAATGAAGGCTTGATGAAATAAGATTAAAGCATGTTAAATGAGGGCTTGATGAAATAAGATTAATTGCATATGCAAGAAAAAAGAAGAGAGAAACGAAACAGAGATCACGATGAACAACTTGCTTTCAGCCTTGTGGTATTCGAATACCTCTTGTCGTATTCGAATACCTACCACAATATATAAACTCCAGAAGGAGCAAGTATTCGAATGCCTTGGAAGGTATTCGAATACTCCAGAAAGCATGTGAGAAATACTTGATGTGATAGTTATCTGGTTATTCGAATAGCTATATAGTTATTCGAATACTCTAGCTTTATAAAGGCATAAATTGATGTACTGATGTATGGTATTCGAATACCATGGGAGGGTATTCGAATAGACCTATCAGAAAAACATGGATTTTCACGTACAGATGCAATGATATTCGAATACCACAGGGAGGTATTCGAATAACTCAAACATAAAAACATATAATTCACGTCCAGAAGGTATATTTGAGATATGAAAACTTACCTTTTGATGGAAATACAAAGAAGATACCGTAAGAGAGCTTGCCTTATTATTTGCCATTATTTTCTTATCTGTTCCAGTGATTAAGAGCTTATTTCATAGTTGCAACTTCAAGCTTCATGAAAAGAAGGAAGAGAGCTTAAAGTTATTTCCGGTCTTGTGCTCGCAGTAGCCACTTTCAAAAATGCCGAAGTCAGTTCTAGGCTTTTGAGCACACCTGCAACACAATTTAATTTTTTGTTTTTGGTACCCAAATTTTCTTGGGTCCTTGAGTGTCAGTTTTGGGCAATGTACCCTTTGGAACCCAAACCATTTTTATCCCAATTTTTGTGTTAACATTCTTTCTTGCATTGCATGTTGAAGCATTATGACCCTTCTTCCCACAATAAAAACATTTAACAAATGGGCTACATGAGATGCTAGAATTAACAAAGAAATTTTTATAGGATTTGTGTTGATTATTCGGGTTATATCCTATTCCAGCTTTTTGAAAAACAACCCTTTGTTTTCCTAATAAAATATTTAAATTATCTCCTCCACATGTGAATTTGGCAAGGGTGTTCTTTAAATCTTCAATTTCTTTTTCAAGCAAATGACATGAAGAACAAGATAAAGAAGTAGAAGCATATGAAGAATGAGATGTGCATGCATCAATCAATCCTAATGTCTCATTTTCAATTTTTAATTCTTCAATCTCTTTGTTTAAAATTAGAATTTGATTTTCCAAAGAAGAGATAGTTTTCTTAGAAGAAGAAATTTGTTTTGTGAGTTTTAAAGTTTCGTCATGCAATTCTTCAAAGGCATCTTGTAACTCATCATAAGAAGGAGATACATCAGAATTTACCTCGTTGTCGCTTTCTTCTTCTTCTTCTTCTTCTCCTTTCGCCATAAAACATAGATGGGCTTCTTCACTATCTGAGCTATCAGTGGAGTCCATATCGTTGTCATCCCATGCTATGTAGACTCTTCTTTCTTTAGAGGGTTTCTTTTCAACTTTCTTTGGGGGAAATGGCGATCTTCTTTGAGTTCTCTTTTTCTTTAGGAACTTACCAAATTTTCTTACCAGAAGATTGAGATTTTGATCATTTAGCTCAATGTTGTCCACGTCATCTCCATCGTCTTCTTCTTCATTATTGATAGTGGAGGTGGTGGCTTTAAGCGCTATCCTCTTTTTCTTTTTATCGTTTTTTTCACTTTGACTTAGTCTGTTTAGTTCCAATTCGTGCTCATGAAGTTTTCCAAAAAGAGTTGCTAATGACATAGTTGTTAGATCCCTTGATTCTGAAATTGTTTTTACTTGGTTGCCAAATCTGCTAAGACATCTCAACACTTTGTTAATCAAATCTTCGTTAGTAAAATTCTTTCCTAATGATGCAAGATGATTAACAATGTGGGTGAACCTCTTTTGCATTTCTTGAATGCTTTCTCCTTGGTTCATTGTAAATAATTCATATTCACGAGTTAGAGAATTGATTCTCGACCTCTTAACTTCACTAGTACCCTCATGGGTAACTTGTAAAGTGTCCCACATTTCTTTAGCGAGTTTTGCAATTTGAAATTCTAAAAAATTCATCATGTCCCAAAGTGAGGTAATGATGTTTTTGGCTACTAAGTTATTTTGAACTTTTCTTTTATCATCTTTAGACCAATCACTTCTAGGTGTCTCGGTTTTACACCATTGACAACGCGTGTAGGTATAAATGCGCCATTTTCGAAACTGACATCCCACACGTCTAGATCAATAGCCTCGATAAAGATTTTCATTCTTTCCTTCCAATATGCATAACCATCCCCATTGAAAAAGGGTGGCCGATTTATGGAAGTTGCTTCTGATAAAATATTTGATGAAGCCATATACTCTTGAAGCGGCTAAGCTCTTTATACAAGAGTCTAGCTCGATACCACTTGTTACCCAAGTGGCTTCATCTTCAAGAGGGGGTGAATTGAGTAATTAGAAATTTTTCGCAAAAGCCTTAAACAAATAAATTATACTTGAATTTAATTATTAAAAGTCGTGAATGAGATGAACATAAGAAGAAAGAGATAATAATTAAATTGCAAGAATAAATAAAGTGCATAAAGATAAAGAGAAAGGGTAGAAAAGCGAGGCACGATATTTATCTGGTTCGACCACCAACCACTTGTGGCCTACGTCCAGTCCCAGAAACACAGTTCGAGATTTTTTCACTATTCAACACAAGCTTAAAACAGTGCTTGCAACCTTTACATAACAGGATACCTCACCCTATTTATTTACTAGAGGGATACCTCACCCCTTTGAAGGATACCTCACCTTCTTTACACCAAGGGATACCTCACCCTTTTACTAGAGGGATACCTCACCCTCACAAATTCACTAAGGGATACCTCACCCTTTTACAGAAGCAGAGAATAGATGAAAAATAAACTCTCACTTAGAGCAGATATTACAACTTGAAGTGCTAATGAGCTCTCTAAAGGATATCTCAAGGTTTTGGCAAAGAGAGCACAGAAAAGAGAGAAAATAATGTAAAACTCGTTTTCAGCCAAGCAAAAATAATTCAAGTGGTTGGGGATTTTCAGAAGAGACCCAAGGTCTGTATTTATAGAGCAAAGAAAGCAACTAGCCGTTGGGTGCCAATTAAGAAGCCATTAAAAGCAAATATGGCCGTTGCTGCCATTTTTGAACGTTTCGTGAAAACCATTTCTGAAGAACGGTATTCGAATACCTTATGAGGTATTCGAATGCCTCTTGCCAAAACTCTTTTAAAAAAATGATTAAGGCTGGATTATTCGAATACCAGTTACGGGTATTCGAATGCCTCATTTAAAACGTTCATTCTCAACTAGGGTATTCGAATACCATATGGGCTATTCGAATGCCTCTGCATTTTAACACAGAGAAATATCGGTTTAAAGCAGGTTATTCGAATACCATAGATGGGTATTCGAATACCACTTTGAAAAACGAAAACGTGTAAGCTTGAAAAACACTCTATTCGAATACCTATCAGGGTATTCGAATACCTCTGTTATAAAACCAGTTTTAAGTGCTTTCAAATGACCAGAAAATGGTTGTTTAATTTTGGAAAAACAATTTTGAAAACATTTCTTTGCAATGCCAATTAATGAGATATCCAATGAGGCTTTTACAAGGATCCTAAGTCCTAAAGCTTATTCTTGAAGATCTTGGACTTGGTCTTCTCATCATCTTCATGTTTGTCTTCACGTTTGTTATCATCAAAACTATTGCTCATGATAGCTAGCCAATTACACAAATGAAAAAAAAATGGCACATTGATGTGGATATGATCCTCCCATGCACAAAGGTAATCCTATGAGCAATTCCTCACTACGGGTGTAATATCCTCTATAATATGTTAGTCTTGTATATGGTTACGCAGGCAGCATATTACTTGCTTAACATACTTGTTTAATTTTGTGACAAACTGAGTTAATTTAAGCATTTTGTTGCAACTCAAAATGCGAAAAATAGCTTAAAATGACTCAAATAATGGTATAAGTTGCTTAGTTGAGGGAAACATATATGGATAGTTTGTTTCTAGGTCAAAATGAATTAAGTAAGATGTAATTAAAGTTTTAAGAGAATCAGAGTTAGTTTATTAATTTTAAGAATACTAGTTGTGTGGTTTAATGCCGAATTGACTAGTAGCAAATATAGAAAATCATGAAAATGATTAAACAAGATTTTTTATGAATCTTAGGATTTATTTTAAAGTTGTTGGAAGTTAGAAAACTTGATTTAGCTAAATCTAAGTATTCTTAGCAGATCAGGAAGTAATAGTGTTAAACTTAAGTGAAATGAGTTATGAAACGACAACCCCCTTTATTTGACTTAAGCTTCATGATAATTCACTTCACTCTTTTCTTACTCACCAAATAGCAAGCATAGTAGCAAGTCAAGGAGAAAACTAAAGAAAAAAAAGAGGAAGAAGAGAAAAGGAAGGCTAAAAGGAAGACTAAGGTTTAAGGTCATCCAAAGTTTGAAGCTCCACCTCAGGTACTAAGGTAGGGGATTAGAGTCTTTTACAACCTCGTTTCTCCATTTTCACCATTGATGCATAAATGATGCATAATAGGTCAAATTGGGTTTTAGTGGTGTTTAGAATGTTTTTCTTGCTTGAATGTGTTTCAATGGTTATTTATGACTTATTCATAATATGAGTTTAAGTTAGAAACTTAGAACTTCTCATTTGGACCTTTGATGCACAAAGTGGGGAAATAGGTTTTTGATGAGTGACTTTGGTCTTGAATCCAAAGTTAGTGGTTTAAGTTGGTGATTGATGATTTTTATGTGTTAATGAACTGGTTAGGGACTTAAAATCACCTAGAAACGATTTTGGAATGGCTAAATCTCATCAAATGCTCTAATGAAACAATACACGATGTTGTTTTCTACAAAATTCTATAGAAAAACCCCTCATGTCACGGCGTGACTGAGAACCACGAGCGCCTAGGCTCTGGTTGTCGAGCGCCCAGCGCCTAGAGACTTTCAGTGCATTGTTGATCAGTCAGCACTTAAGCGCCCACTGTTGAACTCCTGAGCGTGCGTCCAGTGCCCAAGCGCTGGAAGACTAGCGCCTAAGTGCCAGTCATAAAGCAGAACAAAGTAGAAACGGGTGCCTGGGTGCCTAAGGGTCCAATGCTCAGTGCTTAAGTGCCCATTGGGCAGAAAAATGAATTTTGATTCTATTACTTGAAAAGTTGGATTTTTATGTAATGAAATGATATTGTATGTTATTTTAGATGAAAATAAGTATGAGTAAATTAATGAAAAGTGTGATTATGCTTAAGATTTTAGTTAAAGTGATATATTGCGATGCATTAATGCTGAATTGATAAGAAACACCCTTAAATGCCTACTATTATATGTTGATGAAAAGTAAGGCTTTGAGCTATGTTATGATATGATAATGAGAAATATCATAATGTACAATTGGATGAAGCATTATAATAAGATTATGTATCTTGTAAGAAATGTTGAAATGATATATTGTTTGATAAAAAGAATTAGTTTACCATTTAAGTATGGTTATTGAATGAAATTGATCAATTGTGAAACAATGAATATACCTTGTATGGTATGAATGATGTTGATAATCATAATTTTGGAAGTAATATAAAAGGAAGGGTAAAGGTAGATTGAGGTTGAGTGGATCCCTCTCTACAAGCATTTAATGTAATGCATAAATGAAAAGTTGATGATTATGGTTTGCTTTCCTATTATGCAATGAAAAATATGATTAAGTAAAAGTTAAAGAAGGAAAGGTTTTTAATATTATGCATGTTTTGTTTTCAAACTTATTATTTAGTATTTTCATGAATTGTAAATTTATGCTTGAACAAAAGAGCTACAAGTAGCTTGGACAAAAGGGCTCCCAGTGAGTTAAAAATGTTTGGTAGTGCAAGGAGCAAAAAGGTGTCTTGCCTACCCAGAAAATAATACTAGGAACAAAATGGCTTTCTGGAACAAAAGGGATTACTGGAAAGATTCAAATAACATGTGTTTTCTAAAATAAAACCTTTTTAAAGAATCATTACATGTGCTTACTTTAGGATTCTCATTAGGCATAATCATATATTACCATACGTTGCATAAAAATTGATAATTGTATGGACAATTGTCTTGTTTTTATTAAATGTGAAGATTAAGGATAAAAGATGGTTAGAAAAGGTTGAGATTAGTTTCTAAAATAAGTTTAGTGTTGTTCCTAATATGATGATAAATGTTTAAAGTATATGTTACTCAAATTGATTGTTATGTAATAAATAAGTTATTTTGTAATTGAATGAACTGTCTATTTTGGAAACAGAAAGGACTGAGTTTTGGCTTATGCCGCCTTTCCAAATGATTAAGTACATTTTGGTTTTTACCCCAAAGCAGCTAGATTTACCATGATGTCACAATTTAAAATTTTACTAATGAGAATTATTAATTCTCACCCCAGTCTTTTTATGTTTTTCATGATAAATCTTGAGGAAGACCAAAGCAAGTGCAAGCGAGGCGATGAAGATTTAGTTAAGTTGTTAATGTAATAATTTTGGTTATGTAATTACATTAATGGTTATGTAATTAAATTATTATGATTAGCTCTTTGTATAAGTTGTACTCTTAGACATATCAAATAGATTTCTAGTAAAGAGCAAGTTTCTTGAGGTGTAAAATGCCTTGCTCTCTTACTTCTATAAAGGCTCTATATATTTATTCGTTAAATAGATATTGAATAGATTATAAATTACACTTAAGTTAGAAAATGGCACACTAATTCTGTTTACTTAGTATAGTAAGGTATGCTACAATATTTAGGATTATAATGTTACACAGGAAGCCACAAGAACTCTGATGTCATGGGAAGTCTTCAAAACAACTTTTCTGGAGAATTACTTTCCTCAAACTCTACATAATGATAAAGAAGTGGAGTTTATGTGTTTGGAACAAGGGAGCTTGTCAGTGGGCCAATATGTGGCAAAGTTCGATGAGTTATTGAAGTTCTCTTTGCATTTTTGTTATCATTTGGATGAGAATTGGCGATGTCTGAAGTTCGAAACTGATATGACAAGTGAGATTAAAAGCATGGTAAGGAAAATGGAGATTAGGGATTTTCCTTCTCTGGTTAACAAATGTAGAATTGTGGAGTCAAGTGTTCATAGGCCTCAACTTGAGGAAAAGGTACAAGACTTGCAGAAGAGGAAGCAAGATGATGGCAAGGATAAACAAGGTGCTTCTAAAGCAAGCAATCCTAAAGGAAAAGGTAGGCAGGGATCTAAGGTACCTCAATGCACAAAGTGTGGTAAGACACATAGAGGTAAAACATATTTGGCAGGCCAGTCTGTGTGTTACACTTGTGAACAGGTAGGACACTTTTCTAGGGATTGTCCTTTGAAAAAGGGATATGCGCCTACCCTAAAGCCGCTAGCTAAGGGACGAGTTTATACTCTGATCAGAAAGGAGGTGGCCTAGTCTTTTGACCTTATCCAAGGTAAAGATATAATTCGTAATCATCTTTTACATATCATGTATGATTCAAGAGCATCCCACTCCTTTGTTTCTTATGATTGGGTAAGGATGTTGGATTTGCCTTTGTCAGGGTTACCATTTGACTTATCTGTTTCCACCCTTATCGATAAACCAGTCATAACTTCCAAAGTATGTCTTGACTGTTGTATAAGAATTGAGGATAAAGTCTTCTTTGTAAATCTTATTTGTTTACCTCTTAAGGACATAGATGTCATCCTTGGTATGAATTGGTTGTCATCCAATTATGTGGTCTTAAATTGCTCATATAAGACTTTAGTTTTTGTGTCTAATATTCCTACCGGAGTTGTTTCTTTAGAGTCTGCCTATCTCAATTCTAATCAGGTTATTTATTGTTTGGTAGAAAGAGCTCTAGGATATATTCTTCTTTTCTCCCTAGATGTAAAGGTTGAGAAGAACCTAGACAAAATACTTGTCGTGAGGGAATACCCTGAGGTATTTCCAAGTGATGTAGCAGAGTTGCCACCGGAGAGAGAAATAGAGTTTTTTATAGATCTAGTGCCGAGTATTGGACCTATATCTATAGCACCCTATAGGATGGCATCGCTTGAGTTAGCAAAACTAAAGAAACAAATAGGATTTGTTGGACAAGAAATTCATTAGGCCTAGTGTTTCTCCGTGGGGAGCACTAGTGTTGCTAGTGAAGAAAAAAGATGGTACCATGAGGTTATATGTTGATTATAGATAGTTAAACAAGGTAACCATCAAAAACAAGTATCCATTGCCTAAAATAGATGATCTGATGGATTTATTAAGAGGAGCTTTAGTGTTTTTCAATATTGATCTAAGATTTGGATATCATGAAATTCGGGTTAAGAGAGAGGATATCTCTAAGACCATTTTTAGAACTAGGTATGGACATTATGAGTATCTTGTGATGTCTTTTGGGTTGATGAATGCTCCAGCAATGTTTATGGATTATATGAATAGAGTTTTTAGACCCTGTCTAGACAAGTTTATTGTTGTGTTTATTGATGACATCTTTATCTATTCTAAGACAAAGGAAGAACATAAGCAACATATTAGGATAGTTTTAGATATCCTTAAAGAAAGAAAGTTGTTTGCCAAATTGTCCAAGTGTGAATTTTGGCTAACATAAGTTCAATTTTTGGGTCATGTTATTTTTAAAGGAGGAATCTCAGTAGACCCTAATAAAGTAGAAGCAGTGTTACAGTGGGAGAGACCTACCATTATGGCCGAGATTAGAAGCTTTATAGGTCTAGCTAGGTATTACAGAAGTTCATCAAGGGTTTTTCTCAGTTAGCACTACCATTGACTAGGTCGACTAAGAAAGGTAGTACTTTTGATTGGACTCAAGAATGTGAGAATAGCTTCCAAGAGTTAAAGAAGAGGTTGACCACTACGCTAGTGTTGGTGATTCCAAATCCCCATGAGGACTTTGAAGTATACTGTGATGCTTCAAAAATGGGTCTAGGGTGTATTCTGATGCAGAATAGGAGAGTAGTTGCCTATACATCAAGGCAATTAAGGCTACATGAAGAGAACTACCCTACGCAAGATTTGGAATTGGCAACTATAGTGTTTGCCTTAAAGATTTTGAGACATTATCTCTATGGGGTTCAGTTTGAGGTGTTCAGTGACCATAAGAGTTTAAAGTACTTGATCGATTAGAAGGAGATGAACATGAGACAAAGAAGATGGATGGAATTCTTAAAAGATTATGACTTTGAATTAAAGTATCATCAAGGTAAAGCTAATATAGTGGCTGATGCACTCAGTAGGAAATCCTACATGTGTCCCTAATGATGGTCCAAGAGAGTGAACTTCTCGAGAGTTTTAGGTGTAACACTCCAAATTTTATTTTTATGAATATATATGATTTTTATAATTTTTATGATTTTTGTGAATTTTTGTGATATTTTAGATATTTTGAATATTTTAATATATTTTAGAAATTTTAAGATATTATGAATTCTTTATTATATTTTAGATATTTCGAGATATTTTGAATATTTTAATATTTTTGAGATATATTGAGATATTTTGAATATTTAATTATATTTTTGATATTTTAGAATATTTTGAATATTTAATATATTTTTTATATTTTGGGTTTGTGTGTGGGCTCGGGGAGGACCCGAAAAAATAAAAAAAATTTAGAGCCGTAAAATTGTGTACTGTTGATTCGAGGATGGAGGATCTTACTAAACCCGAAACCGGAAACAGTTTTTGAAGTTTTGTTTTTCTACGATTTTATCTGACAAAATAAAATTGGGGTATATTTTATTATCCAATGGATAATAACTTTCGAAAAAATATCTAGTGGATGATTCTAGACGCAAGTCTAGTCACTCACTCTAGAATGTTCTAGATGATGACTCATCGTTTGGTGACTCACCTAGGTGACTAGCCTTGTGACTCACATATTCTAGACTATTCTAGAAGATTCTAGAAAATGCCTAGTCACACGCCTAGTCATCAAGTACTTGAGTACTTGCTTTATGTGTGGACCAATGAGGAGCTAGTCAACGATTACGGCTGTGACTCATCGCGGAAGACCAATAGAAGCTGGACACCTTGTGTGACACCTCAGCACATGTGACTCAGCACGTTCTGGAAGCTTATAGAAGCGATGACTCGCTATGTTCTAGAATGGTGACTCGCCATATTCTAGAAGGATGTAGAACGCTGACTTACCCTGAGACTCGCCACAGTGAGTCACATGTTCTAGAAGGTTTAATTAGTGACTCAGCGCTACGACTCACTATGCTGACTCACCTGTTCTAGAAATCTCCATAATGACTCACCATGCTGACTCATCATAGTGAGTCGCACGTTCTAGAAGTTTCTCTCTGATGACTCGCTATGTGACTCAGCATAGGACTCAAGGCTAAAGGAAGGTTCTAGGAGGCTCTAAAAATATCATGCTGGAAAATATCTTGGAGCTCATCATGAGAAATCATTACAACCTTTATGACGAACCAATAAGAGAGTGTAGCTTGCTTGCTAAGTTATGAAAAAGTCAAACGATGGTGGCTTGCTTTTGGGTGGACCAATGAGAGGCTATCTTGATGGCTAAGCAAGGAGGAAGTAGAAGAGAAGTTAGATACTCTTTCTTGAAAATATCTTCTTGATAAATATTTCCTTGATAAATATCTTGCTTGAAATATCTTGGATAAATATCTTTGTAAGATATTTTGATTAAATATCTTGGTAGATATTTTGATTAAATATCTTGGTAGATATTTTGATTAAATATCTTGGTAGATATTTTGATTAAATATCTTGGTTAGATATTTTTAGTTAGATATTTTGCTTTGATGAAAATATATTAATCAAAATATCATAAGCTATCCTATCATTTTCTATAAATAGGAGAGCTTTGGTTCATTTCCATCTTTTGCATAGAGTTCTCATCCTTTTCTTTCCTTGTGTTCCATGGCCAAGCATTACTTGAAGGCCAAAATTCTACACTTGGTCATCTTTTCTTCATCTCCATCCAAGAAGCTAAAAAATATACATCAAACTCTCTCACTTTTATGAAAATTTTATCACCCTTTCTCTTCACTAAATCCACGGCCAAGACACCTTGGGAGATCAAATTCTACACTTGGTTCATCTTTTTCCCAATTTCACCAAGAACTAAGAGAACCAAATACAAAAACTCTCACATTTTCTCTTTGGAGAAGCTCACGGCCAAGGCCAAGAAAAACATCTTCTAATCTTCTATAATTTTAATCAACCATAGATCTTGAATCTTCATGCAATTCTAAGGAACTTTCATGTTGGGACTTTCTTCCAAATCATTCATCTTCAAGCACTTTTCAAAGATTTAAGTTTGAAGGCTTTAGGTGAAGTTCTTGATATTCTTTTATAATCTTATATTCAAACTTCTAAACCATGATTTGAATCCATGGTCATCCTAGTTATACCTTAGATGTTAATATTTTGGCATTTGTTTTGTTTTCAAGAATCTCTTAGTGGTGGGAGGGCATTTCTCTGCTGTGTTGAAATACTTAGGCTCGTTGGGGTACTTCGCCAATGTCGCACCTTGAAGTAGGGGCGTGATGTGATTTCTCTTTTTCTCTCGAAGAGTTTGCATAGCTTCCATGGCTGCTTTTTGTCCTTGGGGTTTCTTGGCTAAGGCAGCAGCCCTTTCCTCTAACTCCCCTCCTACTTTCTCTAATCAAGATGCATTGTTGAACGTCCGTGTTCCTTCTACAACAACCGTTTCTCATGTTTCTCAGAGGACCTTTGCGCAGGCTTTATCCAATGCATGTGATATTCCTATTAGTCAATTGCCAACTCCTTGCGTTAAGGGTGACGCTATTGCTATTAAAATTCCAGAAGAGGAATATAAAGCAGGTGTTGAGAGTTGCAAGAATCATCTCCACGGTAGACTGATTTTGGTAAAGGGAGACAAACCTTACAAGATAGATGATTTGCGTTGCAAGCTTTTGAATCTGTGGAAGCCAGTGAAGAACTGGAAGATGATTCCTATTGGTAGAGGTTTCTTTCAATTCTCCTTTGCCTCTATAGAAGATTTGCGGAAGGTTTTGGCTGTTGGTGTCTGGTCTTTATCACCTGGTAATCTCATATTATTTTCTTAGACTACTGATTTTCGTCCAGAGCTTGTTAAATTGACTAATGCTCAATGTTGGATCCGTATTGTGGGTTTACCACAAGAATATTGGAGGCCTAGAATACTCTTTTCAATTGCTAGAGGAATTGGTGTTCCTTTATCCCTTGATGATGCCACTATCAACAAAAATCTGGGCCATTTTGCAAGAGTCTTGGTTGATCTTGATTTAACAAAGCAACTGCAAGATAAGATCTTGGTAGAAAGGGAAGATTTTGCTTTCTGGTTAGAATTGAATATGAAAATCTTCCTTCGTTTTGTAATCACTGCAAGATTATTGGTCATTCTATTAATATTTGCAACAAAATCAAGAATTCTGAGAAGGAGATAAAATTAGATTCTAAACAAGTGTCAAAGACTGTTCAGAAGAATAAAGTAAGAGGGATCTATGTTTCAAAAAGTCATGCTAATCCTGTTATTCAGAATGAGCCAAAAGGAAATGTTTCTGAAAAAGGAAAAGAAGCGGATAATATAAATATAAATGTCTCTTCTGATACAGGTCACTTATGTCCTGAAGTTTCTTTTGGTAATCAAGAAAATGGTGTTCAGGTTGATGAAGGTTTTCAAGGATCAGATAATGTGGTTGATTCTGTTATCAGAGAGCACATTGAAGTTCTTGCTGAACCTGAGCTTGAGACTGATCGGTGTATGGAGAAATCTGCTGTTAATGATTCCAGAACTGTTGTTGAGATGGAAGGTGCTGTTTTAGTTTCTGATTATGTGTTGCAGCGATCAGTTTCAAAATCTCCTCATGGTGCTAATGATGCTGGGACAGTTTTAGGATCTGATGAAGATTCAGTAGAGAATATTTATGATGAGTCTTCTGTTCTTCATTCTCCAGTCAAAGGGATTTTAAATGAATCTGAATCCAATGATTTAGTGGTTCCTGATTCTTTACAGGGAAGTACATCTAGTGAGTACCATGTTTCTTCCTCAACTCAAAGAAACGATCTCAATACTGGTCATTATGATCAGGATGTGGAGAGTCTTCAAGCCTCTCAACAGGTTGTTGCTATGCCTCTTTCGAATTTTCCCTCTCAGGTTCAACAGGACTATAGAGTTTTTTCAAAGTTCTGGGCAGATGACAATGAGGAAGAGGACACTCGGGAGATTGCAGTAGATAAACCAGAAGAGGATGGTTTTACTCCAGTACTCTCTAAGTCTCAAAAGAAAAAGAGAAGGCAAAATAAAAAGAAAGAAGGGAATTCCAGGATTCATTTCACCCGTTCCAGGGCAGAGTCCTCTCTCAGTTTTTGATGAAAGTCCTTTTTTGGAATGCTAGAGGGATTGGTAATCTTGATACAAGATTGGTTTTAAAAAATTAATTGTTAATAATGGTCCTGACTTCTTTTTTATTGCTGAGCCTTGGATTGAGCTATCTCATTTTCCTCAAAGGTTTTGGAGTAAGAACCACTTCAAGGTGTTTGCTGTTAATGACAGAAACACTTTGGTCCCTAATTTATGGTGTGTTTGTAAGGAGTCTTTATCTCCTATTGTTCTAGCTGTGTCTAGTCAGCATGTCTCTTTCTCTATTCAGGTTCCTAATTAAATTCTTTACTTTTCTGCTATATATGCGGTTACTTCTTATATTGGCAGAAGACATTTGTGGTCTGGTCTTGAAGGCTTGCAAAATAGTCATCAGGGTCCTTGGTGCTTCATAGGGGATTTTAATGTTATTTTAGCGGCTCATGAGCAAAGAGGTTCAGGCTTACCACAAAGAATTTCTTGTGAAGAATTTATGGCTTGGTCAGAATCTTGTAATCTAGTTCATTTAGATACTAGAGGGTCTGTGTACACATGGTCTAATAGAAGGAGGGGTCTTGCTTTGACTAAGAGGAGACTTGATAGGGTTGGTTGTAATGACAATTGGTTGTCTTATTGGGATAGTTCGATTTGCTGCACTTTAACTAGGAGTAAATCTGATCACTATCCTATTCTTCTTTCTTTGAGGAAAAATGATTCTTATCATGGTTCTTCCTTCAAGTTTATGAAAATGTGGATTGATCATGAGGGCTGCAGGAAGTTAATTGCTGAATCTTAGAAGCTAGAAGTTCATGGCTGTCCTATGTTTATTTTATCTCAGAAATTGAAGAACCTGAAAGTCAAGCTTAAGGCCTGGAACAGAAATTGTTTTGGTAATGTACATATTAAAGTGGAGGAAGCTTTGAAAGCTGTTGATGTTATTCAGGAAAATGCAAATGGGTATGGTTACTCAGATGATTTGATTGACCAGGAGAATAAGGCTCAACAGGATCTTTGCCAAGCATTGCACTTCCAAGAATCTTTTGGAAGGAAAAATCCAGATTAGACTGGTTATCTTTTGGTGATAGAAACACTGCCTTTTTTCATAAGGTTACTAAGTTTAGAAATGTGACTCAAAAAATGTCTATCCTCAAAAAAGATAAAGATATATTGGATTGTCCTACTGATATTGAGTCTCATGTACTGGATTTCTATTCTAATTTGTTTGCTTCTGAAAATTCTTGTGGGGAGAATGATCTAGTTGATCAAGTGATCAGTCCTATGGTATCAATAGAAGACAATTTGATGCTTACCAATTTGCCTTCTCCTGAGGAAGTTAAGAATGTTGTGTTTGCTTTGAATGCCAATGGGGCTCCGGGTCCTGATGGTTTTGGTGGTCTTTTCTACCAAACCTATTGGGACATTGTTGGTGAGGATGTCTTCAATGCTGTCCTGCAATTTTTCCAGCAAGGGTGGCTTCTTCCAAACTTAAATTCAAACATGGTGGTTCTTATTCCTAAGTTTAGTGGTGCTGATAGAATTGAACATTTTAGACCTATTGCCCTTGCAAATTTTCAATTTAAGATTATCTCTAAAGTGATGGCTGATAGGCTTGCTATAGTTGCCCCAAAAATCATTTCTGAACAGCAAAGAGGCTTCATCAAAGGAAGAAACATACATGAGTGTATCTGTACTACTTCAGAAGCCATAAATCTGTTAGATAAAAAGGCATTTGGGGGTAATATTGCTTTGAAGATTGACATTAAGAAAGCTTTTGATACATTGGATTGGTCTTTTCTGTTAAAAGTTCTATCTTCTTTTGGTTTTGATCCTCTTTTTTGTCATTGGATCAAGGTCATTTTACACTCTGCTAAGCTTTCAGTTGTTGTTAATGGAAATCCTGTTGGTTTTTTTTTCTTGTAAGAGGGGTGTAAGGCAAGGAGATCCTCTCTCATCCCTTTTATTCTGCATTGCTGAGGATGTGCTAAGCAGAGGAATTTCCAAACTCATTCAGAATGGTCAGCTGATTCCAATGGCCAGTCCTAGAAGTTTTCAAACTCCTAGCCATGTCTTATTTGCATATGGCATTATGATCTTCTGTAGAGGTTCTAAATCTAATGTCCAGGTTATTAGGCATCTTCTTGATAAGTACAATGAGGCTTCTGGTCAGTTGGTAAGTTATGAAAAGTCTAAGTTCTTTTCTGGTGGCATTCCAATCTCCAGACTTAATGAAATTAAGTCTATTCTTGGATTTGGTTCTGCTCAGCTTCCCTTCACATATCTTGGGGTTCCTATTTTTCGTGGTAAGCCAAGAAAATTTCATTTGCAACCTCTTGTGGACAGAATCAAAGTCAAATTGGCATCATGGAAAGGTTCAATGCTATCTTTGATGGGTCGTGTTCAGCTTGTGCAATCTATCATTCATGGCATGTTGATTTATTGTTTTCAGATTTATTCTTGGCCAGCTTCTTTGTTAAAAGTATTGGACAATTGTGTGAGGAACTTTATTTGGTCTGGAGACATAACCAAAAGGAAACCAGTCACTGTAGCTTGGCACAAGATTTGCAAACCTCTTAATGAGGGTGGTCTTGGTCTTAGATCCTTCAAAGCTGTGAATGAAGCTGCTATGCTCAAATTATGCTTGAACATGTTTTCTTCTTCTGATCAGTGGGCTGGTTTGCTGAGGGCAAGAGTTTTGAAAGGCAATGTTTTAATCAATCATCATATCAGGTCCTCTATTTGGGCTGGTCTTAAGAATTTCTGCATTACTGTCATTAATAATAGTTGTTGGCAACTTGGATCGGGAGATAGAGTCAACTTTTGGTGTGATAATTGGATTGGTCAACCTCTTGGCCAGCTGCTTAATATTCCTGTGAATATATGTGATTCTCTGAAAGCTAAGGTTTTTGATTTCATCATCGATGGTGCCTGGAAAATTCCTTCTTCTGTTGCTGATTTTTTCCATGTGCTGTCCAGAATTCTTAGCAAGCAGGTTATTCCTCTGGTTTCTTGTGAGGATAGGCTTGTCTGGAACCATAATGATTCGGGAATTCTTACTCTTACAGAAGCTTATAACTTCCTGAGGATTCCTTCTCAGGTGCAGCCTTTGGGAAAGCTAATTTGGAATAAATGTATCCCTCCATCTAAATCCTGTCTTCTCTGGAGATTAAGGCAAAACAGAATTCCAACTGATGATCATCTTTGGTCTTGTGGCTTCAATATAGTTTCTGTTTGTTCCCTTTGTGGATCTGATTATGAGACATCCCAGCACTTGTTTCTGCAATGCAGTTTTGCAACGAAATTCTGGATTTGGCTTAGCAATTTGATAGGCATCCACATTGATACATCCTCCATTGATTCCTCATCCTGCGAGTTTGCTTAAAGAATTGGAGTTCTCAAGTTAAAGATGTTATATTAGTTGCTATTGCTTACATCATTTAGGCTGTTTGGCTTTGTAGAAATAATCTAAGGTTTGAGAATAGAATAACCCCTTTTGAGCATGCTTTAAACTTGATCAAAGCTAATATTTCTCTTTTGGGTTCCTTGTCTGCTAGCTCTATGTCTGCCAATATTACTGATCTCATGATTCTTAGAAAATTTTCTGTGAAGGGTAAGCCTCCCAAGCCTATTCTAATTAAGGAAGTTATGTGGTATCCTCCAAAGTGTTATTGGATAAAGTGTAATACTGATGGTGCTGCTAAAGGCTCTCCTGGATTAGTAGCTTGTGGTGGTATTTTCAGAGATAAAAGTGCAGTTATTCTTGGTTGTTTCGCTCATAACCTTGGTATCTCTTTTGCTCTTCATGCTGAGCTTTATGGTGCCATTTTTGCTATTGAAATTGCATTTAAGCAAGGTTGGAGGAATTTTTTGTTAGAGTGTGACTCGGTTTTGGTGATTGAGGCTTTTAAGTCTATTTCTGTGGTTCCTTGGAGCTTAAGAAATAGGTGGCTTAATTGTATGGCTTTGGTCAAACAAATGAACTTTGCCTGCTCTCATATTTATAGAGAGGGTAATGTTTGTGCTGATAAACTTGCTTCTTTTGGAACTAGCATACAAGGGTTAATTTGGTGGGACTTAGTACCAAGATTCATTAGTGAGGATTTTATCCGTAATAGGATTGGTTTACCTAATTATAGATTTAAATGAGTCTTCTATGGGTAAGGTTGATGTCCCCCCATTTCTTTTGTATTTTTTATTTTCTTTTAATAATATTATGGGTACTCTTTTTCCTTCATGATGCTTTTATCCCTAAGGAGGGTTTTGCATCATAAGGTTTTAATGAGGCCCTTTTTGCTTTAAAAAAAAAAGAATCTCTTAGTGGTGAAAGATTGATTCAAGAGGACAAGTAAGGAGCTTAGGAAGCATCACAATAAGGTAAGAGAGAGATTAACCTCATCAACCATCCATGGTGGTGAGGAACGAATTGTATGTGTATGTGTGAATAATCCATGTGAGGATTCATTCACTTGATTGTATGATTTAATGATTTGTGTTTGGTTTGCTTTATGTGATTCATAGCCTTGTTAGTATGCATGATATTTATTATGGTTGTTTATTAGCTATATGTGATGTATGATTTTAATAGCATGATTTTGATGCTTTATGTGATGTTCATGGTATGTATGGAATTGTTATGATAGAACAAGGATAATTGATATATGTTGTGTATGTGAATCACATGGGAAGGAAATGATTTTTGGTTCCAAAGACCACTTGAGGCTCACGGCCTCTAAGCCTAAAATGGGTATTTCAAGTAAAAATATTTTATTAATCATGGATTTAGTTTATTTTATAATAAGTATATGGATTAAGATTTTTTTCAAGTTAAGGAAGGAAGTGAATAGAGATTTAATATTGGAAAATGATTGATTTTCAGTTAAGAGGAAAGGAAATGGACAAAATTTTATTATTGAAAAAAGAATTGATTTTTGATCAAGAGAAAGGAAATGAGTTTGAAAGAGGATTTGAAATATTATTTAGAAAAGATTTGATTATGAATTTACAAAAAGAAATGGAAATAAGTTGAAAGATGGTTTACAATTTCAAGGTATTTTATTTAAGTGGATTTTAGTAAGAGTAATGGAAAAAGATTTTTGTATAATAAAAGTTTTTGTGAAGAATGTTGGAAAATATTATCTAGAAGAGTTATTAATAAAAGAAATGGAAACGTATAGTTTTTATTGGACAAAGGATGATTTTTGGGAAATAGAAATGGAAAAGGAGTTTTAAAGGATGATGTTGAGATTTAAGTATTTTATTTAAAAAAGACATGGGACAAAGTTTTATTGTGGAACTTTAAGCAAATTTTAGTTATATTGTTGGAAATCAATTTTGAAAGTGATTTAGAACTTAAACTATTTTATTTAAGAGGATTTTAGTAAATGAAGCAGAAGAAATTTTTAGTAGATTAAAAATAATGCAGTTTTTATGGAAAACACTAGAAAATATTGCGTAAGGGAATTTTTAATGGGAGAAATTGGATTTAAGGTCCAAATTATATTTTAAACTTAGAAAGTTTCAGAATTTAATTTAGGACGTTAAGAAATATTTTATACGATTGAAAAACGGTAGAAAAACCTTATGCGTTTCAAAAATGTGGATTTTTGAGCTACGCGATTTAGAAAACATTTGAATATCCTTACGCGATTGAGAAAACGTTAGAAAATGGTTATGCATTTTGAAAATGTAACAAAAGTGTTACATGATTGTGAAAACACGATAAAAATGCTACGCAATTGAGAAAAATAGTGGAATGCTATTAGGCCGACGCACCGGACCCAGAAACATCAAATGGACAATTTAGTCAGATGGGGTTTGTTTTCATAACTGGAAACATCAGATAGACGGTTGAGTCAGATGTTACTTGTTATTATGAGAAACCACGTTGTTTATAAATATGATGTACTAGACTCGGATGGATCAGTGGTATTATGTAATTGTATGGGCGTTTATCAAATACCATTGATACTAATACCATTAGACAATTGTATGGGCAGTTGTTTTAATATCATTGGGAATAGTGCAATGGTGATTTGTGTTATGCATTGAGTTATCATGGATTGAATACGACTTTTGTTGCCTAGGAGTGAATGAGAATTGAATAGTGCAGATCGTACAATGAGTCTTGGGGTCGTCAGGGCACGGTGATTCATAGTGATAATTGTTCACCTTATATTCCTCTGGCTATGATAAACCGTTGCAACACACTGACGTAACCTGACAAACGATATTCCTTTCGCGATCCAGTTTAGATTGTCAATGAGGTTGGCAGGTCTTCTGGAATGTTCATCTCTGAAATTGAGTTTAGTTCCATGGAGTAGGGACTGGTGCATTGTGCATAAGCATGGTCAGTATACATATCATTGACATATATGTTCAAAGTAATGTTGACATTTGTGTTGTTGCGATATGTGTTTATGGAAGTTATTTATTAATTGATAGTATGACAATATCTGTGATTTCTGTGATATTTATATTATCTGTTGAATTATTTGTATTAAATTATCTATTACTTAGTAACATGAATATACTTGTTACTCTATGTTTGAATGACATTATTGTCATTCGTAATGTTTCTACGCTGCCATGTTGGTATTGATTCAGGGGATCTCACCTCTTTATTGTCTTGTTCTGTTTATATGTTTATGTTTTATAAAGTTCGTCGTAGTGATGAAGCGAAGATCTTCCTTGGCTTTGAAAGGACGTAGTGTTGTGAGGGATCGTCGTATGGCATGTCCATCTGGATGTGGACGTTTTGACTTTTGTTAAGTCTATTACAGTGCTATTAAGTAGGACCCGTCATGGGGCTTGCTACTATTTTTCTTTGAGTCTGTAAGTTTTATGTTTTGAATGATGTTGAATACTATATGGTGTAAGTAATGTGTTTTAATCAGTTCAAAGTATTTCAGTATTTTCTATATCCTTGGTAAGTCTAAGTTATCGACGAAAGAAATTTTATAATTCATATTTTATAACATTAAATATTTTACAATTTAATTATAGTTTGGTAAGTCAGAAATGTGACATCCAAAGGAAGGTGTTACATTAGGGATTTGGGTCTTGAGCTGATTGTGATTCCACAAAGTCTCTTTATGAGTAGAGTGGACATAGTGAATGACTTAAGGATTCAAATTTTAGAAGTTCAAAAGGAGGATGAAACTCTAAGGGACATTAGTGAACAAATCTTTCTAGGAACCCAAGTGGATTTTGAGATGTTTAATGATGAAATGATAAAGTTTAGAGATAGACTTTGTATTCCAAGAGAGTCGGAGATCAAAAAAAGGATTCTTAAATAAGCTCACAGAAGTAAGTATACCATCCATCCAGGAGCCACTAAAATGTATCAAGACTTAAGGAAAATGTTTTGGTGGTCTGGAATGAAAAGAGACATAGCAGAATATGTCTTAAGGTGTTTAATTTTTCAAAAGGTGAATATTGAACATCAGAAGCCTACAGGACCTCTACAGTCGTCGGGAGTCCCTGAATGGAAATGGGATAGAATCTCAATGGACTTTTGTAATGGGTCTACCCAGAACTCAGCCAGGGTATGATGCAATATGGGTCATAGTGGATAGATTAACCAAATCTATCCATTTTTTTCCAATTAGAGCTAACTATTCTCTAGAAAAATATGTCCAGTTATATTTAAAAGAGATAGTTAAATTGCACAAAGTCCCTGTAAGCATAGTTTCAGATAGAGATCATAGATTTATATCTAGATTCTGGGGAGCCTTGCACAAGGCGTTTGGGACTATGTTGAGCCTTAGTACAGCTTATCACCCTTAAACAGATGGGCAAATAGAGAGAACTATCCAAACCCTAGAAGATATGCTTAGGGCATGTGTTTTGGAACAGCAAAGTAGTTGAGATATTTTTTTACCTTTAGTGGAGTTTGCTTATAATAATAGCTATCACTCCAATATAGGTATGGCACCCTATAAGGCTTTGTATGGTACGAAATGTAGATTGCCTCTATGTTGGTACGAAGTAGGTGAGAGAACCATTCTAGGTCCTGAGTTGGTCTAGTAGACTATAGAGCAAATCAAAATGATTAAGGATAGATTGGTTATCGCTCAGAGTCAGCAAAAGAGTTGTGCTGACAAGAGAAGGGACCTCTTGAGTTTGATGAAGGATAACATGTTTTCTTAAGAGTTACTCCTACTACAGGGATTGGTAGAGCATTGAAAACTCGGAAGTTACATCCTCGTTTTCTTGGTCTCTACCAAATTCTGAAGAAAGTCAGACCTATAGCGTACTAGATAGCCTTCCTCCTAGTTTGTCAAACCTTCATGATGTTTTTCACGTGTCTCAATTGAGAAAGGATAATCTAGATCCTTTACATGTCATAGAAAATGAATCTATACAATTAAGAGATGATTTGTCTTATCATGTACAACCAATAAGGATAGTGGACAGAGGGGTCAAAGAGCTTAGAGGAAAGCAAATTCCTCTGGTGAAGGTTTTATGGGGTAGCAATGTCACTGAGGAGGCTACTTGGGAGCTGGAGTCCCACATGCAGCATGATTACCTAGAGTTGTTCTTACCAGGTAAGCAATTTTGGGGTCAAAATTTTAAAAAAGAGGGGAGAAATGTAATATTGTTAATAACATGTTAAACTTTTATATGTGTACAAAAGGTAGCACATGACTTGCTTAACATGCCTGTTTTATTTTGTGACAAACTGAGTTCATTTAACATGCCTATTTACAACCTCGAAGGTGAAAGTTCTTCCAAGAATAAGAAGAAAAAGGAAGCCAAAGATTAGAATAGCATTATAGTTTATATTACAATTGTTGTATCTTATTAATACTTACTTTTGGAAATGTAAAGAACCATGTAATACTTCAAGCCTTTGCTAAGGCTAATGTTGTATATAGTTATGTACGTTTTGCTATGAGTTTATGTTTTCCGCATTTCATATGGTTCTTTATAATGTTTTCAATAAACATTATGGATATATGTATCAGGTTATTATGTATGTAGTGACATTGTAATGTTATTTGTCATTATAAATGATTCAATTATTGAGACTTCAGTATTAGGATGTTACAAAGTGTCTGAGGCAGAGAGTCTTCAAGAGCCATTTGAGATCACTGTGAATCATTATGAGTTAGTCACAAATGAGTTCCATGATGAATAAAACCCTAATTTGAAATGAAATTATAATAAGAAATGATTAAAAACTGGGTGGCGAAACCCACAGCGGTGGCTAAGGAGAACCCAAATTGAAACCCACAGTAACCAAAACTAGGCAAAGAGAGAATAAAAGCATGAACTTACTTGGGCAGAAACAGAAGTGGCAGAAACACTAAACCCACAATGGTGGTTGGGCAGAGCAGATGCGGTGGATGACCTAGGGTTCAGGTCGCTTGCTGCCTGCCGTGCTCGGATAGGGAGAGTCTGGTCGCGTGCTGCTGTGCTCGGATGGGGACAATGTAACATTCTCTTTTTAGCATGTTAGGCTAGTTTATGACTACAAAGGTAGCATAACACTTGCTTGACATGTCAATTTAATTTTGTGACAGGGTCAATTTAGGTACTTTGCTACAACACAAAATGCGAAAAGTGGCTTAAAATGACTCAAAAAGTGGCATAAATTATCTAGTTAAATGAAATAAATAAAGAGAATTTATTTTTAGGTCACAAATAAGTAGAAGATGATGTATTTAAATTTTGAGAGCAAACTGAGTTGATTTGGTATTTTTAAGCACATTGAGAGAGTGTTTTAATTAACTAGCAACAGATATAAAAACTTAAGAAAATGGTGAAACAATAATTTAGATAAATCCTAAGATTTATTCTAAATTTGTTAGAAGTTAGGAAACTTGATTTAGCACAATCTAAGTGTTCTTAACAGATATAAAGTTTTAGCATAGAAACTTAAATGCCTTTGTTTTCAACCGTTCTTATCCTCTTTCTTTTTTACTTTGTCACTTGGTTTTCTTTTCTCCCACGCGATTCTTCAGCAGTGAAAGGAGAGAGCAGAAACGAAGTAAAAGAAGAGGAAAAGAAAGAGGAAGAAGGGAAGGAAAGGAGAAAGAGCAAGAAGATAAACATGCATAGTTAAGGATTAAAGCTCACCATTCAGATACCTTGAGGTAGGGAAGTGTCTTACTTAACTTATCTCTCTTGTTTCATCTTGTATGAAGCTAAATAATTGATTAGAGAAAGTGGGTTTTTGGAAGCAAAAACCTATCTTCTTTGATTAATAAGTGTCCCCAATGGTTGTAAAGAGTTAGTTACAACTTAGATGGTGCAAGAGAGTCATTATTCACTTGAGAAATGCCCTTTTAACACCTTGAGCATGAGGTTGATAATATGGGTTCTAGTGAGTTGAGTTTGAAGTCAAAAATCATATGTTTATATTCAACTATATTATTGTGATTGATTTTACTTGTTTCTTTCACTTAAAATCTTGTGTTGAATGTTTCATATGTTGAGTTTTAAGGGTATAAGATATATGAGGAAGAAAGCTTAGCAGAGAAGGGTGAGAGACCTTATTATCTAGTGCAAGTTCGCACCAGATAACCAATTATCCCTATGGGATAATCGGTTATTATGTTATGGTAGAGAGCATGCCATTTTGCTACCTGAAAATAATCAATTATTTCATATGGGTAACAGGCTATTTGCATCAGACAGAGAGTTCTAAGAACTTAATAACCGATTACCCAGCAAGGGATAATCGATTATTTAAAGACCAAAAATAGAAATTAGGCATCCATAACCGATTAATAGAGATAATAACCAGTTATAAGCTTGTTCAAAATAGAATTTTAAGGGCCTAAACTAGTTATCCAAGTAGTATAACCAGTTATAGGCCTAGTAAGAGCAAAGTTTAACACTCTTTGGGTTAGAAGCAACCCTAGTAAGGCTAGGTAATTATGATTAGTGAACCAAACAAGTTAAGTTAAAGATAGTATGAGCTCTAGAAGCTCTAATTACACCTTTATGGGGGAAAACAAACATGTACTTAGAAGGTTACTCATTTACTTAAACTTAACATAGTAAGTATATGCTAGTTTTGGAGAAATACTCTATTATCTCATTAAGTTGGGATCGAATGAAGTGTTTAGCAAGAGTTGGTTCCTTTATTTATTAAAATCGAATCATAGCACACAATTCCTAACTAAGGAAGCTAGGCAAGCCTCTTGACCTGACAAAGAAGTGAGAAAAGTACTTTGCTAAGGTGAAGTTGTGAGACAAGGGAGTGAGAAAAGCACATTGTCATGGTATAGGAGTGAGGAAAGCACTTTACCAAGTATGGTAAAGGAGTGAAAAAAGCACTCTACCTCAGACAAAGTAGTGAGTTAAGCTCTTTATCTAGCAACATGAGGAGTGAGAAAAGCACTCATGTAAATGATAGTAAGAGTGAGTCAAGCTCTCTACCAAGGGAAATTAAGCAAGTCAAGCTTAATACCCATAGTAAAAGGATGAGTAAAATTCTAAGCTAGGCAAAAGAGTGAGATAAACACTTTGCCAAGTAAAATTAATATTCTACATTTGTAAGGACATTCGTTCAATATCGATAGCAAGTTATAAGTTTACAGTATATAAATTTACCTTTGTGTATCTTTATATTAGTGCCATGAGATATATGTTTTAATACTAAGAATTTTTATATTCTCACCCTGTTTTATGTTTCATGGTTAGGCAGGACAAGACTCTTCCGAGGGAATAAAGAAGAAGAAAAAGAAAAAAAAGAAAAAAGAAAAAGTTCTAAGAGTATATAGTTTAGTTTTATGTTCTTTGATCATAACTCTTGTAAAGTTTGTTTCCTTGAGTTGTATTTTGTTGTATATATTATACATTTGCCCATGAGGTTTTTGATGTAAATATGTATAACTCCGGCTAATCGTGGCTCTCCATATTTATTTGTATAAATAATATGGGACTATAATATAAAATAAGTTAGTAGTAGCATAACTAATATTAAATTTCATTGTATATAAGAAATATATCAAGATATTTGTATTAGGGTATTATAGAGAGTCAGTCGTATGTTGTCGTGCTCGGATAGGGAGAGTGGTTGCGTGTTGGGATGGAGAGAGAAATGCTAGATTGGGATTTTGAGATTTTCTGAGTTAGGAATTTTGAGTTAGGGACTTTGAGATTGAGAAAGGATTCTGTGTTTACAATGCCATGTGGCTGTGTGAGGGAACGGGTGGGAGAAAGAAGAAAACTAAAGAAGAAAAATGGAAGAAGGCTTACCTAGTGGTCGCGTTGCAGTGGTTGTGGCTGTGTGTCGTGTCATTGCCTCGTTCGTCACTCATATCACTATAGAATGAGGAGATGAAGGGCACAAATTCCAGATTTCTTTCTTTCTAACTTTCTCACTTTCTAATTCTAATTTTACAAAGTTTTTCTTCTGTTTATTTATCAGGATTTGCGAGAGATTTGACGGAAATATTCCTCGCTAACATTTTATCAGGTTAGGGAGATATATTTCCCTCGCTAATCTATTAGCCAGGGAAATATTCCGTTGCAAATCCTTTGCTAATCATAGTTTTTTTTAGCGAGAGAAACTTTCTGTTGCAAATCCCTCGCTAATCACCAGTCTTTTCCATCTTGAATGTGTTTTTTGGAATTTAGCGAGGGCTAAATTTTCCCTTACTAATCCCCCATAATTCCCTCGCTAATTAGAGAGGAATTAGTGACAAAAATATCCCTCGCTAAATTCCCTCGCTAAATTGTGAATTTCTTGTAGTGAATTGTTCTCTGCCACCGTCTCTATGTTCACTATGCAGAGGAGGTCCACGATCTACTTTTGCTGAGCAACTATCAAGGCATAAAACGCCTGATATGTCAGGCTTCGTCATTCAGGATCCTCATGTTGTGGGCTAAACTGAACTGCAAGTGTACGAGCCGCATAAGTAATATTAGGTGAGAAAAGAATATCATTTCCATTAGGGTTAGGACAATTATGCACTAACGATTAATTAATTGCTAAACACAAGCTTAAGCAAACAATTAAAGTGAATTAAAAGAAATAAAAGCAACACCTAAATCCGAATGAGTTAAAGTTATGGTAAAGAGCCTAGTGATCCTTTTTTACCCTCTATTTCACTTGGATACATGCAATTTTTGAAAATTGATATTAATGCATAGGTTTTGTTAGTTGTTACCCTCTTTTAGTTAATTGTATATGTCTAGGCTAATTAACTATGTGTCATTGTCTAACCCACTATGTGTTCATGTGATTTAGAACAATCTTACTCATTAAGACAAAGTATCGAGTACATGTTGTGCATGGCAAATGGGTATGTGTCCATCCTATTGGCTAATCAACACACCCAACCCATGCAAGTGTAATTGAACAAGCATCATTCACATCATGTCCATGTTTTCAAATCCCTATGTCAAGTTCATTTGAGAACACCTAAATCATGCAATTGGTGATCAAGCAATTACAAGCATTAAGCATAGATATAAATGAACAAAACCATAGCATTAACATTAAACACTAAAGAAATTACATATTGTCCAAGATTCATCAGTGGTCCAAAGGATCCCCTGGATACAAATCTAGAATTCCATGAAAAATAAAGAAACACAACCTAGATAGAAATCCATTGAGAAATAATAAAAATCAAGAAAGGGAAAAGAAGGAAGAACTATGATGATGGGTCCTTGATCTTAAACTCCCCTTGATCTTAATCTCTAATCCTGCAATAAAACCTCTCTCTAGAGCTTGAAACCGCACTCCTTCTCACTAGAATTGGGGTACAAGATTGAATGAGATACCAATGACACAAAAAAGGATTAGAAACATAAAAATCGGGTTGGGCTAGTTCAAAATGCCTAGGTGTACACCTAGGCATGTTAAAAAGAAGAAGAGCTAGAGGGTAGCTTAACCATGCCTACGCGTGGCGCTCGCAACTGATTGATATTATCCAAATCACCAGAGATAAGCATGCCTAGGCTTGGCTTTTTGGTCCTTGATTCTCTTGAATTCTTCAATTCTTGCTTCCTTCTTGCTCTCCCATCTTCCTTGCTTGGTCTTTTACTAGGCTCCATTCTCTTGAAGCCTTGCATAACAACACATCAACAATTCATATAAGGAGCTAGGAATTAGAAGTGCTCCAAGTTTATACTAAAATGGTTCAAATCCAAGCCAAGACAGACTAGGAAGATATGAAAAGCATATTGAGCATAAAATCTTGTAAAGTATAAGCAAAGGAAGACTTAGCTATCAAATTATCACGCAAATAGGAGAGTAATAACTCCATTTCGTGGAGTTATCACCTTAGTAGCTTGCGAGATCCTCACTAGGGAAAAGACCGATGGCAAGTCTTGAGTAGTAGATTTTGGCCTTTACAACACAGAGCGCACGAGATGTTGAGGAGGTGCTTAGGTGTGGGCCTAGCTTTCCATTCCGGAGGCCTTTATCCCATTGCATTGTTGGTGCTGGTGAGTGGTTGGTTTTCGGCGAGTGTTGGCTACGAATGTGGTGGGAATAACAGTTTCCTAGTTCCTACAAATGGCGCCAATTAATGTTTTATACTGAGGTGACAAAGGTAGGTTGAGCCTTAGACAAAATGAAGCTCACAGCTGTGCTTTCTTGATGCGATAGAGAGATGAGGGTGGTGTACTTGTAAAGCACTCCAACACTCAAGTAAGAATAGGTAAAAGGAGGAAGAGAGTGAGGGAAAAGATCTTTACCTTGAGGCCATTCTTCTATTTATAGAAAGAAGTGTTTTAGGGACAAAGTTGAATACAAGGATAATTTAGTATTTCGAAGTGTCTTGTAAATATTTAGAGAAGCTTCTTAAGACTTTTCGCATTTGATGTGATAGTCAATCATTAAGATTTATGAGAAAATATTCTCCTAATAGATAAGAACAGTGATATCCTCTAATGGTAAAGTGTGATCTCCTTTTGATTGCTAGAGTTGGTCTATTTGAAGCCCATATATATTCTATTCCGAATCAGAGTGACTATTAGGAGTATTCCTCTAAGGAGCTTTAGAGACTAACATGGATGAATAATTAATTTCATGTTTTTCTAACATCATCATTAATATAATTCCTCAACCCAACTCTTTCAAAATTGGTACAAAAAGCCAAAAAAAAAATAATTTGGATAATAACACAATGAGCTCATCCTCTTGCCGTTTTTCATGATCAGTAGAGGCCAGGTCCAAATGTCCAATGGTGTGGTTAAAGCAGAGGGTGTGATAACTGTGTCTCACCACGACTATACAAAAGTGAACGTAAAAGACAAGAGCATTACTTGTCCCGATATTAGGGGTGTTCATAGGTCTGGTCTGACCCTCAAATCTGACCCGACCCGATGTAAAATATCCAGGTCGGTTCGGGCCATCGGGTCTGTTCGGGTCAAACTGATCAACCCGTTCATTTATTTGTTCAGGTGGGGTTCAACAAGTCGACCTGATGACCTGACCACCCGATTAAAAACCCATTACCTATTACCCATTACCCATTCCCATTTCCTATATCATCTGACCGAAGCTCTCTCTCTCTCTCTCATTTTTTCAATACTCATGGCTATTATCCAAATCCCTCCCTTAACCCTAACAGCTGCTGCTCCTCAATCTCCTCTCAGCCCTGTCTCTCTCACTCGTTGGTCGTTGCTTTGCTCCTCAATCTGTTCAGACCACCATTGCTACTCGTGCTCTACTCTCATTCTCAGCCCTCTCTCACTCTCCCTCTATCCTTTTGTTTCGTCCTAGGCCCAGCCACCATCGTCGCTGCCTTGCTGGTGACGCGAGATCTGAACAAATTTGAGTAGATCTCCGATGAGCAAATCTCTGACGAGCAGATCTCCGACGAGCAGATCTGAACAGATCTAACCTCCCACCAGCTTGTCCTCTACATTGGTGGCTTCGCGCGGATGGAGGGGAGCGACGGAGGACGACAGCTCCTTGGGTGTGAAAAAGAATCGATCTCATCAAGAAGATAGCAAAGGAGTTCGAGTTCGTGTATAACACATTGACGGACACAGTGCTCGCGGTGGTCAGCTCAGTGGTGAAGTTGGAGTCACAACACTTGGCACAGATAGCGAAGTAGGTGCAGAAGATCATTGAGGCAAAAAACGTGAGGATCAAGACCGTTCTTGACCCCAGTTTGGTGGCTAGTTTCACAATTAGGTTTGGGAACTCCGGATCTAAGTTTATTGAAAGAAATTGCTATTATGGGTGTGATTTGGGTGATATCAAACTCATTGTATGAGTTTAGTGGAATAATTGCACCTTTTATGGTTCCATTTTATTTGATTTATTTATTTATTTATTTATTATTATTATTATTATTATTATTATTATTATTATGGGTTAAGTATATTTATATGAAGTATGAATTGCAAACCGTCAATAGCTTATGTGCCTTTTGATTTTGAAAAATTGGGTTTGATTGTGTTTTTGAAGCAGTTTTTGGGTGTGATTTTGATTTTGGTCAAAATCCGATTATCCGACCCGAATCAAACCGATTATAATCGGGTTGATTCGATTTGGGTTACTTGAAAAATTTAACTCAAAACTAACCTAACCCAACTCGATATCACCTAATTGGTTTAGATTTTTTTTTCCCTAAATCTGAACCAACCCAACCCGTGAACACGAT
Organism: Ormosia emarginata; assembly: GCA_029884605.1. Classification (NCBI taxonomy): domain Eukaryota; kingdom Viridiplantae; phylum Streptophyta; class Magnoliopsida; order Fabales; family Fabaceae; genus Ormosia; species Ormosia emarginata. The sequence continues at coordinate 3,025,464 of JAQQTP010000042.1, read as the reverse complement.
ACGCTATAGAAAGGCTCCCTGGCAGCAGCGCCGTCAACTGTGTCAGCACACAACTGACCCAAGGAGATGGTCTTCTAGGATGTAGGAACCTAAGAACTCACTCCAATGTGGGCGCAGGTGCCAATTCGTGTGTATGTGTCACAGTGACAACGATTCACTAAAATATTATATTTATTAATTCAACATTGAATTATAAGTTGTAGGTAATGTTGATATATATCTTGCACATAAATTTATATGTTTTATAAATTTGTGTAAGATCAACACGATATGCAAGTATGAATTCGCTTTTGTCTATACAAAAAAAGTTTAAGGGGTAAGAGGGAGGTTATCCCAACTAAGCACATGCCATAAAATTCAGCGTGTTACTTATAAATATCAGCAAAGAAAATTTTAGTTTTTAATTTTGTATTATTCACTAGTCTAATGATATATGTGACCTGAATTATAATTTTTAAGTCATGCTACTTGTGATATATACATACACACATTTAAGACGAGGATTAGTTGACACCAACACAAATTAAAATCAATTTAACGCCAAAGATGACTTTTTATCGGATGAATGTTTCACAAACTCTACTAAGATTGAGAGTATTCATCATCCATATCACGCTCATGCATAAACTCTCACATTAATCCAAGTTTCTTTCTTATTCTATTAATTTATATTAAAATCGTAAATATTTTTCCAGTCATAAAAAAAATTGTAAATATTATTGCTAATAACTAAAAAGTAATTATCATTTAATCACATAATTGTAGTTATTTAATTTTTTATAAAATTTGTGTGTAATATCAACACGATATCTAATAGTTTAATTGATTAGAGTTTTTTCAAAGAACTATCGGTGTAATTATTTTAATTATTACATCAGTATATATCAACAATGTGTGTGGTTTTGTTACACAACTAAAATGTGATATTTATCAATTCAACCATTAAATTATAAGATGTAGGTATGCTGATATATATCTAATTGCTTTGAAATTATATCATTCACTAATCTTAATTATGATATACCTATGGACTACAAATTGATTTTAAGTCATGCTGTCTAAGATCATAAGACCACATCATAGTTATTATACAATAATATGAAAAGAAAAAAGTTGATATTATATATGTTGATGATAATAAGAGTGATAGTTGCTAACACAGAATTATTTGGACCGTAGTGAGCTGAAAGTGAAACTGATGCAATCTCAAATGGGTAGAAAGAACAGATTTGGGTGATCTTTCTATCCTTTTATTAATATATGTTGATGGTATATAAATTATAAATTTTATGTCTTTGTTATCTCGTCAGAAGCCACAACCATATAGGAAGCTTGAATGAGGGTCAGAAAAGGAAATGGAAAGTAAAGATAAGTCCACATAGCGATGTAGAGAGATATTTATATGGATATGGATGCCTAATTAAATAATTCTTTAGGTGAAACAGCATAAATTGTTTATGGAAATTTTTTATTTTAGACATATAAATTAATATTTAATATGCATAAAATTATACTTATAGAAATATATTAATAAGAATATATGTATTATTAATATAGCTCATATATTTTTATATGTGTAGGTAATTTAAATATTTAAGGTAAAAAATTCTTAACCAAGAATCTATATGTGAAACTGAGAAGATGAGAAGAGAAAAACAGGACTTGGTTAGATGGAGTTGATGGCTTTATCGTCAAGTGAAAAGCCCAATGAAAAAGGATTTTGTTGGTTTTTAATAAATGGTCAAATAAGGCACACAGTGGAGGATGCCATAGGATTAGGAGCTTGTGTACTTTGGGGATATTTCACAAGCTACGGGTCAACACTATACAAACTTGTAAGTAAAAATATCTAGAGTTTCATGAGTTAAATGTGTGGCCTAGAAACAACCACCACAATTGGAAAACTCAGTTCCAATCACTAAACACTTCACGACACGCTTCTTTCTTTTTTCTCCTAAAAATTAATAAAAGAGAAACACTCGCTAGAAAAATTCTTGTGTACACATTGTTATCTGTTACAGTTGTTGATAATGCAGAGGGGCACTGTTCATGGATATATCTTTAAAGAAAATAAAAGAAGAAAAAAAAAACACAACTTTGAAGGTACGTATACTATCTGACGTACGTGGTGCAAATTCTCCACTTTCTAATCAAGACCCTTCATTTTCTTTTGACATGGACAATAATAGAGAGGGCCTAGCAATTAAAGGCCTTCAATGAATCTGCAAAAGTTAGCAGGCTTCAGGTACTATGAATTCTTCGCCCGAAAGGAAACCCAGTGCTGCAGTGCATTCAATTCAGACTCAATCACTCAACTAATTAAGCAAGCGAGAGGCTCAACCCTCCCATGGCAGTTAAACCCTTACACGAGCTCTATCTTTCATATCTGTCCCTTATCACATAGAAATGAAAAGAAAAAACTAGGAAACTAAATTTAATTTGTGTAATATTTGTTAGGAACCAAAACCTCACATTAGTTACCAAAAAATAGTATTTTAGGACTGTTTCTATATGTCAATTTAATTAACCTTTGCGTCTCAAATTTGGATTCCAATAAAATATCATTTTTCTATCACTTCAGTTAACAAATCTCATGCACGAAACCTACTTCATGTACCATGCATTACCCGCGAACATATACAAAAGGAAAAAGGTTGGGGTAAAAAGTCTCCGAATATTTGTATATGCGGGTTATATTTGTTTATAAAAATATACATCAAATTATATAGTTTATTTGAGGAAACAATCATAATCAGGCAAATAAAAAAGAAGAGTTAGAGAAGAGCTTGAAACTTATACCATAATTATGGGACTAGAACATTAAAGTTACATAGTTCTATTCACAACTTGATGTAAAGCCACTAAAGAGAAGTATAACACTCACAAACACACTCTTTGCAAAGCTACTACTATAAACACAAAATACCTTGACACAAAGGTCACCTAATAGCAATACTAATATTATTGGTTTTCTTCTTGGATTGGGATGCTTTGTTTCTTTTCTTCTTTAACACATTACATCCTTGAGAAGCTTGTACCTGCGTGTGGTGGGCCTCGGTGAAGGCGTTGGGCTCTTTCCCTTTTCGGAACCACTCTCTTCACGATCATGCTGCTTGATTTTCTCGCCGGAATATTCAGAACGATTGGTTGTTTCGGCGTCGTTTCCGACCACCGATTTCTTCGAATGGGACACAATATGTCTTGAGTTTTTCCCCTCGCTTTGACACCAATCGCACAGTTCTATCTCAGGTAATTCCCCGTAGTAGTTACTGCAATACCTGAAAGATTAATTAAACTTTAAGCTTAGTTCACCCCTAAGATAATAACGTTAAAAAGTAAAAAAAATTATCTTAATTATATGTTGTAGGCATGGTATGTATGAACATGTAAGTTATCATGATAATGGAGCTAAAAAATAATGGTTATGCTGGTTACCAAAATAAAAATGGTTATGCTCACTATATATATGCATCATAGGATGCATACCGTGATGTTTTATCTAGATGTGGGAATCAAAGAAAGATGTATAGTTACATGTATCCATCAAATTAAAGATTATTCTATTATGATAAAGAAAGATAGGTGTTGATGTATGTATGTGTACATGTGTGAGTGATGGTATGCGAGAGCGAATAATGATCACTGAGAAAGAGAAAAGAAAACATACGAGTGCTGGTAGCGGTGGTGGCATTTGTTGCAGCAGAAAAGCTTGTCAGGGAAGCCAACGTCACCGCACATGCAGCAAACGGTTTGAAGATCCACCATAGCTTGGAAGCCAGAACTGCGGCAGAGACTCACACTAAGATGCAGAGAGAAAGGGGCGAGTTTGGAAGATGAGAGAGAAACCCAGAAAGCCAAATAGCACAAAACGCAGAGAAAGAAAGGAGAATATGTCAATTTGATAACTGCGATAAAAGGAAGCAAGGAAAGAGAGAGAGAGAGAGAGTTTATACAGAGAAAGGAGAAGTGGGTTTGAGTCGGTGTATGAATATGATAAAAGAATGTTTTTTGTTCTTATATATAAAAATAACTGATATTTGCATACATATTTTTTTGAAAAAAGTTAATTATATATTTTTTAAGAATATATGTATTATTTATATTTTTTTAAAATATATAATTTAGTAAAAAAATAATAAAAATATATATATGATAAATAATATTAAAATAAATATAAAAAATAATACAAAAATAAATAAATAAAAATATCATAGTTAATATTTTTTACATAACAATGTTATATATTTTTTAATACAATTTTTTTTAACAAAAATAAAAAATATACTTCTAAAAATATTTACTGTCTCTTAATATTTTTCAAAAACAAAAATGTAACACTTATTGTAAAAAAATGTATGTAAATAATATTTTTCAAAATAAGATTACAGGAGCGGATATATACATAGGTAGACCACAGGTTGCTTGCAGTCGTTTTCAGTAAGGGCAAGAACCCCAGAGAGAGAAAGAACCTTAAAAAAGAGAGGGGAAAAGACAATAATGTCCCATGGCTGAGCTTGCTTGATTATTATTTCTTACCTATTCCTTTTTTTCTCTCTCTATGTTTCTTTTTCTACAGTTTTTGTCCGGTTTGTAGGTTTTGGAATTAGCATATAAAATTGGTAACTTAGCCATCAGTGGTAGCCATCACGACCACGCTCCCCACAGTGTCAAACACGCATCGCAAACAATTTTAATATTCTTATTATAAATAATATATATATATATATATATATATTTATATTTTATTTAATATTATTTATTATATTTATTTTTTTATTATTTTTTTAATTACATAATCTTAAAAAAATGTATATAATATTCATATCTTTAAAAAAAAATATAAAATCATTTTTTCCCATCGCAAATAACAGATTCTTTATTTTTGTATATGGGAACATAACAAGAGTCATAATAGTCACACCGAAAATGTTTTTTGTACTCCCAAACGTGACAACGACACCGTATAAAGTACACTTGTTATACTTACAGCAGCTCCCATGCGTATCCCAGGCTAGACGAATCAGTGTGCACTCAGATTTAGACATTAAGTTCGTGTTCCTTCCTCCTTCCGTTTTCGTCCGAAGGTTTGCTGTCCTGCCAATAAGGGTGTTGTCGCCCCAAACCCAATAACCAACAGGGTTTGGTTTTACTCCCTTATGTAGCAGCCAAATCTTTCCTCCCTTCCTCCCCTGGTCAGTCTCTCTGTGTCTCTGCATCTCTATCTCCCATGGAGTAAGGTATGCACTCTTGGTTCCACACTTTTGCTTATGATTAGGAATAGGAATGTTGGGTTCCTTGGGGACTTTGTCAATGAGAATTTCTTGGTTTCTTTTCTTTGCATTCTCAGGGTTGCTGATGGGGGTGCTAAGAAGTGGAAAAAGAAGGGTGCTTTTATTTTTTATGATTCTAAAATTGCTCAGTGTTAGCTAATGAAAAAAAAAAAGTATCTACTATTTTTTACTAAGATTTTAGTTCTTATTCATAGATATAGAACTCATTGGGAAATAGTCTTAAACTTTATGTCAAAATCCAAATATTTTTTTTGGATCAATCCTATAGAGAATAAGCTTAGATTCTGAGTGATTTGTTGAGCATTGAACTTATGGTGGGAGATTGATAGCAACCAACCGATGTTAGTTTGTATTGGGAACTAACATTTAAGCTAAAGGAATGACATTTAAGGCATGGCTTTTGTCTTATGTCTCATCTTTGATGTGTAGTAGTTGACATAGTGAATTACCAATTGTTGAGGGGCGTGTGCCTGTGGAGTCGTGTTTGGTAGGTGGTAAGTTAAGGAGGTTAAAGCCACAAACTTGTTCATGGATGGAGATGGTAGTGTTTAAACTCTGAATTACAGGGCAAGTGATGCTCTAGGTGGCAGATGTAGTTAATGAATGCATGTTCTTGTTTGGTTACAAATGCTCAAAGACCCACACTTAGAGATACAGAGAAAATAAAATAGAGAGAGGGCGAGTGAGTGAGATTCAGAGCAAGAAGGAGAGTATTCTGGCTCGTAAGGATTCAGAATCTTAGAGAAGAGCGTGAAGTCTGAGCAAAGGCAAGGTGATTCCGGGAGTCCAAACCCTATCTGAGATCATCTTCTTCAGTTCCCGTTTCATTTGTGTTAGGAGTAGTTTGTGAGTAATCCATCATTTTTTTTTCATTTGTTTGAATTTGTAATGGTATATTAGAATCTGTAATGGAATTTTAGTTTGTATTATTAATCTGATTATTTTTGGAACTTTGGTTTGGGGCTGTGATGGTCAAATGTAATTTGCACCACTACACACGACTTGCTTGATAAAATGTCTGAGATGATTTGTGATTGGTGTTATTATTCAATAATAGCATGGATGTCTTTCGTTAATAAACTCATTAGCTGAATGCGTTATTTTTCATGAGATTGGCATGATGTATATACCATGATTAGCTCGGTTTTGATATGGTGTTTTTAGTTTGATATTCATGAATTTTGATCAAGTGAAGTGAGCTTTGTTTTTATTCCATTCTTTATCTACTCTGGTGTAAAAGAAAGTTGTTTTAATCTGTTATGTGAGTAAAATACCATGTTGTACATGAGCCCATAGTTTACTGGTTTAGTGCTTCTCAAGAATGATTTTATGGTGAAAGAAATGTTATATTAACCGTGTGCTGGATTGGTGGTCTTCGCTTGATAACATGTATGGTAAAATGCTAGTTTCATTCTATTAAAGTCTGATTGAATGTTGAATCTCATAGTCCTTGAGTCTTTTTGTTACCCTTTAAGAATATGTTTTGACTTGATCTTATTCTCCCAAAGTTATGTTCATTGTTTTGTTTAAACATGCTGAGGTTTCTCCTTTAAGGCTTTAAAATGAAAGAATTTTGAACCTGCCTATGGTCCTAGTATTTTTGTCTTTGCTCTTATTCTTGGTCATGATGTGTTCATAGTGTTTACTTGGTAATTTGCCTAATAATGTGCTGTTTGAGTTTCTGGTATATGTGTGGTTAATTATGTTAGAGATATGTGAATTTCATATACTAATTTGCTGTCTTGATCCTGTTTTCTCAAAATTTTGAATGCAAATTGTGGGGTCAAGGCAGATCAATGGGTTATATGGTTTGAGGTGGTTAGAGGTTATGAAAGACATTATTTCTATTTCATTCTCTTGAGTGTTTGCATTAATCTTTAAGGCTTCCATGTGGTGATCTATTGTCTTTTGTGATGTTTCTTCATATTTGTTAAGGTGCTAGCTTGCAGCTTTCAAATGAGAAATCATGATGGTTTGTGTCTTTAGGGCTCTTACATGCTTATGATGTTAGTTGTCAATCATTGGTTTCCTATGTTCTCATGCATAAGTCCATTGTAATTTTAGAAAAATGCCTATGAATAGACTCATGATTATTGGTGTCGTGTGGCATAATGTGTCTTTAAATTGAGATATATGAAATTCTGTTTAGAGTGCACTCTCAAATTGACCCAGATAAATTGCTACTTGGATTTATCGGTTTTAGTTCATTATGTGAGTGTGCTGCATATGATTTGTAATTGGTGAGTGGTGAGGCTTGTAAAATTCCATTTGAGGTTGTTGGGATTAGTCCAGAATAGAATAAAGGAGAAATTTGGGTCATGCTTGCTTATTTTCTCATTTGCTGAAGTATCTGTTGAATGGTTTCACGTTGATGCATATAATTGACATGGGGTTTAAAATTCAATTGGTTTGCGCTTGACTTGTTTGCTAGAAGATTAAGCACACATGCAAATGATTTGCCAGACTGTTTTCTTAAGCTTAAAGGAATTTAGATTATATGTGTTGCGAGTTCAGAACATGTGCTTGAGTTCAAATGGTTCTTCTCTTGGGGCTTGATAAGCTTGCCATATTTTTTTGAGGTTGTGTATCTGGTATGCTATTGATTTGTGAATGACCTTGTATTTCAATTTCTGAGGATTGACTGTGATTTTCTTGTTTTTAGTTTATCATTGCACCTATACTGTACGTGCTATGGATGTGTAGAGTTTCTTCATAACTAAGTGCTTGAATAAGGGAAACTTAATGTAAGTTTATAGCCATTTGTGAAAAAGATGTTGCAATTTTATAGTTATGGCTTAACAATCATAGATAATACCGTGTCCTTCCTTCCTTCCATTTTTTCTTTTTTTCCTTTTCTTTTACCATAGATTCTCAACCATTTATAATCTACGGGGAAAGTGAAGACGGAGGAGCTTTTCTTTGTAGAAAAGCTCAATAGCTGGAGTAGTTGTTGGTTCTTTCTCTAGGACGAAGGAGGACATTTGGTGAAATATTCTGCTACTAGGTACAACGAGACTTACATTGTTGATAACTATACTAGCAGCAATTAGTAACAAATGAATCCGGCTGGTAACACGACAACGTAACAGGTGTGTGCCGCAAACCATAAAATTTTGTGTCGAGTGTTATTGTGCTTATATTTACAAACATGTTGGACTTGTACTATAATGATCTGGGCATATGGTTAAATGTTCTTGTAGAGATTGTAACATCCAATATTTTGCTAATAATTACTTGTGCAGTAGTTGATTAAATATAAGATAAGATGTGCTGATAATATCTCAGTATTTTGTGCAGGTATGTGCAGCAACCAAGAAACGAAGTTGATGGAGGATTCAAACAATCTTCATACATATGGTGCTTTTTTGTGGTGCAGTGACTTTTGCTTTGTGAAAGTGTCACGCATATATTTTGGTGACATGTTGTATATAGATGCACATGCTTTCTTGCTTCCTAGTCGTCAGTTGGGTGCCTTTACTATTGACATAGGCCTAATGGGTTGAAAGTATAGAATTAGATCTTTTGTGTAAAGGTATGATAATTATTATTTTTATTGTTGTTAATGTGGTGGGGTTGAATTTCGTGTGTAAGGCCTGAAACTAATGAGTTTGTTAGTGGTGCAAGTTGATTGGATACATATTTATTTACCACTTTTGTATGATAGAAGCTGATAGCACAATGCAAACTTTGTTTTTTTTGTTGAAGATATATGTTGTGCGAAGATATTTAACGACAAAGTACATGTGGGCAAGTGTGGACAGTGGCATTACTATATAGCAAATGGTTGTGAAATACTTATGTTTGGTTACGGGTTAATTGTACAAATCAGTATTGGCTTCAATTTAAATAGATGCTTATTTCCGACAACAAAATATATCAGTATGGATTCTATTAAGTTATTGTTGCCCCTTCGTAATGCCAGAATGGTAATAATGAGTTTTGAAAGTGTATATATATGTGCATAAGCTAAGTTCTGAAAGTTTAATACGTATAAAGTAAAAATCCAGTAAATGAAATTAAGTAAACTTAAAGATGATAAAAAAAAGTAAATAATTTTATAATTTGCTTGACAAATTGTAAGAGTTTCTATGCTTATATTGATCAAAGAATGTTAATCTATAACTATGACAATAATCAGACAAATTTTTCAATTTCCTAGTAATTTTTGTATGTAGTAACTAAATAATATTAAAATGGTATAAATATTGTAATTGACATTGACTAAAGCATTGATTTTGATGATAACAAACAAGAAAGGAATGAAAATGCAAAAATCAAGTATCAAGGAGCTTCAAGTTTAGAATATAGGTCTTAGATCTTGTGTAAAGGTATTTTAGGATTCACACTAAGTTCATTTATTGGCTTTCTTACTCAACTTAAATGGCTTTGTAAAATCATGTTTTATGTTGATCAAAGTTTGAGCAAAATATTTTTAGAAAGGATGAAAAGAAAATCATGTTTCATACTTGTGAAAATACTCATCAAGTATGTGGAAAATGATTTTAGAAAGGTTGAAAATTATTTGGGAAAGTTTGGTTATGAAATCCTTTAAAAATCTTGTTTTCTTGGAGAACCAATAACTGATTATATGTTTTGAATAACTGATTATGTGTTTTGAATAATAGATTATCTAAAAACAATAATTGATTATGTGATTTCAAATAACAGATTATTTGAAATCCATAACAGGTTATTCACCTTGGCAGAAACGTTCCACTAAATGTTTTAAAGTGAATAACAGTGAATAACATGTTATAGAAAGTCCATAACAGGTTATTTGCAATGTTAGGATCGTGTCATTATGTTTTTTAATGTTCCCAACTGATTAGAGCTCCCAAATAACCTATTATTTTCGTGTTAAAAGTGTTTTCTGACGAAACAAATAATCTGTTAGGCAAAACTAATAATCTGTTATCTGAAATCAAATAATCTGTTATAGAAAACTAATAATCTGTTATCTGGGATAGTAGAAAACATTTCTCAACGACTCTATTGGAGTATTTAATGCCCCCAACAACCACCAACGGCTCTAAATTGATTTGTGCTATAAATATAAGTGGTTGGACATTAAAAACTAGTTGGAGAACAATATGAAAATCATCCTTGAACATTAAATTTGTGTTTCATCATCTTTTTTCTTCAAACCTCTGTTTTGAGATTCAAAGTGTGAATCCTTGATACCCATTGTGCTTCAATTTGTAAGATCTACTCTTTTGAGAGTTTATCATTCAATCTCCATTTGATTTCCTGTAAAAGAGGGTGAGGTATCCCTCAAAGGTTGTAAAGGGTGAGGTATCCCTGTTTTGAGGCTCAAGCACAAAGGGTGAGGCATCCCAGATGTGTGTTGAGTGCTCTCAGTTGTAAAGGTTGTCAAGCACCTATTCAAGCTTGAAGGTTTAGTGAAAAATGTAACACCTCAAGTTTTCCTAACTAGTTGACAGTAATTTTGACAGTTAACAGAATTCTATTGTTTAGTAATTTCTGTGTGCTGTAAAATTATTTTGAGTGTTCCGTCAGTACTTTTGATCGTTTTGTGTGATTTACTATGTGTCAAGAAAATAATAATTTTTAGGCCGGATAAAATCTTTAAGTATTTATTTCTCTTGACTGTTAATTATTTTTTAACAATCTGACTTGATTTTCATACGTTTTTTAATATTTGTGATTTTTGTGGATGATTATAAATTTTTATATTTCTCTAATTTTTCTTGGGTTGTTTGTGGGCCCAGGTGGCCTTACGTGGGTCCCGCAAAGTGAAAATTTTTCTACGTATAGAAAAATTTGTACTATTTAGACGGAGACAGGGGATCTTACTAAACCTGAATCCGGAAACAGTTTTAGAAAATTTCTTGTATTGTGTTTTGTACTGTATTTAATTATCGGGCGATAAAAATACAGTAAATATATTCTTTCGTGGGGTTATAGCAGATAAAAGTAGAAATTATACTGCTTAAGTCAACAATAGTGGTTATGACAACTTTTGACAGACCAATAGGAAACAAGTTTAATTCTTTTGACGGACCAATAGGAAGCAAGTCTAATATTGAAGACTTTGATATCAACCGTCGATTTAATCAACGGAGTATGATTAGTCTAATAAAATGGCTATGACCATTTATAACCGTTGGATTTAGATTTAAATCAAGGGTGGAGATTTAATCTTATAAAGTGGCTAGGACTATTTGTGACTGTTGGATTTGAATTTAATCAACGGTGGAGATGGATCAATTATGACCATTGGATTTGGATTTAATCAATTATGGAGATTTGGTCTTCTAAAATGGCTATGACTAATTATGACCCTTGGATTGAAAGTAAGAAGGAGTAATCTTGACCTTTCATTTTGGAGATGCATCTAATGGCTAGGATTTTAAGGAGAAAGATCTAATGACCTAGATTAAGTCTTTTAATCAAAAGTCTACCTAAATCCTAACCATTGATCTAATCAATGGCTTAAATGGCTCTAAATGGTGGCTAGAAAAGATGACAACTTTGTTAAATGCATGGATGGAGGGGGGGACAGTTTTTGTGTTGTTTAGGAGCTAAAGGAAAAAGTTTGGAGACATTATTAGTTGTTTTAGTCAATTATGCATCATTATTAATTATTTGCACTCTTAGGAGAATGCATGGAGGAGGGACGGTTTTTGGAGGCTTAAGACCATAACAAAGTGTTTCATGACCATTATAGCTATTCTTTGTCATCATTGATTCATTTTCAAGAAGCTAAGTTATCAAGCTTTTCTCTCCACTTTCCTTTCATGGAGGTTTCGGCCAAGACCCCTAGATCTACCCTCCATCACTCAAAAATTTTATCCAACCTTATTTCTTGAATCCTTACCTTATTCTAAGAACATCTCTAGTTATGAGTTTTCACAAAATCATTCATCTTGAGCTTCAAATCCAAGCTTCAAGTTTCTAGCAAAAAGGATAAAGTTCATATTTCTTCACCCAATCTTTTAGTTTTGATTTTCTAAGCTATGCTTGAACCATGGTTTACCTATTCTTTTACTTGTTATTGATTTTAAGATTTGTTTATGATTTTTAGGGATTTTTCCATGGAGCTCTATGAAATTGGCGGAAGGAAAACTAAGTGTTTTCACTTCATTCTTTATCTTAACCAAGTCTAAGAAGCTTTCTTTCACAAAAATCAAAAACTTCATCCTTGTTCTTCAAGAGGAATTTTGGCCATACCACCTAAAATCACCATCCAATCTCTTTTAATTTCATCCAACCATAGATCTTGAATCTACATGATATTCTAAGCAACTTTTATGTTAGAAATTTTCTCTAAATCATCCATCTTCAACCTTGTTCTTCAAGCTAAAGATTGAAGCTTTATTGGTGAAGTTTGTTAATCTTCACTTTTCTTTTGATTTTCAAGGTTTTAAGCCATGTTTGATCCATGGTTTATCTTGTTTAAGCTTGATTTACTAATAAATATATGTTTTGTTTTGTATTTGAGAAGCCTTTGGTGGTGAAGGACTTGGAAAAAGAAGCAAAACAAGGAGCTTTTGAGGATCTTCAAGAGGTAAGAGGGAGATTCATCTCACCAACCAAGTATGGTGGTGAGAGATGGTCTTATATTTGATGGATGGTGAATCCATGTGAGGATTCATATCCATGGTCATGTAATAATTTGTGTATGTTTATGTGATTTGATTATTTGCCTATGCTTGGTATGATTTGCATGATTTATTGCTTTGATTATGACATGTTTGTGATATATATTTGAATATGTATATGTATGCCATTATTTGATGATGGAAAGGAAGTTAATTTTTGGTTCCAAAGACCAAGAGGAATTTCGGCCAAGACACCTCAAAATAGGTGTTCATAAATTAATATTTTCATGAAAGATAAAATTAGATGATTAGAAATACAAGGAAAATAAACAAAGGGTTTGTTTTTCAAGAAGTAGTGTTCACGGTTTTGAGAAGAATTTTTATTGATTTATTTTGTGTAAAAAGTTTCTAAGCATTTTACTAAACATGAGTTTTAAATGAAAAAGACAATGTTGATTTTAAGGATTTGCAAAGAAAGTGAAAAATGAAAATGAACAAATGATTTGATTTCAAAGACCAAGTGCTCACGGTTTTTGTAAAGAATTTTTAATGGTTTTGTTTGTGTAAAATCATATTGACTTAGAAGGAAAAATATTTGATGGTTTAAATAATCATGTACCACGGTTTTGAAGGTTTGTAAATGCTTTGGTTTTATGAAACAAAATGATTTTCGAAGTGGAAATATAATTGATTTAGTACAAGGATTTTTGGAAAGGGAATCAAAGTGTTTTGTCACTTGAGAAATGAAATTTTCATATGTAAATGGACAAGAGAGGTTGAAAGTGTTTGAACCTCAATTTATTTTGAAGAGAATTGATTTTAGAATTTATTTGAGAAAAATGGAGAATATAATAGTGATTTGATATTTTCTAACATGTAACTCATCCTTTGGGTTTTGGAGAGCGTTAATATTTTTTTAAAGTGAGAAACATTGATTTAATTCAATGGAATTGTGAATTTGTGAAATAAATTGCGAAAAGGATCTTCTTGAGTAAGAAAATGTGAAAAATAATGTGAGTAGTCATATTATTTTGAGAAAGGTTGAAATGGAATTTTTGAAGGTTGAGAAATATTTTTCGTAATGAAATTATGATGAAAAATTATTTACGTAACTTAAAAACGTGATTTTTATGCTACGCAATTTGAAAAACGTTTAAATATTTCCACGCGATTTGAGGAACTTTGAAATATTTCTACGCAATTTGGAAAGCGTTTAAATATTTTTACACGTTTGAGATATTATTGAAAAATCGCTACGCGATTTAAAAATGGTGGAATATTTTTATGTGATTGAGAAAACATTGAAAAATCAATATGTGATTTGAAAACGCAACAGAAACGTTGCAAAATTGTGAAAACGTAACAAAAATATTGCACAATTGTGAAAACACGACGAAAGTATTTTTTGACTATAAAAACGTGATAATAAGGTTTCGGTGTTGAAAATACAGTATGATTACTGTTGGGCCAGTGTGTGGACCCTGATTATGAGATTATGAAATTAAACTGAGAATGGGCCAATGTGTGGACCCTGAATATGAAATTGTGAATTTTGCCTGTGATTGGCATTGGTGCATTTTATATGCATGAATTAGTGTATGAACACTATATGAGGAAATGATGAATTTTGCCTATGATTGGCATTGGTGCATTGAACATGCATTGGAAAGGTCCGATGGACTGTATGAGGCTATTTGCCTAGGAGAGACGTACACCTCTTGAGTGGGTGCGATATGCATAGTATAAGTCACTTGTTGACCTTGGAGGCATCGGGGTGTGGATTGTTTACATGGGTGGTTGGTCACGCTTCTTCAAGTAGGTTAGACTGATGCAACGCACCGATGATCCTGACCGAGACACTATTCTTAATCGAGATCTCGTAAAGACTGTCGTGTATATGCTAGATATGCAAAATCAAAATGAGGATTATAGCACTTGCTCTAAGGAATTTTGGTACAGACAGATCTTTCGGATCAACTTCTCCGAACTGAGTATTAGCTCCATGGAGTAGGAACATTGAGTCTATGTGCACATGCATAACATATGCATCATTATTGAGTATTGGTTATGATAATTGAACTGCTGAATACTTGAGGAATAATTGAACTGTTGAATAATACTGGATGATGATGATGATAAATAATGTTGAGGGCATTATCGTGTATATTGAATGATATTTGAACTGATAAGTGATTGGATGATGATAGTTGATTAATGTTGAAGGCATTATTGGAATTCTGGTATAATATACTTGTATGATATGTTATTTGTATTATCTCTGTGCTACCATGTTGGTACTGACGTAGGTGATCTCACCTCTTTGTTATATTGTTTTACTGTGTTTATATTATTAAAATTAAATAATAGATGGAACGAGTTGTCTTTGACGTGATGGGTGGTAGATATTCTGAAATTAGTGACAACATCAGAGAATGACCATTCCAGATTTGACAGCGTGCAGTGTTGACAAGGAACAAATGTCTGATGCATCCAGATGGATACAAGAAGGAATAAGTATGTTAACTTTTCTCGTTAGTGTTGTATCGTGCTATTAAGTAGGACCCGCCATAGGATTTGCTACTGTTAAAAAGAGAGTTTTCTGTTAGTTTTATATTTCTCTTTAAATTATTAAATATTAATTGGTGTCAAAATTGTATATTAAATATATTTTCAGTAATATTTATGGATCTCAGTAAGTTTATGTTTCCGTCTTTGATGAAAAGAAATTTTAAAACCCATCTTTTATAACTCAAACCTTGTTTATGAACTTCTTTACAGATTATGAGTTGGGAGTCAGAAATGTGATACCCTGAGGGGGGTCTTACAAAAAATCTCGGGTGGTTCACTTGAGGATTAGACGTAGGTCACAAGGGGTGGTTGAACCATATAAATCTTTGTGTTTGTTCTTCTCAACTCTATCTCTTTACTTTGTGCTTATATTTTATATGCTTGCTTGAATACTTTCTATCTCGACTTATTTATTTGTGAGTAAAGTGATCAATCTCATTTATCTATTCACTTTAATCAATCAATAGCTTCAACGAAAATTGATAATCAAATGTTTTACGAAAGATTTTTGAAATATTTTACATACTTAATTCATCTACCCTCTCAAGTATTGAGGCTACTTGGTAACAAATATTATAGATATGGTATAAAAATTTGTTTTGACAAGGATCACCACTTAATTTGATTTTTGTCCAATGTAAGTGTTACTATAGGAGGAATCGTGGGAAAATTAGTGTTGATTCTTGTATTTGATATGGAGAACAGTAATTTGAACTTTGTGTGTATGCGTCTTCCCTAGATCATGTTAAGTAGTGCATGACCAATTCACCACATAAGAAATATAATTCACCACTTATTTCTATAGGGTTCACCATGTATTTATGAATTGTGTTCATAACAAGTATTGCTAAGTGTGGAACCTTGACAAAATAAGTAGTGATTCTTGTCTTTCATTTAGGGAAATATAATTTCA
This sequence comes from Ormosia emarginata, assembly GCA_029884605.1. Taxonomy (NCBI): domain Eukaryota; kingdom Viridiplantae; phylum Streptophyta; class Magnoliopsida; order Fabales; family Fabaceae; genus Ormosia; species Ormosia emarginata. The sequence continues at coordinate 3,009,130 of JAQQTP010000042.1, read as the reverse complement.
ACCTCATTTTAGTGAGTGCCTTCCATACGTTAATTTAGGGAGTGGAGGACTAATTCACCATATAGGAAATATAATTCAGCATGTTTTTCCATAGGGTTTACCACTTACTTATGAATTGTGTGCATAACAATTGTTGCTAATTGTGAAACACTGACAAAATAAGTGATGATTCCTATTTTTCATTTGAGAACTATAATTTCAGCCCCCTTTTAGTGAGTGCCTTCCATATGATAAGTTAGGGAATGGAAAACCAATTCACTACATAAAAAATAAAATTCACCACATACTTACACATGGTTCACCACTTAATTATAAATTGTGTGCAAAGAATTGTTGCTAAGTGGAGAACATTGGCTAAATAAGTGGTGATTCCTGTCTTTTATTTAGAAAACTCTAATTCAACTCCCTTTTTGTAAGTGCTTTTCATATGCCAAGTTAGGGAATAAAAAACCAATTCACTACATAGAAAATATAATTCACCTAACATTTCCCCCGAGTTGACCACTTAATTATGAATTGTATGCAAAGAATTATTGCTAAGTGTGGAACCGTAACAAAATAAGTGATGATTCCTGCCTTTTATTTGGAGAATTCTAATTCAACTCCCTTTTAGTGAGTACCTTCCATAAGACAAGTTAAGGAGTAGACAACTAATTCACCACTTATTTCCACTAGGTTCACCAGAATAAATGCAAATACTAACAAAAAAACATAAAAACTCAAGTGTTTTCCCTCCAAATTAGTAAGGTCGAGCAAATTAAAAGATGAATGAAGTACATTATAAGGATTTGAGAAACACGTCAGTCAAAGTCCAAACAAGTAAACATTACGTCTACATAATGTAATTTGACCAAACACCAACTCAGGCCTATATCCAGCCTCAATGGGGGATCAGCAGCAAGAACATATCTAAGAATTCAAATAAATATAATATTCTATTCGCCAATGAGGTTGTTTATCAATTGGCACCAGCCTAAGTCTTCAAAATTGCATCCCCGCATTATTTCGCCACAATTGGTTGCCTATTTCTCCTTTATCCCCTTTTTCCCTTTTGTGAAACCCCTCGTGGTATAAGGAGTTTCTGGTGGCCGCACTAGCAGTCAGCTTCCTTGGATTCTTCTTTCTTCGATTGTAGAAGTCAGACAAGGTCTCCTCATTGGGGTTTGCTAACTCATGTTGAGTTCGGACAGTTTCAGTGGTGACTTCATTTGCACCTGGTAGCATGAAAAGTCATAAACATGTTAAGAGCATACACTTTAAATTATAGTATTCCTTTAACAGTAGATTAAACTTAAGTAAATAAATAATGATTATTTAGTAATATTTTGTTACCTCTTATGCATACAAGATTTGCTTTCTTCACGAATTTAGTTATGCATCGAAGGAGTTGGATAATATAAGTGGAAGGTAAAAATCATGGGTTCAAGATTACTAAACAAAGGCCAACCAGGTACTAGTTGCTACCCAAAAATAAAAAATAAAAAAAATACTCTACCAAGGAAAGCTAAGAAGGAATAATGCATATGTTTTTCTTTTGATCTACTTTGAGCAGAGTGCATTAAAGGGTTCAAAGTTTGAAGTATTGGAATCCAAACAACATGGGGTTGGTCTTGTTAGAAAGCTAAGATGTAAAACTACATTTGAGTTAAAATCTAAAAATTTTGAGTTAACTACTTTGGTGACACTTTTATTTTGAATTCAGGTTAAATTTCTGCTGACTATATTATGAAAGCATGCATTTGAGGCTGCATGTACTAGATTGACTTGATATTCCCACACACTTGCAAAACTAGTTAGATGAAATACAACAACACAGCTGCATACGAGGAAAAAAGTTGAATTATGACTATTGGGGAACATATTGGACGACAACACATTGACTCTTAAAACGAAAGACAGAATATGCAAGTTCTGTCTTGTTACCGGCATACAGTGATATGATATCAACTCCTATGCTGTTAATTATCACCAAAACAACGAAAGTTACCTGCATGTAGCAGACATGCTCACAGCAGCCCATGACCATGTAGTGTCAAGACAAACAACAATAGAGTTGGCACAAAAGACCATGAAGTAGCAAACCAGAAAGCTAAACTAGAAACATGCTTTATAACAACCAAAGTAATTAAGTGTGGTCACTTATTAGATGCAAAGCAAAGTTGAAATGAGATATATTCAAATATGTATAGCTACTTTACCTTATAACATGTATACTCCTTAACATGGTTTTCCTCCCATATTATATTTTGTTTTTCTATATTCAACTGATTCCATTAAAAACTGCTACCATGTTGTTGTGGTGCTATTCCATTAAAAACCGCAACAAAGAAAATAAAAGTTGAATGACCTCTTAAACCAATAGCAAGAACAAAAATGAAGTCCAGATTGACTCAACAACAAAAAAGTGACAAAGGGAATAAGCATGAAATTAATTCAACAACTTTTGTTTTTTACTAATAATTTATTCAATCACTTTGTCAATCATGTGAGAAAACCAATTCCTATGATCAGCTCCCCAATTGAATTAAAAATATAAAATTATTACTGTTTGCAATCTCAAACACAGAATGAAAACAACCCTCATGATTCTACTTGTTGACAATCACTACTGTTCTGGACCGTGGTCCGAGATTCCATCCGGAAGGATCGACTCAACACACGAACCACCGGATTCCGCCATTAACACCCTAGCCTAGGCCTTACGACCTCGGTCCACGGCATCGGACTATAACGATCGTCGGACCTATGCAGATTCTCACAACTGCCGATTATAACCCTAAATGTGGGGACCATAACTGCTTGCAATAAGGATTGGCCACTAAGGAGACAACCCTACAGGTCAGAGACGGATCTCAACGATCGTGGGATAGCCCTGATAGGTCAGAGACAGACCTCAACGATCGTGGGCTAATACCTCTGCCAAGGCACGATCCTAATATACCTTTGTCCTATACGGATTGCATGAGGATTCCAGTCACACTCTACATATTACCAGGCCAAGTTAACCTAATAAGGTATCTGTTATTCCATTGCATAAACCCTACTTGTGCACTGCCTGACTTGAGCGTTGGAGTCCTTTTGCAGGTATCCACCCCCTTGATTCAATATGCTTGGCAGCAACTGCGCAAGGAGGAAACCACCATACATATGCCTATCTCAGGTACCTTCTAAATCCACTTCAGAACATTGGCTCCGTCTGTGGGAATCTGATAAACTTCCATTCCCGCGTTAACCATGATGAGCACGAGACATAACCATAGGAAGGGAAACATTGCACATGCTGCCCCTAGCCAAATACAGGGCCCAGTGGCACAGCGCGACCCTTCTTCCGTCACACCACCAGAAACCTCCGCCGCTAGAAGCAGGCCTGTTGTGGTGGAAACTTTCAACGATGGACATGAGGCTTTAGCTTCTGCTGAAAGCCCCGCTCCATCTCGAAGGGTTTCAATCCGTAACAGGCTTGTATTTCCTCATGGTGGAGCCAACAATACAAACCATGGAGCAAACCATGGAGCTAGGATCTCTGTGCATGCTCGCTTGGGAACCTCCCACAATGATATAGACCATACGTTGCACTATGAAGACAAAGTCCAATCCGAAACAACGAAGAATGGCCTTCGAGAGTTGTTGCGCTAACAAACAACGCTCATCGAGGGTCAGCAACGTCAGCTGGAAGAACAATGTCGACGGTTAAAGAATCTTGACAGATCAGTGAGGACGGACAACGATAACGGAGAACGAGATGTAGTTCGTAATGAGCAAGCAGCCCAGCGTACTGGGGCCGGGATTTTTGGAAACCATAACCCGGTCCCCAGCCGTCAACAACAATTCTTAGATGTTCTAATGGCATATAAGGTCCCGAGGAACTTCAAGCCTCCGAGCAATTTGGAGGCTTATGATGGAACGACAGATCCCCAGGAGCACTTGGACGCTTACACTCAGTCCATGCAGCTCTATGGGCACATCCCGGAACTGCTATGCCGAGCTTTTCCCCATTTTTTGAAGAAGGACGACTTCCATTAGTTTGTCACCTTACGAACAAAGATCACAGGATGGGAAGACCTTACGCAACGTTTCTTGCAACACTACACCACAACAAAGGAGCGATCGAAGTCGATTGACTCCTTTTCCAGAATCTGCCAGGGAAGTTCTGAATCCTTGCGCGAATATGTCAAAAGGTTCAATCAGGCCTGTATGGGCATTGAAAACTTGGATGATAGGATAGCCTTCCATTACGCTAGAAACAGACTCCGAACTGACTTGGGCTTCTTCATGTCATTGGCAAAAAATAAGCCGGCGAGTCTAGATGAGTTTCACCTATGGGTAGAAAAGTACGTCGAGCCAGAGGAAGTTACCAGAGCCAAAGAGAATCTGGAGAAAGATGAACCGGTTCACTAGAAAAAGAACCAAAACTCCAACCAACCTTATGACTCCTCCAAGAGTGAAAGGTATCGGCCTCCTCCAAGAGTGAAAGGTATCGGCCTAAGTATTCTAAGTATACTTCTTTGAACACCCCTCGAGAGACAATCTTGAAGGAGGTCCTTCAAACTGAGTTCCAGGATATCAAGAGGCCACCACCCGTGAAGAAGCAATTCTAGAGGGACCATTTGAAACATTGCAGGTGGCACAAGAGCTATGGCCACAAGATAGAAGATTGTTAACAACTCCGAGATGTTATCGAGTCACTGATCAAAGAGGGACAGCTGCAAAAGTACATTAGCGGTTTCCGAGGAGGCGAGGACCATGGAAGACGCAGGGATCGGAGACGAAGCCATAGCCCTCGGCGAAGTCCAAACCAATGTCCAAGAATAAGCTGGAGTCCTGCCAGAAGATCCCGGACCCCACCACGCCGCAATGTTGAAAACAAGTAAGATCAAGATCAGGATACTCAAGGTGGGGGTAACAGGAAAGACAAACTCATCAGTACCATCTTAGGATGGTTTGTAAGGGGTGGTCCATCTAACAATTCTCAGAAAAAGGCATTACGGACAGCGGTCTTAAGCGTGTTTGGTTCCTCACGAAGACCCCATGTTGAAAACAAGGATGCACTGTCCATTTTCTTCTCCGACAAGGACTACGGCGACATTATCCAAGATCATGATGACTCTCTGGTTATATCCGAAATAATATCTAATGCCAAAGTCCATCGTATCTTTGTGGATAAGGGGAGTTCAGCAGACATCATGTTCATGGATGCCTTCGAAAGATAGAGTTCCCTCAGTCTGCACTCACACCGTATGAAGGTGAACTGACCGATTTCTCCAGAGAGAAAGTTACCTCGGTCGGTTACTTTGAAACTTTCTTGACCCTGGGTAACGACAACATGTACAAAATGATTAAGGTGAGATTCTTGGTCGTGGATTGTCCCTTGGCTTACAACATCATCCTGGGCTGTCCTACACTAAATGGCATAGCTGCTGTAGTCTCTACCATCCATCAGGCCATGAAGTTCCTCAATAGGAACAATGAAGTGGTCACGGTCAAGGGCGATCAGATTGCAGCTTGCAAGTGCTATAACGAGAGCTTGAAGATCAGTAGGGCTTCTAGGAAAACAAAGGCACGAACATCCAGCCCCGCCCGCGATCAAGTCAACATTCTGATGACCGAGTTGGATGTCTGTGAGGAAATCCGAGGCACAAGACCCCAGCCTGAAGGAGAATTGATCTCGCTCCAGCTGGGTGATAAACCCAACCAAGTCACCAAGATAGGAGCAAACCTCGAAGAGTAGGAGAAGATCCAGTTGATAGAGCTCTTACAGAAAAACAAGGATCTTTTCACCTGGACATCCGCTGACATGCCTGGGATTGACCCCGCTTTCATCTGCCATCATTTATCTATTAAACGGGATGCAAAGTCGGTCTCCCTGAAGAAAAGAAAAGTTGGCTCTAAGAAGCAACAGGCCATTGAGGAGTAAGTTAAGGAATTACTAAACGCCGACTTCATGAGGAAGATCTTGTACACCACTTGGCTCTCAAATGTTGTCCTGGTAAAAAAGTCAAACGGGAAATGGAGGATGTGTATGGACTACACCGACCTGAACAAGGCGTGTCCTAAAGATCCATACCCCTCCCAAACGTTGACAAGCTAGTTGATAACTCATCTGGCTTCTGGTTACTGTCCTTCATGGACGCTTACTCCGGGTACAATCAGATTCTGATGTACCCCGGAGATCAAGATAAAACAAGGTAATGCCTTTCGGATTGAAAAATGTCGGGGCCATATACCAGAGAATGATGAACAAGGTCTTTGAAGAACAAATGGGGAGAATGCTAGAGGTCTACATCGACGATATGATAGTCAAGACCCCATCGTCAGGATCACACACCTCGGACCTCGAGGAAGTATTTGCACAGTTAAGAAAGCACGACATGAGACTTAATATAGAAAAATGCGTATTCGGAGTCCAAGCTGGAAAATTCTTGGCGTTCATGCTGACTCACCGCGACATTGAGGCAAACCCCGACAAATGCAAGGTGGTGCTCAATATGCATAGTCCCCGAAGCGTGAAAGAAGTACAATAGTTAACTGGATAGATTGCGGCTCTCACCAGATTCCTAGCCAAAGCCGCTCACAAATCCTTCCCTCTCTTCAAGCTATTGAAAAAAAGGACAGGATTCGAGTGGACACAGGAATGTGAAGATGCTTTCGTATCTCTGAAGAACATTCTGGCGTCCCCTCACATTCTTACAAGGCCAGAGTCAGGTGAAACACTTTAAGTGTACCTCTTCGTCCACGAGGAGGCTGTAAGTTCGGTACTCATTAGAGAAATGCAACACCTCTTTTTGAGAGGGAGCATTACATTATCGAATTAAAACGAAAATGCGGAAAATAAAATTTTTCTAAATAAAGACCCGGTTCATTTAGTTTAAAGTTAGCTTATTCGACATTTTTAATATGTGAGCAAAAGCGGCATAAATTTTTTTTGTTAATAAGCTAAGTGGCAAACTTAAACAAAAGTAAAGGGTAAGACAGGAAACCAAACTCACACTTGGATAACATGCATATATATATATTGATATCAATTGTACTTTAAATACAAGCCTGGAAATTTCCAATAAAGCAAAACTATACCTGCCCCAAAGGATTTTACATATACATCCCCCAGAATATCAAAATATATAACCCACCAAAATACAAAACATTAGGTCTCCAAAATAAAACACTGGTAGCCGTCAGCAGATACCAGTAAAGTCAGTCCCTCAAAGGAGGAGGGACCGTATCAGGATCCTCAGCGGGGTCCTCCTCGTCCGAGGAAACCTCCATCGGAACCACAGACCCATAGGCAGGAGCCCGAGCAATGGAATCAAAGGAGTCCTCCTGCGGGGTGTAGTAATGGTCACCCCACATCTCTCTGATGGGTAGATAAAATTCCAAGCGTAGGCTGAGATGGCAGGTAAAGATCGGCGCCTCGTGACGTCTCCAGGCTAAAGCAATCGACACGTCCCCCATATAAACATAACGATCAGAACTCAGGTTGATGTGCCAGCACTCTGGCCCTCCGAGGAAGGTCAGATGCACATCGCCCAGAAATCCGCGCATGCATGCCTCCATGCTCCACAATAGATGCTAATCTTGCTCGGGCCAAAAGCCAAGAAAATCGGGAGTTTTAGTTTCCGTGCCGTCGTCTTCGGTAGATACAGTACACGCACAGGTAGCAAACAATAGAAATACAGAAAAGAGGTAAGACATCCTACCATCATTACCAATTATAGCAGACAGAAACAAAACGGCGCAATACGCCCAAGTAGCAATTTAGAAGCAACATGTCCAAGTAATAAGCAGTAAATTCAATAGTAAGCAGATAAACAGTTTCAGGCAGTCATTTATCGCAACATTAAACAAACAGTTCAAATTCACAAAGCAGTAATTATCAGATGATTTCATATCCCATAATGCATGTACGCACAGTACTCAGATTCCTACTCCATGGAGCTAGACACAAACAGTTAGAGAGAAAGATCAGGAAACATGTCTGCAACTCGGCTGCCGTGGCCAAAGTGCTATACATCAATAATTTCCACGTGCACAGGCATTATACAGACAGTCCACGCTAGATCACGATATAGGACAATGTCTCGGTCCAGATCGTCGGTGCGTTTGCATCGGTTTGCCCCACGGACAGAAGAGCTACCAACTGCCCATTGTGAAGGACCCGTACCCCGATGCCCCCAAGGTCAAACATGACCTACACTAGTCTACTCGCACCCGCACTAAGGTGTGTTCAATCTCCTGGGCAACTTGGCCTTACAACAGGCCACAGGACATTCACAAATGCATAAGACTCTATGCATGAACATGTATGATTCACAATTTCATACAATTCCATAATATGTCACAATTGGCCAAGATAAGCATCAATATACAAATGGTCACTCACATGGACCCATAACATTATAATATAAAGATAAAATCAATTGGTACATTCTTAGGTCCATTATGAATCCTAACTTAGAATTTGTTTCCCCTTTCAAGGTTCATGTCTAATCCAATTCTTACAATTAGTTTAATCTTCCAAGGTAATTTAATTTCATACAATTTGTAAATTATTCAAGTTCTTAGGCCTCACACTCTCTTGTTCTTCACTCACTTGTAATTACCTTAAGTCTTATGACAATCTCACTCTTAGTCCTTTAAAATTTATGTAATCTTTGATTATATTAAATTCTTCCAATTTATTAATTATCTACCTCATTACATAGGTTTTTAATTACATAATTACTTATGCTTCCAAGTTACCAAAGTTATATATTTACACCTAAAAAGGCCTTAGAGGCCGTGGCCTCTCTAGGGATTCAATTCCCAAATCTTTTCAATTTATCACATTATAGGTTACACTCTTAATTCACTTAATCCTTTACTTGTTGCATTGGTTCACCAATAACCCCAATTTTGGGCTCAAAACCGTGGCCACCCTATAGGTTTCAATCTCAAATTTTCCTTCCATTAAATTCTATTTTATCACTTGATTAATTTAAGTCTCATGCTTGTTACAACTTGTCTACAATTTACCTAATTTTTAACCCTCAAAACCGTGGCCTCCCTAAAGGCACTCCATATCAATTTTCTTCCATTTCAAGCCAAAACATCCAATCCAATAAATCAATATACACAATCAAGCAATTCAAGGTCATGAACATCACAAATCAACATGTCAGCTTAATAGTCATCCAATTAAAGAATAACCCACATTAGGGTTTTTCTTACAAACAACAAAATCAAAGTTCCTTGATGCTAATAGAGGTTGAGGAGGAGTGTCTTCTTCTTACCCAAGTGAAGAAAAGAAAAGGAACACCAAGGAATCTCCCTTGTAATTTCGGATTGGAATTCCACCAAACCCTAGAAATTTCAACTTTGTTATAACATCACCAATGCTTGAAAAATAAAGCATGGATGGTCACCAAGAGGACCATGAAAACGAAAATGAAGAGAGGGAAGGAAGAGTCAAGAAACTTACCCAAGAACTCAAAGCTTGAAGCTTGAACAAGATGGTGAAAATGGTGGAATTTCAAGTTGCTCCAAGCAAGAAAGATGTTTAGGAGGAGGAGAGGTTTAAGAAAATGTAGTTAGTTGTAATTTTTGTGAAGAATGAGTGGGAGAAGAGGGGCTGGCCGTGGAGGGTTCTAGAGAGAAGGAGGAGAAAAACCAAGTGAAGGAAGAAGAAGAAATGTGGAAAGAGAAAGTGTTTTAGGTTAAAATGAATTTTGTGTGATAAAATGAATAAATGAAAGCAAACTAATTCCCCTTGTTTTTGGGCTGCTGCTTCCGTGCATAGAGAGAGAAGGGAGAGAGAGTTTTTGGCTTCCCTTGGAAGCTAAGGGTCATTTGGTCATTGTTTGGTCAAAACTTCTCAAAGAAACTTTGATTATTTTACATTAAATTTGAATTAAAGTGAGTTAATTAGACATAAAGTAGATTGCATTTAGATAATGTGATAGGATTTTTATTACATGCTATTATCCAATGGATAATATTTACAGTTGATAGAAGTCAGTATTTAATTAATTTGACAGATGAATTTTTTGCAGTATTATTTTATTTTATCTGTTAGAATTTCTCGAAAATAGTAAAACCTAGTAAACTGTGTCCAGCCTCGGGTTTAGTAAGATCCCCTGTCGACATGTCCATAGTTCCAAGTTCACGGAGAAATTATCGCGTTTCTCCAGTTTCGCTTAGTGCACACGCAAAACGAGGAATATACTAAAATATTCGACGTTTCTGAAAAATTCCTAGAAAATTCCCAAAAATTGCAAATATTATAAAACGACTATTCGTCATATAATTTTCCAATTCTTGAAGCGCTACAATCGTTTTCCCGACTCTGCTCAATATTTACGCAAAACGAAGAATATATTAAAATATTCGTCGTTTCTGAAAAATTCCAAAAGAATTCACATAAATCACAAATATTACAAAATGACTATTTGTGGTAAAATAAATAATTCCCGGAGCATTACACTGACCTCAGCAATTCTCAGCTCAGTGTGCACGTAAAACAAGAAATATATTAAAATATTCGTCATTTCTAAAAAATTCCAGAAAAATTCCTAAAAATCAAGAATATTGTAAAATGATTATTTATAATTAAGCAGATACTTTTCGGGACGTTACAAGAAACACCGGAAGGCCAGAAACCAGTTTATTTTGTGAGCAAAGTATTGCAAGGCCCCGAACTCCGATATCAAAAGATAGAGAAGGTCACTTTTGCACTCATTATCACGGCCAGGAGACTAAGGTAATACTTCTAGTGCCATCCCATGGTAGTAAGGACAGATTAACTTATCCGACAAATATTGCATAAATTGAACTTAGTAGGGAGGATGATTGCCTGGTCCATTGAGCTTTCTGAGTTCAGGATAGCCTACGAACCCAGAGTAGCAATCAAGGCACAGGCGCTCTCGGATTTCCTGGTCGAACTAACTTTAGACTCCAATTATATCGAGGAGATATCCTGGACCGTGATTGTTGATGGGTCCTCAAACCCGAAAGGAAGCGGTGCTGGGGTAATCTTGGAAAACTTCGAAGGGGTGACTGTTGAGAATTCACTAAGGTTCGAATTTCCTACCTCGAACAACCAGGCAGAATATGAAGCATGCATCACCAGACTGGCAATGGCTAGAGACTTGGGGGCCACAAAGATTCGACTTTGTAGTGACTCCCAGCTCGTGACCTCCCAGATCCGAGGTGAATATCAGGCCAAAGAGCCCCTCATGCAGAAATACTTGGCGAGAGTGCAAGAACTCCTCACAAACTTCCAGCTAGTTAAAGTGGAGCATATACTCTAGGAACAAAACTCTAAGGCCGACCTCTTATCCAAGTTGGCTAACACCAAGAGTCCGGGAAACAATCGTTTGGTGATCCAGGAAACCCTCTTGCACCCCGCAGTCTCCAACATAGCTGTCTTCCAGGTCAATGGGCAAGAACGTACCTGGATCACGCCACTATCAGAATACTTACAGTCCGGTAGCCTCCCCGAGGAGTCAAAGGAAGCTGCTAAGTTAAAGAAACCCGCAGTCAGATACACTATCTTTGATGGGCTGTTATACCGGCGTGGATTTTCTTCACCCCTCCTCAAATGCCTCGTGCCAAAAGAAGCCGAATACGTCCTGACCGAGGTCCAAGAAGGAAGTTGTGGGCACCATCTAGGAGATAAGGCTCTAGCATTAAAGGCACTCAGGGCAGGCTACTACTGGCCTACGATGGAGGCAGACTCCTTTGCACATGTCCAAATATGTGATAAATGCCAACGGCAATCTGACCACTACCACGCCCCACCAGACGAACTGTCCACGACATCCATACCTTGGCCATTCTATGAATAGGGCATGGATATCTTGGGACCTTTCCCTCAAGCTCCCGGACAGCTGAAGTTTTTGGTTGTAGCCATGGACTACTTTACCAAGTGGATAGAAGCAGAGCCCTTGGTCACCATCACCTCAGCCCAGATTCAAAGGTTCACTTGGCACCGCATCATTACCAGATTTGGGGTCCCAGAATCAATCATGATAGATAATAGAGCGCAGTTCAAAGATAAGGGGTTTGAAGAACTACTCGACGGGTTGAAGAGAAAACATCACTGCATTGTCGTAGAAAACCCCCTAATAAACGGGCAAGTTGAGGCAGCAAATCGTGTTATCATCAGGGGGTTAAAGAGAAGACTGGACGAAGCCAAAGGAAATTGGGCCGAGCAATTAGACCACATTCTTTGGGCCTACCGAACCATTCCTCACTCCACAACAGGTGAAACCCTATTCAAGCTAACCTATGGATGTGAAGCAATGATCCCGGTGGAGATAGAGGAACCGAGCTAGTGTCTCCAGAACTTTTCACCTGATAACAACCCCGGACTGATCAGGGAAGACTTGGATTTATTGGAAGAAAGAAGGTGTATCACACACATACGCGATGCCACAATCAAGCAAAGAATGGTAGCCCGGTACAACCTGAAGGTCATTCCTAGAAGGTTCCAGCCAGGCGATCTAGTACTTCACAGGGCTAACATCGGCGGAAGGAATGCCTCTCAAGGGAAATTAGCCCTTAACTGGGAAGGGCCCTACCGTATCGTGATCTGTATTGGTAAATGAGCTTATACTCTAGAGACATTGACGGGCAAACTAGTGAAGAATTTTTGAAACGCAGACAAACTTAGAAAGTACTATAGCTAAGTGCCTTTTAAGGCTTAGTCTCCTAGTCTACTTTATGTTTAATCTGCCCTAATTATTATATGGACCTTAGTCCTTCAAGATATTTAATGAAACAAGCATCACAGAGTTAGTGCATTTTGTTAAACGAAATTTTCAAAGACCCACCACGACGTTCCAAGATGTCATAGTACCAACTGTGAAGTTGTCTTGTGCTAGATAGGTCGTACAGTAGAAAAATCCCGACTTGGGAAAATTCTCGCACCAAACCATAAGCACGAAAGACGCCGGCAAGGACCAGTCTCTCAAACCAAAGTCACGCGGCATCCTGAATACCAAAGTAGATGGTAATGGACCCCAAATAAGGTTTCTTACCTTAGGCACGAATCCCAAATGCCAATCCACTTTGGACATTGGATCATAAGCCAAGGTTTCTAAATTTCTTATCACGCGAAGTCTTAAAGGGAACCATAAGCGCTCAACGGTAATGGGCGTTGGACCCAGACTGCGATCTTTCCTCATTAAATTCATAAAGTCAAAACAACACGAATGATGTTGGACCCTGAAATAGACAAAGGGATGCAACAAATCCAGCTTGATTAAAATCCCAAAAAATGAAGTAGCACTATTGTCCATACAAAAACAAAACCCCACGCAGGGGGCAAGAATAAAAATCAGAATTACTTCGCAACGGGATCTGGACCGCGGACCTCGGCGGAAGAGCCTTCAACACTTGGACCCTCAACAGCGAGACAAGGAAGCACGAGACAACCATTTTGGACTACCTTCTTGGAGTCCATGGAATCCAGAACCAGATCAACCCCGGGATTGAAGAGCTAAACTTGATTGATGGCATTTTGGAACTGCTCCTTCTTGATATCGGTGCAAACAGTAATAAGTTGCCCGACATTGCCTCGCAAGGAAGTAACTTGGGCATCAAGTCGTTTGTTCCTGGCCTGAAGACCTTCATTCTCAGCTTTTAGTTTGGCCACACACCTTTTGACCTCTGTCAAGTTGGCCTTCTTTTTCTTCGCCACATCCTTCAAGGCGACCACTTCACTCTCCAGCTCTCGGGCCCGGGCTTCAGCATCGTTTTTGGCCTTTACAGCCTCTTCCTTTGCTCTAAGAGCTTGGTTTTCACCCCACTCCGCAGCAGCAGCCTTTTCCGCTAACTTCCACTCATGGTCTTCAACCATATGCTCCAAGTATTGAGTCTCTTGAATTCTTAAATATAAATTCAAGAGGTGATCTTTGGAGAGGAAGTGAACCTAAATTTGTTATATTGGATATAATCCTCGGGGGAGGAGATGATCCTAAATGAGATTCTTTATAGTTTTTACCAGAGTTACTTGGAAATAAACTTAGAAAGATAATGATTGACGAGCCCTATATAATGATTTATGCTTAATTGACTAGATACATATCATTATGAATTTTTCATTTATTTGAATCATAGATCTGATATTGAATGTTTGCAATGTGAAGAAATGTAAATATTCTAGAGATATTATTTGTATTTGAATTGTTCTTGATGAGATCTATGGTTTATTGATAATGTGTTGAGACTAGATATATTAATTGAATATATAAATGATGTTTATAAATGATTTAAATTTAATTTTAGCATCAGGAAGAGAAAAGAAATCCTTTTGACATTAACCACCTTTTTATATGATAATTTTAAGATTGATTTGATTTCCTCGAAACAACAGGAGTTATTATGATTACATGTTTTTATTTATTTGAACTATTGAGAATTTTCTAGAATTCTCACCCTGTTTATCATCTCTTTCCATGATAATTCTAACACGAGATCCACCTATGGAGTAGGAGGGAAGATGCTGATTTAGTATGGGTTTAGCTATCATTTTGACCATTACTTTGTATTTATCATCATGCACTAGTTGTATATAAACTATTATGTACATATGCCTACCAGAGCTGGTGTGTACTATTTGAACACAGATGTGCAAGAAAGTATGGGATATCAATGTTAGAGTGATTTATACATATCAAGTGTATAACTAGATATTTCATGTGTATTTTATATTCAGAGATTTTATCATCCCTTACAAGGCTCAATTTAACAATAAAATTTACTATATTTACTATCAAGAATTGATAACAGAATAGTTGTGACATACCTAATTCTAAATACTATTGTGTAATTCAGATTTACTTATCATATTAGTATTGGGGCGTTACACCAAATCTATAGTAAACTCTATTTCTCGCTCAGGTGACAACTTAGTTATCTTATTGGAAAATACTTCTGGGTACTCCATCACCACAAGTATATTTTCTAGGTTCTGCTCAACTTCAGAATTTAAAGAGAAGACGAGAACATATCCTTGAGCCCCCTCTACTAAACAATTTATAACCTAGTTGGCATTTAAATACATAGACTCAGAAGAAACAGTCGTGGAAGGGATACTAGACATAAACAACAAAGTCTTATCTGAACAATTCAAGGCAACATGGTTTGCAGACAACTAATCCGTACCAAGAATGATATCAATATCAAAAAGAGGCAAACAAATAAGATTTACAAAGAAAGTCCTATTTTCTACTTGTACACAACAATTTAAGAAAATATGGGAGGTTGTTACTAGTTTTCCTATTGGTGTAGAAATAGATAAATCATAAGGAAGCTCAGACACATGTAAATCTAACATCTTCACATAATCATAAGAAATAAAGGAGTGAGATGCTCTTGAATCATACAATACAGTTAAGAGATATTCTTTGATTATACATTTACTTTGTATTAGAATAAGAGATTGAGTTGTCTCATTTCCACTCAAAGTGAAGACTCTTCCCTTGGTTTGGGGCCTGAGGTTGGGTTTCACTCCCTATCTCTGAGGGCAATTCTTGGCATAATGCCCTAGTTTAGCACAAGTATAACACACTATCTGATTTATCATGCAAGGCTTAGTGCCATGATGCCTGCCACATTTAGTACCCCTAAGTTCTTATTTGAAATTGTTTTCCTTTGTCTTGTGGGTACTTGGGCCGAGAAGCACCCCCTTTAAACCTATCATCTGTCCTCTTCCTCTTTTAGAAATTTTGTGGCCTCTACTCCTGTGGAGGCTTAAAGTCATAAGCCTCTACAATCCTACACTTGTTGACCAATGTAGGAAAATCTCTAATCTCTAAGTGTCCTATGGCCCTCTTAATGTCTTCCCTCAATCCTGCTTCAAATTTCACATATTTTCATTCTTCATCAGGATTGTATCTAAAATAAGAGGAGAACTTAGATAGTTTCTCAAATTTAGCCATATATTGGCTCACAGACATACTTCCTTGCTCTAATTTCAGAAATTCTTACTCCTTTGCATTTTGCAAGTTCTCAAGAAAATATTTATCTAAAAAGGTAATCCTAAATACCTCCCAAGTGATTTGAGTTCCTACTGTCTCTAATAATTTTTTAGGATCAATCCTCTAACTTTCTACCTCCCCTACTAGTATATAAGAGGGAAAGGATACCATTTGTTCATTAGTATAGTCTATAATAGCAAAAATTTTCTCCATTTTCCTAATCCATCTTTCAGCCTTAACCAAATTGTATTCTCCTCTGAAAGATGAAGGGTTAAGGTCATGAAAGTTCTAGTTTCTTACAAGCGCCACATTATCTATTGGCTGTTGAAGTAGATTTGTTCCCATTCTTTCTAACATCTTATTTATGATGATAGTCTGCTCCTTCACAATAGCAGCCATCTCCCTAAATGCTCCTGTTATCTCGGTGGTATTTTCATTAGAAAGTTCTCTATTACCACGTGTTCTCCTTGTAGAAGCCATAGTTTCCTATGCACACAAAACAATACATATTGAGTTGATCAGTCTCAATATCATGTAACAATGCGACAATAACTATTAACCTTCATACCTAAGGCTGTTATGCAATTCTATCCATATATCTCTTCATCAAGATAAAAAAAATACATAACATATAATAGGAACATCTAATCATGCCAAAAGCATAGTCAATCCATATTCCAGACTCAACAGGATGAACTACTCTGATACCACTAAATGTAACACCCCAAAACTAATACTATAAGTATATATGGATTACACATAAGTCTTTAGGTTTAGGCACATTGATAAACACAATTTTCATACCTTAGTTAACCCTCATATTTAGTCTCTTAGACCTCTTATGTTCTTAATTGATTGGTCTTGGCCACATTTTATAAGTTTGGGTTTAAATTAGGCTTAATTGTATTTTTCAGTATTATTAGGAATTTTATACTATTTCTTTATTTTGGGTATACCTTGAGTTATAGACATCTAAAAATTATTAATTTTACCTTATAGGAAAGATGAGAGAAAGCTCTAAAACTTTGATGAGAGGTCGAAGGCTGAATTGGACGTATAATGGGTCAGATTGGGTCTGGAGTCATAACAGAGATGTTGTCGTTGAAACCTGGACAACGTGCAAGGATTGGGCCTTAATGTGGTCTGTAGGCGTCAGCTGGATCTGAAATTGATGTCATTGGAAAGCTGAGACACAGATCCTCAACTCTTATGAAGGGTTAGACTTTTTTTAATCAATCTTAGGGATTGACAATCTTGATGTTCAATTCTTAGATCTTATTTTGCTTGTTTTACATTTAATTACTAATCAAGTTTCTCTTTACTTGTTAATCAAGTTTCTCTTTTACCTCTTTTGATTTTGATAAATCTAAATTGAATTGCTCAATTTGATTTGGATGTTGATATGATAATTACATAATTACCACATATTTAATGAGGATTATAGAGATTAAACAATACATCAAAGATGTTTGATGGATTGTTAAGCATTGTTGAATTTTGGGTTTTAGATTAATTTAATGTTAGACAGGTGTTTAATTCATTTAATCTTGATTAATTAAATTATGGATGCTTATCTAGAAGAGAATTCATTAATTATCTTAAGACTTCTTGATGTGGTCTAAAGCCAAAAACTTGGTTAGTGTAACATTCTACCAGTAATTTAATTATATTTTATTAATATACTACATTAATTATACATACCTCATTTATATTTATATTTACTTAACACCGATAGAATATTACGTGCTTCATTATTCATTTAAGTTTTAATTAAATATGTGCAGTGGTTAAATATGTAATATAAATAATTTAAAGCTCAAATTAATTAAGTTGAGGTTCCTGTATAAAATTATATTTAGATTTATAACTCATATGATAAATGTATCAATGGAATATAAATCTATTAAAATACAAACAGAAAATTTATAGTAACATACTAATTGCATTTATATTTAACATTTACATTTGGTGTGCCAATACATTTGTCTAAAACATTTACAAAACCCCAAAAGTTACAAAAACCACAAGAAAAAAAATCTCAAATATTTAAATAAGTAAATGAGGTTAGTACATCAGTGGACAGTACACACCCACAATGCATCCAAGTCAGCTATATGTATCTATTTATAGCCAAACGAAATTCTTCAGTAGCAGGGCGAAACACAAAGTGGGCATCAATCTTAATCAATAGAGTAATGCGTACTATTTTGTTTCTCTGAACATAACAGATAAGGGGTGAGAATTTATAATTTTTAGTAGGAAAATCATACAGTTATCAAAACATTTATTTTGAATTATGCTATGTCTAGCTGCATTCATTGTAGAAAATAAGTACTCTGCATTCAAACAGAGTACTTTATAGCATAATTATACTTTATATCAAGAAAATGTATATTAAATAGTATCATTTCACATTCCATTAAATTTTGCTTTCTCTTCTTGCTCACATAATAATATTATTTCATTTTCCATCATATCTTACTTTCTCTTCTTGCTCACATGGCCAATAACATAACATATATAGTTGAGATCTCAAACTTTATAGGGCGTTCCCTAGCTCAGTGGTCATTCCTAATCCGGGAACCTAACAAAAGTGATCACCCCACATGCCCTATGTAACATCCTCCTTAACCTAATAGCCTTAATTAGAGTTATAGAAGCCCAGTAATACTGGTAAAAAAGTATTTGTTAATTCGAATAATTTTCTAAACTAGATTGAGTGTAATAAGATAATTTTGAGTATAAAAGAATAATTAAAGTATCTGCTGAATCAATTGATATGATGGAAATAAATAATAAAAAAATTATATCCTAGCTAAGGACCATTGATAAGAATTGTAGAAAATTTTGTAGAGTGAATTGAACAAGTTTGATATTTTTAAGGATATTGCTAAGAAATAGCTGGAACAGTCATGGAATAGCTAAGTAATTCAAAAAATTATGAAATTTCATAGAAATGACAAGTGTGATATGAGAAATATTTTGGTATAAAATACCAATTGAGATAAGCATCAATAAGCTTATTACTTAATCCCTCGATTTAATTCAATTTGGGACCGAGTAATGAAGCTTAATTGATAAATAGCAGTATATGGAAAGTTATAGAAAAACGGATTTGAGAACTAAGATGAGTTCTAAAATTCTCCATAACACTTATTGTGAATTGAAAATTTAACTTTGGAGAGGTTAAAGTGCATATAGTAGATATAAAAGTTTATGCACAATTATTTTAACATTTTTTTTCTCACCACCTACCTATCTAAACACTCTCTAGATTATTCTCTTTCTTTTACCAGTCATTTCACTAATTTCTCACATCTTATTCTCTTCTTCCTGCGTTAAAACTAACCATAAAATAGGGGAGAAATTTCTCCCATGGCTAGCACTCCTTCCCCCATTTTTTCATCTCTCCATTTCTAACCACAACAACCTTGTTCTTCCTTCCTCTTCCTCCATTATTCCTACATGTTTAGCAGCCCAAAATAGAGGTAAAACAATAGCTGAAACAGAGGTGGAACAACAAGGAAAAAGGAGATAGAAAGTGAGGGAAATCAAGGAACTAAAGCTAGAGAAGTAATGATGCAAGGTAGGGGCTGGTTGCTCTTAACTTATTCTCCTTTTTCTATGGTGTTTGAGCTTAAAATTTTGGATTTTAAATGCTGGATGGT
The DNA here is from genome assembly GCA_029884605.1 of Ormosia emarginata. NCBI lineage: Eukaryota > Viridiplantae > Streptophyta > Magnoliopsida > Fabales > Fabaceae > Ormosia > Ormosia emarginata. The sequence goes on along the minus strand of JAQQTP010000042.1, from coordinate 2,989,506 downwards.
CACGGTTGGAACAAATGAAAAAGAGGAAGAATTTGTTATTTTTTTTGTATTAGTTCTTTACTATGAATTGGTTCTTTCCTTTGATGAAATTTTTGAATGATAAATTTATGAAATGTGATGATGTTTTAGGGCTATGAAGGCCATAGCCAAACTAGATGTAAATAAGGATACTTGGCTTGAATTTATATTTCCAATTCTATTGATTCTTGAGATCACATTGAGATATTAGTTATGAAAAGAAAAGTAAGACTTGTGGTAATTTTGAATAAAAATGTTCGCTTTTGGATTTATGAAGCTCATGGCCATGAGGAAGGAGTTTTGTTAAACTTTATGATTTTTTTATGCTTTTATATGCACTTATTAATTAACTTGATTAAGGAAATAATGTGTAATTAATATATTTGCAAAGATGGATCTAGGGTGAACCTTGGCCATGACTTATCTTCATTATGCATGCTTGAATTAATGTGTCATGTAATGTGTAATTAGTGACTAGTTACTAAGAATTTATGGAGAAGTATTGGTACTTATAAAGGCCATATAGGCTAAATTGAGAACCAATGGAGATATGGAAATCTCTATGTAGCATTAAATGTGTAATTAAATGAGCTATATTTGTGTGAAAAGTATTGAATAATTGATTATGTATTATATGAGTTTAGAATTGTATACTTGAGATTATAATGCTCCTTGATTTCTTAAGTTGAGTTAAGCTTTGTATTGATAATGCTCTCTTGATTCTTTAAGGTTGAGTTAGAATTGTAATGTATGCTTGAGCTTGAATTGAGAATTGAATATACTCCGGGTAGGGAGTAATCTTGAATGTACTCCGGGTAGGGAGTATTCTTGAATTGAGAATTGAATATACTTTGGGTAGGGAGTAATCTTGAATATACTCCAGGTAGGGAGTAATCTTGAATATACTTCAGTTGGGAAGTATTCTTGAATATTTGTGAAAATTGAATGGTATTGTGAGGACAGACATTCCCTTACTTACCATATATATGAGAATTGGATATAATCTTGAGTATGAGAATATCCAGAATGGAATGGGATATAACATTGAGCATGAGAGTATCCTGAATGAATGATATATGATAACTTAAGATACTTGATGAATATAAGTTATGATGAAATATCTGATTTGTATTGAAGGTTGAATATGAATAGTAATTAACGATGTCTGAGTTACTACTTATGATGAATTTGATGTTATTTAAATAAGTGGATATTTACACTTGGGATATTTATGACGTTGAAATATATTGATGATTATAAATGAGGTATATAATATTCTATGGAAGTATTTGTTTGTGTAAATGATTTTTATAAAGGTTAATAATTGAACCTCTGTTTTGAGAAGAGAGATGATCAGTTTTGGCAGTTTGTAACACCCTAATTCTAGATACAGTAGTATGTTATTAATATACTAAAGTAAATATAATCAAGGGTGTCACTTATAAGATTAAAACATAAAACTTAAAACATACTTATAACTTGTATAACAAATATAACGCATACATTTATATAGCCTTAACAAAATAAAAAAGCAAGACATTTTACATATATGGCAACTTGCTCTTTACCACAAAACTATCTAATATGTCTGAAATTACAACTTTTTACAAAATTGATTACAAACACTTAATTATATAACTATTAATATAAATACACAACTTAATACAAACCAAGAAAAATATATGGAATTATATAAATCTAAATTAGGCTTTAACGCTTCCTTTGCTTCTGGTGTGGTCTACCTCTGGTTTTATCATGGAAACATAAAAAGAACTGGAGTGAGAATTTATAATTCTTAGTAGTAAATTTATAAAACATGGTATTATAATAAATCCAGCTACTATAGTTAAAAACAAGTTAAATAAATAATAAATGGAAAGGTGATGTAGACTAAAACTTAGTCTTTTCATTACCAATATAAACCATTCATATATATATATACACACACACACACACACACACACACGAATACCTACCTTGCATAATATATTTCTTATTAAAATATTTAACTTATGTACTCCAAATAGTACTTGTACTTTTATTTATTATACTTTCACAGGGCAATAGTGCAACTACTGCTCGTTAATAATATGTCATCATGAAAATCCTTTCTCAAATGCATAATAAATATTTAATCTCCTTTTACTCACCTTAGTCACAAATCCTTCACAATTATTGTAACACCCCGAATTTCGTTTTTCAGAATAAATAAGTTTTATAATTTGTGATTTTTGAGAATTTTTGTGGATTTTTTTTTTTGAATTTGTGAATATTTTAATATTATTTCGGGTTATATGAGGGCTCGAGGCGAGCCCAGAAAAATAAAAAAATTTCTAGACCGAAAAATTTTGAACTGTTGATTCGGGGCTGGGGGAGCTTACTAAACCTGAAACCAGAAACAGTTTTTGAAATTTTCTTTTACAGTGATTTGACTCTATTTTATTATCCATTGGATAAAGCTATTGTCCATTGGACAATAGATACCGACTTTATGAACAGTAGCTATTAACCATTGGTTAAAGTATACTGAAAAATATCTAGATGGATAGATATTTATAACCTAAATATCTTGTGTAACAACCTAATGAGGATGTCACATTTCCGATACAATAAAAATAAAACCTTACCCATGTTATAAAACGTTTAGTACATAATTAGTATGAGTTGTAAAATTTTTCTTTTTATACATGATATCATTAAATACAATAAAACGAATCACAAAACAAAACAAACTATTATTACACACCATAATATACGTATGATTTTTGTCTTAAGTATACAAATAATTTACAACTACAAATATTTAATAAAACAGTAAAAAGTTATCATAACACTAAAACATAAACATGCCCAAGTGCACATCAAAGATTTCTAACCCTCTGAAGGATCATCCTCAGATGGATCATCGGATGACAGAAATTTTGGATGTCTCGCAGCTCTACGGACAGGAGTCCGTGCTGTCGATACACTACTGATCTCACTGGGTGCATGAAAACATCCTCCCCAGCAACGCCTAAGAGTCAAAGGCATCTCAAGATATAAATATAGAGTAGTAGTAAATATCGGTGCTCCATTAAACTCTCTAAGTAGGGTCACAGTCAGATGCCCCACATAAACCACTGATCCTCTATCTTCATGCAGTCGCCAGGCCTCAGAGCCTCTGTGAAAATCAAGTCTCACAAAACCAAAGAAATCAGGCAAAGCCATAACCACAAGATCAATCCAAATGATATGGGTGATCTAATGGCTCGCCTTCCTTGAACTGATCACTCGGTTGTTGGTCCTCCGGGTACTGAATCTCTAGAGGCTGCTCCTCTTCCTCTTCCTCAAACTCTTTACAGAATATAAAAATAATACAAAAAATGCATACAAAGAGGTGATACAATCTACATCATTACTAGCATGGCAGTACAAAAAATGACAATACTTATAGATATCACAGTTGATTCAAAATTCCACATCATCACATCATGCACAATATCTCACATTAACACATCAAACATAATATCTCAAATTAAATATAAATAACCACATTATAATGCAGACCACAAATGCAAATGTACACTAACTCATTCCTACTCCATGGAGCTAAACACAGACATCAGAGAGAATGATTCGAAAGACCTATCCGTACCTCAGGCTACCCAACCAACTATTACACAGTCAAACGTCGTATAAATAGCCCACAGTTAAAACATCATGTAAGTAGTACACAGTCAAATACGTCGTGCACCACAGGCATTGTACTAGACAGTCTCCACAAGATCTTGATTAAGAATAGTATTTGTCGAGATCATTAGTTCGTTGCCCGTTACCACGGCCTAGAGGAGCTACCAACTGTCCACATGTGGAATCCTCCACACACTAACACCTCCAAGTTCAATCAATGAACCGCACTACGCCTATCACACCCACAACACGGTGTAATTCATCTCGTCAGCCAATCGCCAATTTCAACCAAATTGACACATCTCTCAATGTATGAACATAAACCAAAATTACACAAATACCCTTATTATCACTATAAGCCATAATTACAACATTACCCTCAGTATCGGTATTAACCAAATATAGTATATCTCCACTTGACAGTACTATTTCTCAACATGTCCGGGTCCACCACTTTGACCCAACAGTAAAACTCACTATTCCTTTTAGTCGCGTAAAGATTTTATCATGTTTTCACAATCACGTCACATTTTTCAAACGTTTTCAAATCACGCAAATATATTTTGACATTTTTAAATATTGCGTAACATTTTTAAATCATTTTCTCAATCGCGTAAGATTTTTTAATCATTTTCTCAATCGCGTAAGATTTTTAAATCGTTTTCTCAATTGCGTAGCTTAAAAATCATTATTTTAAATACGCATAAGCTATTTCTAGTATTTTTCAACTACGTATAATGTTTTCTTTATGTTCTAATTATACTTTGAAACTTTTCCCATTATTTGTCCACTTTTAATTAATTTTGACAGCATTTTGTCTAGAAATTTCATTAAATATTATTTTTTACGTTTTTCTTTAAAAATTACCTTGCTTTAATTATAACCATTATTTACACTTTTAAACTCACTAACGTGCTTCAAAACCCAAAGGTGAGCTCTACGTTAACATTTTCAAGTGTTCACTTTATTTCTTATTTATACGTAATTCCTCTAATTTAGGTTTCTAAAACTAAATTTATTTATTTCGTTCTCCGAAAATTTCTTGAAATTGAATTCTCTTTAAGTTAACTACTTAGTCCACATTAGAAAATAATTTTTTTGAATCAAATACACATTGAATGGCATTTTGGCCGAATTCAACAAATTCTTTACAAATGATCTTTAAATCCTTTTCCATCTTCTAATTCATTTTCAAATTCATTAACTTAGTTAAATTAATTAAGTCATTTTGTTAGAAAATGGTTGACAACATTTTGGTTCTCTTTTTCTTGGTGAAGCTGTGAGCTTCCTTGTGTTCTTTGGAACACTCATGCAAATCCTCACATGTTATTCACATCCTATCATAATTATCATACATATATGAACACATATACATAATTAATCACAAAATAGAAAAGACATTAAACAACCAAGTGAATGAATCCTTATGGATTCTTCACCACAAATACATCCATTTTCTCACCACCATACAAGGTTGATGAGATTAAATATCTCTCTTACCTTAAGGGAAGACAAACTCCTCCTAGTGATTTCGTGTAACCTTCAAAGAATCCCTAACAAGCTCAAACAAATTTTAAAGAGTCATAACTATAGGTAAAAAATATAAACCATGGATCAATCATGGCTTAGAACCTAAGAAATCAAGTTAGAAATAAGAAACAAGGATTTTCACCTTGTAGGAAAAATCTTCAAGATGGTTTTCCAAGCTCAAGACGAATTTTTTTGAAGAAACTTTCAACTAGAGAAGTTCTTAGAATGATGTTTAGATTTGAGAAGTAGGGTTAGGTGAAATTTTAGAAGAGTGGAGGTGTTGGTTTAGAGTGTTGGCCGAATGGCTCAAGAAGAAAACTATGGAGTTTTTCTTGGTTGCTTTTGTTTTTGGAGAAGGTTGAAGATGAAATGAACATAACAAAATGCTATCTCACCCTTCATAGATCATTTGGCCGTGGAGCTCCTTCAAAGGAGGTGGCCACTTTAGTTGACTCTTAAGATCTCCTAATAGCCTTAGATGTGATCAATGGATGATATTCAAGGCTTTGTCTCCAAGCTTGCTTCTCATTGGTGTAGGAAACCAAGTCACCAAGTGACTAAGCCCTTCTTGAATGTGCCATAATTGAATGGCCTTAGGAGAAGCAAACTAGGTTTTAGTTCATTTGGTTTCCTAGTTAGGTCTAAGTTAATTTAGTTAAGTTTCTTAGTTACTTAGTTAGCCATTTAGTTAGCTAGAATGACTAACCCTTTTCTTGATTCTTCAAGAACCTTCTCTAACTAAAACTTAAATGACTAGTTTACTAGGTTTGTTTTATTTAGTTACTACACAAGCTTCCTAACTTAACTTAGTTAGATTTAGGCTAACTTAGTTAGATTTTCTAGTTATAACCTAACAAGCCTAACCACTTTTGTGGACCGAAATCTTATTGGTCTAATAATTTTCAAGCCACTATTGTTGACTAGCTCTCATTGGCTTAGAAAAAAATTAAGCCAGAAATGTTGACTGATTCCCCAAACGTGAGTCCCATAGACTTTTTCGGGTCTATGGTCCATTTGGAGCAGAATTCTACTATTTTTAAGACAGTAGGTACTATCCAATAAAGTAATATTATAATAATATAAAATATTTTTATTGCACAGTTAAATTCTAAAAATTAAAAGATTAATACACGTATCACTCGGAATTAGGTTTAGTAAGATCCCCCAGCTCCGAATAATTAAATTAAGATTTCCTCGGCCTGAAAATTATTATTTTCTTGACTCGGAGTAAATCACATAGAACAATCAAATACAATCACGAAACAGTCAAATTCATTTCATAACTCACAGAAAACATAAAACAATACTTTTAGGACAATATCGTAATTCAACCAAAAGTTGGGGTGTTACATCTTGGAAGACCATCATGACCATCTTTATGACCAACCAATGGAAATTAAGCTTGTTCAACAAGCTTGTTGAAAAAGTCTCACAAAGTGGCTAACACAAAAATGATCCAATGAGGAGCTAGCTTCCTTGTTAAGCTTGGTGGCTTAGAAGCCAATTTGGAGACTCCTTCCTCTAAGCTAACCCACGGCCATGCACATTTTGGTAGCCTAAATATCTCTTTGTTAATCTTTTTATTCATTCTTACCATTCACTCAAAGAAAACTACACAAGTTACCAAAGAAATTCTCTCACTTTCTTCTCTCAAAACCCCACGGCCAAGAGCCATTGAAACACCTTCCATCCTTCTATAATTTCATACAACCTCATTTCTTGAATTCTTACATCAATCTAAGACACTTTGTAGTTGTGACCAATATCTAATTCTATCATCTTCTATCTTTTCTTCAAGCTTAAAGTTTGAAGGTTCTTGAGGATCACCTGGTGGTGGTGAAAACATACAAGAAGGAGGCACACAAGGAGGATTTGAACATCAACCAAGGTAAGAGGGAGATTTAACCTCACCAACTATTCATGGTGGTGAGGGACAAAATTTGTGATTTGTTGGTGGGAAATCCATGTGAGGATTTGTTCACCTTGTGGTGTAAATTAATTGTTTGTGTTTGCTTTGTTTATGAGCTTTCATGATTTATGCTTGTTTTATGGTATGTGATTTTATTGCTTTGATTTATGCATGGACTCGTTAGAATAGATTATTGATGATTGGTGTATGTAATACTATGTGAATCATGTTGGAAAGGAAACAATTTTTGGTCTCCAATGGGCCATGAGGCTCACGGCCTCTATGCCCCAAAATGGGTATACCGAGTTAAAACTATTTTATTAATAATGAAGTTAGATGATTAGGAAGTAAGGAAAAGAAATTAAAAGGGATTTTGGTTCTAAAGACCACTTGACTCACGGCCATAAGGCTTGATTTTGATAACCTAGTGCAAAAATGATTTATTCATGGTAAACTTAGTTGATTAGGAGAAATGAAATAAATGAAAATTTTATAAAATGGAAACAAGAAATAAATGAATTTTATTATTCCACAAACGATGATTTTCGGTAATAATGCTAGAAATTAGGGTTTTAAAGTGAAGCGGTAACTTAAGGTATTTTGTTACAAAGGATTGTTAGTGAAATAAATGGAAAGATTTTATTAAATTAAAGTAATACAGATTTTAAGAAAAACGATAGAAAACATTATTTAGATGTGTTTTATTAAGAAAAATAGGAATTTGAAGTCCAAATTATGTTTTAAACTTAGAAAGTTTCAAAATTAAATTTAGAATGCCAAGAAATATTTTATACTGTGAAAAAGAGTAGAAAAACCTTACGCATTTAAAAAATGTGGATTTTTGAACTACGCAATTTAGAAAAAAGTCAAAATATTTTTACGCAATTGAGAAAACATTGAAAAATATTTATGCGATTTGAAAACACAACAAAAATATTGCGCGATTATGAAAACAAGATAAAATGGCTATGTGATTGAAAATACAGTAGGATTATTGTTGGGCCAATGTAGTGTACCCGGAATTGTGAGTTGTGGCTTTGGCCTACAATTGACTTATTATGCATTAATCATGCATTATGAAAGTCCGATGGACTATGTTAAGGCCGATGGCCTAGGTCACTTGTTAACCTTATGGGTGTCAAGGTGCGGGCTTTCCACAATGGCAGTTGATAGCCCCACTGTAACGTGGATCAAATTGATGCAACGTATCAATGATCCAGACCGAGATACTATTCTTAATCAATATCTGACATAGACTGTCTTGTATAATGCCTGATGTGCACGTTGATAAAGTTTATAGCACTTGGTCTGAGGCAGTTGAGATATAGACAGATCTTCTAGATCATTCTTTCCAACATGTGTTTAGCTTCATGGAGTAGGAAATTGAGTCATTATGCATGTGCATAGTCTGTATATGTAACACCCTAAACTTTTGGTGAATGACTGTTGTGTCCCGAATGTACTGTTTTCTGTTTTTCAACTTTAGGATAAATGACCGTTATGTCTTTTTTGTACTGTTTGTTATTTTTCTGTATGAAATACTGTTTTATTTTACTGTCTATGATTTTATTTGAACTTTTTGTGTGATTTGCTCCGGGTCAGAAAAATAATAATTTTCGGGCCAGGGAAATCTTATTTTAATTATTCGGAGCTGGGGAATCTTACTAAACCCAATTCTGAATGATACTGTTATTAATCTTTTAATTTTTAGGATTTAACTGTAAAATAAAATAATTTTATATTATTATAATATTATTTTATTAGTCAGTATAAATAAATGACAATGGACCCGAAAATGAATTGCGAGACCCACGTTTAGTAAAAGCTTAATAGGATTAGTAGCTTAATTAAGCATCATTAGTGGTGGAACATTCAAGAGCTTATGACTAAGCATGTGACAAGGCTTGGATTAGCCAATGGATGACAAGCTTGGTGACCAAGTTTTAATCTTGGCCCTTGATGGATTCTAAGGCTTGGATGGAGTCTTGAAGAGTCAAACAAAGTGGCCACCTCCTTTCCTTTGAGCTCTACGGCCAAGTGCTCCTTGGAGGGCAAAATTCACTTCAATTTCATCTTTGCTATTCTACTTTCTCTCTTCCAAAATCAAGAAACACCATTGTTGCTTCTTTTCAAGCTATTCGGCCAAGCACCATTCTTCACCATCCATCCACCCAAAATTTCTTCTAACCTACTTTTCTAAACCTAAACACAATTCTAAGAACATCTCTAGTTGAGAGTTCTTGCAAAATCTATCATATAAAGCTTGAAAAATTACTTTAGAGATTCTACCTTGAAGGTGAAATTTCTTGTTTTTCATTTCTATCTTCTTTTTCAAGGTTCTAAGCCATGATTGATCCATGGTTTAAGCTTTCTTTCATGTTAGTAACTTGTAGAAATTGTTTAAGCTTGATAGGTGACTTTGGAGGGTGAAACTGAAACCCTAGAAAGGAGTGAAAGAGAGTTTGTCTTCACTTAAGGTAAGAGGAAGACTTAAATCTTATCATCCTTGGGTGGTGATAGGAAAATGGAATTGTTTGTGATTGTAGAATCCATAAGGATTCATTTGTGTTGTTTGTTTAATAGCTTTCCTATTTGTGATTTGTATTAATATGCATGTCTACAAGCTTTAAATATATTGTGTGTTAGAAGATGCATGAATAATTAGTAGGATGTGAATAATGTGCTAAGGATTGCATGAGTGTTCCAAAGAACACCAATGAGGGCTCACGACCTTGACTAAGCAATGGGAACCAAAATGTTCTCATCAATTTTTTAAAAGAGTGATTTAATTGACCTAGGAAATTGACAAGTTACAAATTGGTTTAGAGTAAGAAAAATGAATTTATGGATCAAAGAATGAAATTTGAGTATTTCGGCCAACATGCCAAAGCCAAGTATTTATGATTTTTAAAATTATTTCCAAACCATTTTCGATCAAAGAGAAGTAATAAATATTAAAAGGAATTTTATTACAATGAATTTTGAGGAAATAAAAGGATTAGGATTGAGTTTAAGAAGTTAAAATTAAGGATTTTACTGTTAGAAGAAAATACAGTAGCTTTTGTAAAATTTCTAACATAGGGCTCATTTTATGTTTTGAAGCATGTTAGTAATTTTCAAAAGTTTAATTAAGTGGTTTGTAATGTAAATAAAAAGGAACTTTTAATAGAAAAAATTAGAAAACCATTGTTAAAAATTTTCTAACCAAAATACTATCAATTTTTATTAAAAAACGGACAAATAAGATAGAAAAGATATCTATTATATTGTACAAGGTATGAAAAATATTCTACGTAGTTTAAACGTATTAAATATTATTTCTATTTATTTAAATAATGATTTTTAAGGAAATTGGACAAGAAAATGATTTAAAAATCTTACGCGATTGAGAAAATGATTTGAAAATAGTATACGATTTTAAAAACAGTAAAATATATTTACGCGATTTAAAAATATTTGTAAAAATGATGAAATTGTGAAAACGCGATAAAATTTCTACGCGATTGATGAAAATAGTAAGTTTTACTGTCGGGCCAAAGTGGTGGACCCGGACAATTGTGGAACAGTATTGTCAGGTGGGACATACTGTATTTTCATAATTTCTGCCATTGAGGGCATTTTTGTAATTTTTCCATTGAGGGCATTTGCGTAAATATGCGCAATAATACCATTGAGGGTATTTTGGTAATTATTTTGATTCATACATTTGAGTTGTGCCAAAGTGGTTGATCATTGGTGATTTGATTGACGAGATGAATAACATCGTGTTGTCGGTGTGATAAGCGTAGTATGGTTCAATTTGAATGGACTTGGAGACATTAGTGTGCGGATTATTCTATTTGTGGACAGTTGGTCGCTCCTCTGGGCCGTGGTAACTGGTAACACACTAATGGACTCGACACGTACTATACTTAATCAAGATCTTGTGAAATCTATTTAGTACAAGCCTAGTGACACGACGTTTTGACAATGTGCTATACCACGATGTTATGATAGTGGGCTATAGACGCAACGTGAGACAGCAGAATAGTTTGGCAGTCGATGGTACTAATAGATTTTGCGGGTCATTCTCTCTGATATCTGTGGTTGTAGCTCCATGGAGTAGGGTTGAGTCACATTACATATGATTTATGTGTTGTGCATTATAATATTATTGTTTGTACTATTTTATCTATACTAGTTTATCTGTACCATTTTATCTGTACCATTTTATATATGACATTATGTGATGCTGTTACACTTTAACTCTGTGTTATTTTATATTAATATTTATGTTGTTATGGTATGTTATGTATGAATTGCTATATCTGTTGTATTGTCGTTTTCTTATTTCCCATGTTTGTGGTGATATAGATTGTCATACCTCTTTATTGTATGTGTTCTTGTATTTTTAAATTATGTTATAAAAGAAGAGTTTGAGGAAGAAGAACAGCCTCTTGAGTGTGTATACCCTGAGGACGAGGAGCAGCAGCAAGCCGAGGATCAGTTTGAAGATCAAGAACCATCCGATCATGTATACTTATTGGATTGATTGTGTGAGTATGACGCTACCAGGATTCTTTGGTTTCGTGAGGTTGGATTTTCACGAAGGCTCTGAAGCCTGGAGACTGCGAGAGGACAGAGACTTGGTTACGTACGAAGGGCGTCTGACTGTGACCATACGTATTGAGTTTGATGGAGTGCCTATCTTTTCCACTGTATTATATTTACATGTGGAGTTACCGCTATCTCTTAGGCATCATTGGGGTGGTATGTTTGATGCGCCTAGTGAGATCAGCAGCATGTCGACAGCACGGACTAGAGTCCGTAGAGGGTCGAGGCATCCTGGATACTTATCACCTGAAGTTTCATCTGAGAGTGATCCTTCAGAGGGTTAGATATTTATGATGTGTACTTGGGCGCATCTGCGTTTGTATATATAGACTTTTTACTGCTTTGTTTACTGTTTTGGTTTAAATAATTATAACTGTAAATTATTTGTACTACTTAAAACAAAACCATATGTATATTTTGTGTGATGATAGTTTGTTTATTTTATGTTCCATGGTATTTTATTTCGTAATATTATGTTTAAACGGAAAAATTTTACAACCCGTATTACTATATAACAAATGTTTTACAACTTGGGTAGATTTTATTTATCATTATTTTATTTTATTTCATAAATGTGACACCCCCATAAGGGTGTTACAGTATATATATTGGTTTGAGGCAATTGAGATACAAATAGATCTTCTAGATCATTCTCTCCAACATGTGTTTTGTAACACCCTTTTTTCTTATCTCACAAAGAAGGAACGTCACACCATTATGAAATTAAAACAAAAATGCGGAAAACAATAATTACTTTGATTAATTAAGACCCGGTTCATGTTTAACACGTGATTAAATAATTTGCGTCCTTGGGTTGTAAACTAATTCAATTATTGAAATATGTGTACATTTTTTTTTGAAATAACGATAAAGAGATAATAATAATTATAGATACAACAGAATCGACACAGAATTGAAAGTCATACGTTCATAATTCAAATATAAATTATTATGCATCAACCTGTTTAATTACATCATGATTTACACAAAAAGCAAAAGATGTATCCACCCGAAATGATACAAATATACACCCATCAAGTACAGCAAAACGTCAGGCTTCCCCAAAAAGATAAACGGTTAGCCATCAGTAGCCACCGACAGTATCAGCCCCTAAGACTGACGAGAAGGGACCGTAGCCGGGTCCTCCTCAGGGTCCTCTTCATCCGATGAAATTGCCATCGGAGTGACCGAATTTTGGGCGGAAGCCTGAGCAGTGGAGAGGAAAGAGTCCTCTTGTGGGGTGTAGTAAAGGTCATCCCACAGATCTCTAACAGGCAGGTAGAATTCCAAATGAACAAAAGTGGTAAAATTAAAAACAGGCGGGTCGTACGGTCCCACGCCAAAGACACATTCAGCTCCCCGTGATAGATGCAACGGTCTGTGCTCAAGTTAATGTGCCAGCAATTGGGTCTTCCATGAAAGATCATCCTAGCATACCCCAAAAATCGGCGCGGATGCGAAGACATCTCTGATCAGTACTAATCATAGTCGAGCCAGAAGCCAGGAAACTCAGGCGCTTCCTTTTCTTCCTCGCAAACGTCTTCTCGGTAGTACATAATTTAAAATAGAAGTACAGATACATAGGAAAAGAGATGAGGCACCCGCTTTCATTACCAATATGGTAGCAAGAAAACAGAATAGTGTTGGACGCCCACATAGCATTATAGTACATATATTCATCAACAGAATAATTAAAATAATAATAATAATCAATTGAGCAATAAAAGAGAAATAATAGTTGTAACACCTCCTCAGGGTATCACATTTCTGACTCCCAACTCATAATCTGTAAAGAAGTTTATAAACAAGGTTTGAGTTATAAAAGATGGATTTTAAAATTTCTTTTCATCAAAGATGGAAACATAAACTTACTGAGATCCATAAATATTACTGAAAATATATTTAATATACAATATTGACACCAATTAATATTTAACAATTTAAAGAGAAATATAAAACTAACAGAAAACTCTCTCTTTTTAATAGTAGCAAACCCTATGATGGGTTCTACTTAATAGCACGGTACAACACTAATGAAAAAACTTAACATACTTATTCCTTCTTGTATCCATCTGGATGCATCAGACATCTGTTCCTTGTCAACACTGCACGCTATCAAATCTGGAATGGTCATTCTCTGATGTTGTCACCAATTTCAGAATATCTACCACCCGTCATGTCAAAGACAACTCGTTCCATCTATTATTTAATTTTAATAATACAAACACAGCAAACAATATAACAAAGAGGTGAGATCACCTATGCTAGTACCAACATAGTAGCACAGAGGTAATACAAACAACATATCATACAAGTATATTATACCAGAATTCCAATAATGCCTTCAACATTAATCAACTATCATCATCCAATCACTTATCAGTTCAAATATCATTCAATATACACGATAATGCCCTCAACATTATTTATCATCATCATCATCCAGTATTATTCAACAGTTCAATTATTCCTCAAGTATTCAGCAGTTCAATTATCATAACCAATACTCAATAATGATGCATATGTTATGCATGTGCACATAGACTCAATGTTCCTACTCCATGGAGCTAATACTCAGTTCGGAGAAGTTGATCCGAAAGATCTGTCTGTACCAAAATTCCTTAGAGCAAGTGCTATAATCCTCATTTTGATTTTGCATATCTAGCATATACACGACAGTCTTTACGAGATCTCGATTAAGAATAGTGTCTCGATCAGGATCATCGGTGCGTTGCATCAGTCTAACCTACTTGAAGAAGCGTGACCAACCACCCATGTAAACAATCCACACCCCGATGCCTCTAAGGTCAACAAGTGACTTACACTATGCATATCGCATCCACTCAAGAGGTGTACGTCTCTCCTAGGCAAATAGCCTCATACAGTCCATCGGACCTTTCCAATGCATGTTCAATGCACCAATGCCAATCATAGGCAAAATTCATCATTTCCTCATATAGTGTTCATACACTAATTCATGCATATAAAATGCACCAATGCCAATCACAGGCAAAATTCACATGTCCTATTCAGGGTCTACACATTGGCCCATTCTCAGTTTCATTTCATAATCTCATAATCAGGGTCCACACACTGGGGTGTAGTAAAGGTCATCCCACAGATCTCTAACAGGCAGGTAGAATTCCAAATGAACAAAAGTGGTAAAATTAAAAACAGGCGGGTCGTACGGTCCCACGCCAAAGACACAGTCAGCTCCCCGTGATAGATGCAACGATCTGTGCTCAAGTTAATGTGCCAGCAATTGGGTCTTCCATGAAAGATCATCCTAGCATACCCCAAAAATCGGCGCGGATGCGAAGACATCTCTGATCAGTACTAATCATAGTCGAGCCAGAAGCCAGGAAACTCAGGCGCTTCCTTTTCTTCCTCGCAAATGTCTTCTCGGTAGTACATAATTTAAAATAGAAGTACAGATACATAGGAAAAGAGATGAGGCACCCACTTTCATTACCAATATGGTAGAAAGAAAACAGAATAGTGTTGGACGCCCACATAGCATTATAGTACATATATTCATCAACAGAATAATTAAAATAATAGTAATAATCAATTGAGCAATAAAAGAGAAATAATAGTTGTAACACCCCCCTCAGGGTATCACATTTCTGACTCCCAACTCATAATCTGTAAAGAAGTTTATAAACAAGGTTTGAGTTATAAAAGATGGGTTTTAAAATTTCTTTTCATCAAAGACGGAAACATAAACTTACTGAGATCCATAAATATTACTGAAAATATATTAAATATACAATATTGACACCAATTAATATTTAATAATTTAAAGAGAAATATAAAACTAACAGAAAACTCTCTCTTTTTAACAGTAGCAAACCCTATGACGGGTCCTACTTAATAGCACGGTACAACACTAATGAGAAAACTTAACATACTTATTCCTTCTTGTATCCATCTGGATGCATCGACATCTGTTCCTTGTCAACATCACGCTATCAAATCTGGAATGGTCATTCTCAGATGTTGTCACCAATTTCAGAATATCTACCACCCGTCATGTCAAAGACAACTTGTTCCATCTATTATTTAATTTTAATAATACAAACACAGCAAATAATATAACAAAGAGGTGAGATCACCTATGCTAGTACCAACATAGTAGCACAGAGGTAATACAAACAACATATCATACAAGTATATCATACCAGAATTCCAATAATGCCTTCAACATTAATCAGCTATCATCATCCAATCACTTATCAGTTCAAATATCATTCAATATACACGATAATGCCCTCAACATTATTTATCATCACCATCATCCAGTATTATTCAACAGTTCCATTATTCCTCAAGTATTCAACAGTTCAATTATCATAACCAATACTCAATAATGATGCATATGTTATGCATGTGCACATAGACTCAATGTTCCTACTCCATGGAGCTAATACTCAGTTTGGAGAAGTTGATGCGAAAGATTTGTCTGTACCAAAATGCCTCAGACCAAGTGCTATAATCCTCATTTTGATTTTGCACATCTAGCATATACACGACAATCTTTACGAGATCTCGATTAAGAATAGTGTCTTGGTCAAGATCATCGGTGCGTTGCATCGGTCTAACCTACGGGAAGAAGCGCGACCAACCACCCATGTAAGTAACCCGCACCCCGTTGCCCCCAAGGTCAACAAGTGACTTACACTACGCATATCGCACCCACTCAAGAGGTGTACGTCTCTCCTAGGCAAATAGCCTCATATAGTCCATCGGACCTTTCCAATGCATGTTCAATGCACCAATGCCAATCATAGGCAAAATTCATCATTTCCTCATATAGTGTTCATACACTAATTCATGCATATAAAATGCACCAATGCCAATCACATGCAAAATTCACAATGTCCTATTCAGGGTCTACACATTGGCCCATTCTCAGTTTAATTTCATAATCTCATAATCAGGGTCCACACACTGGCCCAACAGTAATCATACTGTATTTTTAAGAGCGAAACCATATTATCGAGTTTTTATAGTCACAAAACACTTTTGTCGTGTTTTCACAATCGCACAACATTTTTGTTACGTTTTCACAATTTTGCAACGTTTCTGTTGCGTTTTCAAATCACATATTGATTTTTCAATGTTTTCTCAATCACGTAAAAATATTCCACCATTTTTAAATCGCGTAGCGATTTTTCAACAATATCTCAAATGTGTAAAAATATTTAAACGCTTTCCAAATTGTGTAGAAATATTTCAACGTTCCTCAAATCGCGTGAAAATATTTAAACATTTTTCAAATTGCGTAGCTTAAAAATCACGTTTTTAAGTTACGTAAATAATTTTTCACCATAATTTCATTACAAAAAATATTTCTCAACCTTCAAAAATTCCATTTCAACCTTTCTCAAAATAATATGACTACTCACATTATTTTCTACATTTTCTTACTCAAGAAAATTCTTTTCGCAATTTATTCCACAAATTCACAATTCCATTGAATTAAATCAATGTTTCTCACTTTAAAAAAATACTAACGCTCTCCAAAACCCAAAGGATGAGTTACATGTTAGAAAATATCAAATCACTATTATTTTCTCCATTTTTCTCAAATTAATTCTAAAATTAATTCTCTTCAAAATAAATTGAGGTTCAAACACTTTCAACCTCTCTTATCCATTTATATATGAAAATTTCATTTCTCAAGTGACAAAACACTCTGATTCCCTTTTCAAAAATCCTTGTACTAAATCAATTATATTTCCACTTGGAAAACCACTTTGTTTCATAAAACCAAAGCATTTACAAACCTTCAAAACCATGGTACGTTGTTATTTAAACCATCAAATATTTTTCTTTCTAAGTCAATATGGTTTTACACAAACAAAACCATTAAAAATTCTTTACAAAAACCGTGAGCACTTGGTCTTTGAAATCAAATCATTTGTTCATTTTCATTTTTCACTTTCTTTGCAAATCCTTAAAATCAACATTGCCCTTTTCATTTAAAACTCATATTTAGTAAAATGCTTAGAAACTTTTTACACAAAATAAATCAATAAAAATCCTTCTCAAAACCGTGAACACTACTTCTTGAAAAACAAACCCTTTGTTTATTTTCCTTGCTTTTCTAATCTTCCAATTTTATCCTTCATGAAAATATTAATTTATGAACACCTATTTTGAGGTGTCTTGGCCGAAATTCCTCTTGGTCTTTGGAACCAAAAATCAACTTCCTTTCCATCATCAAATCATGGCATACATAAACATATTCAAATATATATCACAAACATGTCATAATCAAAGCAATAAATCATGCAAATCATACCAAGCATAGGCAAATAATCAAATCACATAAACATACACAAATTATTACATGATCATGGATATGAATCCTCACATGGATTCACCATCCATCAAATATAGGACCATCTCTCACCACCATACTTGGTTGGTGAGATGAATCTCCCTCTTATCTCTTGAAGATCCTCAAAAGCTCCTTGTTTTGCTTCTTTTTCCAAGTCTTTCACCACCAAGGGCTTCTCAAATACAAAACAAAACATATATTTATTAGTAAATCAAGCTTAAACAAGATAAATCATAGATCAAACATGGCTTAGAACCTTGAAAATCAAAAGAAAAGTGAAGATTAACAAACTTCACCAATAAAGCTTCAATCTTTAGCTTGAAGAACAAGGTTGAAGATGGATGATTTAGAGAAAATTTCCAACATGAAAGTTGCTTAGAATATCATGTAGATTCAAGATCTATGATTGGATGAAATTAAAAGAGATTGGATGGTGATTTTAGGTGGTATGGCCAAAATTCCTCTTGAAGAACAAGGATGAAGATTTTGATTTTTGTGAAAGAAAGCTTCTTTGACTTGGTTAAGATAAAGAATGAAGTGAAAACACTTAGTTTTCCTTCCACCAATTTCGTAGAGCTCCATGGAAAAATCCCTAAAAATCATAAACAAATCTTAAAATCAATAACAAGTAAAAGAATAGGTAAACCATGGTTCAAGCATGGCTTAGAAAATCAAAACTAAAAGATTGGGTGAAGAAATATGAACTTTACCCTTTTTGCTAGAAACTTGAAGCTTGGATTTGAAGCTCAAGATGAATGATTTTGTGAAAACTCATAACTAGAGTTGTTCTTAGAATAAGGTAAGGATTCAAGAAATAAGGTTAGATAAAATTTTTGAGTGATGGAGGATAGATCTAGGGGTCTTGGCCGAAACCTCCATGAAAGGAAAGCGGAGAGAAAAGCTTGATAACTTAGCTTCTTGAAAATGAATCAATGATGACCAAGAATAGCTATAATGGTCATGAAACACTTTGTTATGGTCTTAAGCCTCCAAAAACTGTCCTCCCCTCCATGCATTCTCCTAAGAGTGCAAATAATTAATAATGATGCATAATTGACTAAAACAACTAATAATGTCTTCAAACTTTTTCCTTTAGCTCCTAAACAACACAAAAACCATCCCCCCTCCATCCATGCATTCAACAAAGTTGTCATCTTTTCTAGCCACCATTTAGAGCCATTTAAGCCATTGATTAGATCAATGGTTAGGATTTAGGTAGACTTTTGATTAGAAGACTTAATCTAGGTCATTAGATCTTTCTCCTTAAAATCCTAGCCATTAGATGCATCTCCAAAATGAAGGGTCAAGATTACTCCTTCTTACTTTCAATCCAAGGGTCATAATTAGTCATAGCCATTTTAGAAGACCAAATCTCCACCATTGATTAAATCCAAATCCAATGGTCATAATTGATCCATCTCCACCATTGATTAAATCCAAATCCAACGGTCACAAATAGTCCTAGCCACTTTATAAGATTAAATCTCCACCCTTGATTTAAATCTAAATCCAACGGTTATAAATGGTCATAGCCATTTTATTAGACTAATCCTACACCGTTGATTAAATCGACGGTTGATATCAAAGTCTTCAATATTAGACTTACTTCCTATTGGTCCATCAAAAGAATTAAACTTGTTTCCTATTGGTCTGTCAAAAGTTGTCATAACCACTATTGTTGACTTAAGCCGTAGAATTTCTATTTTTATCTGCTAAAAACCCCACAAAAGAATATATTTATAGTATTTTTATCGTCCGATAATTAAATACAGTACAAAACACAGTACAAGAAATTTTCAAAAACTGTTTCTGAATTCAGGTTTAGTAAGATCCCCTGTCTCCGTCTCAACAGTATAAATTTTTCTATACGTAGAAAAATTTTCATGTTTTGGGACTCACCCCGGGCCCACGTAGGACCACTAGGGCCCACAAACAGCCCAAAAACAACCAGATAACCATAAAAATTTATAATCATCCACAAAAATCACAAATATTAAAAAACGTATGAAAATCAAATCAGATTGTTAAAAATAATTAACAATCAAGAGAAATAAATACATAAAGATTTTTCTCGACCCGAAAATTATAACTTTTCTGACACGGAGTAAATCACTCAAAACGATCAAATACATTGACGGAATACTCAAAATAATTTTACAGTACACAGAAATCACTAAACAGTAGAATTCTGTTAACTGTCAAAATTACTCAGGCAGTGATAGTTTATCATCCAGATAATTATATTGACAGTAAAAATAGATATTTCAACAGTCAAAAATGCTCATGCTCAATGAAATATGAGACTGACAATGGGCAATGCACAATGCATTATGGTACCAAAAATCCTACTCCATGGAGCTAGACATAAACATTTTCGGAGTGAATGATTAAGGAGTTATGCCAGTATCTCGTTAGCCTTAAAAATAGTGTGCTTCATCTCAAAAAAACATTTGCGCAATATGACTTATACATGACACTTCAACAATTGATCGTGATATAGGACAGCATCTCAGTCCGGATCGTCGGTGTGTTTGCATCGGTCTATCCCATGGCCCCAGTGGAGCTACCACTGTCTATTGTGAGACACCCACACCCCGATGCCCCCAGGGCCAACCACTATGACCCTATGCTTAGTCCACTCGCACCCGCACACAGGTGTTATTCAATCTCCTAGGCATACATTGCGTCTCCAATAATGTCCAACGGACAATACATATGCATGACGACGCAATGTACATTATGTATGTTTATCAATGATACATTTATCATAAAGCATACCACAATGACATATGATCATTTCTCAATATCAACACGTCATAATTTTATCAAGTACTTAGTCCCACATAAGAACTCACAATAACATAGAACCAATTCTCAACATCAACATTTAGTTATACATGGTTCATCAATTATCACAATCCCATGTTATGGAATCCAACATTTCCAACATCTTAGATCTCGGTCAATTATGAGAAGTTTAGGTTAAATAACCCTTAAAAACCATGGCCTCCTTAGGTCTTCAAAGTTCCAATTTCTTTCCATTTTATACATTAATCACTTGATACTAAATCACTTAAGTTTTATTTTACACAAAATCAATCCAATTTCTTAAAATCTAAGGCCAAAATCGTGGCCACACATTAGTGTAGGAAACCCTCAAAATTTTCATTTCATGCCTTAATCATCTTATAATCAATCACATAAATTTTTATCTTACACAAATCAATTCCAACCCTAAGAATTCCAAGCCAAAACCATAGCCTCCAATGGGGTAGTAAACTCTCAAAATTTTCCATTCATTAATTCTATCATTATCAAATATTCCAACACCACTAATGTATTCAAAATCATTATTCAATCATCAACCTCAATTAAGAACACATACACATGCAAAATCATCAAACAAAGTAAGCATACAAATATGGATTTCTCCATCAAACAATCACACAAGGTCTCCTCACAACCAATAATGGTTGAAGTAAGTAAATCTCCCTCTTTCCTAAAGGAAGAACACGAAAATGGCCTCCTATTTGCTCCTTGGTGGTTACAGTTTTGGGGTCCAAAAACCCTAAAAATTTCAACCACAAAGAATCAACATCAAGCTTGGTAAAAGATGGATCTTTGGTCTCCAATGAAACCATAGAATACGAAAATGAAGAAAAGGAAAAGAAAAAAATGGAAACTTTACCTTAAAGTTGGAAGCTTGGTCTTGGAAGACAATGGAGGTGATGATGGATTTTGAAGAAACTTATCAAATAGGAAGTGTAGAGGAGGTTGTGGGGAGTGTAGAAATGGTGTTAATGAAGAAAGAAAATGAAAAATGGTCTCTAAGAGTAGGCTGCGAAGCAGTGAGGTGAGGGAGAAGAAGTAGAGAGAAGGGGGAGAAAATGGAAGATGAACTTGATGAGAGAGAAAGTGTTGATGAAAAATGAGAAAATGTTAATGTAATGGGTTAAGTGTGGGAAAGCAAATTTTTGCTTCCCATTGGCCACATTGCCACTCCAAAGAGAGGGGAGAGAGGGGGAAAATTTAGCTTCCCCAACAAGCCAAGGGTATACTAGTCTTTTGGTGGTCAAAGCTTCTCAAAGAAGCTTTGATTAAAATACAATATATTTGAATTAAAGTGGGTTTGAATAGACATAAAGTGGATTATATTAAGATAATGTGATAGGGTTTTTAATACATGTTATTATCCAATGGACAATTGTTACAGTTGACAGAAGTCAGTATTAATTATCCCACAGATAAAACTTACACAACGATTATTATTTTATCTGATAAACTTTCTCGAAAAATATGAAACATCGTAAACCGTGTCCAGTCTCGAGTTTAGTAAGATCCCCAATCGACGTTTCCATATATCAAGGTTCTCGAAAAAAATATCTCATTTTTTCGGCTCCGCTCAATTTGCACGCAAAATGAGGAATAATATTAAAATATTCCACGTTCTCAGAAAAATTCAAAAAATTCTCAAAAATCATAAATATTATAAAATGAATATTTATAGTGAAATAAATAAATTTTGGGGTGTTACATGTTTAACTCCATGGAGTAGGAAATTGAGTCATTATGTATGTGCAAAGTCTGTATATATATATATATCGTTGTGATATTTTATTTGTTAATATGAATTGATACTTTATGCCATGAATATATCTGTTGTTTGTTATTTTTGTATGACATTACTGTCATTTCTGTTTCTCTATTGCTATGATGGTATTGGTGTAAGTGATCTCACCTCTTTGTATGTTATTCATGTGTTGTATTTATGTTGGTAAAGAAGGTGAGGAAGGTGAGGAAGAATAGCATCCGTATTGTTTGGGTTAATTTTTTTGAGTTTTTGTATGGCATCGGGACGCGAGCTGATTAGTTTTGTAAGAGTACAATTTAACAATGACTGTAGTGCATAGAACTTCAATTGAGAAGTAGAGCATGTGACATATCGAGGAGATGCGTCTGTGTTTATTAGCAGGACCCGATAGGAGGTCGCTATTTTTACTTTTACTATTAGGTTATGTTTAGAGTTTAACATGCCTCTTAGAGATCTCTGGGGTAATATCTATTACACCCCGGGGGAGGACTCCGAGGTCTCATCCGCTCAGACTCATTTTCGTCCAGTCTTGCCCTGTCTGAGGGATTTGACAAATGAGGAATATGAGGAGGAGGAGGATTCATCTTAGGACCCAACTCCATAGGCATGAACTTGGGCTAGTCTATAGTTGCAGTAGTTGTTGTATATATTTATTTTGAAAACTTCAGTCTTATGTATTAAAGTTTATCACTAACTTATATTACGTATATGATATATATTATCCAATGATGTTGTTTGGTATTTCGATATTCAGGTAAGTTTACATTATAAGTAAAATGAAATTTTATAACTCGCATTATTATATTAAATAATAATAAATTATTTACAACTTGAGTATAGTTTAATAAAAACTGGTCATAAAATATAATACCCTACAGTGGGTGTTACAATTATACCATACTAGAAACATCCATTTCTCAATTAAATATTAAATGAACTTAATCATGAATACTTGACAATTGATCGATTATACACATTAAAATATCAAATATGCAACAAAATGCATAAATTCATCATTTTCATCATTATGATTAATCAAATAATCAATATTAAATTTCAATATGACTTACACAAATATTATAATCAAATAGGGCCACAACCCATTAGTAATACTTAGTATGCATAATGAGGTTAATTCACTTATTCTTTAATCACCTTAGTGGCTCATACTACTTTAATCACCTTAGTGGCTAATACCACTTTAATTATCTTAGTGGATAATACCACTTTAATTACCTTAGTCAGTCGATAATACCACTTCTCAAATCTTAATCAATCATCAATTAAATATCAAGTGTAACGTCCCGAGAAAACATGTTAGGCTTGTATATAGTCTCAAAAGTACTATTATACTTGTATAACATGTTAGTTAAGTTTTGTGGCAAACAGAGTTCGTTTAGGCACTTAGTTGCAATCCAGAAGTTGAGAAATAGCTTAAAATGACTCAGATAGTATCATAAATTGCTAAGTTGAGGGAAATAAACCTACAGAGTTTGTTTTTAAGTCACAAATAGGGTGAATAAGGTGTAGTTAAAATTTGAGAACAATTGAAGTCAGTTTGGTATTTTTAGGCATAGTGAGTGCTTTTAATGCTGGATTGAACCCCAGTAGATATGGAAAAGTAAGATATCAGTGAAACAATAATTTGATGAATCCTAGGATTTATTTCAAAGTTGTTGGAAGTTAGAAAACTTGAATTAGCATAATTCGAGTGTCCTTAGCAGATACAAGTTTCAGCACAGAAACTTAAGTTAGACTTTTTCCTAAATTTCCTTTATGTCCTATCTTTCATATTTCTATCCCTCTCACGAAGGTCCCTCTAGAAAACAGAAAAAGAAAGAAAAAGGGAGAAAGGGGAAGAAGAAGAAGGAGAAGGAGGAAAGGAAGATCAAGCAAGAGGATCAAAGGCCAAGCTTCAAGATCTTTATCATCTCCATCTTTGTAGCACCTTCAAGAGTAGAGGTAGGGATTTTCTACTTATCTCCTTCTATTTTTATCACTTTCACCATAATTGCACCTTTGGTGCTTTAAGGGTCAAAATGAGATATAGATATGTTTTATGAAATTTTCTTGCTTGGATGAGTTATAAGTAGTGTTTATGACCTGTTCATGCAAAGAGTTTGGATTAGAAACTAAAATCTAGCCATTTGGACCTAAAAGGTTCAAAGTGTAGATTTTAGGGTTTTGATGGATGATTTGGTGCTTTGATCCAATTTTGCTGAAATCAATTAGTGTTTTATGTTTTCTTCATGTTAGCAGACTTATTAGGAACCTTAAATCACTTAGAAACTGAGTTGGAATGGCCAAAATCAAGATTTTGGCCAATGGAACAATGTTTCGCATTCTGCAGAATGGTTACGCCTAGGCATGACGAAACCACACCTAAGCATGGGTTGATCAATCTTGCGTACTGATTAGACAGAGAGCACAACGCCTAGGCATGGTAAAACTAAGCCTAGGCGTTAGATAAGACACCAGCACACCTAGGCGTGAGTTCCAAGATTTCTCAAGAATGTTATTCTTGATGTTTTGAAGTCCCCTACTACTTGGGATCATTCTTATATGTTTTCTTAAGTGTATTAAAACATTTTTTAGGATATTTCAAAGAGGAAACAATCCTTAGTATAGATGAGAAGACTTAGACCTTTGTGCATCCAATATTTAAGGATTGTCATAGGTAGGTATCTAACACCCTAGGCACTTAGTGTTGCATTAGATATCACACAAGATGTGATGAGTGGGTGTAATCGATACAAGTATACTAGAATGAATTAGTAGTATTCACTTTAGTCAGTTGATAAATGTATGAGCCTTAGGATATCCAAGAGTAATGGATTACTTTGGAAGGGTACCTAGAACCTTAAGCAACAAAGTGTTCTAAGTACTCACCACTCTTGTATTAGTTTCAATCAAGTAGAGACAAGGTGTGTGTTTAGATCCCAAGTGGGGATGATTATGTACTAAGTTCTCTAGTTAAGTGAGATCTTATGCATTGTTTAATACACAATATGATGAATTGTGACTGGAAAGCTTGTCATTCATTAAGTGTAGTAGAAACATGCATAACTATTCTAACAGTATAGTTGAATTAAAGATGTTTGTGGGAAGAAAGTTACTACCTTGAATACTAAGTAAGTTTGGAAGATCAAATAGTTAGGAATTCCTATAGTTAAGAGTTACCTAAGATAGGTATTTGGATCCTTGAGCACTCAAGTATGGCACAGGTCACTACAGGTAGTGCAATAGCAAAGGAAGCCAGATACAAATAAGATAAGTATAGTTAGTAATGAATACAGTTTTCCTTTATCTCAGGTAGAACCAGTATGTGATAAGTTCACTCTCTACCTTTGCAAGTGTTCGTGGAACCAGAGTTTCCTAGAATGAACAAGTTGTGGTAGGGTTAAATCGTTAGTCTTGCAGTTATAGTTCAATTGTATGGGCAACTGTCTATGGCTCTTGACATAAGCAATTGTATGGGCGGTTGCTTATGTTAACGATATGTAAGTTATCGATTTGGGTATACTACGAGGTATTAAGAAATTATCAGTTATAAAGGTGGAAATTCCTATAATAGTAATTATAAGTGAAATATATATTTATTACTAAGGATATGTATGTTCTCACCCCTTTTTGTGTTTTCATGGTAGAAGTAGGTCAAGAATCATCGTTGAGTAAGAAGTTCAAGAAATAGAAGAACTAGTGTAGTATAGTTTTATTTGTTTCTTGTCTTAGATAAAGCTTATGTATATTGTTATATTTGCTTTGTAGTTATATTCAGAGGCATGTATTATAATAAGCCCTTCTGTGGCTAATGTTGTATATATATGTATAAGTTTAAGTTTTTCCGTTTTCTCTTAAGACTTTCTATAATAACTTGCATAGTTATTATATATGTTTTAGTAGTTAGTTATGTCGAAGTGACGTGGCTAGTACTATTTATCTCTATATATCCTAGATATATCCAGATATTTGTCCGAGGGCGTTACATTATGATATCAGAGCAGTTTATCCTGTTGAGCAGGGGTATGAACTGACTATGCTTAGGCATGAGTAGTAGTTTAGTAAGGTGTTGTGCATTCTTTTATCTCATAGTGAGATATGTAAATGGAATTGTATGACTTGCCTTACGTATAGATGCTTATGGTTATCTGTGTGAACAAGAAACTATGGCAACTACCAGGTGAACTCATAAGATTAGGAGACTGGTAAAGACCAGAGCTCTTAGAGATATGCCTGCTACAGTGAGAGAGCAGACTGCCATTAGTAGTAGACCATTAGAAAAGTTAGGAAAGGACTCGTTAGAGAAGTCGATGGACAATAAGGAATTAAAGAGGAGTCAAGATTCCTCTGGGTTCAGTAGAGTTACTCATTTGTTCTTCAATAGAGAGTATGGTTCAGCTAGGGCTGATAAATGGCTTCAAGAGATAGTAGAGATCTTTGTAGTCATGCATACACCGATGAGTAACGAGTGTCCTTTGGGAATGTAAAGGACATTTGGTGTGTGGGTTCGATTCTCACGTGGGTTGTAGACCGCTTAAGGGAATGAATTTGCCACCAGAATGCCTCAGTAGGGGGTTAGCCCTGAACCTGGTGGGATTTGAGAATACCAAGTAGAGTCTAGCCTGGGGATCAGCCCTGGGATTGGTGACGCTGAGGTGAGAGGCCAAAAGTTGGTGGATCAAGCTAAAGGTTACTAGAAATTTTAAGTACTCAAATCACCTGAGAGGTGTTTAGAGTTACTTTCTTAGACAAGTAGTATTCCTTAGAGTTGTAGAGAGTAAAGGAATTAGAATTTCTGAGACTTGAGTAAGGCGTATATTACTATGGACTAGTATGGGAAGCAGCTTGAAGAATGTTCTAAGTTCTCTTCTCATTTTATGAGTAGTCCAGATGAAACCTGGAAGCGTGTAAGATCTGAGGTTGGACTTAGAGAAAGTATTAGAAGTGTTATAGAAGTAGAAAAGTCCAGAAACCACGCAGTTTGGTACTAGAGGTCCGAGTTTAAGCACTGAGAAAGTGGGCGATTAAGTTCCCATGGATAACAAATTCTAGGATTTTTATCTTGCGAAATTTGAGTTCCCTATCAGTTGGGATTTTACATATATGTTTTCTAAAGAGTATTAATACACTTATAGAGGTATTTCATTATAGAAATCACCACCTAGCATATATGTACAAGTTAGAACATTTAAGCATTCTAAAAGTTAGGAATTGTTTAAAAGAGACATCTAGGACCTTACACACAATAATGTGGCTTAGAATATCACCTGAGGTGTGATAGTAAGGTAAGCTAGATATAAGTTTAATAAGAGAGTTAATCTTATCATAAATGCATAATTTACTCTCTTCTAGTAAAAGATGGGTTAAACATATAAGTTTTGATTAATGTTCTTTTCTCTCATTGAGTTGTGTTGTAATGAAGCATTAATTAGGAGATGGTTCCTTTAATAGTTAAAGTTGAATCGTAGCACAATTATCCTAACTAAGGGTGTGAGTTAAACCCCTTGACCTTGCAAAGTAGTAAGCAAATCTCTTTGCTACTGATGGAGTTGTGACACAAGGTAGCGAGAAAGGCACTTTATGAGGGTAAAGATGTGAGTAAAACGCTTTACCAGATGTGTAGAGGAAGTTGCCCTCCAATCCCTCCACATCAGGCAAGTAAGTGAGACCAAATAAATTAAATCTTGCCAAGTGTGGTAAAGGAGTGAGACAAACACTTTACCTAGTAATGGTAGAGTAGTGAGATAAACACTCTACCTAGGACAAATTAGTGAGTTAAGCTTTTTGTCAAGAAACATGAATAGTGAGAAAAGCATTCATGTAAGAGGTAGTAAGAGTAAGTTAAACTCCCTGCCTAGGGTCTCAGGTAAGAGTGAGTTAAGCTCTCTACTAAAGATAGTAAAGCGAGAGAAGTTTACTATCAAGGGTAATAGAATAAGTGAAGTTATATGCCATGCTAAGGAGTGAGATAAGCCCTTATGCAAGTGTAGTAAAGTGGGGCCAACTTACTACAAAGAACGATAGGATAAGCTAGGCCCTGTGTTAGGCAAAAAGATGAGTTAAATAGTTTGCCAAGTATAGTTGATCTAAGATCTAGTTTTCTTAGAATCATAAATAGAAAGAGACTATCTCTAAAATTGTTTCTAGGATTATGGAAGAACATAGTCAGTATGTCACTGTAGTTTTGGAAACTTTTAGAGAAAGGTTTTAATGTACCAAGATAGCCAAAGAGTTGGTTTTGGCTACAAGTGATACAAGTTTAAAGGCTATGTAAGTTTTCAAAAGGTGGAAATTGCATAGAACCCTATCTAAGTTTAAACAGATGTACAATGGGAAGAGTAACTATTGTAATCTAAAGTAGAAAGTTCAGAAGTGGATTTTCTCAGTTAGTGCTACCCAGATTAGGCCAGGTAAGAAAGGTAGTACTCAGTAATAGACTCTAAAAAGTGAGTATGATTGCCAAGAGTTGAAGAAGAGGTAGATTACCACCTTAGTAATGGTAATTCCATATTTCTGTGAGAACTTTAAGGTAGTCAGTTATACTTCGAAGAAGGGACTAGGGTGTGTTCAGATGCATAAGATGTAAGTAGACGCTTACGCATCAAGGCAGTTAAACCTACAAGAGAGGGACTACCCTAGGTATGTTTTGGAATTAGCCATAGTGGTGATTACCTTACAATTTAGGAGACATTACTCGTAAGGAGTCTAGTAGAAGTGTTCCGTAATCATAATAGTACAAGATACTTGTTTGATCAGAGGCAACTGAATATGAGGTAGAATAGATAGATGGAATGCTTAAAGGCTTATAACCTTGAGTTATAGTATCATATAGGTAAGGCCAATGTAGTGGTTGATGCACTAAGTAGGAAAGTCTGACAGGTGTCCCAAGTGATGGTCTAAGAGAGAGTGAAATTCTTGATAGTTTCGATAATTTAAGTCTAACGGTGATCATGATTCCAGATGGTCTCACAGTGAGCAAGGTGGACATAGTAAGAGGGCTAAGGACTCAGATTTCTTTGAAGCTTAAAAGGAGAAGTAAACTCTAAGGGATGTTAGTGAGCATATCTTCTTAGAGACCTAACAGGATTTTAGTATTACAACAGGTGGAATGACAAGGTTTAGAGACAGACTTTGTACTCTAAGAAAGTTAGGAAATCAAAGTGAGGTTTCTAGGAGGAGTTCACAAGAGTAAGTATACCATCTATCTAGAGGCTACTAAGGTTCTTCAATAGTTAAGGAAGATGTTTCGGTGGCCTAGTGTGTTAAAGAACATAGCAATTTATGTTGTGTTTTAGGTAATAGTGGAAAAATTAAGTAATTTGTCTACTTTTTACCAAGTAGAGTTAGCTACCCTCTAGATTAAGTATTTTAACTACTTTTGAAAGAGATAGAAAGATTACAGGAAGTTTTAGTGAATGTAGTATTTAATAGAGATACTAGGTTCACACTCAGTTTCGGGAAGCCTTGCAAAAGATGTTCGAAGCTAAGTAAAGATTTAGTATAGCTTACCATCCATAGGCAGAGGAATCTAAGAGCTTAGAAGTAAGTAGATTTTCTCTGGAAAACGTATGGTGAGGAGAAGCTGGTACTAAAAGGATAACTTGGGAGTTGGAATCTCATGTAAAGTGATTTTACTCAGAATTGTTTGCATGAGATGGACAATTTTGGAGACAAAATTTTTAAAAAGGAAGGGAGAATGTAACATCCCGAGAAAATATGTTAGGCTTGTATATAGTCTCAAAGGTACTATTATACTTGTATAACATGTCAGTTAAGTTATGTGGCAAACTGAGTCCGTTTAGGCACTTAGTTGCAACTCAGAAGTTGAAAAATAACTTAAAATTTCTCCGATTGTAGCATAAATTGCTAAGTTAGGAGAAATAAGCCTAGAGAGTTTGTTTCTAAGTCACAAATAGAGTGAATAAGGTGTAGTTAAAATTTGAGAACAATCAGAGTCAGTTTGGTATTTTTAGGCATACTGATTATGCTTTTAATGCCGGATTGAACCCTAACAGATATGGAAAAGTAAGATATCAGTGAAAAAATAATTTTGATGAATCCTAGGATTTATTTCAAAGTTGTTAGAAGTTAGAAAACTTGAATTAGCATAATTCGAGTGCCCTTAGTAGATACAAGTTTTAGCACAGAAACTTAAGTTAGACTTTTTTCTAAATTCCCTCTGTATCTTATCTCTCATATTTCTCTCTCTCTCACGAAGGTCCCTCCAGAAAACAGAAAAAGAAAGAAACAGGGAGAAGGGAGAAAGGGGAAGAAGAAGAAAGAGAAGGAGGAAAGGAAGATCAAGCAAGAGGATCAAAGGTCAAGCTTCAAGATCTTCATCATCTCCATCTTTGTAGTACCTTCAGGAGTAGAGGTAGGGGTTTTCTACTTATCTCCTTCTATTTTTATCACTTTCACCGTAATTGCAACTTTGGTGCTTAAAGGGTCAAAATGAGATATAGATATGTTTTATGAGATTTTATTGCTTGGATGAGTTATAAGTAGTGTTTATGACCTATTCATGCTAAGAGTTTGGATTAGAAACTAAAATCTAGACATTTGGACCTAAAATGTGCAAAGTGTAGATTTTAGGGTTTCGATGGATGATTTGGTGTTTTGATTCAATTTTGATGACATAAATTAGTGTAACACCCTGAATTTCATTTTTTCTAAATATATATGAGTTTTATAATTTTTATTATTTTTATGAATTTTTCTAGATTTTTTCTAGATTTTTTATTATTTTAATATTATTTTGGGTTGTATGTGGGCCTAGGCGGGTCCGAAAAAATAAAAATTTTTCAGAGTCAGAAAATTTTGTACTGTTGATGCAGGGCCGGGGGATTTTACTAAACTCGAAACTAGAAACAATTTTTGAAATTTTCTTTTACAGTGATTTTATTATCCGTTGGATAATAAATACTAATTTTCTGTAAGTAGTAGCTTTTGTCCATTGGGTAATAGCTATTAGAAAAGTATCTTGCTAGCTAGTCAAAGTTAGTGGCTATGACACCTTTAATGGTGAACTAATGAGAAGCTAGTCTTCTTGTAAAGAACTAATAGAAATTAGTCAACAATACAGGCTTGACTTTGTATTGCTACACCATTGGATGAACAAGCTAAGAGGTGAAAACTTTGACCACCATTTTGCTTGGAGGAAGCTACGGCCAAGGGCTTGATGGAGAGGAATTCAATGGCTTTAAATTCATTCCTATCTTTGCAGTAATATCTTGCCTCCTAAAATATCTACATAGCAAATATCAACACAAAATATCCCATCTCTCTCTCTCCATGCACTCTACGGCTAATTCTAGATAGGAAGGGTCTTGGATCACATTTTATTCTATCAACATCTTCATCTTTCAATCAAAAGAAAACTATCACAAAAGCTCTCAAATTTCCTCTCACTTTTCTTCTCTAACCCCATGGTCAAATGATGAACTTGCAAAAATTCATATTTTTACGGTTCATATTTTGGGTTTTTCATTCTCTTTAATCTTTTTAATTGGGTTTATTCTTGAGTTTTGTTATATTTTTTAGTATTTTAAATTGTGTTTTAATTATGTATTTTTTTATGTATTTTTTGTAGGTAATTGCATATGGAAAGAATAAACATTGGAAAAAAGCCAGAAAAGAAGTAGAAAATTCAATTCTGAAAGCCCAACGCTCAAGCGCTGAAAAAAACTTGATGTGTAAAATCGGCAAGTGCATCAAATCGTAACAAGTAATAAAGTAGTGAAAAGAGTATCATCCCACAAGGATTATATTGCATGCCATTACCAAGTTCGTTAAACTAACACTATCTAGGCTACTTCAAAAGACAAGAGTTGGCAAAAGCGAAATTAAAAACAATTAAAAGAAAGTAATTAAACAAAGTAAATTCAAGAATTCAAACAAGAGTTGAAAACAATAATGAGAAAGTGTTAGGGTTCAGACTTCACTTGAACTTTTTAAATGCACATTCAAATATTAGTTTAACTATGTTCTATTTCAAAGATTTATGGTCAATTCCCAAAATTAATCAATACCCAATCCCTTAGTATATTAATCCTCTTACACTATTTGGAATTAACTAATCCCTTAGTCTAACCCTAAATAGAAAGACATTATCAAGAACAAGGGAATAAAAAGAAAGACCACATAGCCCATAACGTCTATTCCTAGCGATTGCAGAAATTATGGTGTTTATCACATGTTCTAGGTTCATGCAAATTTTCCCAAATTATACATCAACCCAAAAGATCATTCCCAAATTGATCAGGTTTAGAAAAACATTAAGAATAGAGATAAACACGTAAATCATGAAATAGAAACATAAATTAAACCCATAAAAGAAGTTACACCATCCAAGTATCAAGATTCATCATCCCCCTAACAAAGGAAAATTAGTTACATATGGAAAAAGAATAAAGCAGAGAGAAGAATATGACAAACTCCATAGAAAGCTAGTGGAAAGGAAGAAGAAAATCTATAATCTTCACTTCTGAATGTGC
This sequence comes from Ormosia emarginata, assembly GCA_029884605.1. Lineage (NCBI taxonomy): Eukaryota > Viridiplantae > Streptophyta > Magnoliopsida > Fabales > Fabaceae > Ormosia > Ormosia emarginata. The sequence continues at coordinate 2,956,357 of JAQQTP010000042.1, read as the reverse complement.
CCACACCAAACTAGGATTTGTCTCTACTGAAAACTGTCTCTGTATGTCACACTGTGGGCTAAAAAATCTAATTAAAAACAAAATGATGTGTTATGTTATGCAACCAACGCTCAAGCGCTGGGCTTCTAGCGCTTAAGTGTTGACCCATTAATGTTACGCTGTGTTTTACGCATTCAACGCTCAAGCGCTGAAGGCCCAGCGCTCAAGCGTTGAAGGCCCAGCGCTTAAGCGCTGAACTACTATAAGGGAATCTCCTGCGCGCTTTGTGCGCTCAAGTGTTGAAGGCCCAATGCTTGAGTGTGGGGCTTTCAGAATTGAATTTTCTGCTTCTTTTCTTGCTTCTTCCAATGTTTATTCTTTCCATATGCAATTACCTACAAAAAATACATAAAAAACACATAATTAAAACACAATTTAAAATACTAAAAAATATAACAAAACTCAAGGACAAACCCAATTAAAAAGATTAAAGAGAATGAAAACCCAAAATATGAACCGTAAAAATATGAATTTTTGAAAGTTCATCACCAAACCCCCTAGACCCTACCTCCACTCTTCAACAATTTCAACCAACCTTACTTCTAGCATCCTTACCTAATTCTAAGACACTCTTGTGTAGTAACTTTCACCAAAATCATCCATCTTCAAGGAGTTCTTTGAAAACTCAAGTTCTAAGGTTTTAAGGTGAAGTTCATGGAAACTTCACTATTTGCTTCATCTTCATGCTCTAGGCCATATTATGATCCATGATCTTCTTATACAAGCTTTATATGTTAATATATTTGTGTTTGTTTTTGTTTTCAAGAACCTCTTGGTGGTGAAGGATTGATTCAAGAAGCAAACCAAGGAGCTTTGGAGGATCATCTCCAAGGTAAGAGGGAGATTTAATCTCACCAATCATTCGTGGTGGTGATGGATGAATTGTGTGATTTGTGGGTGATGAATCCATGTGAGGATTTGTTCACCTTATTGTGTAAATTAATTGTTTGTGGTTGTCTTGGTTATAAACTTTTATGATTTATGCATGTTTTATGGTATGTGATTTTATAACTTTTAAATTATGCATGAAATTGTTAGAATAGATTATTAATGATTGATGTATATGATAGGATGTGATTCATGTTGGAAAGGAAACAATTTTTGGTCTCCAAAGGACCACGAGGCTCACGACCTCTACATTCCAAAATGAGTGTTCTAAGTTGAAAATATTTTATGATTAGTAAAACTAGATGATTAAGAAGTAGAGAAATGGATTAATAAATTTTGGTCCCAAAGACCATATGGCTCATGGCCATGAAGTTCAAATAAGGTGATTTTGCAGAAAAATAAATTATTAAGGATGAACTTAGATGATTTAGATGATAAGGAATTAATTAAGGATTTTATAAATGGAAACAACAAATAAATAAGTTTTATTATTTTACAAATGTTGATTTTTGGCAATAAAGAAAGAAATTAGAGATTTAAAGTGGAATAGTAATTTGTAGTATTTAGTTAAATAGGATTGTTAGTAAAATAAATAGGAAAGATTTTTTTAAATTAAAGTGACACAAATTTTGAGAAAAACGACAGAAAATTATTATTTAAATGTGTTTTATTGAGAAAAATGAGGATTTGAAGTCCAAATTATGTTTTAAACTTAGAAAGTTTAAAAATTGAATTTATAATGTCAAGAAATATTTTATACAGTGAAAAATAGTAGAAAAACCTTACGCGATTCAAAAACATAGATTTTTGAGATATGCAATTTAGAAAACGTCAAAATATTTTTACCCGATTGAGAAAACGTTGAAAAATATTTACACAATTTGAAAATGCGATAGAAATGTTGCACGATTGTGAAAACGCAATAAAATGGCTAAGCGATTTGGGACCCATAATTATAATTTGTGACTTTGGCCTGTAATTAGTTTATTTATGCATTAATCATGCATTGTGAAAGTTTAGGGGAATACATAAGTCTGATGGCCTAGGAGTTGAATTACACCTTAGTGCGGGTGCGATAGGCATAGTGTAGGTCACTTGTTGACCTTGGGGGTGTCGGGGTGCGGGTTTTCTATAATGGGCAGTTGGTAACCCAACTGTACTGTGGATCAGACTGATGCAACGCATCGACGATCCGGACCGAGACACTATTTTTAATCAAGATCTGGTGTAGACTGACTTGTATAATGCCTAATGTGCACGTTGGTAAAAATTTATAGCACTTGGTCTGAGGCAGCCATAATACAGACAGATCTTCTAGATCATTCCCTCTGACTTGTGTTTAGCTCCATAGAGTAGGAAATTGGGTCAGTATACATGTGCATAATCTGTATATATATATATATATATCTTTGTGGTATTTTATTTGTTAATATTGATTAATCCTTGATGTCATGACGATATTCGTTGTTTGCTATATCTGCATGACATTACTGCCATTCCTGTCTCTCTACTACTATGATGGTACTGGTGTATGTGATCTCACCTCTTTATTGTATGGTTTTGTTTATGTTTATGATTGGTAAAGATGGTGAAGAAGAAGAGGCAGGAGCATCGCAGTTGTATTAGAGTTATTTTGTTTGTTATGGCATCAAGACCTAGTTTCTTTAGTTATGTGAGGCTGCTGTTTCGTGATGGCACTGAAGCCTAGCATCTCAGTCCTGATGATGAGGGTCTTATTTATGTTGGAGAGTTGACAGTATCTCTAAGTAGGATATATCACGGAGTTCATTTTTTTCTGTTGATGTGTATGTACATCTAGAGTTTCCTCTATCCATTAGACAGTTTTAGGGTGGTCGTTACCATACCCCTAGGGAAGTCAGTGTAGTGTCATCCACTCGGACTCCTGTCTGTAGGACTACCTATCACCCAGGGTTTTTATCTTCCAAGGAGATAGAGGAAGATCCTGAGGAGGATCCATCTAAGGGTTCTGCTCCATAGGCGTGCATACTTGGGCCAGTTGTAGTGGTTATAGTAATGTTTGTTTCTTTTGAGAACTTCATTTGTATATATTCAAGATTGTCAGTACCTAAGTTATGTATATGATGTAAATTATTTGGTGATACTGTTTGGTATTTTTATATTCCGGTAAATTTATATTATCAACATCAAGAAATTTTATAACTTACATTTGTATAATAATATATTATTTTATAACTTGGGGTAATTCGGTAATAATTAATATAAAATGTGATACCTTACGGTGGGTGTTTCAATTAGTGTTTTATGTTTCCTTCATGTTAGCAAACTTGTTAAGAACCTTAAATCACTTAAAACTGAGTTAGAGTGGCCAAAATCCAAGATTTTGGCCAACGGAACAGTGTTTCGCATTCTACAGAATTTTTTGCACAATAGTCATACCTAGGCGTGACTAAACCACGCCTAAGCGTTGGTTGATCAATCTTGCGTACTGATCAGACAGAGAGCACCACGCCTAGGCGTGGTCAAACCAAGCCTAGGCGTCAGACAGGACACCAGCCACGCCTAGGCGTGGGGAAGTCACGGCTAGGTGTGAGTTCCAGAATTTTTCAAGAATTTTATTCTTGATGTTTTGAAGTTCCCTACTAGTTGGGATCGTTCTTATATGTTTTCTTAAGTGTATTAAGACACTTTTAAGGATATTTTAGAGAGGAAACAACCCCTAGTATAGATGAGTAGTCTTAGACCTTTGTGCATCCAATAGATAAGGATTGTCATAGGTAGGTATCTAACACCCTAGGCACTTAGTGTTGCATTAGATATCACACAAGATGTGATGAGTAGGTGTAATAGATACAAGCATACAAGAATGAATTAGTAGTATTCACTTTAGTCAGTTGATAAAGGTATGAGCCTTAGGATATCCAAGAGTAATGGATTACTTTGGAAGGGTACCTAGAACTTTAAGCAACAAAGTGTTGCAAGTACTAACCACTCTTGTATTAGTTTCACTCGAGTAGAGACAAGGTGTGTGTTTAGTTCCCAAGTGGGGATGATTATGTACTAAGTTCTCTAGTTAAGTGAGATATTATGCATTGTTTAATACACAATAGGATGAACTGTGACTCGAAAGCTTGTCATATTCATTAAGTGTAGTAGAAACATGCGTAACTCTTCTAACAGTATAGTTGAATTAAAGATGTATGTGGGAAGAAAGTTACTTCTTTAAATACTAAGTAAGTTTGGAGGATCAAATAGTTAGGAATTCTAATAGTTAGGAGTTACCTAAGACAAGTATTTGGAACCTTGAGCACTCAAGTGTGACACAAGTCACTACAGATAGTGCAATAGCAAGGGAAGTCAAATACAAATGAGATAAGTACAGTTAGTAATGAATACAATTTTCCTTCATCTCAAGTAGGACCAGTATGTGATAAGTTCACTACCTACCTTAGCAAGTGTTTGTGGAACCAGAGTTTCCTAGAATGAACAAGTAATGGTAGGGTCAAATCGTTAGTCTTGTAGTTACACTTCAGTTGTATGGGCAACTGTCTGTGGCTCTTGACATAAGCAATTGTATGGGCGGTTGCTTATGCTAACGGTATATAAGCTATCGGTTTGGCTATACTGCGAGGTATTAAGAAATTATCAGTTATAGAGGAGGAAATTCCTATAACAGTATTTATAAGTAATGTCATACAATTGTATGAGCGATTGTATAATGTTGAGTTTAGTTTAATTATATATACAGTTTACATAGTTTTTATGCCATGAAATATATATTTATTACTGAGGATATGTATGTTCTTACCCTTTTTTGTGTTTTCATGGTAGAATCAAGTCAAGAGTCATTGTTGAGTAAGAAGTTCAAGAAACAGAAGAACTAGTGTAGTATAATTTTTTTTGTTTCTTGTCTTAGACAAAGCTTATGTATATTGTTTTATTAGCTTTGTAGTTATATTCGGAGGCATGCATTACAATAAGCCCTTCTGTGGCTAATGCTATATATATATGTATAAGTTTAAGTTTTTCTGCTTTCTCTCAAGGCTTTCTATAATAACTTGCATAGTTGTTATAGATGTTTTAGTAGTTATTTATGTAAAAGTGACGTTGCTAGTACTATTTTTCTCTATATATCCTAGATATATCCAGATATCTGTCCTAGGGCATTACATTATGGTATCAGAGCAATTCATCTTGTTGAGCCGGGGTATGGACTGACTATGCTTAGGCATGAGTAGTAGTTTAGTAAGATGTTGTGCATTCTTTTATCTCATAGTGAGATATGTAAATGGAATTGTATGACTTGCCTTAGGTATGGATGCTTATGGTTATCTGTGTGAACAAGAAACTATGGCAACTACCAGGTGAACTTATAAGATTAAGAGATTGGTAAATACTAGAGCTCTTAGAGATATGGTCGCTGCAGTGAGAGAGCAGACTGCCATTAGTAGTAGATCATTAGAAAAGTTAGGAAAGGACTCGCTAGAGAAGTCGATGGATAATAAGGATCTAAAGAGGAATCAAGATTCCTCAAGTTCAGTAGAGTTACTCCTTTGTTCTTCAATGAAGAGTATGGTTCAGTTAGGGCTGACAAATGGCTTCAAGAGATAGTAGAGATCTTTGTAGTCATGCATGCACCGATAAGTAGCGAGTGTCCTTCGGGAATGTAAAGGATCTTTGGTGTGTGGGTACGATTCTCACGTGGGCTGTAGACTGCTTAAGGGAATGAATTTGCCACCAAAATGCCTCAGTAGGGGGTTAGCCCTGAACCTAGTGGGATTTGAGAATACTGAATAGAGTCTAGCCTGGGGATCAGCCCTGGGGATAGTGGCCAAGCAAGTCCTCGCCAAGGGTCAGCCCTAGGAGTGGTGACGCTGGGGTGAGAGGCCAAAAGTTGGTGGATCAAGCTAAGAGGTTACTAGAAATTTTAAGTACTCAAATCACCTGAGAGGTGTTTAGAGTTACTTTCTTAGACAAGTAGTGTTCCTTAGAGTTGCAGAGAGTAAAGGAATTAGAATTTCTGAGACTTGAGTAAGGGGGATGTTACTATGGACTAGTATAGGAAACAACTTGAAGAATGTTCTAAGTTATATTCTCTTTTTATGAGTAGTCCAGATGAAAGTTGGAAGCGTGTAAGATTTGAGGTTGACCTTAGAGAAAGTATTAGAAGTGTTATAGAAGTAGAAAAGTCCTGAAACCACGTAGTTTGGTACTAGAGATCCGAGTTTAAGTATTGAGAAATTGGACGATTAAGTGCCCGTGGATAACAAATTCCAAGATTTTTATCTTGTGAAATTTTAGTTCCCAATTAGTTGGAATTTTACATATATGTTTCCTAGAGAGTGTTAAGACACTTATATAGGTATTTCATAGTAGAAATCACCACCTAGTATATATGCACAAGTTAGAACTTTTAAGCATTCTAAAAGTTAGGAATTGTTTAAAAGAGACATCTAGGACCTTAAACACAATAATGTGGCTTAGAATACCACCTGAGGAGTGATAGTAAGGTAAGTTAGATATAAGTTTAATAAGAGAGTTAATCTTATCATAAATGCATAGTTTACTCTCTTGTAGTAAAAGATGAGTTAAACATGTAAGTTTTGATTAATGTTCTTTTCTCTCATTGAGTTATGTTTTAATGAAGCATTAATCAAGAGATGGTTCCTTTAATAGTTAAAGTTGAATCATAGCACAATTATCCTAACTAAGGGTGTGAGTTAAACCCCTTGACCTTGCAAAGTAGTGAGCAAAGCTCTTTGTTAAGGATGGAGTTGTGACACAAGGTAGCAAGAAAAGTACGTTGTGAAGGTAAAGATGTGAGTAAAACCCTTTACCATATGTATAGAGGAAGTCGCCCTCCAATCCCTCCACATCAGGCAAGTAAGTGAGCCCAAATAAATTAAATCTTGCCAAGTGTGGTAAAGGAGTGAGACAAACACTTTACCTAGTAATGGTAGAGGAATGAGATAAACACTCTACCTTGGACAAATTAGTGAGTTAAGCTTTTTTGTCAAGAAACATGAGTAGTGAGAAAAACATTCGTGTAAGAGGTAGTAAGAGTAAGTTAAACTCCCTACCTAGGGTCTCAGGTAAGAGTGAGTTAAGCTTTCTACCAAGGATAGTAAAGCGAGAGAAGTTTACTATCAAGGGTAATAGAATAAGTGAAGTTCTATGCCATGCTAAGGAGTGAGATAAGCCCTTATGCAAGTGTAGTAAAGTGAGGCCAACTTAATACAAAGAACAACAGGATAAGCTAAGTCCTAAGTTAGGCAAAAAGATGAGTTAAGTAGTTTACCAATTATAGTTGATCTAAGATCTAGTTGTCTTAGAATCATAAATTGAAAGTGACTATCTCTAAAATTGTTTCTAGGATTATGGAAGAACATAGTCAGTATGTTACTGTAGTTTTGAAAACTTTTAGAGAAAGGTTTTAGTGTACCAAGATAGCTAAAGAGTTAGTTTTGGCTACAAGTTATACAAGTTAAAAGGCTATGTAATTTTTCAAAAGGTGGAAATTGCATAGAACCCTATCTAAGTTTAAACAGATGTACAATGGGAAGAGTAACCATTGTAATCTAAAGTAGAAAGTTCAGCAGTGGATTTGCTCAGTTAGTGCTACCTAGATTAGGCCAGCTAAGAAAGGTAGTACTCAGCAGTAGACTCTAAAAAGTGAGTATGATTGCCAAGAGTTGAAGAAGAGGTAGATTACCACATTAGTAATGGCAATTCCATATTTCCGTGAGAACTTTGAGGTAGTCAGTTATACTTCGAAGAAGGGACTGAGGTGTGTTTAGATGCATAAGAGGTAAGTAGACGCTTATGCATCATGGCTGTTAAACCTGCAAGAGAGGGACTATCCTAGGTATGTTTTGGAATTAGCCATAGTGGTGATTACCTTACAATTTAGGAGGCATTACTCGTAAGGAGTCTAGTAGAAGTGTTCAGTTATCATAATAGTACAAGATACCTGTTTGATCAGAGGCAGCTGAATATGAGGTAGAATAGATAGATGAAATTCTTAAAGGCTTATAACCTTGAGTTATTGTAACATATGGGTAAGGCCAATGTAGTGGTCGATGCATTGAGTAAGAGAGTCCTACAAGTGTCCCAAGTGATAGTCTAAGAGAGAGTGAAATTCTTGATAGTTTTGAGAATTTAAGTCTAACAGTGATCATGATTCCAGATAGTCTCACAATGAGCAAGGTGGACATAGTAAGAAGCCTAAGGACTCAGATTTCTTTGAAGCTCAAAAGGAGAAGTAAGCTCTAAGGGACGTTAGTGAGCAGATCTTCTTAGAGATCCAACAAGATTTTAGTATGACAACAGGTGGAATGACGAGGTTTAGAGACAAACTTTGTACTCCAAGAGAGTCAGGAAATCAAAGAGGGGTTTCTAGGAGGAGTTCACAAGAGTAAGTATACCGTCTATATAAAGGCTACTAAGGTTCTTCAAGAGTTAAGGAAGATGTTTCGGTGGCCTAGTGTGTTAAAGAACATAGCAATTTATGTTGTGTTTTAGGTAATGGTGGAAAGATTAATTATTTGTCTACTTTTTACCAAGTAGAGTTAGCTACCCTCTAGATTAAGTAGTTTAACTACTTTTGAAAGAGATAGATAGATTGTAGGAAGTTTCAGTGAATGTAGTATTTAATAGAGATACTAGGTTCACACTCAGTTTTGGGAAGCCTTGTAAAAAATGTTCAAAGCTAAGTTAAGATTTAGTACAGCTTACCATCCATAGGCAGAGGAATCTAAGAGCTTAGAAGTAAGCAGATTTTCTCTGGTAAATGTATGGTGGGGAGAAGCTGTTATTGAAAAGACAGCTTGGGAGTTGGAATCCCATGTAAAATGAGTTTACTCAGAATTGTTTGCAAGAGGTGAGCAATTTTGGAGACATTTTTTTTGTAAATGAGAGGAGAATGTAACATCCCGAGAAAACATGTTAGGCTTGTATCTAGTCTCGAAGGTACTATTATACTTGTATAACATGTCAGTTAAGTTTTGTGGTAAACTACGTTCGTTTAGGCACTTAGTTGTAACCCGAAAATTAAAAAATAGCTTAAAATGACTCAGATAGTAGCAAAAATTGCTAAGTTGAGCGAAATAAACCTAGAGAGTTTGTTTGTAAGTCACAAATAAGGTGAATAAGGTGTAGTTAAAATTTGATAGTGCAATAGCAATCAATTTAGTATTTTTAGGCATACTGATTATGCTTTTAAAGCTAGATTGAACCCTAACAGATATGGAAAAGTAAGACATTAGTGAAACAATAATTTTGTTGAATCCTAGCATTTGTTTCAAAGTTGTTAGAAGTTAGAAAACTTGAATTAGCATAATTCGAGTGTCCTTAGTAGATACAAGTTTCAGCACAGAAACTTAAGTTAGACTTTTTCCTCAATTCCTACTATGTCCTATCTCTCATATTTCTCTCCCTCTCACAATGGTCCCTCCAGAAAATAGAAAAAGAAAGAAATGGGGAGAAAGGGGAAAGGAGAAAGGGGAAGAAGAAGAAGGAAAAAGAGGAAAGAAAGATCAAGCAAGAGGATCAAAGGCCAAGCTTCAAGATCTTCATCATCTCCATCTTTGTAGCAGCTTCAGGAGTAGAGGTAGGGGTTTTCTACTCATCTCCTTCTATTTTTATCACTTTCACCATAATTGCAAGTTTGGTGCTTAAAGGGTCAAAAAGAGATATAGATATGTTTTATGATATTTTCTTGCTTGGATGAGTTATAAGTAGTGTTTATGACCTGTTCATGCTAAGAGTTTGGAGTAGAAACTAAAATCTAGCCATTTGGACCTAAAATGTGCAAAGTGTAGATTTTAGGGTTTTGATGGATGATTTAGTGTTTTGATCCAATTTTGATGAAATAAATTAGTATTTTATGTTTCCTTGATGTTAGCAAACTTGGTAGGAACCTTAAATCACTTAGAAACTGAGTTGGAGTGGCCAAAATCTTTGATTTTGGCCAATGGAACAATGTTTCGCATTTTGTAGAATGGTCACGCTTAGGCATGACTAAACCACGCCTAAGCGTGGGTTAATCAATCTTGCGTACTGATCAAACTGAAAGCACCATGCCTAGGCGTGCTAAAACCAAGCCTAGGCGTGAGGCAAGACACCAGCCACATTTTTCAAGAACGTTATTCTTGATGTTTTGAAGTTCCCTACTAGTTGGAATCATTCTTATATGTTTTCTTAAGTTTATTAAGACACTTTTAAGGGTATTTCAAAGTGGAAACAACCCTTAGTATAGATGAGAAGTCTTAGACCTTTGTGCATCGAATAGTTAAGGATTGCCATAGGTAGGTATCTAACACCCTAGGCACTTAGTGTTGCATTAGATGTCACACAAGATATGATGAATGGGTGTAATAGATACGAGTATACTAGAATGAATTAGTGGTATTCACTTTAGTCAGTTGATAAAGGTATGAGCTTTAGGATATCCAAGAGTAATGGATTACTTTGGAAGGGTACCTAGAACCTTAAGCAACAAAGTGTTGCAAGTACTAACCACTCTTGTATTAGTTTCACTCGAGTGGAGACGAGGTGTGTGTTTAGTTCCCAAGCGGGGATGATTATGTACTAAGTTCTCTAGTTAAGTAAGATCTTGTGCATTGTTTAATACACAATAGGATGAGCTATGACTCAAAAGCTTGTTATATTCATTAAGTGCAGTAGAAACGTGCGTAACTCTTCTAACAGTATAGTTGAATTAAAGATGTATGTGGGAAGAAAGTTACTTCCTTGAATACTAAGTGAGTTTAGAACATCAAATAGTTAGGATACAAATGAGATAAGTACAATTAGTAATGAATACATTTTTCCTTTATGTCAAGTAGGACCAGCATGTGATAAGTTCACTCCCTACCTTAGCAAGTGTTCATGGAACCAGAGTTTCCTAGAATGAACAAGTAGTGGTAGGGTTAAATCATTAGTCTTGCAGTTACAGTTCAGTGGTATGGGAAACTGTCTATGGCTCTTGACATAAGCAACTGTATGGGCGGTTGCTTACGTTAACGATATGTAAGCAATCAGTTTGGCTATACTGTGAGGTATTAAGAAATTATCAGTTATAGAGGAGGAAGCTCGTATAATAGTAATTAAAAGTATTGTCATACGATTGTATTGTCGATCGTATAATATTGAATTTAGTTTGATTATGTATATAGTTTACATTGTTTTTATGCCATGAAATATATATTTATTACTGAGGATATGTATGTTCTTACCCCTTTCTGTGTTTTCATGGTAGAAGCAGGTCAAGAATCATCATTGAGTAAGAAGTTCAAGAAACAGAAGAACTAGTGTAGTATGGTTTTATTTGTTTCTTGTCTTAGATAAAGCATTTTTCTATCTTTACATAATAAACCACTTCAAAAGTGTAACACCCTCCCTAGAGCATTATATTTAAAACTAAAACTTATAAAACTTAACCCAAGTTGTAAAAGATTTAATCATGTAATATCTAGATTTCAAAATTTCTTTTCGCGGATAACTTAAACCTAACAAAATAAATAGAGAACACAAAATATATTAAACTGAATAATATACATCATATATACATCAAGCTTAGGTACTTCACAACATATATACAGATACCAAAATAAAACATAAACTATCCCAACACCAAACACCTAGTGAGAAGGGTCCTCCTCTGGATCCTCCTCAGATTCTTTAGCACACAAAAACTCCGAATGGTACAAAGTCCTACGAATAAGAGTCCAAGTAGATGACACAACAGAGTCCTCCCTAGGACTGCGATGATGATCACCCCATAACTCTCTAATAGGCATGTAGAACTCCAAATGTACGTAAGCTTCAAAAGAAAAAGTAGTAACCCCATGACGGGTCCTATTCTAAGATAGGGTAACATCCCAAACATATACAAAACGCTTTGTATCCAAGTTAACACGCCAGGCATCGGTGCCTCCAAGAAACTGCACCCTGACGAAACCGAGATGATCCCATCTCGACCCCATCACAGAACCCAGAAAATCACCCCAAACAAAACCCAGGCGATCCCGCCTTGTCTCCTTCACAATCTTTATCAAACATAAATATAAAACAGAATAATATAATAAATAGGTGAGATCCCCTACATCACATACCAACATGGCAACATAGAAACAATAATAACATTAGTGTCATTCAAATACAGAATGTATATTTACAATATCAATTAACAAGTAATTCAACATATATATATATATATATATATATATATATATATATATATATATATATATATATATATATATATATGTATCAATGTAACGCCCTTTTTCTCCCTTAGTCATAATGGGTAAGAAGAAGGAACGTCGCACTATAGTGAAAGGACATACAAATGATTACGGAAAATTTGAACATTTTTTTTTATATTTTTTTTTTGCTTAACAAGAATCCGGTTAAAACTTTCATTTAATGTACATATACACCTGTTTATGAATATATCGCGTGATTGAGTTAAAACTAAAAGTTCCACTTTCCAATAAAACTTCTGTCAAAAAGGTCAAAGAGAAATCAACGTGGAATGAAATATACGACCATTCACAATATGGATAATTACATACTTTGTACTAGAAATACAAGCCTGTTTAAATTACATTTCCAAAAATATACAAAAGGCAAAATGTGTACCTACCCCAAGAGATACAAATATATACCCACTAATCCAGTAGTACGTCAGGCTCCCTCAAAATAAACGGACAGCCATCAGTAGCCATCAATTAAAACCAACCCTAAGATTGTCTAGAACGAGAAGGAACCGTAGATGGATCCTCTTCAGGGTCCTCGTCGTCCGACGAGACATCCATCGGGATGACAGAACAGCGGGCAGGAGCCCAGGCAGTAGACAAAAAGGAATCCTCACGAGGGGTATAATACATTTCACCCCACATGTCCCTCATGGGCATATAGAACTCCAGCCATACAAAAGCATGAAAATCTAGAATAGGAGCGTCATAACGTCTCCACGCTAAGGACACCGTCACATCGCCGTGGTATACACATCGATCAGTCTGCACGTTGATATGCCAGCAGTCCGGACCTCCAAGAAAGTTGATCCGCACGTAGCTAAAAAGTCCACGGAGCCGAAATGACATCCTCAACAACTTCGATCTCAGTCGAGATAAGGCCAGAAACCCTGAAACTCAGTGGTTTCCTTGTCCTCCTCACGAGCGTCTTCTCGAGAGCACACGATTCAACCAAAATACAAAATAGAGAAATTACTGAAAGAGGTGAGATTCCCAGCTTTCAGTACCAACATGGTAGCAAGAAAATAAACGGCGTCAAACGCCCACATAAGACACAGTTAATACATACAAGTGCAGTAATACCCGCAAGTAATTAATGAGAGTAAAGCAGCAAAGAACAATAGTTAACATTATCCATAGCCAGCTAGCAACATTAGCATTACCAAGAGTCAAATAAATATCGCAGTCATAATAGTAGACACATTATCCAATTATAAATGCTCAATGAACCATGTGACTGACAACTCACAATGCAACAAGGGTACCAAAGTTCCTACTCCATGGAGCTAGACGTAAACATTTTCGGAGTGAATGATCAAGGAGTAATACCAGTATATCAGTAGCCTTAAAATACAGTGTGCTTTCTTTCATAAAATTGTTTGCGCAATGGCTCATACATGGTACCTCAACAGTTGATCGTGATATAGGACAGCGTCTCAGACAGGATCGTTGGTGTGTCGCATTGGTCTATCCCACGGCCCCAGTGGAGCTACCACTGTCTATTGTGAGACACCCACACCCCAACGCCCCCAGGGTCAACAACATATGACACCTACGCTTAGTCTACTCGCACCCACACAAAGGTGTTATTCAAACTCCTAGGCAACATGGCCTTCTCAACAATGTCCAACGGACAACACACATGCATGATGACACAATGTCCAATCATATATGTTCATCAATGATGCATTCAACATAAGCATTGCCTCAATGGCACATAAGCATTATTCAATGTCCAACATGACATATCAACAATACATTTATTAAAACATTGCCTCAATGGCATATCATCATTCTTATCTCATTGAGTACTAAATCAATAAGTGCATAACCCACATAGGGAATCACACTTGCATCAATAATTCTCAGTATCAATATATGTTCCTTATTACACACATACCACAATTTCCATGTCATGGATCCAAGAATTCCATTTTCAAAATCATTTCTTCTCTATCGGTATGAATATATATTCCTATCGCATTTAAGTAAAGTAAAATCCTTGAATCCAGGGCCTTTAGGTTATGTTTGAGTTACAAAGGGCAAAGAACCATCATTTCAATCATTTCTAGCTCAAAAATCTCATTTTTGGGTCTTGGTAATCGATTACATCACCCTGGTAATCGATTACCAGCGTAACAGAATCTCTGTAATCGATTACATGATTCCCGAACCACACCAACTTCAGTACCTGGTAATCGATTACATACGCCCTGTAATCGATTACCAATTGGACAGAACCTCCGTAATCGATTACCCACAAGTTGTAATCGATTACGTGATTCCCAGAAGCACCATTTCATGACATCAGAGGCTTGGTAATCAATTACACCACTCTAGTGATCGATTACAAGCCAGACAGGATCTCTGTAATCGATTACACATAAGACGTAATCGATTACTAGATTTCCAGAATCACGATTTCTTACCCTTAAGAGCTTGGTAATCGATTACAAGCCCCGTGTAATCGATTACCACGCGTAAACTTGCAGAAAACAGAGTTCTCCAGGTCCTTTAACTCAAACCAAACCAATCATTATCATATTTAATCAACAAGTTACTCATATATATCTTCAAATCATGCAAGAGGCATCAATAAATCATACAAACCCAACAAAATGCACTATCATGAAGAACAACATAAAAATGAGAGAACTTTATACATGGATTCAGAAATTAATAACAACACACATACAAGACATTCCCTTACTACCAAGATTGGTTGAAGAGGATCATCTCCCTCTTACCTATTTGGAAGACAACACAAGGTGTTACCTCTTCTTGCCCTAGATTTTCGTTTTTCCCTTCAAGAAGAACACCAATGTGAGTGATTTCCATAATGTCCACTCAAACCATGGAAAAATGAGTTCTTGATCACATAGGTGACCAAGAAAAACGAAAATGAGAAGAAAGTGAAAGAAAGGTGAAGACTTTACCTCCAAGCTCAAAGCTTTAGCTTCAATGGTGGATAGTGGAAGAAGAAGAACCAAAGGATGGTCTTGGAATAGTGGAAGAAAACACAAAATGAGTTTAGTTGTAACAAACAATGGAGATGATCTCCAATGAGTGTGTGTACGGTGGTGAAGCAAGGAGAAGAAGAGAAGAGTGTTTGAAGTGTGAGAGTGGAGTGATAAAAGTGAGAATGAGAAAAGTGGGTATTTTAGGCTCCCAAAATAGCCATCTGTCGTGGGAATGAGTATGGGGAGTGAAAAGAGAGAAAAATGAATTATTTGGAAAATTTCTAAGAAGCTTCCCTTGACAAGCTTAATTAATTTAATCATTCTTTTTAGAATTAAAGCTAATGGATGTGATACAAAGTAGATTTTGGATAGTAGGATAATGTTTTTAATACATGTTATCATTTAGTAGACAATTATTACAGTTGATAGAAGTCAGCATTAATTTACCTGACAGATGAAATCTACACAGCGTTTCATTATTATTACTGTTAAATTTCTTGAAAAATATGAAACCTTGCAAACTCTGTCCGGTCTCGGGTTTAGTAAGATCCCCCGTCGACGTTTTCATAGTTCAAGGCTTTCGGAGAAAATATCTCATTTCTCCAGTTCTGCTCAGTAATACGTAAAACGAGAAATATATTAAAATATTCCGCGTTCTCAAAAAATTCTAAAAAAATTCCAGAAAATCACAAATATTTTAGAATGAATTCTGATAGTAGAAAAGTAAATTTTGGGGTGTTACAACTCTCCCCAACAAATAAGAATTTCATCCTCGAAATTTTTCATACCTTAAAACAATTTGGGATATTGCTCCTTCATCTTATTCTCCAGCTCCCACGTCACATCTCCAGTTGCTTCATTCCAGATTACCTTCACTAGTGCAATGTCCTTCACATCTCAAGTTTTCCTTTAATTGTACGGAATCAGGTGCTATGACATGATTAGGACTTGGGATATATTTTCTGAGTTGTGACACATGAAAGACGTTATGAAGGTTTGAAACAAAAGGGGGTAAAGCTATTTGGTAAGCAACAGGACCTATCCGACGAAGAATTTGGTAAGGTCCAAGGAATTTTGGAGTGAGTTTTCTAGACTTGAGGACACGACCGACCCCAGTCGTAGGTGTGACTTTCAAGAAGACATGCTCTCCTTCTTCGAACTCAAGAGGTTTCCTTCTTTTGTCTGCATAACTCTTCTGCCGACTCTGAGCCGTTTTCATTTTCTCTTGAATCATTTTAACCTTCTCAGTTGTCTGCTGAATGAGTTCAGGTCCAATGGTAAGCTGTTCTCCATCTTGATACCAGCACAGAGGCGTCCGACACCTTCGCCCATATAGAGCTTCATAGGGCGCCATCCCTATACTTGAATGGTAACTGTTGTTGCAGGTGAATTCCACCAACGGTAAGATTTCATCCCAACCTCCAGTTTGCTCTATCGCACAAGCTCTCAGCAGATCCTCTAATGACTAAATTGTCTTCTCTGATTGGCTATCAGTCTGCGGATGGTATGCCGAACTCAATGTAACTTCGTTCCCATAACTTCTTGAAGACTCTTCCAAAACTTAGACGTAAACCTTGGATCTCTGTCGAAAATGATACTTGTGGGCACACCATGAAGTCTGACAATTTCACCAACGTATATCCGACTCAACTTCTCCAATGGATATCTTATGTTGATTGGCAAAAAGTGAGCTGATTTTGTAAGCCGATCCACAATTACCCATATTGAGTCATTTCCTTTCTTAGTCCTTGGCAACCCGACAACAAAGTCCATGGCAATACTATCTCATTTCTATTCGGGGATAGTCAAGGGTTGTAACAGTCCAGTTGGTCTTTGATGTTCAATCTTCGTTTTCTGGCAGACCAAACAAGATGACACGTATCTAGCGATGTCTCTTTTCATCCCATGCCACCAAAACAACTTCCTCAAGTCTTGACACATCTTGATCATTCTAGTATGCATACTTAACTGATTCGAGTGAGCATGTTCAAGTATGTACTTTTTGAGTTCCTCATCTTTAGGCACATAGACCCTTCCTTGGAAACTCAGAATTCCATCGCTTCTTTCCTTCAACGTTGATACACCACCCTGCCTCATCAATTCTCTTTCTTCTTGTAGGAGTTTATCGATCTTTTGTTTCTCTCGAATATCATCCATCAGGTCATTCGAGATAGTGATCTTATTCATGCAGATTTTACCCGGTGTTAACTATACAAATGACCATATGTCTCTGAATTGCTCTATCAAGTTCTTTTCTCTAATCATCATAGTAGAAACACTAATCGTCTTCCTACTCAAAGCATCGGCCACCACGTTCACCTTTCCAGGATGATACTGAAGTTGGAAGTCGTAGTCTTTCAAAAATTCTAGTCATCTTCGTTGCTCATGTTTAGCTCTTTCTGATCGTACAGGTATTTCAGACTTTTGTGGTCACTGAAGACGTTGAATGTGGCTCCATACAGATAATGTCTCCATATTTTCAATGCAAACACCACTGCAGCTAACTCTAGATCGTGTGTTGGGTAGTTCTTCTCGTGCATTCGCAATTGTCTTGAGGCGTAAGCTACCACCCCTCTGTTTTGCATGAGAACGCACCCCAAACCTTGATACGAAGCGTCACAGTACACTTCAAATAGTTCACTAGGATTCGGTAAGACAAGCACTGGTGACGTAGTCAGCTTCCTTTTTAACTCTTGGAAACTTCCTTCACAGGAATCTGTCCATTCAAAAGCTTGGTCTTTCTTGGTGAGTTGAGTGAGCGGTCCAGTAATTTTGGAAAATCCCTCAATAAACCTCCGGTAGTATCCAGCTAACCCGACGAAGCTTCGGATTTCCATCACTGTCGTTGGTCTTTCCCACTGTAGTACGGCTTCTACCTTTGAAGGATCCACTGTAATTCCTTCCTTTGTCCTTTGTGATTACATGACCCAAGAATTTCACTTCATCTAGCCAAAACTCGCACTTGGATAGTTTCGCATATAGCTCTTTTTCCTTCAAAATCTGGAGAACTATGCTGAGGTGCTCAGCATGGTCCTCATGATTTTGCGAATAGATCAAGATATCGTCGATGAAAACAACGACGAATTTGTCCAAATAAGGATGAAAGATCCTATTCATGTAGTCCATAAATATCGCAGGTGCATTTGTCACACCAAAAGGCATCACCAGGTACTCATAATGACCATAACGAGTACGAAAAGCCGTCTTGGGAATATCTTCCACTTTCACTCTGATTTGGTGATAACCTGATCATAGATCGATCTTGGAAAACACAACAGCTCCTTTTAATTGGTCCATCAAGTCATCTATCCTCGGCAATGGATACTTGTTCTTGATCGTAACTTTGTTCAATTGACGGTAGTCCACGCATAATCTTGAAGTCCCATCTTTCTTCTTAACCAACAACACAGGTGCTCCCCAAGGTGACACACTGGGTCTCACGAATCATTTTTCCTGAAGTTCTTCCAACTGCTTCTTAAGTTCCACGAGCTCTGGTGGTGCCATACGGTAAGGCGCTAAAGAAATAGGGCCAACTCCTGGTACTAAGTCAATAGCAAACTCGACCTCTCGTTCAGGTGGCAAACCAGGTACATCATCAGGGAAAACCTCAGGAAATTCTCGAATAACAGAGATTGCGTCCACATCAACTTCACTCTCGACTTTCAAAGAAGATAATATCATGTATCCCTGAGCTCCTTCTTTCAGAAAAGCTTTCACTTAGTTGGCGGTCAAAAGCCTAGAATCCTCATCGAAAGGGAAAACTATTGTCTTTCTAGAACAATCTAACAGGACATGGTTGGCAGATAGCCAGTCTATTCCTAATATCACGTCTAGTTGGGATAATGGTAAACAGATCAAATCGACAGAAAAGATTCGACCTTCCACGATTAAAGGACAACCTAGACACACCTTAGTAGTGACGACAGGTTTTGCAGTAGGAGTCGAAACAGTCAAATCGAAAGGCAAAGAAGACACAGGCAATCCAAGTCTTTTCACATAGTCATGTGAGATGAAAGAATGAGTAGCACCAGAGTCATACAGTACAATTAAAAGATTACCTTCAATGATACCTTCTCCTTGTATCAGATCCTCGGATTCAGAGGCCTCAGCACCACTCAGGGTGTAGACAGTGCCTCCAACTTGTGGTTTAGAAGTCTTAGCAACATTGACAGATGGTTCCGCCTTGGTCTGATAGCAGTCTCGAGAAACGTGACCAGGTTTCCCGCACTGAAAGCAAATAAATCCTTTGATTGTGCAGTCTCTTGTGAAATGCTCCTTCCCACATTTCATACATCTCGGAGTAGTTGTAGCATTCTGACCCATCCTTCCAGGGCTTCCAGTTGGGCTTTCTCCTTGAAATTTTTGTGGCTGTTGGCTTCCAGAGGGTCTGGAATAAGGCTTCTTTTGATAACGACTCGCGTTACCACCACCTCCTCTTTGGGATCGAACGGCCCAAAGTTTCTGTTTCTCACCTCACATTCTTGTTCCACACTTTCCAATCGGCAGCAAGTGTCGAGTAGCTCAGAAAACTGAGAAACCTTCAAGGTTATCACAATTTTCTTCACATCATACCTCAGGCCTTCCTCAAACTTCCGACACTTCCAAGTTTCATTAGGTTGAAGTTGAAAATAGGTCAAAAATTTAGACAAGTTCTCAAACTTGGCGGCGTATTCGCTCACAGTCATGCCTCCCTGTCGCAACCTCAGAAATTCCATTTCTTTTGCGTGCCTGGCACTTTCAGGAAAATACTTGTTCAAGAACCTTTCTTTGAACACTTCCCAAGTTATCACTCTGTTCGCGGCTTGCAGTAGCCTTTGTTCTCCCATCCACCAATGTTTAGCGTCTCCCATCAGTATGTATGCGACATAGGTCACCTTCCTATCATCAGCACAATTCATACCTGTAAATATTTTCTCCAACTCTTGGATCCACAATGTAGCTTTCTCCAGATCAAACTCCCCTTTAAATTGTGGAGGATTAGCGCGACGAAATCCTTCCAAGTTCTGAATGTCCATTGTAGCCTCTAGCTGTTGTGCAGCCCTAGCCTGTTCTTGAGCTGTCTGCTGGTTCTGCTGTAACATTGCCTCAGCCATCTTGTGTATTGCTTCTATGGCAGCAGCCATATCACCCCCACGAGCCATCGTTTCCTTTCAAGTTGAGCTATGCAAAATATAGAGAAAGTCAGATGTATCCTTATGAATACCGAACAACAAAGTCACAAAGAGTAACACAGCAAAAACAAGATAGTCCAAAACCACACGACCCAAAGAAAACATAACCGGGAGCTCTGATACCAAGACAGTGTAATGCTCCTTTTTCTCCCTTAGTCATAATGGGTAACAAGAAGGAACGTCGCACTATAGTGAAACGACATGCAAATGATTACGGAAAATTTGAACATTTTTTTATATTTTTTTTTTGCTTAACATGAATCTGGTTAAAACTTCCATTTAATGTACATATACACCTGTTTATGAATATATCGCGTGATTGAGTTAAAACTAAAAGTTCCTCTTTCCAATAAAACTTCTGTCAAAAAAGTCAAATAGAAATCAACGTGGAAAGAAACATACGACCATTCACAATATGGATAATTACATACTTTGTACTAGAAATACAAGCCTGTTTAAATTATATTTCCAAAAATATACAAAAGGCAAAATGTGTACCTACCCCAAGAGATACAAATATATACCCACTAATCCAGTAGTACGTCAGGCTCCCTCAAAATAAATGGACAACTATCAGTAGCCATCAATTAAAACCAACCCTAAGACTGCCTAGAACGAGAAGGAACTGTAGATGGATCTTCCTCAGGGTCCTCGTCGTCCGACGAGACATCCATCGGGACGACAGAACAGCGGGCAGGAGCCCGGGCAGTAGACAAAAAGGAATCCTCACGAGGGGTATAATACATTTCACCCCACATGTCCCTCACGGGCATATAGAACTCCAGCCATACAAAAGCATGAAAATCTAGAATAGGAGCATCATAACGTCTCCACGCTAAGGACACCGTCACATCGCCGTGGTATACACATCGATCAGTCTGCACGTTGATATGCCAGCAATCCGGACCTCCAAGAAAGTTGATCCGCACGTAGCCAAAAAGTCCATGGAGCCGAAATGACATCCTCAACAACTTCGATCTCAGTCGAGATAAGGCCAGAAACCCTGAAACTCAGTGGTTTCCTTGTCCTCCTCACGAGCGTCTTCTCGAGAGCACACGATCCAACCAAAATACAAAATAGAAAAATTACCGAAAGAGGTGAGATTCCCAGCTTTTAGTACCAACATGGCAGCAAGAAAATAAACGGCGTTAAACGCCCACATAAGACACAATTAATACATACAAGTGCAGTAATACCTGAAAGTAATTAATGAGAGTAAAGCAGCAAAGAACAATAGTTAACATTATCCATAGCCAGCTAGCAACATTAGCATTACCAAGAGTCAAATAAATATCGCAGTCATAATAGTAGACACATTATCCAATTATAAATGCTCAATGGACCATGTGACTGACAACTCACAATGCAATAAGGGTACCAAAGTTCCTACTCCATGGAGCTAGACGTAAACATTTTCGGAGTGAATGATCAATGAGTAATATCAGTATATCAGTAGCCTTAAAATATAGTGTGCTTTCTTTCATAAAATTGTTTGCGCAATGGCTCATACATGGTACCTCAACAGTTGATCGCGATATAGGACAACGTCTCAGACAGGATCGTTGGTGTGTCGCATTGGTCTATCCCACGGCCGCAGTGGAGTTACCACTGTCTATTGTGAGACACCCACACCCCAACGCCCCCAGGGTCAACAACATATGACACCTACGCTTAGTCTACTCGCACCCACACAAAGGTGTTATTCAAACTCCTAGGCAACATGGCCTTCTCAACAATGTCCAACGGACAACACACATCCATGATGACACAATGTCCAATCATATATGTTCATCAATGATGCATTCAACATAAGCATTGCCTCAATGGCACATAAGCATTATTCAATGTCCAACATGACATATCAATAATACATTTATTAAAACATTGCCTCAATGGCATATCATCATTCTTATCTCATTGAGTACTAAATCAATAAGTGCATAACCCACATAGGGAATCACACTTGCATCGATAATTCTCAATATCAATATATGTTCCTTATTACACACATACCACAATTTCCATGTCATGGATCCAAGAATTCCATTTTCAAAATCATTTCTTCTCTATCGGTATGAATATATATTCCTATCGCATTTAAGTAAAGTAAAATCCTTGAATCCAGGGCTTTTAGGTTATGTTTGAGTTACAAAGGGCAAAGAACCATCATTTCAATCATTTCTAGCTCAAAAATCTCATTTTTGGGTCTTGATAATCGATTACACCACCCTGGTAATCGATTACCAGCATAACAGAATCTCTGTAATTGATTACAATCTCATTGTAATCGATTACATGATTCCCAGAGCCACGATTTGTAACTTCAAGGACCTGGTAATCGATTACACAGCCCTGGTAATCGATTACCAATTGGACAGAACCACCGTAATCGATTACTCACAAGTTGTAATCGATTACGTGATTCCCAGAAGCACCATTTCGTGACATCAGAGGCTTGGTAATCGATTACACCACTCTAGTAATCGATTACAAGCTAGACAGGATCTCTATAATCGATTATACACAAGATGTAATCGATTACCAGATTTCCAGAATCACGATTTTGTACCCTTAAGAGCTTGGTAATCGATTACCAGGTGTAAACTTGCAGAAAACAGAGTTCTCCAAGTCCTTTAACTAAACCAATCATTATCATATTTAATCAACAAGTTACTCAAATATATCTTCAAATCATGCAAGAGGCATCAATAAATCATACAAACCCAACAAAATGCACTATCATGAAGAACAACATAAAAATGAGAGAACTTTATACATGGATTCAGAAATCAATAACAACACACATACAAGACATTCCCTTACTACCAAGATTGGTTGAAGAGGATCATCTCCCTCTGACCTATTTGGAAGACAACACAAGGTGTTACCTCTTTGATGGGATTTAATTATAATTAAAAGTTTCAACCCAAGTGTCGGTTGTCTCAAGTAATAAATTCTTGGGAGTCCGAGGTCGATCCATAGGGAATTGATGAAGGAAAACTAATTAATTGAGGTAAAGAGAAATGTGTCACAAGATTAAAGGTAATATAAGTTATTCACAAAGGAAAAGGATTTGCTTGGGTTAGGAGATCCACTCTTGGTAATAAATTTAAAAATAAGATTATTTCGTTTTATAACTCAATTGAAATCATGCATAATGAAGATTCCAATCGGAAGATTTAACATTCAAAGTTTAATCATGTAATCATATTATGGTTCCAATAATTATCTACTAATACTTGTAAATCGTCAAAAGCATCCAATGTGCCAATCCTATTGTCTACAATGGATCAAGATATTCATTATACAAGAAGAGTTTCTAAATTAATTGGAAACAACATACAACACATATTATATTTGCTTAATAATATATCATTTAAGTACAAGAAAGAAATTAATCTAACCTTAATTTATTACCAAGAGCTTCAGCATTTTACCTAAGCAAGATGAAGATTAGTTACACATGAGAAAGAAGAAAAGAAAAGGAAAAGAAAAAGGAAAAGGAGAATGCGTCGAAATTCTCCTCCTCCGAACGCTAAACCCCCCGCTTCTTCAGAATCTGATTGCCTATTTATAGGCAAATTTGCTACAGTGCTACAGTGATGCTACAGTGACGCTTCGTGATGCTGCAGTGCTACATTGATGCTACAGTGACACTATAGTAACGATACGTGATGCTACAGTGCTACAGTACTTGATGATGTCAGGTTGATGTCATGCTGACATCATGCTACAGTACTTGATGCTACAGTTCTTTTTTTTTTTTAGAAAATCTTCTATGCAATCAACTCCATTCTTCAATCCTTTGCATTTACCTAACAAAAATACATAATTACAACACAATTTAAAAAACTAAAAATATAACAAAACTTAAGAACAAACCTAATTAAAAAGATTAAAAAGAATGAAAAACACACACAATGAATTGTAAAAATTATAAGTTTTGCAGGTTCATCATACCCCCACACTTGAGCTTTTGCACTCCTGGGCAAAATATATAAGACCAAAGCTAGGAAACAAAGAAAAACGACATAGACTCAAAAGCTAAAAACTCTAAAAGATTTAATGAAACAAGAAGAGCAACTAGTCATTCAAGGGAACAAAGCATTTTGTTTTAATATTTCTTCACAGCTCAAACCATCAAGCAAGGAAACTTCAGTTAAAAAGAACGAATCAAGAATGAAAGATCCTCACAAGATTCACTCTCAATCCCTCTAGTGTTTAAAATGGTAGATATTTCACTCAATTTAACCCATGAAAAATTTCACTACCATAAGCTTGCTTATCTTCTACTTCTCCACTACTTAGAACACATGCACACAAAAATCAAGAGGACTTTATTCAAGGTTGTAACAAGGTCATGGTAAAGGAAAATGGATAATATGGACATGAGAAGATAAATACTAAAGAGAATAAAAGAGCATTATGGTACAGTTAGAGTGGAAAAGATATTTGAGAATATTCATCAATAAGGACAATGACCAATATTTAACTAATGTTTTGTTGAAGATTAATTCCAAATTGATGAGTTGAATTCATTGTTAAGCATAAACCTTCTCTTTCTCTTCCTGTTGTTTCCAAGCATCCGTCTTTATTCTAGATATGGATATGTCACATAGTGTATCAGATGGTCAGTTTTTTCTTTCTTTTCTTTTCTTCTTTTTTTTTTTTTTTTTTTTTTTCTTTTCCTTTATTTTCTTTTTTTTTTACACACACAAACCCCCACACTTGTTTAAGAACAAAGTCAATGCTCTCTTATTCCCTAAGGTCACATAAAAACATGTTCTTTTTTTTAAGGCATGTAATAAGCTAAAAACAAAAACTGGCCAAATAAGCTCAAAGGGTTATACAAAGGAAAATATACAAGGATGGCTATTTGGTCAAAGTAGCTATTTTAAAATGCCTCAATCATATTTATGTATGCATGTGAACATGTAGTCTCAAAAAGAATCAAAGCAAGTTCTAGAGTGACAATTCCATGAGTGAAAATCACACAAGAAAGAAGAGAATGGTATAAATGTTCAATCCATTCATCAATAGGCTCAAAATCTCACAAGGCATGTTTCTATCATTCTCAATTCACCAATTCAACATTCAAATCCAAGCATGTGATTTTTAAGAAAGAAGAAAATTTATGCTATGACCCAAGATATACTTTTTGCTACTTCTAAAACCATTTTTTTCTCAACTATGATGCGTCTCAAAAGTAAAATTACCTCTTCGGCAAAATTTACCCCTTACTCTGCTATCCTTAATTGGTTTTGTTGTAGGTTTCTGACAGTCATCTCACTAAACATACTTCCTAATTTAAATTTAAATGCATCTTAGAAGTAAAATTACTCCTTACTTGGCCAATATTCATTGGTTTAGCAAGTTCATGAAAATCATATCATACTTCCCTACTTTTTTTTAACTATTTAACTATCCTTATCCTTCCCCCCAACTAGATCACAACATTGTCCGCAATGTTAAAATATAGATGAGTAAAGGATAGAAGATATTACCTGCTGGAGAAATCTGACACAAATTTAAACAGAAACAAAGTACGATAATAAAATCAAACCCATTAAAGATGAAGTGTCAGATCTGGCTTTCTTTTCTTACTGCTTCCCGCACTTCCTCTTGATGACCAATCTATCTAAGCTAGGACTTTATCAGGTTCATAAACAAAAGCTTCTAATTTATCAATCAGCTCATCAATAGTGGAGGCAGAGATAAGAAGTTTTCTTGCCGAAGGAGTGATAAATTTCTGTTCCACAGCTTTATCAAGAAAAAATAACAAAAGATCAAAGAAATTATTAACATTCAACAAACCAATGGGTTTATGGTGGATGTTCAGTTCGGCCCAAGAGACAATTTGAAAAATTTCTTCCAAAGTACCAAAACCACCTGGTAAGGCAATAAATGCATCAGAGTTGTCAACCATTTGTTTCATTCGTCCATGCATAGATGATACCTGAATTTCTTCTCCAACTGTCTTGCCAGTGATGTTATTTTGAGCTAAAGGTTTAGGAATGACACCTAAAACCTGACTGCCTCCTATAAAAGCAGCAAGTGATACAGCTCCCATTAACCCACGACAACCACCCCCATATACAACATGAATATTCCTCACAGCAAGTGTTCGACCAAGAGCGCTTGCTACATTTACAAACTCTAAACCCTTCCCATGACTTGACCCACAAAAAACACAGACATTTTTAATGTTACGAACAGGAGGTCCCATAATTTCACCTTCCCTTAGAATGATTATGAGTTGGAGGAAAGTGAAGAGAATGGAGTGTTTAAATAGGAAAAAGAAGGAAAAAAGTAATCATAGCACCTATATGGGTAGGTTGGCTGTTGTCAGAAAAGTTTGAAAGTAAGAAACACGAAATCTTTTTTTTCACTGTTTTTGTTTTTGTTTTTTTTTAACTTTTTTTTTTAACTTCAAGAAAACCATCAGGGTAAAGAAGTCTAGAAATCCCTGAAGGACCCTGCTCAAAGGATCGTCTGTTCAAAAATCAAAATACAACAAAATCATACAAAGATGAAAGAAATATAATAATAAATGAGGACATACCTGTATGTACAATTTTCATGGCGTATCTTTATACTGCATGTCATGAATGCAGTAGTGGCATGTATTTGAGTTGCGTGTCACCAGTGCAACATATGAATTCCACAAGGATTGCCGAATCGACAACAAGAACATTTGAATCCTTTCCGTCCTGCTTACGGAAGAACAACCCTCTATCTTCTTGCAAACCTAATTAAAGGCCTGTATTCTAAGAAGATGGTACCTGACCGCAGCCAGTCAGAACTCGCCATAGAGACCTACTAATTAAAGTAAGTATACAGCTCAGCTAATAGTTTTCGTTCACTATAAAGACGGGACGCTTCTTTCTATCCATCAGCGCTACAGAGCCTTGGTTCCAAGAACTGGGAATGTAGCACACGACTCTCTATAGAGCATGGCACACGAACTTTATTTATATACTGGCATGTGAAGGTCTCCTCCTGAGTCTATGACAGGACGGGCATTCGCTCGGGGCTCCTAATCTAATTAAAGACCAAGTACAACCATAGTTTTGCCCTCTTTTTTTTTTCAAGTTGTTAGAAACCTGATGAAAGATGGGTGTATACTCACTTGAGATTGGGATGGAGGTAGTCTGCTCTTTTGGCTTTGTGCCAAAGCATTGTTGACCAGTATTAGACCCATTCAAGACCAGCGCAACATAGGGCTCCCAAAAGGGACAAGTGGCCATAATACGACTGGCTGCCTCACATGTGGGATACAATCTACCTTCTTTGTTTTTCAATTAAGAAGGCTGGATCAGGATGCATGCATTTCCCCATTCACGTTGTGTGTTACCAAAGCCAAACCCAAGATGTATACATACTTTTTTTTTCTTTTTTTTTGTTGGCCGATACTATTTACATCCCCATACAAAGGCTCTGAAATCTGGGAGGCACTTAAGCCGACTCAATGAAAAATACAAACAAAATACTAAAAACTTACCTTAGCTTTAGTAGACATGATTTTCTACCAAAGTCTCGATTACATCTGGATCTTTTAACTTAAGTTATGGCTTCAACTGCTAACCATTTACCTTCCTCCTATTTAATTTCATGAGAACAGACTAGGAGACGACCACATTTTTTATCAGGAAAACTCCAATCTTTATTAAGTAACTTCTTAAACTTTGGACTCCATCCCTGAGTTTCATGATTTTGAGTTAAATAAAAGTTAGTACAATTATTAAATACATTAGATGGATTACTGATAAAATTAAACTCAGAATTAACAAGAAGATTCTCAAGGGGATTAGAATCAAAGGTTGTAGAAAGTTCCTTCTCCATGATTGAGTTAATCATGTATGTTTGGTGACCCTTGTCTTTATTTTCTGGCTTAACAGGATTCTTTGTCACCTCAAGTTCCTTGGCTAGTTTGACATTACTACTATCTTGATTCTTTTTCACATCTTCTAGCTCATTCACATTCAAGGAGTTCATCATTCTAGACACTTGGCTCTTTATCTCCTTGCTTTCTTTAACAACCTTTCCATTCCTAAGAGTTATCACTGACTTGACTTGATCTATTTGTTTGCTTTCAGAACAACCCTCATTTAAACTATATTGACCTTTGGGATTCGATTGAGGTTGAGAAGAAAATTTTTCTTTCTCGTGAATGATGAATGCAGAAGCAAGTTTAGCAAGAGTGTCTTTTATGTCAATCATGGTTTGAGTGTTTTGTTTATTGATGACCTCTTGCTTTTCTATGAATGCACTTAATGTTTCTTCAAAGTTTTTCCTATATGGTGGGACATAAGGTGCATATCCTTGAGAATTTTGAGAATCCTGTTGTTCTTGAGGAGGTGGTGGTTGCATAAATTGTGCTTGATTATTATTTCTCCAACTAAAATTTGGGTGATTTCTCCATCTTGAATTGTAAGAATTTGAAAAAGAAGAGGTGAATGACTTTTTAAAATTGTTCATTGCATTTACTTGCTCATGCACAACTTCTTTAAAAATAGGAATATTAGGACATTCATTTGTCGAGTTTCCTAATTCATCACAAATACCACAAATTTCTTCATTTTGCACAGATTTGACTTCTTTTACTTTTTCTAATTCCATGGATTCAATCTTTCTAGCCAAACTAGCATATCTCGCATTTAGATCTTCTTCTTAACTAAAATGGTATTTTCCTTTTCTTGCATTTGCAAGGTTATATCTAATTGAATTTTCAGAAGGATTAGTTCCATGTCAAGATTGAGAATTTTCAGCCAAATGGTTTAAATAATCTAAAGCATCTTCGGGTTCTTTATCAAGAAACTCGCCATTACACATCGTTTCCACAAATTGTTTAGTTTCAGGTGTTAAACCTTCATAAAAGAAGCTTATAGTCCGCCATTTTTCAAAACCATGATGTGGGCAAGAATTTAACAAATCTTTAAAACGTTCCCAACTTTGAAAATACGCTTCATTTGAATTTTGGGAAAAATTTTGGATTTGTCTTTTCAAAGCATTGGTTTTATGTGTTGGAAAAAATTTCTTTAAAAACTCACTTTGCATTTCTTGCCATGTGCCAATTGATCTTGGTTTCAAAGTGTTAAACCAAATTTTTGCTTTATCTTTCAAAGAAAAAGGAAATAGTTTAAGCATAACAATCTCTTTAGTGTGATTTTTATCATTGAAAGCGATACAGACTTCCTCTAATTCTTTTAGATGAAAATATGGACTTTCATATTCTAAACCATGAAAATTTGGAAGTAAAGAAATTATACCCGGCTTAAATCTAAAATTGTTAGCATTAGTTGGAAAGATAAAATATGATGGACTAGAATTTCGAGGTGGTTGCAAATATGCACGCATAGTTCGCAATAGTTGATTTCATTGTTCATCATATATACTTTCATTTTCAGCTCGTTGTGTTCGATTTTCATGTTCAACATGTGCACCTTCAAATTCAGTCATTGTGTTAATTGTGTGTGATTGTGATTCAAATAAATCAATATATAAATTACTAGAATTAATTTTAACCAAATGTCCAGAATTTGAATCACGATACCAGTTAAGAATAAATAAGTGACATAAAATAAAAATAAAAATAATATACAAGTAGGCGGTATACACCGGCCGTTAAATATTAAGTAGGCGGTATACACCTGCTGTTAAATATTAAGTAGGATGTGGTATAAACCAGCCACCCAAAAAATAAATAAATAAACAGAAATTAAAATGTAGAAAATAAAGTGCAGAAAAATAAAATACAAAAAAAGTACAAAAAATAAAGTGCAAAAAGTAAATTTAAATATGAAAATCGGAGAGTGGCAGAGCCCCACAGAGCCGGTGAAAGAGAAGAGAAAAAGAAATATTATTTCATTAAGTTAGAATGCAGAAAAATAAATGATAGAATTTAAAAGTTAGATTGCGAAAAATAAATGACATAATTTAAAAGTTAGATTGCAAAAAAATAAATGACAGAATTTAAAAGTTAGATTGCGAAAAATAAATGACAGAATTTAAAAGTTAGATAACGTAAATAAATAAATGTTCACAAAAGGATGGGGTAATAATGGACAAGTAGGCGGTATAAACCAGCCGTTAAATATTAAGAAGGATGGGGTAATAAATCAGCCCAAATAAAAACAAAAAATAAATTACAGAAAAGTAAAAAGGAGAATTACCCCCACTAAATTAGTGAATAAAAATAAAAGGGAGAATTAACCCCACTGAGTTAATATATACAAAAGGTTAATTTTTTTTTTATTATTTTTTTTAAAATTTTTTATTTTTTTTTACTATTCATTATTCACTATTTATGTTACTATTCATATTACTATTCATATACTATTTACGTACTATTCATATTACTATTCACATAAAAAAATTACTAGTTAGTGTGTTAGTAAATAGATAAATAAAAATGAAAAGAGTAGAGGAAGAATATACCTGATAGTGAAATTTACTTACAGAAAGAGAACCTCAATATATTAGAACTTCAAATCAAGTCCCCGGCAACGGCGCCAAAAACTTGATGGGATTTAATTATAATTAAAAGTTTCAACCCAAGTGTAGGTTGTCTCAAGTAATAAATTCTCGGGAGTCCGAGGTCGATCCACAGGGAATTGATGAAGGAAAACTAATTAATTGAGGTAAAGAGAAGATGTGTCACAAGATTAAAGGTAATATAAGTTGTTCACAAAGGAAAAGGATTTGCTTGGGTTAGGAGATCCACTCTTGGTAATAAATTTAAAAATAAGATTATTTCGTTTTATAACTCAATTGAAATCATGCATAATGAAGATTCCAATCGAAAGATTTAACATTCAAAGTTTAATCATGTAATCATATTATGGTTCTAATAATTATCTACTAATACTTGTAAATCGTCAAAAACATCCAATGTGCCAATCCTATTGTCTTCAATGGATCAAGATATTCATTATACAAGAAGAGTTTCTAAATTAATTGGAAACAACATACAACACATATTATATTTGATTAATAATATATCATTTAAGTACAAGAAAGAAATTAATCTAACCTTAATTTATTACCAAGAGCTTCACCTTTTTACCCAAGCAAGATGAAGATTAGTTACACATGAGAAAGAAGAAAAGAAAAGGAAAAGAAAAAGGAAAAGGAGAATGCGGCGAAATTCTCCTCCTCCGAACGCTGAACCCCCTGCTTCTTCAGAATTTGATTGCCTATTTATAGGCAAATTTGCTACAGTGCTACAGTGATGCTACAGTGACGCTTCGTGATGCTGCAGTGCTACAGTGACGCTACAGTACGATACGTGATGCTACAGTGCTACAGAAGTTGATGATGTCAGGTTGATGTCATGCTGACATCATGCATTTGATGCTATAGTTCTTTTTTTTTTTTAGAAAATCTTCTATGCAATCAACTCCATTCTTTAATCCTTTGCATTTACCTAACAAAAATACATAAAAATACATAATTACAACACAATTTAAAATACTAAAAATATAACAAAACTCAAGAATAAACCCAATTAAAAAGATTAAAAAGAATGAAAAACACACACAATGAACCGTAAAAATTATAAGTTTTGCAGGTTCATCACTCTTCTTGCCCTAGATTTTCGTTTTCCCCTACAAGAAGAACACCAATGTGAGTGATTTCCATAATGTCCACTCAAACCATGGAAAAATGAGTTCTTGATCACATAGGTGACCAAGAAAAACGAAAATGAGAAGAAAGTGAAAGAAAGGTGAAGACTTTACCTCCAAGCTCAAAGCTTTAGCTTCAATGATGGATAGTGGAAGAAGAAGAACCAAAGGATGGTCTTGGAATAGTGGAAGAAAACATGAAATGAGTTTAGTTGTAGCAAACAATGGAGATGATCTCCAATAAGTGTGTGTACGGTGGTGAAGCAAGGAGAAGAAGAGAAGAGTGTTTGAAGTGTGAGAGTGGAGTGATAAAAGTGAGAATGAGAAAAGTAGGTATTTTAGGCTCCCAAAATAGCCATCTACTGTGGGAATGAGTGTGGGGAGTGAAGAGAGAGAAAAATGAATTATTTGGGAAATTTCTAAGAAGCTTCCCTTGACAAGCTTAATTAATTTAATCATTCTTTTTGGAATTAAAGCTAATGGATGTGATACAAAGTAGATTTTGGATAGTAGGATAATGTTTTTAATACATGTTATCATTTAGTAGACAATTATTATAGTTGATAGAAGTCAGCATTAATTTACCTGACAGATGAAATCTACACAGCGTTTCATTATTATTACTATTAAATTTCTTGAAAAATGTGAAACCTTGCAAACTGTGTCTGGTCTCGGGTTTAGTAAGATCCCCCATCGACGTTTCCATAGTTCAAGGCTTTCGGAGAAAATATCTCATTTCTCCGGTTCCGCTCAGTACATACATAAAACAAGAAATATATTAAAATATTTCGCGTTCTCAGAAAATTCCAAAAAATCACAAATATTTTAGAATGAATTCTGATAGTAGAAAAGTAAATTTTGGGGTGTTACAATCAACATGTCAACTGACTATGATATGCACAATGGACCAGTTCCTACTCCACGAAGCTAAAACACAATTTCAGAGAGAATGATTAGGGAGACATGCCCGTATATCATCAGCCTCAATAAAGTGATACATCAAATTTAGCATACGCATCATGACTTATGCAAGAAATTCTTCACCAGATCGGGAATAAGAATAGTGTCTCATTGAGATCGTCGGTGTGTTTGCACAGTCACCACGACATAGTGGAGCTACCAACTAGCCACTTGTGGGATACCTGCACCCCGATGCCTCCAAGATCAACAATTGACCTTCACTACGCAATTCGCACCTGCACAAAGGTGTAATTCAACATCCTAGGCATACAACCTCAACAACAAAGTCCACACGACTTTTTCAATGCATGATTAATGACTCAACGCATAGATAATTATCAATAACATTGTTTTCCACAAAGCAAGCCACCACTGGCTAAACCATTTACTAACATTCCTGGGTCCAGTACATTGGCCTGACAACAAACTGCTGTTTTTCTCAATCGTGAAACACTTTTATCGCGTTTTCACAATCGCGTAACACTTTTGTTATGTTTTTAAATCGTATAAACATTTTCAAACGTTTTCTCAAATCACATAATAATTTTTAAATGTTTTCTAGTCTGCTTTGTTCAAAATTCAACATTTTTGAAATACGAAAGATTTTATCACTATTTTTCAATCCCGTAAAACATTTATTGACTTTCTAAACTTAATGTTGAAACCTTCCATGTTTAATATAAAATTTGAAACTTATTTCCAATTTTTCTTACTAAAACTTCTCTAAGTAATATTGTTTAACATTTATCCCAAAATCTGCATTATTATAATTTAATAAAACTTTTTTTCCATTACCTTTACTAAAAACTTTATTAAATAAAATACTTTAAGTTTCAAACTATCATTCAAACTTA
This sequence comes from Ormosia emarginata, assembly GCA_029884605.1. Taxonomy (NCBI): domain Eukaryota; kingdom Viridiplantae; phylum Streptophyta; class Magnoliopsida; order Fabales; family Fabaceae; genus Ormosia; species Ormosia emarginata. Next base: position 2,922,624 of record JAQQTP010000042.1, on the reverse strand, counting down.
TTTTCCATCATCATGACCGAAAATCACTTTTGTCAATTGATAAAAATTTTGTTCATTTCTTTTTCCATCTTGTAAATCCTTAATTAAGTTCCTTGTCACTTAATCATCTAAGTTCCAAATCAACACCATATTTTTGCCTTGGATACCCTATTGAGGGCTACATGGCTGTGAGCCATATTGGTCTTTGGAACCAAAATTTCTTGCCTTTTCCATATGATTCATAGCATGCAACATATTTCAATTCATCAAAACTCTACCATAGCATGTTCATGCATACTATTAAAGCCATAAAATCAAATAAAGCAAATAAGCACAAGCCATTAAATTCATACAATCAAGTGAATAAATCCCCACATGAATTTTTTGCCTACAACACAAATTCGTTTCTCACCACCAAGATTGGTTGATGAGGTTAATCTCTCTCTTACCTTAGATGATGCTTAAGGGACTCCTTGTTGTCTCCTTTAAAGAAAACTTCTACCTCCAAGTTGCTCCTTAAAACAAAATAAGCATGCAAATATTAACATCTAAGGCTTGAAACAAGATGACTATTGATCAAAATCATGGTCTAGGACTTGAAAATGAACTAAGAAGTGAAGATTCAAGAACTTCACCTAAAAGCCCTTAAACTTGAGCTTGAAGAAAATGGTTGAAGATGGATGAATTTGAAAATGGTCACAACATGGAAGTATCACCAAATGAGGTCTAGGTTCAAGATATGAGATTGGTTTGAATTAAACAATCTTGGAAAGTGTTCTTGGGTGTCTTGGCCGAAACCTTCAACAGAGAAAATGAGAGAGTTTGGCTTTTTGGTTTCTTGATAGAAAGATAGGAATGAATTAAGTGAAGAACTAAGTCTAGAACCCTCCAAGCACATGCATGGTCGTAGCTTCCAAGGAGCAAGGTGTCCAAACTTCTTCATTAAGCTTCCTTCCCATTGGTTCTCAAAGGTGAGTCATGGAAGTGAGTCACAAAGTGTGAATCATGGCCACTAATCTTGACCACCATCTAATTAGTTCACCATAAAGCATTCATTAAGAGCTTGATGACTAGGTTCATGACCAAGCTCACGACTAATCACCTAGCTAGATATTAACAAATGGACAAAAGCTATTGCTAGCAAAACCAATGTTTATTGTCCAATGGATAATAGAATATACCTAGATTTCATTTTTGAATAAAATCTCAGGAAAAGAAAAATTTCGAAAACTATTTTCGATTTTGGGTTTAGTAAGCTTCCCCAGCCCTACATTAACAGTCCAAACTCTTTCGGCCTCGAAAATTTTTTATTTTTCTGGCCCCGCTTCAAACACATAGAAAGCCCAAAAATAATAATAAAATAATCAAAATAAATTAAACAGTTCATAAAAATTACATATAACTGAAAAACAAAAAATGTTAGGGTGTTACAACTCTCCCCCTCTAAAAAGAATTTCGTCCTCAAAATTATCATACCTTAGAATAAATGCGGATATTGCTCTTTCATTTTGTCTTCTAGTTCCCATGTTGTGTAACATCCCGAATTTAATAACCATAGTATACCACCATAGTCACTAGATTCGAACCTGCTACTTAACAGCTATGCGATTTTCAATATAACATAACAACATTATATAGAAAATATGAGCCATGAATGAATATATAAATATTACACCACAAGAGTATTCTTCATAAATACCATACATACATCATTTCAAAATAAACTACCTAGCTACATTAAGCTAAGCCCTCCAAGCTACTGCTTCTCTTTTTGAAGAACTCGCACTTGAATTTACATGGCAATACAATCGAGGTGAGAAATCACATCTTAGTAGAAGTATTCCAAAACCAACAGTTTATACAATCATACAGATCACAATCATTCCAGCTATTTCGGGGAAAAACATCAAGTGAAAACACTATATTACTAGAAAGGTGACAAAAGCCAAAATCATGTCCTTTTTCTTCCCGAAATAGAGTCCTATTTTATAAGTTGTGTAGAAAATCTCATTTCCACAAGCAACTAATAAAATTACACTTCACATCACAGAAGTAAACTACACTTCATTCCCAGAAGCAAACAACAATAATATATAACCGCCCATACAATCATATACTATTGTTATGCATGTATGAGTCGTAGTGAGGATAAATCCACCCCAACTACTCATCATATGTAGTGAGGACGTCGCCCTACCTCGACTACTCTGGATTGCCAAGAGTAAAGAAGGGATGCCCATCTTCAACTACTCTTTTACAATTAGGCATCTTACCCCATCAAACAACTAGGAGAAGCATTACACCTCAACTAGTCAAACTATACCATACAATCCCTAGTTACCTACAATAGTTAGAATCATAATTGATTTACATGCATCACAAATACACTTCATTCACAGAAGCACAATAACACTCTCATCTCAGAAGTACGCAACAACAACATCTCCATCTCAGAGACACGTAACAATAACATCTCCATCTCAGAGACAAGCAATCGCCCGTACAATTGCAATGTTTATGAGTTTATGTCATGATAGCAACTGCCCATACAATTGCCATGTTATGCCAAGGTATGTCTAATGTATATGCTTATGCAATAACTTAAGTATGAAATGAATAATACATGATACCAAGTCCATGGTAATGTCATGAATGCATGAGTCCTGAACAAAGTAATGGAAGTCACATCCATAACCTTGGACAAGCACTGGAAGTCCATCCAGAAAATAACACTCTGGGTAGTGAAATCCATCAACTACATAGTCTTCAAAAACTCCGGGTAATGAGGATAAAGACCACTTCCACTGCCCCCTCGGGTAATAAGGATAAAGACAACCTCAGTTGCCCACTGTTATTTCAAGAGAAATGAAGAAATGACCATCTTCAACTACTCTTTAATAGAGAAAGAATCACTCATCTCAACTAACCAAAGTTAGCATTACCTCAGGTAGTAAGGAATCCACCTCAACCATGTTTCACAACCACATCAAGCAAAACAATTACTAATTACATCACATAATTAGTTTCACAACTGATTTATATGCACATCAAGTCCATTTTACAACACATTTTATCCAAATACTTGTAAAAGTAATTCAACACTCTCAAAAGAGTAAACATGAGTGATTCCAACACTTATGGAAACTCATTTTCTCAATTCACAATTCACAATATACATGTGTATATCCATGCCTAATTACCTCATATAATTAGCAATTACAAATCACTTTGATTTATCATATTCTCACTTCATTAAATACCCTTATTAAGGTCTCATCACCCTTGTAAAGATATACATGAAAGCTCCCAACACTTAGGAACTTCTAAGAACATCAAAAACACATTTTTGAAGGTTCTGGAGCTCAGGCCGCGGCACCCGCTGTCCCAGATTGTGGCACCCTGCTCTCAGGTGCAACTATTGGACATAAAACTGCCCCACACAGCGGCATGCTCACGCCTCAGGCCACGCCGCGGCGTGAGCCTGCGACAGTAACTTGTGCAGAATTTTGCAGAAGCAGATTACTGTTCCATTGGAACAAAACCCTCTTCCAATCACTCAAAACTCAATTCTAAGTGATATCCAATATCATATAAGATCCATTAACACATTTAAACTCTTAAACCACTTTAATTTCACTCAATCATACTACTTTGTGAATCAAAATCCACACTTAACATAAACCTCCAAATATGATCTAAAATGGTAATCAAGGTATTCCAAGGCTGAAAATCCAACTTCTTGCTTCCATCAAACCAGAAACATACTATTCTCTAGCTTTCTAACAAGGTTCATGCATTTACCAACATAAATACAAATCTCACACTTCAAAACCCCATTTCCTCCATTAGGTCCCCATAAACCAAATGAAGAAGATGGATTCAAGAAGTAAAAACAAGTTCCCCCTACCTCTTGTAGACAAGATGAAGATGAAGCCAAGGATAGCCATGGAAGATCCAAGCTCTCCACTTGAGTCCTCCTTCTTCCTCTTCCTTCTCCTTCCTTCTTTTTTCCTTTTTCTCTTTTCTCTTTTCTTTCTTTTCGTTTTTCTGCTTCTCCTACTCTCTGTTGTGAGGCTTCTTTAGATAGCAAAGTCCAACTTTACTATTTAAAGATAATCACTAATGTGGTACCAAAAACCCGATCTGCTAAAAACATTCAGATTTCACCAAATCTAATTCTCTAACCTCCAACAAACTTAAAATAAATCCTATGATTCATTAAAAATCTGTTTTTACAATTTTCATATTTTTCCATATCTGTTGGCTATCAATCTAGTATTAAAACACACAACCAGTATGCTTAAAAATACTAAACTAACTCTGATAAATCTCAAATTTTAACTGTAGCACAGTTCACACATTTGTGACCTGGAAACAAACTCTCCACATTTATTTCCACAAACTAAGCAATTTAAGCTACTTCCAAAGTTAAAAACAGCTATTTTCCACACATAGCGTTGCAGCAAAGTGCCTAAATGTGCTCAGAAAGTCACAAAACTTAACAGATATGTTAAGCAAGTATTAGGCTACCTCTGTATCCATATACAAGCTAACATGTTTTTCCAGGGTGTTACATTCTACCCACCTTTTTAGAATTTCGTCCCCAAAATTCGTTCGCCATCAACACTTAGTCTCTCACAACTAAGGTTCCAAAATTTCCATTAGACATCACACTTGAAGGAATCCCACCTTCCACAGTGATATCCAACTCATCATTCTTAACTCAAGACAATCCTGTCTCATACCAGTCTCTAGCTCCCAAGCCAAACCTAAACCAGATATTCTTTACCTAAGAAATCTGTTTTCCACAAAACACATGGACTTCCTTGTCCATAATCCTTTCAAGCCTTATCTAACAACCTTTTATCTAACCCATGGGCTCTATTCACACTAGAGGTACCACATCAAAGGGTGTAGATGCAAACAATTCCTAACGAGTTCAGTGATGCCAACTAGACCCTCTCTAGAAGAACCCCAAATTCTCCTAGTTCGCCTAGGTGAAGTCATAGTTTCCTGTCCACACAGAACATTACATATTGAGTAGGCCAATCCTCAATATCATGTAACCATGTAACAGTAGCTACTAATATCCAACCTAAAGTAAGCCATGCAATTCTTTTCTAACATCTCAAGCAAGAGATAAAGAAATGCACAACACCAGAGAAACTTCTAACATGCCAAAGCATAGTCAGTCCATACCCCGGCTCAACAGGAAGAACTGCTCTGATACCATTATGTAACATCCCGAATTTAATAACCATAGTATACCACCATAGTCACTAGATTTGGACCTGCTACTTAACAGCTATGCGATTTTCAATATAACATAATGACATTTGTTGGTGTATGCCCTAGAGGCCAATACATTTTGTCTATGTTTACATATATTATATTATGCTATTTTTTGATATATGAGGCATTTCATTTATTGTGTTATTTTTGGTAGACATAATAAAGTCCTTAGAATAGTAAGTTTGATACCATAGGACATCAAGTGGATGACTTGATCGTGAGATCCTATTGGATAGAGCACTATTCTTAAAATGTCCCTAGTCAAGTATTATTGTCAAATAAGACAACGATAATGCATTGAGACTAGTACGTGCGTAGACTGATGACCACATCTCACGGGTCATGGATATGAGATATCAAGTCTACACATGGATACATATTAGAGTAATGATGTATTGAACAGATCCACCATGAGAACACTACGTGGATCGTTACGTGAATGTCATAAGCGATTCTCATAGTGATAATGGTGTATGTGGTCCTTTGACTTGAAATCACTACGATTCCTACATGAGGAGTTATGTGTTTTAATGCTATCAAACGTCATCTGTAACAAGATGATTGTAAAGTTAGTTATTAGACATACCGTGATACATGTGGAGGGATGTGAGTGACCTAGATGGGATTTGTCCCTCTTACATAACAGGAGTGATATCTTCGGGCCCCCTGATTGAGTGAGACTACGAAATGCATGGTCATGCTCAAATGAGTCAGTATGAGATATTGATCTCATTTGTTATTACTATGTCTACTCGGGAATCAAGAAACTAAAGATTGAACTAAACAAGGGTGACACATTCCATGCCTTGTGTTCAATCTGGATATCTGGACAAAGGGACTAAACTACACGGAAACATTGGTCACGAATAGGTTATGTCAAATCACTGACATTCTCATTACTTGGGTAGCAGTGATGTGTTACTAGATACTGCTCACTGTTTGTAATATTAAAATGAGATTTTAATATTACTACCAACATCATGAGAACCTGCAGTGTCGCACACTTAGAACAGACTAGATTGGAGCAATAAGGATCTAAGTTGGACTCGGATTCAATTGTGGGCCTAACTCATAGGGTTGCACAGCTTACCTTGCTACTACTCATACTCACTTAAGGTAGCCACTATTATAAATAGTACTGCTAAGGGGGCTGCTACTAGGTTACAACACAACCCTAGCCGCACCTACAGAAAGTGAGTGAGAGATAGTGAGGTCTTCTCCTCTCTTCGCAGCTAGCACTACGAAAACAGAGGCGTGACTCCTTTTTGCAAGTCTGTTCGTGTGGATACCGCAGAGACATCATCACTATTACGGTGTTGGTGATTCACCTCGCTTGTGATTATCATGCTTCAAGAGGTAATTTTTAAAAACTCGGATTATGAACTTTTTCGTATGGATCCTGTGAGGGAATTCTATTATTCCGCTGCGAGACTTTTGATCCGCAATTCCCAACAACATTATATAGAAAATATGAGCCATGAATGAATATATAAATATTACACCATAAGAGTATTCCTCATAAATACTATACATACATCATTTCAAAATAAACTACCTAGCTGTATTAAGCTAAGCCCTCCAAGCTCCTGCTTCTCTTTTTGAAGAACTCGCACCTAGATTTACATGGCAATACAATCAGGGTGAGAAATCACATCTCAGTAGAAGTATTCCAAAACCAGCAGTTTATATAATCATACAGATCACAATCATTCCAGCTATTTCGGGTAAAAACATCAAGTGAAAACACTATATTACTAGAAAGGTGACAAAAGCCAAAATCATGTCCTTTCTCTTCCCGAAATAGAGTCCTATTTTATAAGTTGTGTAGAAAATCTCATTTCCACAAGCAACTAATAAAATTACACTTTACATCACAGAAGTAAACTACACTTCATTCCCAGAAGCAAACAACAATAATATATAACCGCCCATACAATCATATACTATTGTCATGCATGTATGAGTCGTAGTGAGGATAAATCCACCCCAACTACTCATCATATGTAGCGAGGACATCGCCCTACCTCGACTACTCTGGATCGCCAAGAGTAAAGAAGGGATGCCCATCTTCAACTACTCTCTTACAATTAGGCATCTCACCCCATCAAACAACTAGGAGAAGCATTACACCTCAACTAGTCAAACTATACCATACAATCCCTAGTTACCTACAATAGTTAGAATCACAATTGATTTACATACATCACGAATACACTTCATTAATAGAAGCACAATAACACTCTCATCTCAGAAGGACGCAACAATAACATCTCCATCTCAGAGACATGTAACAACAACATCTCCGTCTCAGAGACACTCAATCGCCCATACAATTGCAATGTTTATGAGTTTATGTTATGATAGCAACCGCCCATACAATTGCCATGTTATGCCAAGGTATGTCTAATGTATATGCCTATGCAATAACTTAAGTATGAAATGAATAATGCGTGATACCAAGTCCATGGTAATGTCATGAATGCATGAGTCCTGAACAAAGTAATGGAAGTAATATCCATAACCTTGGACAAGCACTAGAAGTCCATCCAGAAAATAACACTCTGGGTAGTGAAATCCATCAACTACACAGTCTTCAAAAACTCTGGGTAATGAGGATAAAGACCACCTCCACTGCCCCCTCGGGTAATAAGGATAAAGACCACCTCAATTGCCTACTGTTATTTTAAGAGAAATGAAGAAATGACCATCTTCATCTACTCTTTAATAGAGAAGGAATGACTCATCTCAACTAACCAAAGTTAGCATTACCTCGAGTAGTAAGGAATCCACCTCAACCATGTTTCACAACCACATCAAGCAAAACAATTACTAATTGCATCACATAATTAGTTTCACAGTTGATTTATATGCACATTAAGTCCATTTTACAACACATTTTATCCAAATACTTGTAAAAGTAATTCAACACTCTCAAAAGAGTAAACATGAGTGATTCCAACACTTATGGAAACTCACTTTCTCAATTCACAATTCACAATATTCATGTGTATATCCTTGCCTAATTACCTCACATAATTAGCAATTACAAATCACTTTGATTTATCACATTCTCACTTCATTAAATACCCTTATTAAGGTCTTATCACCCTTGTAAAGACATACATGAAAGGTCCCAACACTTAGGAACTTCTAAGAACATCAAAAACACATTTTTGAAGGTTCTGGAGCTCATGTCGCGGCACCTGCTGTCCCACGCTGCGGCGCCCTGCTCTCGGGTGCAACTACTGGACATAAAATTGCCCCACACCGTGGCATGCTCATGCCTCGGGCCACGCCGCGGCATGAACCTGCGATAGTAACTTTTGCAGAATTTTTCTGAGAACCTTGAGCTATAGAAACGTCGACGGGAGATCTTACAAAACTCGAGGCCAGACACGATTTACGAGATTTCATGTTTTTTGAGATTTTTATCTGATAAATAAAAATCACAGAATAATTTTATTATCTGTTGGACAATAAATACCGATTTTTGTTAATTGTAACTTCTGTCCACTGATAATAAATCTGATACAAAGTTAGTCATATTTTAGAAAACACTTTAATGACATCACAAAGATGACATCATCACCATGATATCACTTTGACTTTTCAAAAGGTGGAGACTTGGTTTGTTGGAGAAGCTTGGAGGAAACTTCCTAGAAATTTCCTATTGGCTTGTTGGAGAAGCCGCATTTTCCTCTCTCCTCCTCACCACCACACAATATTAGGGGCTCTTTGTGGCCGCTCATTTTATTCCATACACTTGCACAAAATACACCTAAGCCACATTTCATTCCATTTCAAGTTTTACTATCACTTTCTCTCTCTATTTTCTCTCTTCATCTTTTCCTCTCAAGCTCCCTCTTCCTTTTCTCTTCTCCTTCTTCCATGGAACCCACACCATCCTTCCCCTCCATTGTTGCTTGATTTTAAGCAAGGAGTTTACTTGAACTAACTATCCTTTGGAGCTCTTCATTCTTGTTGGAAGACATCCTCAAAAACTCAAACTCTTCCTCTCCATTTTCTCACCCACCTCATGGCCAAGACACCATTTTTGGGGTTCTCCAAGCGTTTCTTTCAACCAACCTTATTTCCTACCATTTCTCATTACCTAGAACATTTTCTCTTTTGTGACCACCATCAAAATCCATCATTTTCGTTTTGTTCCATCAAGCTTCAAAGTTGGAGACTTTAAGGTAAAGTTCATAACTTTTTTCACCTTTCCTCCTCAATTTCGTGATTCTTGATCTCTTAGGTGATCAAGGGTTCCTTTTCTAAGCTTTGATGAAGATTTTGGTGAGTTTTGATGTCCTTAGGATTTTCTTCAAGATGTAGGATGAAAATCTCCACAAGGGACCAAGAGGCTTGCTTTCTTGAGTTGTCTTCCATTGGTAAGAGGGAGATTTACTCACTTCAACCTTTATTGGTAGTGAGGGAACCTTTGTGTGTTGTTGATGGAGGAATCCATAATGGATTGCTCACTTTGTATGCTTGTTTTTCATGCTTTTGCATATATTTGATTTATGTGAAAATGTTAGTTGTTTTGAATGCCTTAATGATGTTAGATTGTTTAGATTAGATGAATGAAAAAATGTAAGGTTTCCTACCCTTTGGTGAGGTCATGGTTTTGGACCATCTTTTGGGGGTTTGAGATTGATTTTGTGGGAATTGAAACTTAGGTGATTAGGTGTTAAAGAATTGATGATTATAATGGAAAAACTTTGGGACTTCTCACCTTGGAGGCTCACGGCCAAGTGGCCCAACGATGGGTCCATGATCAAATTTGTGTACTAATTTGGGACTAAGAAATTAGGTGATGGATAATTGATGAAATAATGACAATTTTGGGATTAGAGACCCTTGGGAGAGATTTCAGCTAAGAGGAAAAGAAGATGGGGTATCCAAGACAATTTTTGTGATAATTTGGAACATAGAAGATTAGGTTAAGAAGGAATTGATTAAGGGTAAACAATGATGAAGCAAGATGTAAATTTTTAGGTTCAATGATCCTTAAGGTTCATGCTAACAATGTGATGAAAAAAAAATTGATTGGATTCTTGTCCTTGGGAGGTTCATGGCCTCTAGGGCTTTATTGGCTAAGATTTACGTATCAAGATGAAACTTAGGTGAATAGGTTATTTAATAAGATATTATAGATTCATAAGATGGAAAAATGAAGGAAGAAGATTTACTTAATAACTTAGAGTGATTTTAGACTTGAGAAAAGAACAAGAGTGTGAGTGAGACTTGAAGAGCCTTAGAATGATATTCTAAGTGAGTATGATTAAATTCAAAGTAAAGAACTTGGCTAATTAAGAGTACTAAAGATTTAATGAGAATTACAAGATGATTCCCCTAGAGAGGATTAGTGATGAAAGTCTTGAAATGAAAACGTAAGCTAGGGTTGAATTTTAATAACCATGTGTTATTGTTGAAGATTTAAATATATTATGTTGTTGAGAATTGATTTTATGCCATTATGGGTCCATGTGTGGGACTAAAGACTTGTTAGTGTTTACTTGACCAAATTGTGGTATGATGTTATTGAGGATTGATTTTATATGCCATTATGGTATGTTTCATGAGAAGTATATTGTTGATGAATATACATGATATGTAATGTTTATGAGAAACATATTCTTGATGAATATACATGATGCACATTGAGTCATCATGCATTTGTGAATGTCCATTGGACTATGTTATAAAGGCGGTGCATGCCTAGGAGATTGAATTACACCTTAGTGCGGGTGCGAGTAGGCTAAGCGTGGGTCATGTTGTTGACCTTGGGACGTCAGAGTGTGGGTGTCTCACAATAGACAGTGGTAGCTTCACTGGGGCCGTGGGAAAGACCGATGCAAACACACTGACCATCCGGACCGAGACGCTATGCTATGTCGCGATCTTGTTGAAAGTGTCATGTATAAGCCATGTTGTGCAAAAGAATATTTTTATGATGAGCACTTAATTTTTTAGGCTAACGAGATACTGACATGTATTCCTCGATCATTCTCTCCGAATGTTTATGTCTAGCTCCATGGAGTAGGATCTTGGTACCATATGCATTATGCATTGTTAGTCTCATATTTCATCTGGCATGAGTACTTACAACTGTTAAATTATCTCTTTTTATATTGTAAAAATTATCTAACTGTTGAACTGTTTGCTACCTGAGATATTATTGTTGTTTCTCTTTTATTGCTTGTTTTATTATTACTTATTGTTGTTTCTCTCTTATTGCTTATTTCATTATTACTGTTGATGAATATATGTGTTATGATGTTATGTGGGCATCCTGTTCCATTCTATTTTCTTGCTACCATATTGGTATTGAATGTTGGGTGTCTCACTTCTTTCCTGTATCACTGTATTTCTATTTTACATTTATATTTGATAAAAGATTGTGAGGATGAAGAAGAAGGACCACATCCTTACTGATTGGATTGGGCTGATTCATTATTTTCGATATGGCATCTAGACGAGATTTCTTCGGTTACGTTCGGGTGCAAAACTTCATGGGGGCATTAATGCCTGAAGTGTCGACTGGGACACCGAGCACCACATATATATTGGGGTTGCGGCTTTGTCTGCTAGTAGTACCTATCCCAGGGTTACTACTTTCCCTTTTAGTGCTTTTGTACCCGTCATCTTTTATTTGGATATGTAAGTACTATGTTTCGTGTTATCAGTGCTTTGTGTTAAGGACGAATATATTATATATGAAATACGTTTTCTATTAGTGGTTGTATCTTAATGGTTGGATACTAAATATGCTTTATTCGGAGCATATATTTTCTACTTATGTATAATGGAAATAAATTTTTGAAAATACTGTTTTTGAGACTGTGACATGCCTGGATTTTAGTGATTGTGGTGTAATGACGATTGTGCTGTAGTTATTAGATCTAGGGGTGCTACAACTATAACATGGGTTGAATCAGGAATATACTTTCTTGCAATTACGGTATATGGAAAATATTCTGAAGGTTTAGAAAGAAAAGATAGTAAAGCTATCTGTTATATTATCAAACATATCTGACAAGAAATTTGATATGACCGATTTTAGGAATGAGTTTTCAAAAACTCAAAAATTTTATTGGAACAGTTTATAGGATATGGTTGAAAGATAACCGATCCATTTCAAAGATCAATGTCCATTTATGAAAGAGATAAACAAATCGAATTAACAGAAAAGATTTGGTCATTCACATAAATAGGATAGTTTAAGCAACTTAAGTAAGAACAACAGATTTAGTAGTAGAAATAAAAATGGTTTATTCAAAAAAGAGTAACGAAGACATAGATCACTTAAAGCAATCCACACCATCATAAGCCATAAAGAAATAGGTTACCTCTAGAATTATACAGCATAGTCAAAGGGTCACTTCCTATAGCACAATCTCCCTTGTTTAAGTCTTCGGTCTGGGATGCTTTCACTCCACTTGGATTAATGATTCTTCCTTCTACGTGAGATTTTAAAATACGTTTATTTCCAATGGAAGGTTTCGTTTTTGGTGAAGTACAATTCCTAAAAACGTGTCCGGGTTTCATACACTTGAAGCAGATCATTCCCTTGAACATACAGTGCTTTATTGCGTGCTCTTTTGCACACTTCGAACATGTTGGCAAAGATGCCACAGTCTGACTAGGTTTACCACTACAAGCACTTCCTCCGCATGGTTGCTGTTGTTGTTGACTTCCTTGTAATCATAAATATGTTTTCCGCTTAAACCGATTATTCTTTCTATTATTCTTCCTTTGGAATGCCTAGGCTCCAAGGTTACGAGATCTTGTATTTCAAGACTGATTCTCTTCTATTAGATCCTGAACCTCAACTATCAATTCCTGCTGTTGAATGAGCCTCCGAGTTTGTTGTATAATTACATCAGTCGTTCTCCGTATTGCTTCCATAGTTTGTAGTCATATTGTCAGCATTATGTCTTGCTTCCATACATGTACGTCTACCACGAGCCATTGCCTTTTCTTCCAAAACAAATAATTTTAAAATACAATGGATACCAAAGTAACCATTTCAAACAATATTGTCTCCTTTCGGAGTCCAAGCACAGAGAGTCACACAGCACAAACAAGACAGAGCTAACCACACAACCCAAAAAGACTCTAACCGTGCTCTGATACCAACTAATGTAACACTTTCCGTAGGACATTACTTTTCTGACTACAACAAAAGAAAACTAAGGTAGATTATAAAAGATTTAATTATTTAAAATGCGAATTAAAAACTTCTTTCTTGTACAAAATATAAATTTACCAAATTTATAGGTATTATTTAAAAATATAGTGAACCGATTAAGATTCATATAACAAACACCACATAATATTTAACAATTATTCAGGAAACATAAAAATTACAAACTCAATTTTAAACAATAGCAAACCCCATGACGGGTTCTACTTAATAGCACGGTGAACCACTAATAAGAAAAACTCAACATACTTATTCTGTCTTGTATCCATCTTGATGCGTCATATATTTGTTCTTCCTCAAAACTGCACCCCAACGAATCCAGGATGGCCACTCCTCGATGTTATCACCGAACTCAGAATATTTACCTCCAGTCAAGTCTAAGAAACTCGTTCCATCTACTATACAAATTTTAACAATACAAGCATAACAAAACAATACAACAAAGAGGTGAGATCCCCTTTCATCAATACCAGCGTGATAGTAAGGAATGATACGAATGACAAAGTCACTCCATACAGATCAATATCACAATTATAATCATGTCATCATTTCATAAACAATTTTCATAACCATATATCATAGTATAATAACCAGTACCAATTTCATCATAACAAATACCATCAATATATATGAAATGATGATGTCACACCATATGAACATTTATCATACCATAACAATATGTGTACTGTGTAACACCCCTTGATTTAATAACCACAACACAATCGTCATTACACCACAGTCTGGAAAACATTGTTTTCAAAAATTTATTTCCAATATACATAAAATAGAAAATATGAGCCCCAAATGAAGCATATTTAGTATCCAGCCATTAAGATACAACCACTGAAGGAAAACATATTTTATATATCATATACTTGTCCTTAACACAAAGCACTGGTAACACGAAACATAATACTTACATGTTTAAATAAAATATAGCGGTTACAAAAGCACTAAAGGGGGAAAGTAGTAACCCTAGGATAGGTACTACTAGCAGACAAAGCCGCAACCCCTATATAGGTGACCCTCGGTGTCCCAGTCGACACGTCAGACATCAATGCCCCCATGAAGTTGCACCCGTACGTAACAGGAGAAATCTCATCTAGACGCTTTATTGAAAGTAATTAATTAGCCCAATCCAATCAGTGAAGGTGTGGTCTCTCTCTTCTTATTCCTCACAATCTTTTATCAAATATAAATATAAAATAGAAATACAGGGATACAGGAAAAATGTGAGATATCCTACTTACATTAGCAATTATGGCAGTAAAGAAACATAACGGCGTAGGATGCCCACATAGCAGAGTAACAACATTTAAGCAGCAGTAATCACATACGATAAAAGAAACAGCAACAGAGTCTCTGATAATAAATAATAAAACAGTTCAAATAATCGTAACATTATTTAAAGCAATAGTTCAATCATCATATAATGAGTGCCAAATGATATGATATAAATGAGTGCTAAATGATATGTTGACCCATTATGCCGACTCACAATGCCAACTCACAATGCTTGTGCACTTGGTACCAAGAATTTCTACTCCATGGAGATATATCAATATCAAAGATGAATGTTCCAGAAGATTAGCCCCCCTCAATGACAGTCTATGCCGGACCACAAAGTGAATAGTACTTTGTCGGGCTCGTAATGCTTTGTAATCGATTTATCATGGCCAAGGGTATATAGAGTGATAACATTATCATGAAATGAACCGCCGCGCCTTACACCCCCCATAGATCCATCAGGGATCACACTATCCAATTCTCATTCATTCACCACAAAAAGAATAGTGATTTGTCAGGCCCGTAATGCATGCAATTAGCTTTCACCGCGCCTTATGCCCCCCCATAAATCCATCACAGATCATACTATTCAATTCTCATTCATTCACTGCGTAAAGAATAATGATTTGTCAGGCCCGTAATGCATGCAATCGGTATACACGGTGCCTTACGCCACCAATAGATCCTTCCATTGGATCACACTATTCAATTCTCATTCATAGGCTCATACAACCTTTTAACAGTCATCGACTGAGCAAATATTCAATGCATGTTGACTCAATGCATAATCATAGGCTCATCTAGCCTTTTAATAGTCATCGACTGAGCAAATGTTCAATGCATGTTGACTCCATGCACAATCATGTATATTTCACAATAACACTTTTCCATCATATGCCACAATTTGGCCAATTTAAGCATTAATAGAATTCTAGTCCCAAACACGGACCCATAATAGTATAGTATTAATTTCTCAAGAGTGATAACACACTTTTAGAGGTTTATTTTGGGTTTCACTTTAATTAGCATCTCTTATGAATTCATTCTCTAGAGGAATTCTCTTGAAGTCCTTATTCAATCTTGGTTCCTTTAGATTAGTCAAGCCCTTCAATCTAATCAAATCATGCTTACTTGAAACTACTCTAAGGTTTTACAAGTCTCATAAACTCTCTTGTTCTTCCCTTATGTTCAAAATCATTCTAATCCATAAGATAAGGTCTTATTCTTTATTCTTTTCATTTTATGAACTCTTAACTAATCTAGAATTCTCTAATCATCTAAGTCTCCATTTTAGCACTACATTTTGTGATATTTTGCCTTAAGAATCCGTGAGCCTCATTATAACAAAGTCTAACCATTTTTCCTTCACCACAAGGTTGATCAATTATCATTTAATCACTTAAGACCCAAGGTTGCATAAGGATCACAACTTAAACTAATAAATCTCCTAGAGGCCGTGAGCCTCCCAATGGTATAAATCTAACCAATCTTTCCACCACATTTATTAGTTACTTTCATTAAATTACATAAGTTCCAAAGTTGCTACAATTATAAGTCTTGAACCCTAACAATTATCAAAGAGGCCGTGGGCCTCCCAAAGGGTAAGAACCCAAAGTTTTCTATTTCATTTCATTTGCTCGTAAACTCTTCATCATCTAAGTTCCAATCTTTACAAAACCACACACACCCAAAAATTTGGCCTCTTGGCCGCGAATCCAAAAGGGCAAAGAACCCTAAAATCTCTCTACATACAATCCAAGCAATCCAATATATTTTTACATAGTCATCAAGACATATAATGACAATTAAAAAATCATACAAGTCAAAATAGCACAAAATCATGAAGAACATCACAACCAAGAGAGTAATCCCACGTGGATTCCTCATCAACGACATAAAGAAAACGTTCCCTCACCACCAAGATAGGTTGAAGAGGATTATCTCCTTCTTACCTATGGAAGACAACTCAAGAAAGCAAGCCTCTTGGTCCCTTGTGGAGATTTTTGTAACACCCCAAACTTTCTATTTATTAAACAGTAATTTTGACAGTTAACAGAATTCTACTGTTTAGTGATTTCTGTGTACTGTAAAATTATTTTGAATATTCCTTTTGTATATTTGATCGTTTTGAGTAATTTGCTCCGTGTCAGGAAAATAATAATTTTTGGGCCTTAAAAATTTTACGTAATTTAATTATTACTAAAAAGTCTTAATTATTTTACGTAATCTGATGTGATATTTGTGAGTTTTCTAATTTTTGTGATTTTATGTGTGATTATAATTTTTTTTACTGTTTGTGGGCCCCAGGGGATGTATGTGGGCCTAGGTGGGTCCCGCAAAGTGAAAATTTTTCTACGCATAGAAAAATTTGTACTGTTTAGACAGAGACAGGGGATCTTACTAAACCTAAATCCAGAAACAGTTTTAGAAAATTTCTTTTGCTGTATTTTGTACTGTATTTAATTATCAAACGATAAAAATACAGCAAATATATTCTTTCGTAGGATTATAATAGATAAAAAATAAAATTCTATACTGTTAAGTCAACATTAGTGGTTTGGATATCCACTATCGATTTAATCACCGTTGGAAATTTAATTTTGATTTAATCAATGGTGGAGATTTGATCTTAAAAGTGAATAGGATCAATTATAACCGTTAGATGGAAATTAAATCAAGGGTGGAGATTTAGTCTTATAAATGGCTAAGACCATTATCAACCCTTGGATGTAGAATTAATCAATGGTGGAGATGGATCATTAATGACCATTGGATTTGGATTTAGATCAATGGTGGAGAATTGGTCATAAAAAATGACTACAACCATTTTGGACCCTTGGATGTAAAGTTTGAAGGTGTAATCTTGACCCTTCATTTTGGAGACACATTCAATGGTTAGGATTACAAGCAAAAATGATCCAATGGCTCAAATGAAGTCTTCTATCTATAACCTAAACCTAGTAACTATTTTTAATCCAAACCATTCTTTTAATCAATGGTTAGGATGGCTTAAAGTGATGGTTATGAAATTTGTCACATTTGGAGTGTATGAAGAGGGGGGGACGGTTTGGAGAAGCAAGAAAGAGGGGAGACAACTTAGTATAGGCTTTTTAGGCCAAAGAAAAAAATGAAGACAATAGCCAAGTGTCAAGACCATTTATTATTTTTCCTATTGATCGTTAATGATCATGTTTTTCAAACTTCACTTTCCATTCTCTCCAATGCATGCTACAGCCATGCATAGTCCTAAAGGCCAAATAATTCATTTTTTACACTTCACATTATCACTTCTTCACCTATTTCACTTAGTTTCAAGAAACCAACCAAAGAAAATTTCATTTTTCTCTCCCTAAGAGACCATTCGGCCAAGCACCCTAATTCTCTCCTCCATCACTCTTTAATTTCATACAACCTAGTTTCTTGAATCCTTACCTTATTCTAAACAACTTTCATGTTGAAGACTTTCTCTAAATCTTCCATCTTGAAGGACTTTTACTAAGATCAAGTTCTAGAGTTTTTGTTAGTGAAGTGTAAGGAAACTTCATTTATTCTTTTCTTTTTCATGTTCTAAACCATGTTTGATCCATGGTTCTTCTTATTCAAGCTTGATATACTAATTTTCTTGTATTTGTTTCATGTTTAAGAACTTGTGTTGGTGGAGATCTTGTTCAAAATAAAAAGCAACAAGCTTTTTGGTGGTTCTTCAAGAGGTAAGAGGAAGATTCATCTCACCAACCAAGCATGGTGGTGAGAGATGGTTTTATATTTGATGGATGGTGAATCCATGTGAGGATTCCTATCCATGGTCATGTAATAATTTATGTGTGTTATGTGCTTTAATTATTTTTGCTTATGCTTGATATGCTTTGCATGATTTACTTGTGTATGCATGCTTAGTATGATTTTTATTTGTTTATATGGTATGCTTATAATATGCATGATGATATATGTTGAATATATTATGATGGATGTATGTTGAAATAAGCAAAAATTTGGCTCCAAAGGTCATGGAGGAGGTCACGGTTTTGAACTTCCAAGACTAAAGTTATTATTTAAAATTTTTTAAGAACTATGGAGTTAATTTTTAGTCCTTGAACTAAAGTAAATTTCGGTTAAGACATCAACCAATTTGGTGTTCACAAAATTATATTTTCATAATGATAAAAATTGAATGATTAGAGAAGTAAAGAAAATAAACAAAAGGGTTTGTTTGGTAAAAAGAATGCACATGGTTTTAGGAGTTGTGTTTTCATGAATTTATTTTGTGTAGAAACAAGAATGGAATTTATTGAAGTTAGCAGAAAAATATTTCATGGTTCCAATGGTCATCTATAAGGTTTTAATAATTTTTAGAAAAATATTTTGATGTTATAAAATATAAGAATTTTCAAATAAGGATATTGGAAGTGGAATTTTCATAAATAAAAGAAAAGGGAGATCGAAAGTGTTGAACTTCAAATTATTTTAAAGAGAATTAGTTTTTAGAAGTGATTTAGAAATATAAAAGAAAACATTTGTAACTTAACTTTACTAACGTAGAATTTATTTATTGGGTTTTGGAAAACGTTAGGAAATTTAAAATTAGAAACAATAATTAAATCAACTAATTGTGATTTTGTAAAATTAAATCAATAAAAAGTGATTTTGAGAAAATATATTACGAAAATAATTTTTGACTAAGAATAGGAAGAAAATAAAGTAAGAAATTATATTATTGTAAGAAAAGTCCAAAATAATATTTTTAAAGTTAAGAAATATTTTACGAAGGGTAAAAATGGTGAAAAATGATTTACGTAACTCAAAAACGTAATTTTTAAGTTACGCGATTTGAAAAACGTTAAGATATTTCTATGCGATTTTCAAAGCGTTTACATATTTTACACGATCGAAATGTTGTAGAAAAATCGTTGTGCGATTTAAAAACAAAAGAATATTTTTATGCAATTTAGAATACAGTAGAAAATGATTACGCAATTTTTTAAATGTAACAGAAAATGTTATAAATCATTGTTTACGTAATAAAATATTACGTGACTGTGAAAACGTGACAAAAATATTTTACGAATGAGAAAAACATGATAATATGATTTTGCTGTTAATTATACAGTAAACTTTATAGTTAAAAATCAATATATGAATACTGTACAAGAAATTGAGAAGTTTGCCTGTAATTGGCGTTAATATAGGAACGTAAAACAGTATTTGAACCTGGTATGAGAAATTATGTGATTTACCTTTGGTTGGTAATTGGTGCATTACATATGCATTGAAAATGGTCCGATGGACTGTATATAGCTAATTGCCTAGGAGAAACGTACACCTCTTGAGTGGGTACGATACGCGTAGTGTAGGTCACTCGTTGACCTTGGGGGCATCGGGGTGCGGGTTGCTCACAATGGGCAGTTGGTAGCTCTTCTGTACCGTGGGTTAGACCGATGCAACACACCGATGATCCGGACCGAGACACTATTCTTAATTGAGATCTGATAAAGACTGTCGTGTGTGTGCTAGATGTGCAAGATATAATTATAGCACTTGGTCTGAGGCACGTGGTACCGGCAGATCTTTTCGATCAATTTCTCCGACCTGAGTTTAGCTCCATGGAGTAGGAAATCGAGTCTATGTGTTCATGTATTAACATAAATGCTCATATATGTGAAATATAATAGTTGTGAAATATTGATTATGACAATTATACTTTTTAAAATATCTGCTTAGTGTAGATGGCATTTTCCTGTAATTATTAAATGTTAATTTTGATTGATAATATGTTGATGCCATATTTGTAATATAATGTGTTTATATGGTATGCTGTTATGTTATCTCTATGCTACCATGTTGGTATTGGCGTAGGTGATCTCACCTCTTTGTATGTATATTTGTATATTGTATTTATAATTGGCTGAAGACGTTGAGAAAGAAATAGTACAAGAAGGAGAAGAAGAACTACTTCTCACGTCTGGGAACGCAGAATTTTGAGAAGATGGAGATGCCCAGCTTTCTAGGATATGTGACATTACAGTTTCGTGGAGGTTCGGAGGCGTGGCATGTCCACTTGGATCGACAATGTATATTTTATATAGGGGACCTGAACATTCTTACAGTAGGCTTTATCAAGGGAACCCCTATTTTAGTGTCAATATTTATGTACAGTTAGAATTTCCACTATCCATTAGGCAGTACTGGGGAGCTTACTACCGTACTCCTAGTGCGATAAGTATCGTGTCATCTGCGCGGACACCTGTCCGTAGAGCTTCACGGAATAACGGATTCCTATCTGCTGAGGAATCTGAGGAGGTCCTATCTGAGGGTTCTGCTGTTTAGTCAGACTTGGGCAATATGTTGAGTCTTAAATTATGTTTAATTACTTTGAGAACATGGTCTATAATATAAATAATCCTGACAGTACGTGTGTAATGTATAATGATGTAAATTATGTGTGATGATGTATTATATTTTTATTTTCCGCTAAGTTTATGTTATTGTCATCAAAGAAGAAAAAAAAAATTTTACAACTCGTATTTTTATCACAACATCACCTTTTATGACTTGAGGGTATTTGATAATTAAATAACATAAATGTGGCACCCTACGGTGGGTGTTACATTAGTTGGTATCAGAGCCCAAGTTAGAGTCTTTTGGGGTTTGTGGCTAGGTCTGTCTTGTTTGTGTTGTATGACTCTCTGTTATTGTTTTCTGAAAAGAAACAATATTGTTTGAAGATTAATCTTGCCTTCTTTGTATTGTCCAGTTTGATTAGGGAAAAAGTAATGACTGGACGAGGACAAGGACGTGGGAATACTAGCACAGATATGGAACTTAATGGGAATGATAATTTGAACATGGCTACAGCTGTAGCAGCAATGCAAAGAATGGCGGAAGTGATTGCACAGCAAAATCAAAGGGCTAATGAAAATGTTCACAGTTTATCGGAGTTTCGAAGGAATAATCCACCGAAGTTTCGTGGAGAGTTTGATCTAGAGAAAGCTGAACTTTGGATCCAAGAACTTGAAAAGATATTTGATGGTATGGGATGTGCTGATGAATGGAAGCTTACGTTGGCAACGTTTATGCTAGTAGGAGATGGTGAACATTGGTGGGCAGGAGCTAGAAGACTGCTGGAAGCTGAAGGAAGGATGGTGACATGGCAACTTTTTAAGCAAAAAATTCTGGAGAAATATTTTCCAACAAGTGTGAGGCATATGAAGGAAATGGAATTTCTGAGTTTACGACAAGGATTGATATCCGTCAGTGAGTATGCGGCAAAATTTGAAAGTCTATCTCAGTTTTCAAGATATTTGCAGATGAACCTAGATGAGGGTTGGAAATGCAGGAAATTTGAGGAAGGATTAAAACTGGATATTAAGAGGGCTGTATCGATGCTGGAGATTAATCAATTTCCAACTTTGATTGAAAAATGTCATAAAGTTGAAGAGATTGATCATCAACGTGTGGCAAGGAATAAGAATTTTGGACCTGCAAGGTTCCAAAAAAGGAAGAATAATCAAGCAAATCGTTCTCAGTAAAAGCCGTATATGAAACCGGTAGGAGGTCAGAACAAGAAGCAATTTGTAGGTGGAAGTTCTAGCGGCAATAAGGCAAGTCAAGCTGGGACTCCTATTCAATGTTTTAAATGTGGGAAGGATCATCTCACGAAGGATTGTCAACATAAGGAAGTTGTTTGTTTTAAGTGTGGCAAGCTTGGACATTTCTCCAAAGACTGTGATCAGATAAATAAGGAAACCTCTGTGGGAAACGTCCGTACTGCCAGACCACAGGCGGGTGGTCGTGTCTATACAATGAGCGGGGAGGAAGCCGCTAAATCTGAGGACTTGATAATGGAGGAGGGTGCTATTAAAGGTAATCCTTTAACCATACTTTATGATTCGGGAGCAACACATTCTTTCATTACATGTGATTGTGTTGAGCGTTTGGGATTGACTGTGACTGCTTTGCCGTATGATCTGAGTGTTGCTACTCCTACTGATAAGCCTGTAGTTACTTCAACAGTATGCCTAAATTGTCCTGTCTGCGTTAGGGATAGAATCTTTTATGTGGATTTGATCTGTTTGCCTCTTTCCAAGATTAATGTAATCTTAGGAATGGATTGGTTGTCTTCTAACCATATCCTGATTGATTGTTTGAATAAGACATTAGTATTTCCTGAGGCTAAGAATTCTAGATTCCTAACGGCTACTCAAGTGGAAGCTGGTCTGAAGGAAGGAGATCGTGGGTATTTATTGTTATTATCTTCTTTGGAGGGGCAATGTGAAGATGTCTTGAAGGCTATTTTCGTGGTCAACGAATTTCCTGAAGTGTTTCCTGAAGATATACCAGGACTACCACCAGTAAGGGAAATCGAGTTTGCTATTGATCTTGTACCTGGAGCTGGACCGATATCTATAGCGCCCTATCGGATGTCGCCGGTAGAATTAGCCGAACTGAAGAAACAGCTGGAGGATTTATTGGAGAAACAATTTGTGAGACCTAGTGTGTCACCATGGGGAGCTCCAGTCTTATTGGTTAAGAAGAAGGATGGGACTTCACGTCTGTGTGTAGACTATCGGCAATTGAACAAGGTTACGATTAAGAATAAATATCCACTTCCAAGGATAGATGATCTGATGGATCAATTGCGAGGAGCCGCAATATTTTTTAAGATTGATCTACGTTCTGGATATCACCAAATACGTGTGAAAGTGGAGGATATTCCCAAGACTGCATTCCGGACGCGCTATGGGCATTATGAATATCTTGTGATGCTATTCGGTGTAACAAATGCACCAGCCATATTCATGGACTTCATGAATAGAATTTTTCATTCCTACTTGGATAAGTTTGTGGTCGTCTTTATTGATGACATTTTGATCTATTCTCGAAATCAGGAGGAACACGCTAAACATCTCAGGGTAGTTCTTCAGATTTTGAGGGAGAATAAGTTATATGCCAAGTTATCCAAATGCGAATTTTGGTTGAGCGAAGTTCAATTTTTGGGACACGTAATATCGAAGGATGGAATTAAAGTTGATGCTTCCAAGGTGGAGACAATTTTGGAGTGGGAAAGACCAAAGACTGTAACAGAAATCCGTAGTTTTATCGGATTAGCTAGTTATTATAGATGGTTCATTGAGGGGTTTTCAAAGATCGCAGGACCTCTCACCCAACTTACACGAAAGAATTAACCGTTCGTGTGGACTGATGCATGCGAAGAAAGTTTTCAAGAGTTGAAAAGACGATTGACTACTTCACCGGTATTGATTCTGCCTGATCCAAATGAACCTTTCGAAGTATATTGTGATGCTTCGTACCAAGGATTAGGTTGTGTACTTATGCAGAATCGTAAAGTGGTGGCTTATGCTTCAAGACAATTGAAAAATCATGAGAGGAATTATCCAACTCATGACTTGGAGTTTGCAGCTGTGGTGTTTGCGTTGAAAGTGTGGAGACATTTTCTCTATGGAGCTACGTTCACTGTTTTTAGTGATCATAAAAGTTTGAAATATCTGTTTGACCAAAAAGAGTTGAACATGAGGCAAAGGCGTTGGTTAGAGTTTCTGAAGGATTATGACTTTCAATTGCAGTATCATCCCGGAAAGGCGAATGTCGTAGCGGATGCGTTGAGTAGAAAAATACTTAGTGCTTCTGTTATGATGATCAAAGAGAAGGAGTTAATAGAAGAATTTTGGGATATGCGATTATCTGTGAAATTGACGCCGAGCAAGATGCGTTTAAACATGATCACCATTTCAAATGATTTGATAGATAGAATTCATGAAGGATAAAACAGTGACCAGTATTTGCAAGAAGCAAAAGAAGCAAAGAGCCAAGGAGCAGTGTTGGAATTTAGCGAAGGTGCTAATGGAATTTTGAAGTTTCAAGGAAGAGTTTGTGTGCCTAATGATCCAGATCTTAGGAGATTGATTTTGGATGAAGCTCACAAGAGTAAGCTGAGTATGCATCCAGGAGCCATAAAGATGTACTAGGATTTAAAACAATTATATTAGTGGCAAGGAATGAAGAAAGATGTTGCTGAGTATGTATCATCCTGTTTAGTCTGTCAGAAGGCTAAGGTGGAACACTAAAGACCTTCGGGAATGTTACAACCTTTGTCTATTCCTGAATGGAAATGGGATGATATAGCAATGGATTTTGTGACGGGACTACCAAAGACTCGGAAGGGTCTTGATGCTATTTGGGTAATTGTTGATCGGCTTACAAAGTCGGCGCACTTTTTGCCGATTAATATTAAATACTCAATGGAAAAGTTGGCCCAAGTGTACATCAGTGAGATTGTTAGAATTCATGGTGTACCATCCGGTATTATTTCGGATCGAGATACAAGGTTTACGTCAAGATTTTGGAATAGTTTGCAAGAATCGATGGGAACTAAGCTACGTCTCAGTTCTGCTTACCATCCACAAACAAATGGTCAGTCAGAAAGAACAATTCAGTCTCTAGAAGATTTATTGAGAGCTTGTGTTCTGGAGCAAACTAGAGGTTGGGATGAATTCTTGCCATTGATAGAATTCACATATAACAACATTTTTCATTCGAGTATAGGGATGGCACCCTATGAGGCATTATATGGGAGGCGATGTAGAACACCGTTGTGTTGGTATCAGGACAGTGAGAGTGCTATGTTAGGACCAGAGATTGTCCAACAGACAACTGAGAAAGTGAAGATGATTCAAGATAAAATGAGAGTGACCCAAACTCGACAAAAGAGTTATGCTGATAAAAGGAGAAAATCTCTTGAGTTTGAAGAAGGTGACCATGTATTTTTGCGAGTGACGCCTATGACGGGTGTTGGACGAGTGCTTAAGTCCAAGAAGCTCACTCCAAAATTTATTGGGCCGTATCAGATTTTACGTCGGGTAGGTCCGGTGACATATCAGATTGCATTACCACCTTTTCTGTCAAATCTTCACAATGTATTTCACGTATCACAACTACAGAAATATATTTCTAATCCTACTCATGTTATCAAGCCAGACACAGTACAACTGAAGGAAAATTTAACCTATGAAACTTTTCCAGTAAAGATTGAAGATCGAAGGACAAAGCAACTTTGAGGTAAGGAAATTTCATTGATTAAAATTGTTTGGGATGATGTAAGCGGGGAAGCTACATGGGAACTAGAAGAAAAGATAAAAGAACAGTATCCCTATTTATTCTGAGGATGTGAAATCAAGTTCATCAAGTTTCGAGGACGAAACTTTTGTTAGAGGTGGAGAGTTGTAACACCCCAAACTTTCTATTTATTAAACAGTAATTTTGACAATTAACAGAATTCTACTGTTTAGTGATTTCTGTGTACTGTAAAATTATTTTGAATATTCCGTTTGTATATTTGATCGTTTTGAGTAATTTGCTCTGTGTCAGAAAAATAATAATTTTCGGCCCGGAAAAATTTTACGTAATTTAATTATTACTGAAAAGTCTAAATTATTTTACGTAATCTGATGTGATATTTGTGAGCTTTCTAATTTTTGTGATTTTATGTGTGATTATAAAATTTTTTTTACTGTTTGTGGGCCCCAGGGGGTGTATGTGGGCCCATGTGGCCATACGTGGGCCTAGGTGGGTCCCGCAAAGTAAAAATTTTTCGACACATAGAAAAAATTGTACTGTTTAATCGGAGACAGGGGATCTTACTAAACCTGAATTCGGAAACAGTTTTAGAAAATTTCCTTTACTGTATTTTGTACTGTATTTAATTATCAAACGATAAAAATACAGTAAATATATTCTTTTGTAGGGTTATAACAGATAAAAAATAAAATTCTATACTGTTTAGTCAACATTAGTGGTTTGGATATCCACTATCGATTTAATCACCGTTGGAAATTTAATTTTGATTTAATGAACGGTGTAGATTTGATCTTAAAAGTGAATAGGATCAATTATAACCGTTAGATGGAAATTAAATCAAGGGTGGAGATTTAGTCTTATAAATGGCTATGACCATTATCAACCCTTGGATGTAGAATTAATCAATGGTGGAGATGGATCATTAATGACTATTGGATTTGGATTTAGATCAATGGTGGAGAATTGGTCATAAAAAATGACTACAACCATTTTGGACCCTTCGATGTAAAGTTTGAAGGTATAATCTTGACCCTTCATTTTGGAGACACATTCAATGGTTAGAATTACAAGCAAAAATGATCCAATGACTCAAATGAAGTCTTCTATCTATAACCTAAACCTAGTAACTATTTTTAATCCAAACCATTCTTTTAATCAATGGTTAGGATGGCTTAAAGTGATGGTTATGAAATTTGTCACATTTGGAGTGCATGAAGAGGGGGGGACGGTTTAGAGAAGCAAGGAAGAGGGGAGACAACTTAGTATAGGCTTTTTAGGCCAAAGAAAAAAATGAAGACAATAGCCAAGTGTCAAGACCATTTATTATTTTTCCTATTGATCATTAATGATCATGTTTTTCAAACTTCACTTTCCATTCTCTCCAATGCATGCTACGGCCATGCATAGTCCTAAAGGCCAAATAATTCATTTTTTACACTTCACATTATCACTTCTTCACCTATTTCACTTAGTTTCAAGAAACCAACTAAAGAAAATTTCATTTTTCTCTCCCTAAGAGACCATTCGGCCAAGCACCCTAATTCTTTCCTCCATCACTCTTTAATTTCATACAACCTAGTTTCTTGAATCCTTATCTTATTCTAAACAACTTTCATGTTGAAGACTTTCTCTAAATCTTCCATCTTGAAGGACTTTTACTAAGATCAAGTTCTAGAGTTTTTGTTAGTGAAGTGTAAGGAAACTTCATTTATTCTTTTCTTTTTCATGTTCTAAACCATGTTCGATCCATGGTTCTTCTTATTCAAGCTTGATATACTAATTTTCTTGTATTTGTTTCATGTTTAAGAACTTGTGTTGGTGGAGATCTTGTTCAAAATACAAAGCAACAAGCTTTTTGGTGGTTCTTCAAGAGGTAAGAGGGAGATTCATCTCACCAACCAAGCATGGTGGTGAGAGATGGTTTTATATTTGTTGGATGGTGAATCCATGTGAGGATTCCTATCCATGGTCATGTAATAATTTATGTGTGTTATGTGCTTTGATTATTTTTGCCTATGCTTGAAATGCTTTGCATGATTTACTTGTGTATGCATGCTTAGTATGATTTTTATTTGTTTATATAGTATGCTTATAATATGCATGATGATATATGTTGAATATATTATGATGGATGTATGTTGAAATAAGCAAAATTTTGGCTCCAAAGGCCATGGAGGAGGTCACGGTTTTGAACTTCCAAGACTAAAGTTATTATTGAAATTTTTTTAAGAACTATGGAGTTAATTTTTAGTCCTTGAACTAAAGTAAATTTCGGTTAAGACATCAACCAATTTGGTGTTTACAAAATTATATTTTCATGAATGATAAAAATTGAATGATTAGAGAAGTAAAGAAAATAAACAAAAGGGTTTGTTTGGTAAAAAGAATGCACACAGTTTTAGGAGTTGTGTTTTCATGAATTTATTTTGTGTAGAAACAAGAATGGAATTTATTTAAGTTAGCAGAAAAATATTTCATGGTTCCAATGGCCATCTATAAGGTTTTGATAATTTTAGAAAAATGTTATGATGTTATGAAA
Source organism: Ormosia emarginata (assembly GCA_029884605.1). Taxonomy (NCBI): domain Eukaryota; kingdom Viridiplantae; phylum Streptophyta; class Magnoliopsida; order Fabales; family Fabaceae; genus Ormosia; species Ormosia emarginata. Next base: position 2,894,227 of record JAQQTP010000042.1, on the reverse strand, counting down.
TATAAGAATTTTCAAATAAGGATATTGGAAGTGGAATTTTCATAAATAAAAGAAAAGGGAGATTGAAAGTGTTGAACTTCAAATTATTTTAAAGAGAATTAATTTTTAGAAGTGATTTAGGAATATATAAAAAAAAAGGGAAATAACTTAAATTTACTAACGTAGAATTTATTTATTGGGTTTTGGAAAACGTTAGGAAATTTAAAATTAGAAACAATAATTAAATCAACTAAATGTGATTTTGTAAAATTAAATCAATAAAAAGTGATTTTGAGAAAATATTTTACGGAAAAGAATTTTTGACTAAGAATAGGAAGAAAATAAAGTAAGAAATTATATTATTGTAAGAAAAGTCTAAAATAATATTTTTAAAGTTAATAAATATTTTACGAAGGGTCAAAATGGTAAAAAATGATTTACGTAACTCAAAAACGTAATTTTTAAGTTACGCGATTTGAAAAATGTTAAGATATTTCTACACGATTTTCAATGCGTTTAAATATTTTACACGATCGAAATGTTGTAAAAAAATCATTGTGCGATTTAAAAACAAAAGAATATTTTTATACAATTTAGAATACAGTAGAAAATGATTACGCAATTTTTTAAAAGTAACAAAAAATGTTATAAATCATTGTTTACATAATAAAATATTACGTGACTGTGAAAACATGACAAAAATATTTTACGAATGAGAAAAACATGGTAATGTGATTTTGCTGTTAATTATACAACTTTACAGTTAAAAATCAATATATGAATACTTGTACAAGAAATTGAGAAGTTTGCATGTAATTGGCGTTAATATACGAACGTAAAACAGTATTTGAACCTGATATGAGAAATTATGTGATTTACCTTTGGTTGGTAATTGGTGCATTACATATGCATTGAAAATGGTCCGATGGACTGTATATGGCTAATTGCCAAGGAGAAACGTACACCTCTTGAGTGGGTGCGATACGCGTAGTGTAGGTCACTCGTTGACCTTGGGGGCATCGGGGTGCAGGTTGCTCACAATGGGTAGTTGGTAGCTCTTCTGTACCGTGAGTTAGACCGATGCAACACACCGATGATCCGGGCCGAGACACTATTCTTAATCGAGATCTGATAAAGATTGTCGTGTATGTGCTAGATGTGCAAGATATAATTATAGCACTTGGCCTGAGGCACGTGGTACCGGCAGATCTTTTCGATCAATTTCTCCAACCTGAGTTTAGCTCCATGGAGTAGGAAATCGAGTCTATGTGTTCATGCATTAACATAAATGCTCATATCTGTGAAATATAATAGTTGTGAAATATTGATTATGACAATTATACTTTTTGAAATATCTGCTTAGTGTAGATGGCATTTTCTTGTAATTATTAAATGTTAATTTTGATTGATAATATGTTGATGCCATATTTGTAATATGATGTGTTTATATGGTATGCTATTATGTTATCTCTATGCTACCATGTTGGTATTGACGTAGGTAATCTCACTTCTTTGTATGTATATTTGTATATTGTATTTATAATTGGCTGAAGACGTTGAGAAAGAAATAGTACAAGAAGGAGAAGAAGAACTACTTCTCACGTCTGGGAACGCAGAATTTTGAGAAGATGGAGATGCCCAGCTTTCTAGGATATGTGACATTACAGTTTCGTGGAGGTTCGGAGGCATGGCATGTCCACTTGGATCGACAATGTATATTTTATATAGGGGACCTGAACATTACTTACAGTAGGCTTTATCAAGGGAACCCCTATTTTAGTGTCAATATTTATGTACAGTTGGAATTTCCACTATCCATTAGGCAGTACTGGGGAGCTTACTACCGTACTCCTAGTGCGATAAGTATCATGTTGTCTGCGCTAACACTTGTCCGTAGAGCTTCACGTAATAATGGATTCCTATCTGCTGATGAATCTGAGGAGGACCCATCTGAGGGTTCTGCTGTTTAGTCAGACTTGGGCAATATGTTGAGTCTTAAATCATGTTTAATTACTTTGAGAACATGATCTGTAATATAAATAATCCTGACAGTACGTGTGTAATGTATAATGATGTAAATTATGTGTGATGATGTATTATATTTTTATTTTCAGTTAAGTTTATGTTATTGTCATCAAAGAAGAAAAAAAAAATTTACAACTCGTATTTTTATCACAACATCACCTTTTATGACTTGAGGGTATTTTGATAATTAAATAACATAAATGTGGCACCCTACGGTGGGTGTTACAATTTTCGTCCTACATCTTCAAGAAAACCCTAAGGACATCAAAACTCACTAAAATAATCATCAAAGCTTAGAAAAGGAACCCTTGATCACCTAAGAGATCAACAATCACAAAAATGAGGAGGAAAGGTGAAAAAGTTATGAACTTTACCTTAAAATCTCCAACTTTGAAGCTTGATGAAACAAAAACGAAAATGGTGGATTTTGGTGGTGGTCACAAAAGAGAAAATGTTATAGGTAATGAGAAATGGTAGGAAATGAGGTTGGTTGAAAGAAAAGCTTAGAGAACCCCAAAAATGGTGTCTTGGCCGTGAGGTGGGTGAGAAAATAGAGAGGAAGAATTTGAGTTTTTGAGGATGTCTTCCAACAAGAATGAAGAGCTCCAAAGGATGGTTAGTTCAAGTAAAGTCTTTGCTTAAAATCAAGCAACAATGGAGGGGAAGGATGGTGTGGGTGCCGTGGAAGAAGGAGAAAAGAAGAGGAAGAGAGAGCTTGAGAGAAAAAGATGAAGAGAGCAAATAGAGAGAGAAAGTGATAGTAAAATTTGAAATGGAATGAAATGTGGCTTAGGTGTATTTTGTGTAAATGTATGGAATAAAATAAGTGGCCACAAAGAGCCTCCAAAATTGTGTGGTGGATAGAAGGAGAGAGGAAATGTGGCTTCTTGAAGAAGCCAATAGGAAAGTGCAAGGAAGCTTCCTCCAAGCTTCTCTAACAAGCCAAAGTTCACCTTTTGAAAAGTCAAAGTGATGTCATGGTGATAATGTCACCATTGTGATGTCATTAAAGTGTTCTCTAAAATATGACTAACACTGTATTAGATTTATTATTAGTGGATAGAAGTTACAGTTAACAAAAATCGGTATTTATTGTCCAACGGATAATAAAATTATTCTGCGATTTTTATTTATCAGATAAAAATCTCGAAAAATATAAACCTCGTAAATCATGTCCGGTGTCGGGTTAAGTAAGATTCTCCAATACTGCTTTCACAATTCAAGGTTCTCAAGGAAAATATTTCATTTTCCCAGCTTCGCTCAATACGCATGCAAAACGAGAAATAATATTAAAATATTCCACATCTCCGAAAAAAATCTATAAAAATTCACAAAAATCACAAATATTATAAAACGACTATTTATCATGAAATTATTAATTTTCGGGGTGTTACAACTCTCCCCTTCAAATAGAAATTTCGTCCTCAAAATTTTCATTCCTTAGAATAAACATGGATGTAGTTTCTTCATCTTATCTTCTAACTTCCACATCGCGCCTCTAGTCACGTCAATTCAGATCACCCTTGCCATTGTGATCTCTTTGCCTCAGCGTTGCTTTGCTCTCCTAACCTTGACCCTTTACAGGAAGTATTCCATAGATCAAACCCTCTTTTAATTGTATTATGTCCAGTTCGATGACATGGCTGGATCGGGGATATACTTTTGTAATTACAACACATGGAAGATATTATGAAAATTAGAAAGAAAGGGCAGTAAAACTAGTTGGTAAGCTATCAGACTAATCCGAAGAGGAATTTGATATAGTCCGAAGAATTTAGGAGTGAGTTTGCTGGCAACTCAGACAAGATGACACACATTTAGCAACGTTCTCTTCATTCCTTGCTATCAATACTTCTATTTTAGATCTTGATATATCTTGGTCGTTCCGGTGTGTATACTCAACTTACTCACATGAGCTCCAACGGTGATTAACTCCTTAAGTTCTAAATCATCTGGCATACAAACCTTACCCGTGAACATAAGGATTCCATCGAGTTCCTTCCTCACAATCTGACACCATGCCTTGTTTTAATAGCTCCTTCTTGTCTTGTAGAAATTAGTCACTTGTCTACTTCTCTCGAATCTCTCCTAACAGATCATTCGGGATAGTAACCATACTTAGACATAACTCATCTGGTGTCATTTCCAATGACAATCACTTGTCCTTGAATTACTCTATTAATTCCTTCTTCTTGACTACCCCAATGAAGATATTAAGCAGTTTCTGGTCCATAGAAAAGTTTGATTCTCTTCTTGTAAGCTGAGTAAAACATTCTATTATCTTGGAGAATCCATTGATGCTTCTTCGATAGAAACTAACTAACCTTGCAAGTTACTAGGGTATTATGGTCTCCAGTCTTTCCCATTTTAAAACTGCTTGAACTTTTGATGGACTCACAGCAATTCCCTTCCTTCAAAATCTCTTGACCCAAAAATTTAACCTCTTCAAACCAGAATTTGTACTCTGATAATTTGGCGTACACTTCTTCTCCTTTAATGTTTGGAAAACTATATCGAGATATCTAATATGTTCCTCTATATCTTCGAGAACAGATCAAAATGTCATCGATAAAGACAACGACCTATCTGTCTAGATAAGGAAGAAAGATCGAATTCATGTAATCTATGAATACGACAGGAGCATTTGTTATTTCGAACGGCATCACGAGATACCTATAATGCCCATAGTGCGTTCGAAAAACTGTTTCGGGAACATCCTCAAATTCTCACGAATTTATGATGACTAAAACATTCATCTATCTTGGGGAAACTAACGACTCCCTTCTTGTCGATTTATCGAATCAGTTATCTTCTTCTGAGGGTACTCTTCCTCGATCGTAATCTTGTTCAATTGGCCACAGTCCTCATTTCACCAAGATATTCCATTCTTTTCCTTAACTGACAGCACTGTAGCTCATCATGCGAAACTCTTTGACTACAAGAGTGACATTCACATTCTCCTTGCTTTTGTCCTCCACAAAGGATAACATGTATCCTTAGATTCCTTTTCCTCACAAAGCTTCAACTTTGTTGGCCGTTACGAATTTAAAAGTTTTAGTTTTCAGGAATACTAAGGTCTTTATTGGAACGATCTAGCAGAATATAACTAGGAAAATAACTAATCTATTCCAAAAATCATGAACTCTAATAGATGTGATTTTAGGTAAGCAAGTCAAATCAACAAAAGATTCGATCTTTAGTAGAAATAGGATAGGTTAAATAAATTTAAGTATCAATGACAAGTCTTAGTAACAGAAGTAGAAATAACTAGGTCAAAGATAATTGAAGACACAGATGAATCCAAATGATCCACACAGTCATACGCTATAAAGAAATGGGTTGCCCCTAGAATTGTATAGCACAATCAAGGGATTATCACTTGTGGCACAATCTCCATCGTTTAGATTTTCAGTCTGCGAAACCTTCGCTCTATCCAGGGTGTAAACTTTCCCTTCAGCTTGGGATCTTGAAGCACACGCATCATTAATAGAAGACTTCTTCTTTGGTAAAGCACAGTATTTAGAAACGTGCTCGGGCTTTCCGCACCTGAAGCAAATTATCCCTTTGATCTTATACTCCCTCATTAAGTGGTTCTTCCCGCACTTCTTACATCTTGGTAAAAATGTCAAGGTCTGACTGGATCTACTGCCATTAGCATTACCTCCACACATTTGTTGTTGCTGTTGCTTTCCCAGTGGTCGTGAATATAATTTCCTCTTAAACTGATTAGCCTTTCTATTATTCCTCCTTCGGAATCTAGGCAGTCCAAGGTTACCCCAAAGTCGACTTTTCTCCAACAGATTTTGAACCTCAACTTCCAATTCTTGTTGTTGTGTGGCCCTCTGATCTTGGTGAGTTGTCACGTCAGCTATCCTTTGTATTTCTTCTGCAATCGCAGTCATGCTTCTATTGTCTCGTCCTACGCTCACATGCGTATATCCATTGCGAGCCATTGCCCTTGTATGTCTACCACGAGCCATTGACCTTTTTCGAAGGTGGACAAAACATGACACAACAAGGCAAACATAATTATTTCAAACAACATTGTCTCTTTTCGGAAACCAAACACAAAAAATCACACAATTCAAATAAGATAAGTCCAGTCTATGAATCCTATTAGTCTCTAACTCGAGCTCCTTCATTCTGCTTTCTATGGCGTAACCCTTGCAAGTCTTCACCCCCCAAATAGTTTCTCGAACCAAACTTATACTAGTTATTTCTTTCTCTAAAAGATCAGTTCTCCAAAACCTTTTGATCTCCCTATTAAAAGAATTCCTATTCTCCTAATACACCTAGGTGAAGTCATAGTTTCTTGTCCACACAGAACATCACATATTGAGTAGGCTAGTCCTCAATATCATGTAACTGTACAATAGTAGCTACTAACATTTAACCTATGGCAAGCTATGCATTCCTTTCCCATCATCTCAATCAAGAGACAAGGAAGTGCACAACTTACAAAACTCTAATATGCTTAAACATAGCAAGTCCATACTCCGGCTCAACAGGATGAACTGCTCTGATACCACCTAGTGTAACACCCCTTGATTTAATAACCACGGCACAATCGTCATTACACCACAGTCACTAAATCTAGGCGTGTCACTGTCTGAAAAACATTGTTTTCAAAATTTTATTTCCATTATACATAAAATATAAAATATGAGCCCCGAATGAAGCATATTTAGTATCCAGCAATTAAGATACAACCACTGAAGGAAAACATATTTTATATATCATATACTCGTCCTTAACACAAAGCACTGGTAACACGAAACATAATACTTACATGTTTAAATAAAATATGGTGGTTGCAAAAGCACTAAAGGGGGAAAGTCGTAACCCTATGATAGGTACTACTAGTAGACAAAGCTGCAACCCATATATAGGTGACACTCGGTGTCCCAGTCGACACGTCAGACATCAATGCCCCCATGAAGTTGCACCCGTACGTAACAGGAGAAATCTCATCCAGACGCCATATCAAAAGTAATAAATCAACACAATCCAATCAGTGAAGGTGTAGTCTCTCTATTATTCTTCCTCATGATCTTTTATCAAATATAAATATAAAAAAGAAATACAGAAATACAAGAAAGAGGTGAGACATCCTACTTACATTACCAATTATGGTAGTAAAGAAACATAATGGCGCAGGACGCCCACATAGCAGAGTAACAACATTTAAGCAGTAGTAATCACATACGATAAAAGAAACAGCAACAGAGTCTTTGATAATAAACAATAAAATAGTTCAAATAATCATAACATTATTTAAAGCAATAGTTCAATCATCATATAATGAGTGCCAAATGATGTGATATAAATGAGTGCCAAATGATATGATATAAATAAGTGACAAATGATATGCTGACCCACTATGCCGATTCACAATGCCGACTCAATGCCGACCACAATGCCGACCCACAATGCTGACTCACAATGCCGACTCACAATGCTTGTGCACTTGGTACCAAGAATTTCTACTCCATGGAGATATATCAATATCAAAGATGAACATTCCAGAATATCTGCCCCCCTCAATGACAGTCTATGCCGAACCACAAAGTGAATAGTACTTTGTTGGGCCCGCAATATGTTGCAATCGGTTTATCATGGCTAGGGGTATATAGAGTGATAACATCATCACGAAATGAACCACCACGCCTTACGCCCCCCATAGATCCATCAGGGATCACATTATCCAATTCTCGTTCATTCACCATAAAAAGAATAGTGATTTGTCAAGTCCGTAATGCGTCCAAGCGGCTTTCACCGTGCCTTACGCCCCCCATAGATCCATCACAGATCATACTATTCAATTCTCATTCATTCACTGCATAAAGAATAGTGATTTGTCGGGCCCGTAATGCATGCAATCAGTATACACCACGCCTTACGCCCCATATAGATCCTTCCATTGGATCACACTATTCAATTCTCATTCATAGGCTCATACAGCCTTTTAACGGTCATCGACTGAGCAAATATTCAATGCATATTGACTCAATGCATAATCATAGGCTCATCTAGCCTTTTAACAGTCATCCACTGAGCAAATATTCAATGCATATTGACTCACAATCATGTATATTTCACAATAACACTTTTCCATCATATGCCACAATTTGGCCAATTTAAGCATCAATAGAATTCTAGTCCCAAACACAGACCCATAATAGTATAGTATTAATTTCTCATGAGTGATAACACACTTTTAAAAGTTTATTTCGGGTTTTACTTTAATTAGCATCTCTTATGAATTCATTCTCTGGAGGGATTTTCTTGAAGTCCTTATTCAATCTTGGTTCCTTTAGATTAGTCAAGCCCTTCAATCTAATCAAATCATGCTTACTTGAAACTACTCTAAGGTTTTACAAGTCTCACAAACTCTCTTGTTCTTCCCTTATGTTCAAAATCATTCTAATCCATAACATAAGGTCTTATTCTTTATTCTTTTCATTTTATGAACTCTTAATAAATCTAGAATTCTCTAATCATCTAAGTCTCCATTTTAGTACTACATTTTGTGGCATTTTGCCTTAAGAATCCGTGAGCCTCATTATAACAAAGTCTAACCATTTTTCCATCACCACAAGGTTGATCAATTATCATTTAATCACTTAAGACCCAAGGTTGCACAAGGATCACAACTTAAACCAATAAATCTCCTAGAGGTTGTGAGCCTCCCAATGGTATAAATCTAACCAATCTTTCCACCACATTGTTAGTTACTTTCATTAAATTACTTAAGTTCCAAAGTTTCTACAATTATAAGTCTTGAACCCTAACAATTATCCAAGAGGCCGTGGGCCTCCCAAAGGTTAAGAACCCAAAGTTTTCCATTTCATTTCATTTGCTCTTTAACTCTTCATCACCTAAGTTCCAATCTTTACAAAACCACACCTTAAACACCCAAAATTTGGCCTCTTAGCCACGAATCCAAAAAGGCAAAGAACCCTAAAATCTCTCCACATACAATCCAAGCAATCCAATATATTTTTACATAGTCATCAAGATATATAATGACAATCAATAAATCATACAAGTCAAAATAGCACAAAATCATGAAGAACATCACAACCAAGAGAGCAATCCCACATGGATTCCTCATCAACGACATAAAGAAAACGTTCCCTCACCATCAAGATAGGTTGAAGAGGATTATCTCCCTCTTACCTATGGAAGACAACTCAAGAAAGCAAGCTTCTTGGTCCCTTGTGGAGATTTTTGTCGTACACCTTCAAGAAAACCCTAAGGACATCAAAACTCACCAAAATCATCATCAAAGCTTAGAAAAGGAACCCTTGATCACCTAAGAGATCAAGAATCACAAAAATGAGGAGGAAAGGTGAAAAAGCTATGAACTTTACCTTAAAATCTCTAAGTTTGAAGCTTGATGGAATAAAAACGAAAAAGGTGGATTTTGGTCGTAGTCACAAAAGAGAAAATGTTATAGGTAATGAGAAATGGTAGGAAATGAGGTTGGTTGAAAGAAAAGCTTGGAGAACCCCAAAAATGGTGTCTTGGCCGTGAGGTGGGTGAGAAAATGGAGAGGAAGAGTTTGAGTTTTTGAAGATGTCTTCCAACAAGAATGAAGAACTCCAAATGATGGTTAGTTCAAGTAAAGTCTTTGCTTAAAATCAAGCAACAATGGAGGGGAAGGATGGTGTGGGTGCCGTAGAAGAAGGAGAAGAGAAGAGGAAGAGAGAGCTTGAGAGAAAAAGATGAAGAGAGAAAATAGCGAGAGAAAGTGATAGTAAAATTTGAAATAGAATGAAATATGGCTTAAGTGTATTTTGTGTAAGTGTATGGAATAAAATGAGTGGCCACAAAGAGCCTCCAAAATTGTGTGGTGGATAGGAGGAGAGAGGAAATGTAGCTTCTTGAAGAAGCCAATAGGAAAGTGTAAGGAAGCTTCCTCCAAGCTTCTCCAACAAGCCAAAGTTCACCTTTTGAAAATTCAAAGTGATGTCATAGTGATGATGTCACCATTGTGATGTCATTAAAGTATTCTCTAAAATATGACTAACATTGTATCAGATTTATTATCAGCGGACAGAAGTTACAGTTAACAAAAATTGGTATTTATTATCCAACGGATAATAAATTTATTCTGCGATATTTATTTATTAGATAAAAATCTCGAAAAATATAGAATCTCGTAAATCATGTCCGGTGTCGGGTTAAGTAAGATCCCCCAATACCGCTTTCACAGTTCAAGGTTCTCAGGAAAAATATTTCATTTCCCCGGCTTCGCTTAGTGTGCACGTAAAATGAAAAATAATATTAAAATATTCTATGTCTCTGAAAAAAATCTAAAAAAATTCACAAAAATTACAAATATTATAAAATGACTATTTATCATAAAATTATTAATTTTCGGGGTGTTACATACTGACTATGTGTATGCATACTAAACCAATTTCTCACTCCATAGAGGTTTTCATAATTTACGAGATAAATGTTCTAGAATAAATGTTTGCCTTAGCCCAACGACATTACCAGTCCACGAAAGGAATCGGGTTCTTGTCAAGTATCGTCAATGCATTGCAACGGACTGCATCTCCAAGTGACACATAGTACTTGCCAACTGTCCATTGGTTGACCGCTGTGCCTCGACGTCCCCAAGATCCATCGTAGATCTCACTTTTCAATTCTCATTCACTCTTCAACCACAAGGGCCATAATAGCTATCAACTATATTCCGTTTAATGCGCGAATACCTCAATGCAATTATGTTCAATGCATGAATATCTTAATGCATGTCTCAATTTCATCATATGCCTCAATGCATATCTTAATTTCATCATTAAAAGGGTTCCCAAATGAGATTAGAACAACCGCCCATACAATTGTCTAATATCATAAGATCAATGGATATTATATAATCGCTTATACAATTACATAATATCATCGATACATCTGGGTCCAATACATCAGTTCTTACAGTATCTTTACTATATTTTCAATCGCGTATCATTTTTAACGCATTTTCACAATCGCGTAACACTCTTGTTACGTTTTCAAATAGCGTAACCATTTTCTAACGTTTTCTCAATCGCGTAAAAATATTTACACATTTTCCAAATCGCGTAGCAATTTTTCAACGTTTTCAAAATCGTGTAACTTAAAAATCATATTTTTAAGTCGCATAAATCATTTTTCATCATTTCTCAACTACATAAAACATTTCTCAATATTTCCAATAATCATTTTGGATATCAAAGATGACCATAAGCCAAAATATGGTCTTAGAGACTTACCAAAGAAAAGAAAGATAAAGAACACAAATCTTCACCTAAAGGCTCTTGATCTTGAACTTGAAGATCAAGGTTGAAGATGGATGATTTAGAGAAAGTCTCCAACATGAAAGTTTCTTAGAATATCATGTAGATCTTGGAAACATGGTTGGATGAAATTAAAAGAAATTGAATGTGATTTCTAGGCCATTGGCCGTGAGGTATAGGGAAAGGAAAAGATGAGAGTTTTTGTGTGTAGTTTTTGGCTTTTGAAAGAACTCCTTGAAGATGGATGATTTTAATCAAAACTTCAACTACAAAGATGCTTGGATTGATGTAAGGATTCAAGAAATGATGTTAGTAGAAATTATTGAAGATGGGAGAAAGGTTTTCTCTTGCTTGGCCAAAACCATGAAGAAAAGAAAATGAGAGGATTTGTGAAATTTGCTTTAGGAAAATGGAGAAGATGAGATCAAATGAGTTAGAAGCTTTCCTATAGCCTTCCTAATACTCTCAAAACTGTGAGCCCCCCCTTGGACACCAAAGGAGTGTCCAAGTTCATCTAGCCATTTTTTGAGGCGTCAAGAGCCATTGATTGAATCAATGGTTAATCTTTGGTGCAGGTTCTCAAATGATAAGATTGAATTTGAACCATTTGATCTCTCCTCCATGAAACCTTAGCCATAAGATGCATCTCCAAAATGGAGGGTCAAAAACTTCTCTTCATACTTTCCATCCAAGGGTCACAAAAGGTCCTTGCCACTTTGTGAGACCAATCTCCACCATAGATTAAATCAGTGGTGGATATCCAAAGCCTTCATCACCAAGCTTGCTTCCTATTGGTTGTCATTTTGGTTGACCAAATTCTATTGGTTGCTCTTGAAAAGTCTTTGCCACAAATGTTGACTTAATCTTATTGGTTAATCTTATTTCTATAACTTTCCTATTGGTTCATCAAAAATGACTACTTCTAATTGGTTTATTAAATGAAGACTAGATTCTAATTGGTTTATCAAGGAAGACTAAATTCCTATTGGTTCAATATATAACCATCAAACTTGACAATTCTTATTGGATTATTTCAAAGAGACTAGTTTTCTATTGGCTTAGAGAATTCAAGCCACTATCGTTGACTTTTCCAAAACTAACAAGCAAGCTACATTCTCCTATTGGTTCGTCATAAAGGTTGTCATGATTAATTTCTAAGATATTTTTGGAAACTATTGTTCAATGGACAATAGTTACAAAAATTATTACACAATGTACAGAACATACTGCTTATCAGTCAGTAAGTATTTGTCCGCTGTATAAATAAAAATACAGTATATTTTTATTTCACAGATAATTTCTAAAAATTAAAAGATTATGACACGTATCTCTCGAAATAGGATTTAGTAAGATTCTCTGGCTCCGAATAAATACGTAAAGATTTTCCTCGGCCTGAAAATCATTATTTTCCTGATGCGAAGCAAATCACACAAAACGATCAAATAAAGTCACGAAACAGTCAAAATATTTTTTACAGCAGACAAAAATTTGACAATAGTATAATTTTATCATTATTGTCAAATAACTAAATTTGGGGGTGTTACAACTCTCCCCTTCTAAAAAAAATTTCGTCCTCGAAATTGGCATATCTTCGTATAAATGTGGATACTATTTCCCCATTTTGTCTTCTAGCTTCAACGTTACATCTTCAGTTACATCATTCCAGATTACCATAACTATTCTCATCGTTCGTTGCATAAGTTCAAATCCTTATGCCACGATTTCCCACACCTTTCGCCACTACTAAGGATGTCATACGTTGTCGTCCACATAAGATTATCGAACTTAGCTCCTTCTAATCAAACAGGTACCTCAGACCCTTGCAACCACTGTAGACGTTGAATATTGCTTTATAAGGAAAATACTTCTAGACCTTTAAAGTAAACACCACAATAACTATCTTTAACCAAACTGCGAACGTCAGTTGCAGTCTTCAGTCTTTCTCATTGAAGAACTGCTTTCCCATCATTCTATCAACCATTGCTTAAGTTCAGCTAATTCTGACAGTGACATGCAACATAGTAACACAGATTTAGGATTAAATCCTAATATAAGATCAATAGAAAACTTTATCTCTCTGTTTGGAGATATTCTAGGTGTATCATTAGAAAACTTTGGGAAACTTATAAACCATAGGAAAGACATCCACATCACTCTCGTTCTTGACCTTTAAGAACATAGTGACATGTGTCTTTGAACTTCTTCCTTCAATAGAGCTTCAACTTTGTTGACTGTTAGAAGTCTAGAGGTCTTAGTCCCAAAGAAAACTAAGGTTTTATTGAAATAATCTAGCAGGGTATGGTCGGAAAATAACCAATCCATTTATAGAATCATGAACCCAAATATTAGATAAACAAATCAAATTAACAGAAAAGATTTGGTCATTCACATAAATAAGATAGTTTAAGCAACTAAAGTAAGAACAAAGAGTTTAGCAGTAGAAACAAAAATGGTTTATTCAAAAAAGAGTAACGAAGACATAGATCACTTAAAGCAATCCACACTGTCATAAGCCATAAAGAAATGGGTTACCTCTAGAATTATACAGCATAGTCAAAGGGTCACTTCCTATAACACAATCTCCCTTGTTTAAGTCTTCAGTCTGGGATGCTTTCACTCCACTTGGATTAATGATTCTTCCTTCTACGTGAGGTTTTAAAATACGTTTATTACCAACAGAAGGTTTTGTCTTTGGTGAATACAATTCCTGAAAACGTGTCCGGGTTTCTTACACTTGAAGCAGATCATTCCCTTGAATGTACAATGCTTTATTGCGTGCACTTTTACAAACTTCGAACATATTAGCAAAGATGCCACAGTCTGAATGGGTTTACCACTACAAGCACTTCCTCCGCATGGTTGCTACTGTTGTTGACTTCCTTGTAATCATAAATATGCTTTTCGCTTAAACCGATTATCCTTTCTATTATTCTTCCTTTGGAATGCCCAGGCTCCAAGGTTACGAGATCTTGTATTTCAAGACTGATTCTCTTCTATCAGATCCTAAACCTCAACTATCAATTCCTACTGTTGAACGAGCCTCCGAGTTTGTTGTATAATTACATCAGTCGTTCTCCGTATTGCTTCCATAGTTTCTAGTCATATTGTCAGCATTACGTCTTGATTCCATACGCGTATGTTACCACGAGCCATTTCCTTTTCTTCAAAAACAAATAATTTTAAAATACAATGGATACCAAAGTAACCATTTCAAATAATATTGTCTCCTTTTGGAGTCCAAGCACAGAGAGTCAAACAACACAAACAAGACAGACCTAACCACACAACCCAAAAAGACTCTAACTGTGCTTTGATACCAACTAATGTAACACCCTCTGTAGGACATTACTTTTCTGACTACAACAAAAGAAAACTAAGGTAGATTATAAAAGATTTAATTATTTAAAATATGGATTAAAAACTTCTTTCTTGTTTAAAATATAAATTTACCAAAGTTATAGGTACTATTTAAAAATATAGTGAATCGATTAAGATTCATATAACAAACACCACATAATATTTAACAATTATTCAGGAAACATAAAACTTATAGACTTAATTTTAAACAGTAGCAAACCCCATTACGGGTCCTACTTAATAGCATAGTAAAACACTAATAAGAAAAACTCAACATACTTATTCCGTCTTGTATCCATCTTGATGAGCCATATATTTGTTCTTCCTCAAAACTGCACCTCAACGATTCCAGGATGGCCACTCCTCGATGTTGTCACCAAACTCAGAATATTTACCTCCAGTCAAGTCTAAGAAACTCGTTCCATCTACTATACAAATTTTAACAATACAAGCACAACAAAACAATACAACAAATAGGTGAGATCCCCTTTCATCAATACCAGCATGATAGCAAGGAATGATATGAATGACAAAGTCATTCCACACACACAAATATCGCAATTATATTCATGTCATCATTTCATAAACAATTTCTATAACCATATATCATAGTATAATAACCAGTACCAATTTTATCATAACAAATACCATCAATATATATGAAATGATGATGTCACACCATATGAACATTTATCATGCCACAACAATATGTGTACTGACCATGTGTATGCATACTAAACCAATTTCCCACTCCATGGAGGTTTTCACAATTTCGAGATGAATGTTTTGGAATAAATGTCAGCCTTAGCCCAACGACATTACTAGTCCACGAAAGGAATCTTGTTCTTGTCGGGTATCGTCAATGCGTTGAAACGGACTGCGTCACCAAGTGGCACATGGTACTTGCCAACTGTCCACTGGTTGACCTCCGCGCCTCGACACCCCCAAGATCAATCATAGATCTCACTTTTTAATTCTCATTCACTCTTCAACCACAAGGGCCATAATAGCTATTAGCTATATTCCGTTCAATGCACGAATACCTCAATGCAATTCTGTTTAATGCATGAATATCTCAATACATGTCTTAATTTCATCATAAGCCTCAATGCATATCTGAATTTTATCATTAAAATGGTTCCCAAATGAGATTAGAACAATCGCCCATACAATTGTCTAATATCATAAGATTTTTTTGTATTTGAAAGGAACATTAACTAATTTAGGATAATTCACCTTCAATTGAATTTCAAGTGTTAATAAGAGGATTGTCAATTAGAGTCTTGTATCATTGTGGTTAACCCCAATCCCGAAGCTTTCTTAATTCTGAAATCTTTTTCTCAACAATTCTCGCTATGGATATTATATAATCGCTCATACAATTACATAATATCATCGATACATCCGAGTCCAGTACATTAGTTCTTACAGTATCTTTATTGTATTTTCATTCACGTATCATTTTTAATGCATTTTCACAATCGCGTAACACTCTTGTTACGTTTTCAAATAGCGTAACTATTTTCTGACATTTTCTCAATCGCTCAAAAATATTTACACGTTTTCCAAACCGCGTAGCGATTTTTCAACGTTTTCAAAATCTTATAGCTTAAAAATCATATTTTCAAGTCGCATAAATCATTTTTCATCATTTCTCAACTACATAAAACATTTCTCAATATTTCAAACATCATTTTGGATTTTCCAAAAATCAATGCCAATTCCAACTTTATTTTCCACGTTTTCTTCACTTAAAAATCCTTTACATAATATTTTTCATTATTTCCCCAAAATCAATATTCCTTCAAATCAATTATTCCAACTTAAAATTTCTTAACGCGCCTCAAAACCCTACAGGTGAGCTATACGTCAGTAAACTTTAAGTCATCAATTTACCAATTCTTGGCATATTAGCCGAAAATCATCTAAGATTACTCTTAAAAATCATTCTTTTGACTTAATTTACCAATCCTTGGCATATTAGCTGAAAATCATAAATAGCTTCATCATAAAACTTTTGCTCATTTTCATGTCCACTTTCTTTGCAAATCCTTAAAATCATTAACTTATTACCATTTTCATCTAAAACTCATGATTAGTAAAATACTTAGAATCTTTTGCTTCCAAAATAACTTTGAGGCCGTATGCCTCCATGGCTCTTTGGAACCAACATGCTTTCCTTTGTCATGTAAATCACATCTTATTACATACACAAATCATCATGCATCATAAACACATACTAAAGTATATTATCAAAGCAATAAACATATCAATCACCAAACAACCATAAATATGGAAAGCTTTTAAACAAACAAGTGAAATAATCCTTATGGATTTTTTACCACACACACAAATCCACTCCTCACCACCAACACATGGTTGATGAGGGTAATCTCCCTCTTATGTTTTGGTGATTTCCTCCAAAGCTCCTTGCTTGTCCTCCTGAAATAGATCTACTCCACCAAGTAACACTTAAAAACAAAGAAACACATACAATATTAATATTCAAGGATATCAAAGATGACCATAAGCCAAAATATGGTCTTAGAGACTTACCAAAGAAAAGAAAGATAAAGAACACAAATCTTCACCTAAAGGTTGTTGATCTTGAACTTGAAAATCAAGGTTGAAGATGGATGATTTAGAGAAAGTCTCCAACATGAAAGTTTCTTAGAATATCATGTAGATCTAGGAAACTAGGTTGGATGAAATTAAAAGAGATTGGAGGTGATTTCTAGGCCCTTGGCCGTGAGGTATAGGGAAAGGAAAAGATGAGAGTTTTTGTGTGTAGTTTTTGGCTTTTGAAAGAACTCCTTGAAGATGGATGATTTTAATCAAAACTTCAACTACAAAGATGCTTGAATTGATGTAAGAATTCAAGAAATGATGTTGGTAGAAATTATTGAAGATGGGAGAAAGGTTTTCTCTTGTTGGCCGAAACCATGAAAAAGAGAAAATGAGAGGATTTGTGAAATTTGCTTTAGGAAAATGGAGAAGATGAGATCAAATGAGTTAGAAGCTTTCCTATAGCCTTCCTAATACTCTCAAAACTGTGAGCCCCCCCCCCCTTTGGACACCAAAGGAGTGTCCAAGTTCATCTAGCCACTTTTTGAGGCTTCAAGAGCCATTGATTGAATCAATGGTTGATCTTTGATGTAGGTTCCTAAATGATAAGATTGAATTTGAACCATTAGATCTCTCCTCCATAATACCTTAGCCATAAGATGCATCTCCAAAATGGAGGGTCAAAAACTTCTCTTCATACTTTCCATCCAAGGGTCACAAAAGGTCCTTGCCACTTTGTGAGACTAATCTCCACCATAGATTAAATCAGTGGTGGATATCCGAAGCCTTCATCACCAAGCTTGCTTCCTATAGGTTGTCATTTTGGTTGACCAAATTATATTGGTTACTCTTGAAAAGTCTTTGCCACAAATGTTGACTTAATCTTATTAGTTAATCTTATTTCTATAGCTTTCCTATTGGTTCATAAAAAATGACTACTTCTAATTGGTTTATCAAATGAAGACTCGATTCTAATTGGTTTATCAAGGAAGACTAAATTCCTATTAGTTCAATATATAACCATCAAACTTGACCAATTCTTATTGGATTATTTCAAATAGACTAATTTTCTATTGGCTTAGAGAATTCAAGCCACTATCGTTGACTTTTCCAAAACTAACAAGCAAGCTACGTTCTCCTATTGGTTCGTCATAAAGGTTGTCATGATTAATTTCTAAGATATTTTTGAAAACTATTGTCCAATGGACAATAGTTACAAAAATTATTACACAATGGACAAAACATACTACTTATCAGCTAGTAAGTATTTATCCGTTGTATAAATAAAAAATATAGTATATTTTTATTTCATAGATAATTTCTAAAAATTAAAAGATTATGACACGTATCTCTCAGAATTGGGTTTAGTAAGATTCCCTGGCTCCGAATAAATACGTAAAGATTTTCCCCGGCCCAAAAATTATTATTTTCCTGACTCGGAGCAAATCACACAAAACGATCAAATACAGTCACGAAATAGTCAAAATATTTTTATAGTAAACAGAAATTGTAAAACATTATAATTTTGTCATTACTGTCAAATAACTAAATTTTGAGGTGTTACAATTACTCCTACTACAGGGGTTGGAAGAGTTTTGAAAACACGAAAGTTAAACCCACGGTTTCTTGGTCCTTACCAAATTTTGAAAAGAGTTTGGCTAGTAGCTTACCAGATGGCCCTCCCACCAAACTTGTCAAACCTTCATGACGTCTTTCATGTGTCACAGCTTCAAAAGTATAATCCTGATCTTTGACACATTATGGAATACAATTGAAAGATGACTTGACATATGCAATGAAAACTGTGAGGATCCTGGACGAGGGAGCCAAAGAGTTCAGAGGTAAACGAATTCCTTTGCTTAAGGTTATTTGGAATGGTGTCGGTTCAGAGGAGGCTACGTGTGAGCTAGAGTCCCATATGAGACAAGATTACCCAGAGCTTTTTGACTGAAGTAAGCAATTTTGGGGACAAAATTTTAAAAAGGGAGGAGAAAATGTAACATCCTCCTTAACATGCTAGTAAAGTTTATGGATAGAAATGAACCATAACACATATTTACAATGTCCAAGCAATTTTGTGACTTTTTGAGTTAGTTTAGGTACTTTGTTGCAACACAAAATGTGCAAAATGACTATTTTTACTCAGGAAAATAGCATAAAGTACTTAAATATAGGAAATAAATACGAAAAATTTATTTCTAAGTCACAAATGTATTAAACAAGGTGTAGTTAAAGCTTTAAGGAAAATTGAGTTGATTTGGTATTTTTAAGTACACTGGTTGTACATTTTAATATCGAATTGACTTGTTGCAGATATGAAAAATTATGAAAATGGTGAAACTAAAATTTAGATGAATACTAAAATTTATTTTGATATTTTTGAAAGTTAAGAAACTTGATTTAGTAAAATTAAAGTATTCCTAAGAGATATAAATTTTCAGGACAAATTTTAGATTGCCATAATTTTCAAACAACCTTATCTTTTTAACCATGACTTTTTTGTGCTTTCTCCACCAAATACGTCTTCAGCAGCAACACATTTTGGATGTGCAGAAACGAAGCCAAACCAGCCAAGAAACGAAGAGAGAAAATCAAAGAACGTAGAGGAGGAGGAAAGGAGAAAGAAAAGTAAGGACAAGAGCAAACTTGAAGCTTGAATCTGAGACTGAGGTAGGGGGAAAGTTATGATTTTCTTCTCACTCTTTTTCTTACTTTGATGTTCATTTGTGAGTGCTGTTGATGGAAATTGATATTAAGAAATCAATTCTCACATAATAATGGAAATGAGTTAGTCTTGGGCTCAAGGCTAATGAGAGGGGTATCGGCACTCTTTGCTTGTTTGTTATCTAGCATCTTTTCAATTTAATGAAAATCTGAGCTTGCTGTTTTTGAAAATCTGATCTAGCTTGCTGCAAGTTTTTGAAACTTGGTGATATGTGGTGAATGAATAATGTTATCTAGTATCTTCTGCAAGTTTGTTATCTAGTAGCAATATTTTGATGAGAATTGTGGATGACTTCATGTGAAGATAACAAAATATGTATAAAGTGAGATATGCAATTGAAAAATGAAGAAAGTTGGTCTCGGTCTCGGTACAGCAGTGTAATCTGCTGACTTGAACAATAAAATATGCATATATGCAATTGCATGCTGGTTGGTCTCGGTACAACATAGTACTACATATGTGAAATATTTAAATAGGCATTGTATTCTTTAAATGTGCATTTGAATGTTGGTCACGATTTAAAAAATAATAATGGAGCTGGTCCTGCTGGTCGCAGTTTGAAAAAAAATAATAGAGCTGGTCCATGCTGGTCACGGTTTGAAAAAAAATAATGGACTTGGTCCACGCTGGTCACGGTACAACAATGTACTGCATATGTGAAATATGCATTTGAAAAAAATAATGGAGCAGGTCTCAGTACAGCAGCAAAGATTCCTGCCTTACACATATGTTTTGGTGCAGCAGAAATGATTGGCTGCCTTGCTCATGCAGTCATGTTACAGCAGTGTTAAAAAAAATGGTTGCAGCACTACATATGTTGAGACATGACTTGGTTACAAAAATTAGTTTTATTAGATGAGTTGCTACATTGTGCTCAATTTTTTAATGCTTAATATTTCTAAGTTGTTGTTGGTATTCAAGTGAACTTAGGGGACCTATGGCTGCATGTTGTGATTAATGTATAATTGTTTCATAGTTTAAATCTAATAGATAATGGTAAAAGAACATATTGCCATAGGATATGACATGGCCGAACCTTATGTTCATGAAAGGATGTGGTTGCTTGATTGACTAAAAGTTGCTGAATTACTATAAATGAAACCTTAAATTATACATGTCATATAATTTAGTTTCATTTAATTGACATCAAAGAGATTATACCTTGTCTTGCTAGTGTATTAATGGTTAGGCATTTATGAACCAAGTCTAATGACTAAGATGAACTAGAAACTTATAAGTTCAAGTTGCCTTGTTTGATTTATATTCTGACTAGGTAAATTAAATGTTAACTTTCTATTTTGAACATAGAAAAGCAAGGTTTAAGTCTAAATGTATATATAAGATAAAATGAAATTACTTAAAGATATTAAAAACATGATGTTTAGTTCTTTATGTAACAAATAGAGTTAAAACTACATGTTTGCTAGATTTCCAATCTCACTTAGTTAAATGTAAGTATTATGATGTTTTGTGGAGGAAATGAAAGAAGGGTTACAAATACTTTTGCATATTTTGTTTTCAAACTTAATGTTTGTTATTTCTATGTATTTGGCTTGTGATTGACTATGCGACAGTGAAGACTGGTTTTGATAATAACAAACATGAAAATGATGGGAAGACCAAGTTCAAGATCTTCAAGAATAACTTTAGGACTTAGAGTCTTTTTGTACGAAGCCTTTATGGATATCTCATTGATTTTGCAAGAAAGGATTAAAATGGTTTTTAAACTAAAACCCAAAATTCAAAATGGCCTTGATGTTTTTGAAAATAATTTTGGAACTTTTTAATTGTTCTAAACTTGTTTCAAACAGAGTTATTCGAATAAAGGCCTCTTTATTCAAATAAACCAAGTCAAGAAATTATGGTTTACAAGGTTATTCGAATAACATAAGTTATTCGAATAACATTTTCAAAATCCTGTTGCGCACCTCTGTTTTCAAGTGCTATTCGAATAACACCTCTGTTATTTGAATAGAAGATTTTCAGAGAGTTTTATGTTGAAATGAACTATTTGAATAACTTCCATATTATTCGAATAGAACTGGTTTTCAGAAAACTCTTTTAAAAGCAGTTATTCAAATAACTCATATTATTCGAATAACATATATCATAATCTATTTTCTAGTGGCTTTTCAAAGTGAGTTATTCAGATAACTCATAAGTTATTCAAATAAAACACGAGACTTTGTTTTAAACAGCCAACGTCACTTTTGCATTTAATTGAAGAATTAATTACCCAACGACTAATTTCTCAAAAATCTCTATAAATACATGCCTTAAGTAATCTTTGAGACATCCCATCTATCTAAAAACAATTCTTGCTTGCTTATTTCGTGATTCACATTTTTGCATATTTTTTGTGCTCTTTTTATGCCAAAACTTTGAGATATCCTTAAAGAGCTTCTTAGTGCTTCAAGTTGTATTATTTACTCTTTGTGAGAGTTTCTATTCTTCTACTTTCTACTCTATTATAAAGAAGGTGATGCATCCCTTAAAGGTTTTGTAAGGGTGAGGTATCTCTGAAAGTTGAGGCTTTAGCACAAGAGTGAAGTTTCCCTATGTGTGAAAAGTACTCTAGTTTGTAGCGATAGCAAGCACATGTTCAAGCTTGCATTGTTAGTAAAAAATCTCAGATAGTTTTTCGAGGACTGGATGTAGGCCATAAGTGATTTGGTGGCTGAACTAGGATAAATATTGTATCTACCATAAGTGGTTTGGTGGCTGAACTAGGATAAATATTTTATCTACTCTTCTCATCTTAATCTCTTTATTTCCTGCAATTTATTTATTATTGCTTACCTATTTATTTTCTATGCTTAAGGTTTTTTATCCTCTCTTTTTATTCACATCTTTTAAGAAATAACTTTAACGAAATTTGTTTTCTAAGCGTTTGCGAAAAATTATTAAATACTCAATTCACCCCCCTCTTGAGTACTGTAGCCACTTGGTAACAAGTGGTATCAGAGCTAGACTCTTGTATAAAGAACTTAGTAACTTTAGGAGTACATGGCTTCTTCAAGTGGCTTTTCAGAAGGATCTTCCATAAAGCGATCACCCTTTTTCAATGGGGATGATTATGCTTATTGGAAGGAAAGAATAAATTTTTTTATCGAAGCTATTGATCTGGATGTGTGGGATGCTATGAAAACGGCACGTTTGTTCCTACATGTGTGGTCGCTGGTGTAAAAGTTGAAACTCCTAGAAGTGAATGGACTGATGAGGATAAGAAAAATGTTCAATATAACTTAAGAGCTAAAAACATCATTACCACAACCTTAGGGTATGATGAATTTTTCAGAATTTCAAACTGTAAAACTGCCCAAGAAATATGGGACACTTTATAAGTTACTCATAAGGGTACAAGTGAAGTAAAGAGGTCGAGAATAAACACTCTCACCCATAAATATGAATTATTTAGAATGAACCCAGGGGAAAGCATTCAAGAAATGCAAAAGAGGTTCCTTCACATTATTAATCATCTTGCTTCATTAGGTAAGACATTTTCTAATGAAGATCTTTTTAATAAAATGTTGAGATGTTTGAGCAGGATTTGACATCCTAAGGTGACATCTATCTCAGAGTCAAGAAATTTGGCAACTATGACTCTTGTGACTCTTTTTGGGAAACTTCAAGAGCATGAATTGGAGTTAAACAGACTCGATCAAAGTGAAGAAAATGATAAGAAAAAGAAAGGAATTGCTCTCAAAGCTACCTCTTCAATAATTGAAGATGGTGACGAGGATGGAGAAGGAACATAACATCTTGAGCTAAATGAAGAAAATCTCAGCCTTCTAGTAAGAAAATTTAAAAATTTTCTTAGGAAAAAGGGAACTCAAAGAAGACCACCCTTCCCTCCAAAGAAGACTCATCACAAAGGAGAAGGAGCATCAACAACTCCAACTTGCTATGAGAGCGGGAAACCAGGACACATGAAGATGGAGTGCCTAATTTACTAAAAGAAAATGGAGAAATTTGAAAAGAAACCCTTCAAGGAAAGAAAAGGAAGAAGAGCCTACATAGCATAGGATGACAACGATATGGACTCAATAGATAGCTCAGATAGCGAGGAAGCCCTTCTATGTCTTATGGTCAAAGGAGAAGAGAACAAGAAAGCGACATTGAGGTAATTTCTAACTGTGACTTATCTCCTTCTTATGATGAACTACAAGAGGCTTTTGAAGAATTGCATGATGAATCACTAAGGCTCACTAAATTAGTCTCTTCATCTAAGAAAATAATTTCTTCTTTAGAAAATCAAATTCTTATTTTAAATAAAGAAATTAAAGAATTAAAAATTAAAAATAAGACATTAGGATTAATTGATGCATGCACAACTTGTTCTTCACATGCTTCTATATCTTCATCTTGTTCATCTTGTCATGTTCTTGAAAAAGAAATTGAAGACTTAAAGAACACCCTTTCTAAATTCACTTTTAGAAGAGATAATTTAAATATTTTGTTAGGAAAACAAAGTTATTTTTCAAAAAGCCAAGATAGATTATGTAACATCCTAATTCTGATATCCTATCAGATTTGATCTATTCAAGAATATCCAGTATTGACCATGCTACCACTAACAACCTAACCTATAATATTCACATAAATAAATAATTATGGAGAGCCACGTTATCAATAATTATATATATACATCACAACCACAAAAGGCATACTATTATACATAACTCAAAACAAACTAAGCAAGTATAAAATATATACAAGTTCAGTCCAAAACAATATTAAAACTATGCTAGTCCTCATACATCTTTTTCTTCCCTTTTGAAGAACTTGCTCCTGGATTTACATGGCAATACAAACGGGGTGAGAAATCACAATTCTCATAAGAAGTATTCCAATACCGGCATTTTATATAATCATATAGATTTTTCAGTTATCACACTAACACTTCAATCACAGAAGTACATAATTGCTCATACAATTGTAATGTCATGAGTTTATGTTATGGTGACAACCGTCCATACAATTGTCATGTTATGATTAATTATGTCTAATGATTATGTCTATGCAAATCCTAAGTATGAAATGAGCCATGCTTTGTAACCACATCCATGGTAATGTTATGAATTATTAGGCATAGTAAGGATATAACTCACTTACATTATCCATCAATACAAACAAAGGATATTACTCACCTCCACCAATCAACAATCGTGATGAGGAATTACTTAACTCATTGTTCATTCAAATTGAAGAGGATATTACTCACCTTATTACTCAACAACATAGAGAGGATATTACTCACCTCAATATGTCTAAATTAACATTAAGAAGATATTACTTACCTCAAAGTGTTTCACAAACAAGATTTTAGAGGATGACCATAGAAAAAAGATTTTAGAGGAAGCACATAAGAGTAAATATACCATTCATCCTGAAGAAACTAAGATGTACCAAGATCTCAAAAGAATGTTTTGGTGGTCAGGAATGAAAACAGACATAGCAGATTATGTGTCTAGGTGTCTAGTTTGTTAGAAAGTCAAAATAGAACACCAGAAACCTTTAAGGCCATTACATTCCCTAACAATTCCAGAGTGGAAGTGGGAATGTATCATAATGGATTTTATTATGAGACTACCAAGAACTCAGTAGGGTTTTGATGCCATATGGGTGATTATGGATAAGTTAACCAAATATGTCCACTTTTTGCCTATTAGAGCTAACTTTTCTTTAGATGGACTAGCTCAGTTGTATTCGCAGGAAATAGTGAGGTTGCATGGAGTCCCCACTGGTATAATTTTGAATAGAGATCCTATGTTTACCTCTAGATTTTGGGGAGCTTTACAATAAGCTTTGGGACTAAGTTGTATTTCAGCACAACTTACCATCCACAGGCTGATGGATAGTTTGAGAGAACTATGCAAACCATGGAAGATATGCTAAAAGCATGTATGTTCAAACAAAAGGCTAGTTGGGATAGGTTCTTGCCTTTGGTTGAATTTGCCTATAATAATAGTTATCATTCCAGCATAGGTATGGCACCCTATGAGGCGTTATATGGTAGAAAATGTATATCACCTTTATGTTCGTATGAGATAGGTGAGCAAACCATTCTAGGACCTGAATTAGTGCAACAAGCAATAGGTCAAATTAAAATGATTAGGGATAGATTGATTATAGCCCAGAGTAGGCAAAAGAGCTATGCTGATAGGAGGAGGAGACCTCTAGAGTTTATGGAAAGAGAACATGTTTTCCCGAGAGTGACTCCTACTATAGGGGTTAGAAGAGCTTTGAAAACACGAAAGTTAAACTCGTGATTCCTTGGTCCTTACCAAATTTTAAAAAGAGTCGGGCCAGTAGCTTACCAAATAGGCCTCCCACCAAACTTGTGAAACCTTCATGATATTTTCCATGTGTCATAGCCTTGAAAGTATAATCCTGATCCTTCACACATTATGGAACCTGAATTAATACAATTGAAAAATGACTTAACATATGCAATAAAAAGCTGTGAGGATCATAGACGAGGGAGCTAAAGAGCTCAGAGGTAAGTGAATTCCTTTAGTAAAGGTTATTTGAAATGATGTTAGTTCAGAGGAGGCTACTTGGGAGTTAGAGTCTCATATGAAGTAGGATTATCCAGAGCTTTTTGACTGAGGTAAGCAATTTTAGGGGCAAAATTTTAAAAATGGGGGGAGAAATGTAATAACCTCCTTAACATGTTAGTAATGTTTATAGACAGAAATGAACCATAACAATTTTTTAACATGTCTAAGTAATTCTGTGACTTTCTAAGTTAGTATATGCATTTTGTTGCAACACAAAACGTGTAAAATCACTATTTTAACTCAAGAAAATAATATAAATTGCCTAGATAATGGAAATAAATATGGAAAGTTTATTTCTAAGTTATCAATGTATGAAATAAGGTGTAGTTAAAGTTTCAAGACAAACTGAGTTGATTTGGTATTTTTAAGTACATTGGTTGTGCATTTTAATACCAAATTGACTTGTAGCAGATATAAAAAATTATGGAAGTGATGAAACTAAAATTTAAGTGAATCCTAGGATTTATTTTAATATCTTTGGAGGTTATTGAACTTGATTTAGTAAAATCAAAGTGTTCCTAAGAGATATAAAGTTTCAGTAACTTAATCAAAAGTCATATGTTATTATCCTTTAATTGACTTTTTGTAACCCTTTCTCTCACTCTCTCAACTTGCTCTTCAGCAGAAAGGAAAGGGAAAAATGAATAGGGGCAATAAAGGAGAAAAGAGGAAGAGAAAGGAGAGAAAGAAGCAAAGGAAAAAGGGAAGAACAAGGCTTGATTGTTAGCATCTTTGGAGATTATAGGTAGGGGAAAAACCTTCTCATCACTTTTCTTTCATTCTTCTCTCTTATGTATTGTCTATTTGGGATTGAATTAAATGAGTTTTTGGTTGTAGTGTAATGATTTTTATGGTCGATTCATTTCCTTTTCAGATGATAATGGTTTGTTTAGGTTTATGACCATGGTTGAGGTTGGGATTTGAAAAGGGGTATGAAATCCCTATTTGGATTCTTGTTTTAGAATGGATCTTTGATTGATTGAGTATAAAAACTTGATAATATGATGAGATTATGAGTTGATGACGAAAGTTGTATGATTTATGCTTTGATTATAGGTGAAAAAAGGCAATTATGGAGTTGTTCTACTGAATTTTTGGAAAACGCAGAAAATTGAAGATGGGTCGCGACATTCCATGAGAAGAAGCTGTGACACCTCACTTTTTGGTTCATCGGAAATCCTTCCAGAGAGTTTGAGGGTGCAACAAAAATGGAGTTAGAGTCGTGGCACTCATCCAAAAACAAGGGAAGTCGCGACACTCATGGAGTTTGTGTCGTGGCACTTCCTTAGAAAATGCTTCTAGAATCATTTCATGTGTGCTTTTTCTATGTGAAGCATATGGATTTGGTATAAATAATATAATGTGATTCCTAAATGTTGAATTGATGAAATATACCTTTAAAATGTCTATTATTGTATATTGATGAAAGGTGAGGCCTTGAGCCATGTTATGAGGTGATAATGAGAGATATCATAATGTACAGTTGAATGGAAGTATTATGATACAAGATATATCAGGAATGGTTTTAAATTATTTATGCATGTTTCGATTTTCAAACTTGTCATTTTTTATTTTCATGTCTTGTAACACTATGACTTAGACAAAAGGCTCCTAATGCCAAGGTTATATGTATGTTTGGTAGTGCAAGGAATAAAAGGGCATCATGTCTACCCAGAAACAATACAAGGAACAATAGGGCTTCCTAGAAATATTCAAATAACATGTGGTTTCTAAAACAAAGTTGTTTTGTAAAATCATAGCGTAAGCATTCCTTAGGGCATATCTAGGCATACCCATACATCATAAAGTATTGCATAAATTGGCAATTGCATGGGCAATTGTCTTGTTTTGTATAATAAGGTTGTTTAAGTTTGATTGCCACTTTTTTAATGATAGTTGAATGTTCTGATTTTGAGTTAAAATGTTATGTACTGGCTTAAAGTGTTTTATGTAATTAATTTAAATGTCTGCTTTAGGAAGAGAAATGACTGAGTTTTAGTTTGTGCCACATTTCTAATCATTTTTATATGTAACTGATTTTTTATGATGTAGTTGGATTTATTATGATGTCATGCTTTAAAATTGCTACTGAGAATTTCAATTTTCACCTTAGTTTCTTATTTCCATGATAAATCCAGCAAATGATCAGAGTAAGAGCAAAGGAAGACAACAAAGACTTAGTTAGCTTCTTTGTATATATATATCACCGATGTATTTAGTTTATTAGTTATGTATTTATGCCCTTGTGGCTTGTTTTAGTTCTTTTGTATATCTCAGACATATTTTGTAAATACGTAGTAAATAGCAAGTTTTCAGTTGTGTAAAATTGTCTTGTTCTCTTTACTTTTATTAAAGGCTTATATAATTATATGCTGTTAATTATAATACAGGTTGATATTAGCGTCTAGGTTTAGGAGTGACTATTTTTATGCTATTTATCTGAGTATATTAATGATATACACAGTTGTAGCCTTAGGGTGTTACATTTCGGGGGTGGAAGGGACCTAAATTTTGGAAGTTTGACCAAAGTTGTTGGTGGCTTGGGTAATTTTGCGAATGTGGAGGTGGATATCGAGTATAAGCTAGGCAAGTTGGTACATATGGTTCTAATGTGGGAACGTTGTTGATTTGGAATTATGGGGTAGGGGTGATGTTTGTGGTTGGCACAATTTGGTGTGATGGGTAATAAGGAGGTTTAGGTGTTTGGTATGGAAAGTGAGGGATATGGTTATATGGTGGTTGATAACTTGGGTATTGTGATGAATATTGAGGTCTAAAGGTCTATTGGTGTTGGACATAATTCACTTTGGGTTCTTTCTTTTTATGTTGGAATCCCTTCTTAGGAGCAGTATTCTCTGCATTGCTCACGGGCAACTTCCTAACTTTGGCTTGTGGAAATAAGCATGCCCCAATGGCTTAATATGTTGAGTTTTAATAATGATGACAAATACAAGACAAAAAGAATGATGTTTATAGATGTGCTTAATAGATTATATTGGATCATACATGATCTTGTACACCACATTGTTATATTTCATATAAAAATCATGCATATTTTTTATAACATCTTTTATAGGATATATCAAATAATATGTTATATGAGTGATATTAAATTAATATTGGATTTGATTCTATTTAAATGAAAATGTGCAAAGTGTTCTTTGTTGCATCCTATATAGAGCATATCTATTAGTAATTGATAAATGTCTTATTTGGATGTGTTTATAAAAGTCTTATAAGCATGTTAGACAAACTAGAGTTATACATTTATGAATCATGCATATAAAGATATTGAATTATGAATTTAGACTAATTATATTTATTTAAGTGAGCAATACTTTGTGGGATAGTCAAGTACTAAGAGTGAGCATTACAACAAGAAAGCAGAAGATCACAATTATGCTGAATTTAAGAAGAATGAGAATGATAAGATGTTCCAAGCATTTACAAGATTTGAAGTGAAGAAATTTTTGGAAGTAAGGACTAGAATTGGTATATTTTCCTTTTAGGCTTTCTCCTATGTAAAGATAGAGGTTTTACAAGAAAAGAGCTCAAATATTTTTTTAAATCTTTATAAATGATTTTTACATGTTAAAATGCCCAAGAAACATGTTTTGAAAAACTAGTCATGATGGTAGTTCAAAACTATGAAAAATAATCAAGTTTGAGTTTTGAAAAGCTGACCTTTAGTTACTATTTTGATCATAACTTTCAAAATACTTTGAGTTTTGTTTTGAAATATTTCATTTGAAAATAGACTCGAATATCTTTCTAATGAGCAGTCATTTGCTTTAAACAGATGAGAAATGAAGAAGTTATGACCATTTAAAGTCAGATTTCAAAACAAGAGTGACTTATTCAAATAAGGGATCTATTATTCGAATACAACACGCCCATAAACGTTCCTAATGGCTATAAACAGCTAGTTTTCATAAAAAAACTATTTTAAACACTACCAACGACTATTTTATCACTTGGGCTCTATAAATAAGTGTAGATCTAGAACACTTGATTTGGTCCTTGAATCATCAAAATTATATTTTGAGTTCTTTATTGTAAACTCATTTTATTCCTTTGTTCTTGAAGTTGTATATCTACTCTTATGAGAGTTTATAATCTTTTTCTTTATCTTAAAATCATTGTAAGAGGGTGAGGTATCCCTCAAGAGAGAAAAGGGTGAGGTATCCCTTGTAGTGAGACTCAAATACAAAGAGTAAGGTATCCCAAAGGTGTTGTGAGTGCTCTTGAATGTAAAGGTTTTTCAAGCACCTGTGAAGCTTGAAGTGTTGGAGGCTCTAGCACAAGGGTGGAGGATCTCAAGGTGTGAGGAGTGCTCTTATTTGTACAAAGATTTTCCTAGCACCCGTGAAGTCTAGGAGATAGTGAAGAAAATCTCAAGTTAAGCTTGGGGACTAGATGTAGGTCACAAGTGGTTGGTGGCTGAACCATGATAAAATCTTGAGTTTGATTCTCTCTTCTCTACACTTTTTAATTTCAATATTTAGTGCAGTATATTTATTTATTGCATATCTTGTCATCTCGATGTTTTGATTTTAAGAATTTGATATATAGTTTATTTGCTTGATTCATCTTATAACACAAGTTGTATTTGAGTAATTTATAATAGTTGTATCTTTATTAGACTTATTCTGATGCATGTATTGATTGAAAATATCAAAATTTATAATTTCTCAAAGTTGTTTTAAAAATTTGTGATAACCCAATTCACCCCTCTCTTAGGTGATGATTGTCATGACTAACAAGTGGTATCAAAGCTTCGTACTTTGTTGAAAGCTTAACCACCTAGAGTTAAAGATTCTTATTTGTTGGCAGCCATTGAAAGCTTTTCAAAATGAAAGATTTTGAAATTGATAAATCACCATTCTTTGATAGGGTGCATCTTGTTTGTTGGAAAACTAGAATGAAATTTTATATGCAATCTATTGATCTTGATTTGTGGGATATTATGCTTGATGGATTTACTTACAAATTAAAACAAACTTGGAATGCTTATGACAAAAAATGATTTTCTTTGAACATTAGAGCTATGCAAATTTTGAGAAGTGGTTTGACTGATGACATTTATGCTAAAATTAAGAGTTGCTCTAGTGCTAAAGATATATGGGATGCTCTTGATGCTACCTATCTTGCTAATAATGATTTTTTTGCATAAAGTTGCATATAGAGAGCAAGAAGAGCAAAAGCTTTTAGGGGAAGACAATATTGAAAAATGTCCTCAAGAAGATCTTCTTCGTAACGTCCCGAGACTGCCTACAGGATTGATGAGTATCCCCACAAATCAACTTAGGCCTTTTTAACATGCTTTGTCCTCACTCACATGCATCTTAGAAAACTTTCCAGGAGGTCACCCATCTTACAAGTGCTCCAAGTCAAGCATGCTTAATCATGGAGTACTTATGTTCTTGTCTCCTAAAAAGAAAATGCATCTTGTTGATATGGGTGGTTAATCAATTCTTTAAAGCCATCCTCCACTATGCAGTCCTATACCTGCACAGTCTCTGAATCTCTCTCATTCTAGTGTGTATTCAGTTCATTCATGTGTCCCTTCACCTAGAAGCCTGCCAGGAGCCGCTCCCTGTCCATGCTTCATCCTTTTGCACCGGTGACCACTCCCTGCCCTCGTCGGCCCCGTGTGTCACATGCCCACCAGCTTCCGCATGGTTCGTCCCCGAACCACACTGTATTGGGAGAGGTCCCGCTTTGATACCATTTGTAACGTCCACGGACTGCCTGCAGGATTGATGAATGTCCCCACAAATCAACACGGACCTTTTCAGTATGCTTTGTCCTCACTTACACGCATCCTAGGAAACTTCTTAGGAGGTCACCCATCCTACAAGTGCTCCAAGTCAAGCACGCTTAACCATGGAGTACTTATGTTCTTGGCTTCTGAAAAGAAGATGCATCTTGCTGATATGGGTGGTGCTAATCAATTCCTTTAAGCCATCCTCCACTATGCAGTCTCATACTTGCACAGTCTCTGAATCCCTCTCATTCCAATATGTATTCAGTTCATTCATGTGTCCCTTCACCTAGAAGCCTGCCAGGAGCCGCTTCCTGTCTGTGCTTCATCTTTTTGCACCGGCGACCACTCCCTGCCCTCGTTGGCCCCGGGTGTCACATTCTTGAATCCTTGACAGACAACAATGAGCAAAATAGTGATTCCCTTAAAGAACCAAGTATGCTAGAAATTGAAACTACTTTCAATATGGTTAAAAAGGACTTTGAGGTAAATAATGTTAAACTAGATTATAGTTCTTCCTATTATGAGCTACAACGTGCATATGATGAATTGTGTAATGGTTTGTTGTTTTTAGAAAAGAAAAATTTATCTTGTTTGGAAAACTTTTCCTTCATTGAAAATGAAATTGAGACTTTGAAAAATGAATATGTTTTTCTTGATAAGGAAATACCTTTGAAATGTGAAACCTCAACTTCTTGTAAAAAATGCATTGATTTAGAAAATCAAGTTGAGGCTTATCTTTCAAATTTGCCAAAGCTAATGATTCTTATGGCTTATATTCTATGCTTGTTAATGAGAATAAAAGTAATGTTATCCTACATGAAAATTCAAGCAAGGCTTATGGCAAAAATATTTTAGAATATAAAAACAACAAAAGGCTTAAGTTTTCCAAAAATGATCTTCAAAGGACCAAGTCATCATTGAATTCAATTGTTTACAATTTTTGTGATCATTTAGGACATATTTCTCATTTATGCAATTATCGAAGAGATCCTTATATGAGAAATAGTATGGTATAGGTTCTTAAAGATCCTAAAGGCTCTAGTACTAACATTCAAGGACCCAAGATGAAGTGGGTACTAAAATGTCCTCTCAATTATGCAGAAAATTTCTCAAAAAGATGAACTAATTGGTCAAAGGAAAGATAAATCATCAAGGAGAATGCTTCCAAAGCCCAATGGTAGAAGTTTTGGTCATAGAAGGAAAATGACTTCAACCAAAGCTTCTCAAGTGCATAATGTGGAACTTGCAATGTTCAAAACACCAAAAGAGAAGTAATGGGCAAGAAAAAAAGTTTCCTTGATTACCAAGGCCAAGGTATCAAAAGCTTTTACCTCTTATGCACACTCACTTAAAAAGACAACAAATATGAGGTATATTCTTTGTAGGCCTTAGATAATGGATAGAATCATGTGTACTTAGTAAAAGTTAAATATTATATATAACACATGATTATGTTCATTCTTGTTACACCATTTGCTCGCTGTTTTGCATATTTCTTGATCATAAGGTATTCTATGGCTATGTATGCTTGCTATGCTTTAAATTGTTTATATATCATAAAAGTAAGCATGTTATTGGCTATGTGCTTAATGGTAATTGATCATTTAATTTGTTGTACTCAATTTACATATTTTGGAAAAATTGATCTTTATGAGAGCATAATGGATTAATAATCAATTACTAACCTCTATGGATTCAAAATTGGTGGATGCCAAAGAAAGTACTTTGAATGGTGTTGTAGGGTGTCTATTAGCTCAAGCATGCATTGAAGTGAAATACAACTATGCTACTTGAGGTTGTGAAAATTTGAAATGGTATAAGTTCTCCAAGAGTGATGAAAACATAAAAAGAATAGCATGGAGAATCACAACATTCTCAAGGAACCTTGAGACATGGAAGTCGGAGTCATCTACAAAAACTCAAAGAGTACACTTTTAGTGATATTAATCTCTTATCCCTTTTTATGCTTTAAATTGAACATATATGATATTTGTGGAATTAGAGACTATATTAGTGCCTTCCTATGTATTAAGTTGTGCTTCTCTAATAATGTCATTTGAAAATGTCTTATGCTAGTGTTCTGAAGTGGATTCAGATGGTACCTGAGATAGGCACGTGTACGGTGGTTTCCTCTTTGCACAACTGTTGCCAAGCATATAGAACTAAGGGGGTGGGTACCTACAAAGGGACTCCAACGCTCAAGTCAGGCAGTGCACAAGTAGGGTTTATGTAATGAGATAGCAGATATCTGCTATGGTTGACTTAGCCTGGTATATATAAAGCGTGACTGGGATCGTAATAAGATCAGTATTAAATGCAGGTATTTAGGATTGGTATCCTGTTAAGGATTGCCTTCCTTTTATCACTCGAGAGCATTCTTATAATGTAGGAACGTAGATATGATGCTTATCTATTGTTAGAGGTAGTTATGGATCCTATAATCTCGTAAGATCATGATTGGCAATTATAAGTATATGTATAAATCTAGTTATCTTAGTGGTCCAATGCAGTGTTCCGTTGTCTTAGGGCTCTGACCGGGGTATTGATGGCAGAATCTGCCGGTACACATCCCGGGTCGATCCTAGCGGATGGGATCTCAAATCACAGTCCAGAATAATTGCCCCCAGCTTGGCACTTAGACAAAGACTGAATGTTAAGGTATCAGCTTTATTGGGATCACAAAGTACATGGTAGACTAAGCCTTGGCTTGGATGCTAGGTTTCGCGATGTCCCCCACCAAGGCCGAGGTCCACAATCAAACGTAAAATACCTCCGAGGTTGGAACATGGTCAAAAACTGCGACGGGTCCTTGCCAACATTTCCATTCCTTAGTTCGAGGTTTAATTTTGGTTGCCCCCGTGGGTGATTCACGAGGTCTTCTCTTCTTCAGTAACATCCTTTGCAACTTGGAGTCTTTGGAAACTGTTGTTTTAACCTCATTAGGAATTAAAGGTCCTTTAATGAAGGACGTCAACTTCATGTTGTTTCCCAACCACCCGTTGCTCTCGTAACTAATAGGAAAATGGGAACATTAAATGCGAATTTTATAGTGTGAATGGTTCTTCTTCCTAGGAGCCAATCAGAATGCTTTTTTCCCTTTATAAATAAGGAATGTTTGTGTTTGATGTTGGCATTCCCTTCTGTGTTTCTATTTGTAAATTACCTTTTCTCAGAGAATGGTTTCTCCTTCCTTCTCTATGCATTCCTGGAGAACTTTGCCTCTTGCGGAGACCTTCTTCTTGTTCTTCCTTAAGTTTCTAAAAGTTTTTCTTATCTTCATATTTAGATCTTCTACTAGATATCTTTCTTTCTCAGCATATTAACTGTGAATATCTCTCTCTCTCAGCATACGAGGGTGTGTTTTATCTACGTTCTGTTGTTGCGGAGATATGTGATACTTGTCGAGTTGGATGGAGGCACTTGGAGAAATAGAGCCCCTAATCCTCCTCCTCTTAGGCAAGTCCTCTAAGAGCATTTGGATATGCAGGGGGGACTACTGGGATTGCTCTGTGATTTAAAGCAGCTTGGGGTGATCATGAAACTGGCTAGGCTTTTGGTGGAATGATCTCTTCATGAAAAACTGTGCCCTGTCCAACAAAGGAGAGTGCACCCCGGTCTTTATTATCATTGTGAAAGAGGCAGAGAAGAAGAATTTTGCAAAAGTTCCAGAATCCGGTAGCAGTGCTCTGTTTCGGTTTGCCAGAGTTCTTCAAAGTTAATCTACTTTTTCAAGAAGCTGCTTCATAGGGAAGAAACCGGTGTTGGTTCCAGAGGAAATGTGGATGTGACATGATCCAAGATGCTGGTGATGATGTTTGCTCCTTCCTCCGGGCTCTTTGGTACCTGATCTTTTCTTATACATTTCATGTCTCAACGTTTTCTTTTCCCTCTGTTCTTTGATGTTTCCTTTGTTCTTGATGTATAATGATGTTTGGCATGAGAATATTCAATAAAATTTCTTTTACTTTGAACTCTCTTCTTTTTTCTTTCTTTTACCTTCCGTGTTGTTTATCTTTCGCTGGGGTGAGTCCAACACTCACCTTGATGTAATATACTAAGTTGCCCCCAGCTTGGTACTTAGTCGAGAATGACAAAATGGCAAGTTTGAATACTTGACTCTGAGGTCTTTGTACCTTACAGGGGCTCTCTGGGGTATTCGGTTCTCTGACAGACTTTCCCTTATTGAATGAATACCTTGATTTTGTCCGGGGTCCAAACAATATTTTCGGACTATTATATATTGAGGTTGCGTGTCTCTTGGTCTACTGGGTAATCGTCCTCTCAACTGCCATGACAACTATGAGGGCCACGTGTCGCACTATGGTTGAACGAACATGTATAGTGCTTCGCGTGCCATAATGAGTATCTTTTCAAATCCGTACTGCTTGGATAGAATTACCCCTTAACTATAGTCTTTATAAATAGGGTTTTAATCTTTCTCTGCTTCATTTCGCTATTTCTCACTTGAAATTGATGGCATGAGGAGATTTCCAACGAGCTTTACAGTGGCGAAAGGTGGTTCTGATACTTTGGAGTTTCAGGGAGTTGATTTCTTTCCTTTTCTTCTACTTTTTTCAAGATATTCCCTTCCCCTTGACTCAATTTGTGTTTACTCTTGCTTCATGAGTGGTTGCATACTCTTTTAATGGAGTGTACTTTTCCTTTCTCACTGCGAATAAGGGTGGGAACACTGTTTCCCCTTCGTTCAATGGTGTTGCCCTATGGAGCATCTCTTCCATCGCACTGCGTGCAGTGGGGGTGTCTTTTTGAGGCATTAGCATTAGTGGGTGCGGAGGCCAGTTCGTGGGTGTGATCAGTCTTCTCTGTTTGCCTATTGCTATGTTTGGATCTTCAAACTTAACTGGTTCTGACCCTCGGCCTCTATGTGTCTTTCGGGAATTCGAATGTCCAAGAGAAGAGCAGTAAAAGTAGAAGAGCCAACCCCGATCCCAAAGGCTCGAGAACCGGAGAATCAAGAGGCCCTAGAGGAGGTGATTCGTATTCACAGAGGTCCAGGGTTATCATATCCATGGGTTGCAGATGATGCTTTTGAACGAACATCCTGTTATCAGTCTGGGGTGGAGTTGGACAAACTGAAGGATTACTTGAAGGATTACTTAACATCCTATTATCACGAATTCTGGATTTTGTCCCTGGGGAACAAACATGTGTGTTCGACCCAACATGCGGGGGAACATTTCATATATCTATACGAGGACTTCTTTATGAGATTTGGGCTTCAGCTTCCTTTTAACGACTTCCACGTTGCCATCCTCCAAAGTCTTCATGCTACCCTTACTCAGATTCACCTGAATGGTTGGGCAAATATTATAGCTTTCGAAAGAATATGCTAGCTGGTGGGGTTGTGATGCTCGGACGGGGCATTTTTCTACTTCCATACGCAGTATTCTATCCATGGCGCCCGCACCCCTCAGCAATCCTGGCTCTCGGTCCGATCTCGGCAAGGAAGAACAATATTTTTTCCTTACTTGGAAAGTTACAAAGATTTTAAGGAAAAGTTTTTTTAAGTTGATGGTGATTGGCGGTACTCATCCTTTCTAGTTAGGGAGTGATGGGGAGCCGACATTTAGTCTATACTAGAACCCACCTGCCTAGAGCATTCCCACTCAATCGTTTGAGAGGGAAATAGGTCAACTGAATGACGAAGAAATTGAATGTGTTGATTTCTTCGAACTGTGGGTTGATGAGGTTAGCAAGATCTGGAGAAATACTGAATACCTCAGACGACGAGACTCTTTGGGTTGTGTTGGGAAGTATACATCTTTGTCCATGCTTATTTATATGTTTTCTTTTCCTATTCCACTCCACAACTATTTCTAATTGCCTTTGTTTATTT
This sequence comes from Ormosia emarginata, assembly GCA_029884605.1. NCBI lineage: Eukaryota > Viridiplantae > Streptophyta > Magnoliopsida > Fabales > Fabaceae > Ormosia > Ormosia emarginata. The sequence continues at coordinate 2,856,099 of JAQQTP010000042.1, read as the reverse complement.
TGTAGCAAGCGTGGCCGAGATGGCTCAAAATGGAAACACTCTGACAATCCTTGAGGCCTTGAGGGCCAAAAATGCACCTGGGCCATCAAATGCCCCTGCTGATATTGTTTCGATCTCCTCGCCCCGTCCAGCCAAGGTCCTTATGATGGAGAGGGAACCTATCCATGTGGAGGACTCCCCCCCTTCATATGAAAGACGCAAGAGAAAAATGGTGAATGAGGGCCATTCTGACGACCGAGGCAAAAGGGCAGCGGTTGAAGAAATCATTGGGCTAATTAATCTATATCACGAGGAATCAGACCATCGTGAGTTCATTAATTTTAACCTCCTGGATAATGAAGTTTCCACTCATCTGGCCCAACGTGGCCAGAAAGATACCTTCTCATGGTTTGTGACTTTTGGACTCCATCTTGCTGTTGAGACTCAGTACTTGGAGCAAATCGTTGAAGAGCATGAGCAAGAGATAACGAAAGGGGCTGTTGCCATTGAGCGAGGTGAAAGCCAAGCTCTTAGGGCAATGGAAGAGACCATAAAGGCCAAAAATGATGTCGAAGCTCAAGTCCAAGTTTTGGAAAAAGAAGTGGCCGCCCTGAAGGATACTAGGAAGCAAAAGGAGGATAGCTTAGCAGAGGTCAAGAGATACATAGCCGTATTGAAGGTTGAGAATGAAGGCCTTCGTGCTAACAACCAGCAGCTCGAAGGCAAGGTTACTTCCTTGCAAGGCAATGTTGGCCAGCTCCTTACTGTTTGCACCGATATCAAGGAAGAGCAATTCCAAAATGTCATCAACCAAGTTCAGCTTTTCAATCCCGGGGTTACCCTGGCTTTGGATACCCTGGATTCTAGGAAGGTGGTTCGGGTTGGGCATCTCGTGCACCCTAGCATTGCTCCAAAAAGTTCATGTGCTGAAGGTTCTTCTGTTACAGAGTAATTTTGATTTTTACTTTTGCCCCCTGCGTAGAGTTCTATTTTTTGCATGAACAATGGTACTACCCTAGTTTTTGGGGTTTTAATCAATTCTGCTTTGTTTACTTGCATTCCATTGTCTATTTTAGGGTCCAATGCCCATTGTGTTATTTAAACTAACTGCTATAGACTTAGGAATTTGATTAAAAAGAGTATGTCATGGTCTGGGTCCAACGCCCATTACCATTGAATGTTTAGGATTTCCTTTAGGACTCAGGCATGAATTAAAAATTAGAACCTTGGCTTAGGAACCAATGTCCAAAACATTTTTGGCATTTGAGAACCGTGTCTAAGGTAAAAAAACCTTATATGAGGTCTATTACTAATTGCTTAGTATTTAGGATCCTCCGACTTCGGCATAATAAAACCTTATCCGAGTTCTATACCATTTGCCTTGGCATCTAAGATCCGCTCGTGATTGTTTTATTTCTAGCGGTCCTTGGTCGAGTTCTATCCCTCGCAAATAAGTTTTTTTTTTTTAAAATAAAATATAAAAGACTTAATTTTTAATATCCAAAATATACTTGTATAAATCTCTCAGTCAAGATAGAAATCCAACAAATAAATTTATAAAAATCAACAAAATTGTTATACAAATAATCCAAAATAAATTTACTAGTGATTCAAAGTTATTATACAAATAGTTCGTAAAATGTTGTACAAAACAAGAATAAAAAGAAAAGGCAATTAGTCTAAGTTTTCTTCATCATCATCATCCTCTTGACCCTCCCCAGCTGCTTGACATTGTGATGGTGCTTGTGGAGCAAGATTTGCTGATTGGACCATAGATAGGATGGGAGCCAACATACAGACTAGTTGAGTATGGATAAACGAAGCCATTGCAGTTGCCACTGCTACATTTATAGCTGCAGATATATCATGTGTCAAAGGTGTAGAGCGGGAAGGATCTGCCACCTCCGAGGATGAAGAATGCATGGTGTTATTAATGCCAATGTGCAAGATGTTACCTATGCCATGCACTCGTCCTTTCTTGTTGGGACCCACTGCATCCAACCACACCTCTAGGTCAACTATAGGATGAGTGGAAGTGTTTTCTCCATACTTTTCTAACATTGCAGTGTCATATGACTCCTAAAATAATAAAACAAGAAAAATATTAGCAAAAAAATCAATAGCTAAACAAATATAAATGGCTTATAAATTTTAAAGACACCTACAAAGAAGTTCCTTAAGCGCTCGGAGACAGAGCTTCCATCTTTCTTCTTATGAACTTTAGCATAGAGATCTCTGTAAGAAATTTGATGCTTTAACTCTTCCTCCTGTAATCATATATGGAAGAATACATAATAAACACATATCAAAAGTACATTGAGATAATATATACACACCAATAGTTTAAAAAAGAAATAGTTCAGATAAGAAACAAAACGTTGAGATAATATAAAGAGCAAGAATTTCATAGAACTTAATGCAACACTGATGTCTCAGTGTTTTGATACTAAAAATTATGTTTAATTCAGCACAGGGCTCACTCAAAGGTAAGAATTTTCAATAATTAATAACTAATCATGAAGATGTTCCCTATCAAATGGAAATGATGAATAGTCACAGAATTTCTATTATAAAGCATCCCTCACTCAAAGCCACATGAAGAATGTGAGCTTTTAGACATCAGTCACCATCTAAAGAAGTTGAAGCAACATTTAGAATTATGTCTTACATTGATGCAAGTACCACCAGTACACTTCTAATTAACAATATAATAATTATATAATCATAAGAGTGATTATTCTTTACTATCCATGGTAGGTTTTGTTCTGGTATAAGACAACAAACAACATATCAGTTTTGGAGGGTATGCCTCTTATATTAGGTAGTAATAGGAAACCACATTAAAAGATTCTTTTATAAAACTAAACAAGTTATTTTCATTATCTTCAAAAAACTACTTTAAAATTCGGCATCAGACTTGTCAAATGAATAGTACATCAAATTTATTTCTTTTGTTAACCTTCTAACTGGGCATACTAGATTTCGGTTGGTCAATATTATCAATTTCTTTTGTCAATGTAATCCTTTTCAGAATAGTTCTGGTAATTTTTTCTGATATGTCTACCACTAAAGCTGTGCAATTCAATGTAAGACATGAATCAATAGGTGCTTATAGAATAGAATTTATCTTGATTAGTTAGCTAAAATAGAAACTTATCAGAAGTAAAAACAAAGCAGAAAAGCAAGCACGAAATGAACAGGAAAATTAACCAAAAAAAAGTATATAAAGGGAAATAACAGTTTAGGAAAAATTAATGTACTATCAAAACCATTTTTACAGTAAGTCTCTAGATATTGATTAAGTGTTTAAACCCATCTAATCTAATATAAAATTATAATACAACAAACATCTTTATGAAGCTCAAACTATTCCAATTCATAATTCACTATTTTTAAGTTATTGGATAGAAAATTAGACTTTTGATTTAATATGTTTATACGTTTCATTGCAAATGTTTAACCGTTTAAATCTCAGTATAACACTCATCAAGCGCAGATTTTGCAAGTAATGACTAGTACCCTAAATCCATATTAGCCTTATTATCTAGTAAACCGTATCAGAAGAAAGGACCATGTAACTGCATCATCTAACAACTAAGCAAAAAGTAGAGTTGAAGTGAGGAGACCAAAAAGAGAAGCTAATGTCAACTTGGACTTTGGACCTCTTGACAGAGAATAGACAGCTACACAATAATATTAAAAGTCCTTTAATGACTACAACTATCCAAGAAAGCAACAACAAGAATATCATCCTATACCAGAACCAAATAACTACAAAAAATGAGTGGGAAAAAACAAGAAAAAGAAAAAAGAATCAGCTTGTTGTTGTGTTTTATCCATGGAATATTAAGATGCTTGTGTTTTTAGTTGTTGTGGTTGGTTATACTCATATTAGTACCTCAACTTTGCAATTTTTAATATTGGAAAGAAAAGGGAGCTAATTTTTGCTTTTAATGGCTGGCTTTGTAGAATACTTTTGGATTTAATAACAATTGGGAAGAAGCTTGGATTTACATTATATTGTAACTTAACATTTACCCAAAAATAAAAGGAGCTATAGGTTTGGGATTGCTTCTAAATCAGTCCTGATCCCACTCATGTTACTTTGTTGAACATATGGTATTTGTACTTTACTCATCATAGCCTAAAGAAATTTTACACCAATAAAAGTCACTCTGTTTTGTTAAGAATGAAATGGAATTAGGCTTATATTATAATGTAATAATGTATATATTGATTTGTGTGGTTGGATTTTCATATTATACGAACCTTTGGTTAGCCCAACACATTGCTTAGAATCTGCCAGTAACACATATACGTCTTAACCTCCTAATTTGCAAGAGCAAAGTTTGCTACACTTGATGGTTGAAGAGCTTTCTATATAGTGTTTTACAAAGAAAAGAAACTGCCTTTTTACAAAGATGACCTCATAACTGTCTACAAACTACTATGACCCTTACCATGGGTCCATTCCAGTGGCTTAGCAACTATTAATAGGGCTCAGTTAAAAATTTGATTTTGTTGCTAATATAGTTGTCAAAAGTCAATCAAACTCATAAACACACTTATCTCAGCTAATCAACAAATTATACAATCAAATAAAAAAGATAAGTGAAGGAGAGCTAAACCATATCTATGTATATTTTAGAAATTTCAACAACACAATATATAACAAATATGCAATGGACATGATGGCAGTAAAAATTAGTCAACCCCGATATGCTCCTTTCTTATCGATTGCTAAGATATGCTATGGTTCTAGTCTAAGACAGTACACAAGAACATCATTTGTAAAGTGAAAACAAAAAAACAAACTAGAAAAACATCAAAATAAAGACTACCATCTCCATCTCAAACATGAAAAAAAAATCCAATAAGAACTAGCAACCAAAATTATTTATGATTTCCATTCTTAGACAGTAGCAAAATGATCTCAAACAAAGAGGAACAGATGCCAATACATGATATAGTAGCCAAGTTTCATCACCAAGTTTCTGCTACAAACCCTGATAACCCCTCCTCCCCATTAAACTACACCATACATTCTTTCAGATACACACCAAGAATGTACAAACCAAAACCCAATTATCTAATCACCCACAAATAGTAGCACACCACACCCATAACAACAAGTCAACTCACACAAACACTTACACAAATTCAAAAGTCAGCCCCTTGCACACGTTATCACACTCCCAATGGTCAACACCACAAAGTCAAACACTAACAGCAGCAACAACAACAATAACAACAACCAAGAACCAAACCCATCCCACTACATGTGATTCTATTGTATTACCAACTTTCTAATAATAAATTGCAATTGACAATTCACGAAACTATGAAAAGGTAAATTCATAAGTCAAGAAAGATAATATATAAATTTTGATTTAGTTTGAAATTCTAACAAGTTTAAATTCACAACTCAATACTTTAAATAATTTTTATATTACCATCTTGTTCTTATGTTGACCAAAGCTTATCGACCCTCCTGTATGCTTCAAGGCATCAGACATGGTTGCCCTGTTCCTTCAAGCAGTTTCAGACTTCCTCATCCATTTTTGTGTCAGCCAAACATCGACCAGGCCATCCTATACTTCTATCCTCATTCCTTTAGGCCCATGGCCCATAATGTCAGCCAAGTTATTTGAATTTGCATTATCAAAGGTCTTATCCCTTGCTCTATTCAAATGGTCTAGATAGCGGTCCATGCAAGTCTGTTCCTAGACAGTTCTTGCCATGTTGCGATCATAATCAGATGCGAACCGATACTTATCCAACACAAATGTTATGTAAGTATATTTATTTTTTGATGAATATATAATATATAATTCTAGAAACACATTTACTTACCATAAAATCCTTTAATAGTATGCCCTTCATGTCAGCAGGATACCCTCTCCACGTATTAGCCGTAATTGGCATCCTTGTCATGACATTGTACATAATGTCATGAGTTACTCTTGGTGGAAGAAACCTCCTCCTATAAGTACAAGAAGATAATGTTAGTAATCTAAAAGTAAATAAATGTAATAAGAGATGACAATCACTTTTACTTACGGTACAGGGACAGGCGCCACATATATAAGTTTCCTGTTATCAGTTTCTATATAAGATTCTCCACTTGAAGGCACCACATTTGGGTTGCTAGTTAGTGGGTTAGCACGGGGTGGCATAAAAAGGGTGGGTCAGTAAGGGTGGGACAAAAGCTGAGGCACCTCGAGTGGTTAATCGGATAGACGGTGGTAGGCTTGCACTGGTCAATGGGCCAGTAGCTGAAGTTGCACCTAACATAATTATAGATAAATAAAAAAATAGAGTTATATATCATTTATATAAACCAAGAGTTAACAATAATTAAAAAGATTATCCTAAAAGCATACCTAGGGAGGTCTGAGAAAGCTACAATGTTGGAGAAATATGGGAAGATGAAGAAGGCTAGGGTGGAACATTATGACCTCTCCCACGACTGCGTCCAATGCCTCTGCCTCGAGTTACCATGATAAATATCTGCATAAGGAAACATAATGAAACATGACGAGTTAAGAAACTATGTGTCAATAAAAACCTCAAAATATAATAATGATATTTCAGTGTAAATACCATTAATGAAATTTATTGAACAAGATTCAACTGTAACTAGAGTCTGAAGTGTATAATTCCTCATCTTCATCTAAGAATTCATTAATTTCATTATCTTTATTGTCATTAATGAACTCATCATCATCTGAAACGTCCATTGGATTATGTATATCATGTATGTTCACTTCTTCCATCTAGGCATGTGCATCAAACAAAGAAATTGCTTCATCATCTATAACAATATTGTGTATTCCAAGGGATCTATCATATAGGTAATAATCAGTAGCAGCTAGCTTATTCAATTCATAACCTTCATCATTCAATGTCTCAGCCACAAAGAGTTTTGCTCTGACCTTGCAAGCTGTTCACCGTTCACCATTAGCTCTATTCTCACTTTATGGGTATCTTGTATAGTACACTTGTTATGCTTGTTCAACTAATGTGAATGACTCATTTGAGTGAAGTCTTGATTTATGCTTGATGTCAACTAACCCATATCTCTCATCAACATTGACTCTATTAATCGGGTCAAACTAATGACATTATAAAAGAAATACTCTATTCTGATTTCCTATATATGACAATTCCAATATCTCTTCGACGAAGCCATAATAGTCAAAGTCATTCTCACCAAATATACTACCTTTAACACATACGCCACTATTCATGGTAGCTTTATTTTGTCTGTACTCCTTAGTATGAAATCTATACCCATTAACCAATAAGCCACAGTAAGAAGTCATGGACTTGGATGGACCATAACTGATCTCTCGTATCATTTGGTCCTCAACTTGACCTATATTAACTTGTATCATTACATAGACGATAGATAGTTGTAAAATTTAGTTTAATGAACATTGAATTTAATTTGATAAATATGATTATGGATAAAATGACTCACTAGATGTTTTAGCCACCTACTGAAGTCCTTATCTCGAGCTTCTAATATTTGATCATCAGTGATATTGGGATATGTTTCCTTTAACGAATCCTCAAATTGTCTAATTAATACAATAATTAATATTTAGCTTAACATAGTTAAAAATAAACAAATTCATTAGTTAGGGAGTAGACATACTGGAGATAAGGTTCTACTTCTCCACAATTTACAAGCACATATGACTCAGCAATCTGAAGTTCCACATCCATCAAAAATCTATTTTAACCTCTCCCAATAGGACGACATGCATGTTTAAAAACAGACAATCGTTCATTAATTGTATCTTCCCCACCGTCGTCATTCTGAGGAACTTGAGTGTGCCTGGTCTATAGGTGGGGATCAAAATACATGGAAGCAAAATTGGAAATTTCTTCTAAAATATATGCTTCAAAAATAGATCCTTCAACTCTTGCCTTATTTCGGACCTTCCTTTTCAAGTACAACATACACCTCTCAAAGGGGTACATCCACCTATAATGCACAGGTCCTCCAACCTTAGCTTTATAGGGGAGATGCATGACTAGATGTTCCATCACGTCAAAGAATGCTGGAGGGAAAATCTTCTCTAATTTGCAAATTGTTTCAATAATGGAAAGCTCTGCATTCTCCATGATGAAAGCATGAATTTCAGTTGGACAAACTTCTTTCAAGAACAAGCTGAGTTTTGTTAATGGTCCCCATATAGGTTTTGGCAAAATATCACGAAATGCCAGAGGAATTAACCTTTGCATAAAAACATGACAATCGTAACTTTTCATTCAATATATCTTCTCGACATCTACATTGATGCAACATGCGATATTCGACGCATACCCATCAAGAAACTTCAACTAGTTTATCCACTCACACACCATCCTCCTTTGATTGGTATCCAAGACATATGTCCCTTTTGGTTTTTTACACTTGCCATTCTTAACTATTAGCTCTAAGGTCGAACATTTGCATATTATCTTCAAATCTTCTCTTGCATTTGCATTATCTTTTGTCTTGCCATTTATGTCCATGATAGTGTTGAAGATATTGTCAAACACATTCTTCTCGACATGCATAACATCTACATTATGCCGTATTAGATTAGTGGACCAATAAGGTAATTCCCAAAATATGCTCTTCTTCACCCAGTTGTGGTGTATACCAAAGCCATCTTATTTTTGTTTACTTGAATTCAAGCCGAAAATGACTTCCTTAAATTGAGTCACTCTATTCAAGACATCTATCACACTCAGCCATTGCAGTGGATTAGATTTTTCCACTGTTGATTTCTTAAAAGAGCAATACAAATGACTTACTGTGCTTCATACAAAGTAGACAAGAAAATTTTCTATAAGTGCTCCACCCAGACAACATTACATAGGCTGGAAAGTCACTTATTATACACAACAAAGCTACTTTCATATCAAAATTTTGCTTCTTCTAGGCATTATAAGTTTGCACCCCATCGTCCCATAATATCTTTAGATTGTCAATTAGGGGTCTAAGATAGACATCTAAACTTTTACCCGGTGACTTTGGTCCAAGAATCACGAGAGTGAGGAATATGTATTCCCTTCTCATACACATACTTGGCAGTAGATTGTATAGTGTAACAAAAACAGTCTTACATGAATATGGTGTGGCTAAACCGTTGTACAAAGGCCAATCCTAACATTTCGAGCCTCTAGCACAAATGTTGAATGGGTAGGGTCAAATCGTTTCCAAGCCTTAGCATCAGCTGGATGCCTGATCACTGATTCATCTTGACGCACTCCATCTGCATGCCAACTCATATATTGTGTAGTGTTTTTGGACATAAACAGATGTTGGAGTCTAGACATAAGGGGAAAATATCGTAACATTGAGTACGACACATCCTTCTCATTCAATGAATGTCCCGCCTTCGGTTTGAATTGTGGGTGTAACACCCCAACTTTTATATAAATTACCATTTTGTCCTGATGTACTGTTTTATATTTTTCTGTATGTTATAAAATTTATTTGACTGTTTCGTGTTCATATTTGAGTGTTTTGTGTGATCTACTCCGAGTCAGGAAAATAATAATTTCTGGGTCAGGGAAATCTTATTTTAATTATTCGGAGTTAGGGGATCTTACTAAACCCAATTTCGAGTGATATGGTTGTTAATCTTTTAATTTTTAGGATTTAACTGTGCAATAAAATAATTTTATATTATTATAATATTATTTTATTTGACAGTACCTACTGTCTCAAAAATAATAGAAATCTGCTCTAACATGACCATGGACCCGGAAAAGTCTGTGGGACCCATGTTTAGTGAAGCAGTCAACATTTCTGGCTAAATTAAATTCTAAGCCAATAGAAACAAGTCAATAATGTAGGCTTGACATTTCTAGACTAATAGAAAACAAGTCCACAAAAATGGGTAGACTTGTTAGATTAAGACTTAAAAGCTTAACCAAGTTAGCTTAAAACCTAACTAAGTTAACATAGAAGGCTTATGTAGTAACTAAGTGAAGTAATCTAGTTAGCTATCTAGTTAAGTTCCAGTTAGAGAATTGGTCTCAAAATATCAAGACCAACCTAGTTAACCTAAGTAACTATCTAGTTAGGCAAGTAACTATCTAGTTAGGCAAGTAACTAAATGAATTAATCAAATGCACCTAAATGTAACTAGAAGACCAAATGGATCACAAACTTAGTTTGCTCTCCTAAGGGGCCATTCGACCAAGAGCTTTCAAGAAGCTTCAAGAAGAGCTTAGTCACTTAGTGACTAGGTTTTTATGCACCAATGAAAGACAAGCTTGGAAGGCAAGCTTTGATATCAACCCTTGATCAAATCTAAGGCTAGGAGGAGTCAACAAAGGAGGCCACCTCCTTAGTGACCTCTACGGCTATGCATTAGGCAAAGGAGACCATTTTGCTCTTCATTCTCATTTCTTACTATCACTTAACCTACACTTTCTCTCTTCTAAAATAAAACCCACCATTGTTGTTTCCTTTGAAGACCATTCGGCCAAACACCATACACCACCATCCAACCATCTAAATTTTTATCCAACCATATTTCTTAACTCTAAACACCATTTTAAGAACATCTCTAGTTGAGAGTTCTTCCAAAATCTTTCATCTTAGGCTTGGAAAATTACCTTGAAGGTTTTTCCTAAAAGGTGAAGATCCTTGTTTTTCATTTCTAAGGTTCTAAGCCATGATTGATCCACGGTTTGTATTTTTCTCCTATAGTTATGACTCTTTAAATTTTTGTTTAAGATCTTTTAGGATTCTTGGAGGGCCATGAAATCAACTAGGAAGGAGAGTAGAAGGTTTTATCTTCCTTAAAGGTAAGAGGGAGATTTAATCTCATCAACCAAGTGTGATGATGAGAAAATGGATTGTATGAGTTTAAAGAATCCATAAGGATTCACTTGTTTGATTATTTAAATGCTTTCCTATTTGTGTTTGATATTGTTTGTATGCATGTCTATAAGCTTTAAAATATATTGCATGTGTTGATATATGCATGATTATTAATTAGGATGTGAATAATATGCAAGGTTTGCATGAGTGTTCCAAAGAACACAACCATGAAGCTTTCGGCTTCAACAAAGAAAAGAGAACCAAAATGTTCTCAACCATTTTCTAAAGGAAGGATTTAATGGAATTAGGTAAATTAATGAATTCCAAAATAATTTAGAAGATAGAAAATGATCCAAAGATCAAGTGCCAAGGTTTTGTGAAATTCGGCCAAAATGCTTCTTAAGGTGTAATCAATCCAAAAATTTATTTTCTAAGTGTAGACTAGAGGTTTAACCTAAAAAGAATACATTTGCAAGGGATTTTTAAAATTTAAAGAAGTAAACTAATTTTATTAGAAATATAACATAGAAGGAAAATAAACAAAACTCTTGAAAAATACTTATCTTTGAGTTTTAAAGCATGATAGTAATTTTCAAAGTGTATTTAGTAGTAATAAACTAACCAAAGGAATTTTTAAAGGTAAAACATAGAAAGCACTTTTTTAATAGATTTTATAGACAAAATCTTTGTCAAAATTTATTAAAAACAGACAAATAAAAGAGAACATTTTATAATATATTTATAACATAAGGAAAATATTTTACGTAGTTTAAAAGTATTAAAAATAGCTTACGCAGTTTTAAAATAGAGATTTTAAAGCTTTTCAGTTAAGAAAACAATTTAAAAATCTTACGCGATTTTAAAAATAACAAAAATATATTTATGCGATTTAAAAACGTTTGTAAAAGCGACGAGATTGTGAAAACGCGATAAAATTTCTACGCGATTAATTGGAACAGTGAGTTTTGCTGTCGGGCCAAAGTGGTGGACTCAGACATGTTGAGATATGGTACTGTCAAGTGGTGACGTACTATATATTGGAATTTTGAGATTTAGGGTATTTTTGTAAATATGATAATATTTTGAGACTAAGGGTAATTTGGTAATTATTATTTTTACTTATGCATTGAGTTGTGCCAATTTGGTTGATATTGACGATTGATTGACGAGACGAATTACACCATGTTGTCGGTGTGATAAGCGTAGTGTGGTTCATCTTGTGTGGACTTGGAGGCATTAGTGTGCGGAGTATTCCACATGTAGACAGTTGGTCGCTCATCTGGGTCGTGGTAACTGGCAACACACTAATGATCTTGACACGCGCTATACTTAATCAAGATCTTGTAAAGACAATTTAGTACAATGCCTGTAGTGCACGACGTATTTTGGACTGTGTACTACTACACGACATTGGACTGTGGGCGATAGACACGACGTTAGACAGTGGAATAGTTTGGTTGGGCAGCCTGAGGTACTGATAGATTTTTACGGGTCATTCTCTCTGATGTCTGTGTCTAGCTCTATGGAGTAAGAATGAGTCATACTGCATTTGCATTGGTGTCATGCATCATAATATTATTAATTGTGATATTATATGATACTGTTGTATTAAATTCTTGTGTTAAATTGTGTTAATATTTATGATGTTATGGTATGTTTTATTGTATTAAACTGTGATATCTGTTGTATTGTCGTTATCTTATTAGCCATGCTGGTATTGATGTATGATTATCTCACCTCTCTATATGTATTATTTTCGTATTATTAATTATGTTGAAAAGAGTTTGAGGAAGAGGAACAGCTTCTAGATTGTGTGCATCCTGAGGAGGAGGAGCAACAACAGATGGGTGATCAGTTTGACGAGTGCGAGCCGTCTGATCATCCATATCCTTTGGACTGATCTTGTGATTATGGCGTCGCCAGGATTTCTTGGTTTCATGAGACCAGAGTTTCATGGAGGTTCGGAGGCCTGGCGACTGTGCGAGGATCAAGGATCGGTGATCTACTTGGGACGTCTGACTGTGTCCCTACGAGGAGAGTTTGATGCTGAGCTTGTCTTTACTACGACCTTGTATCTACATCTAGAGATGTTGTTGGATCTGAGGCATCACTGGGGAGGACTTTTTCGTGTTCCCAGTGAGATCAGTATAGTGTCAACAGCACGGACTTCTGTCCGTGGAACTGTGAGACATCCTGGATTCCTATCACTCGAGATTTCATCTAAGAGTGATCCTTCAAAGGGTTAGGGATCTATGATGTGCACTTGGGCACTTTATGTTGTTGTACTGTATATTAACTCTTTACTGTTCTGTTTAAATATTTTGTAATTATAAATTATTTGTATAACTTAAGCCAAAATTATATGTATATTATGTGTGTGATAACAGTTTGCTTTATTTCATGTTTTCATGTTATTTTATTTAACAATATCCTGTATTTAAAGGAAAAATTTTACAACTCATATTAATTATATATCAAATGTTTTATAACTTGGGTAAGGTTTTATTTTATTGCATTCATAAATGTGACATCCCCATAAGAGTGTTACAATGGGTGTCCACATACTAAGCAAACTGAGTAGATATGCTTGCCACTGTAATCTTTGCAATACAACATGCACTGATTAGGACACACATCTATCTTCTCATATCCTAATCTCAACTCATGAACCATTATCTTTGATTTGTAAAAGTTTTCGGGTAACCTTTCAGGCTATGGAAGCATGCTCTTAATTATGACAATCATTATATCACAACTGTGGAACTAAGTTTGCCCCAATGATTTAATATATTAAGTTTTGATGATGACAAATACAAGACAAAAAGAATGATGCTTATGCTACATAAATGTTCTTAATAGATTATATTGGACCATACATGATCATGTACTCTATCTTGTTATATCTCATATAATAATCATGCAATGAGATATGTGTAGTATTCTTCATATAACATATCCAATAATACTTTACATGAGTTATAATGAATTAATATTGGATTTGACTCTATTTAAATGAAAATGTGCAAGGTGTTCTTTGTTGCATGCTATATAGAGCATATCTATTAGTAATTGATAAATGTCTTATTTGGATGTGTCTATGAAAGTCTTATATGCATGTTATACTAACTAGAGTTATACATTTATGAATCATGCATATGAAGATATTGAATTATGAGTTTGGACTAACTATGTTTAAAGTGAGCAATACTTTGCAGAATAGCCCAAGTACCAAGAGTGAGCATTGCAACAAGAAAGCAAAAGATTACAATAATGCTCAACTCAAGAAGAATGAGAATGATAAGATGTTCCAAGCTTTTGTAAGATTTAAAGAGAAGAAATTTTTGGAAGCTTGGATTACATCAAGAATTGATGATGGCAAAAGATCAAGTCCCAAGGATCTTCAAGAATAGCTTATAAGACTTCGATCTTGTGTAAAGGCATTTAGGATTCACACTAAGCTCATTTACAGGCTTTCTTAAAATGGATTACAAAATCATGTTTTACATGTATGAAAATGCATTTTGATTTAAGCATAATGGTTTTAAAAAGAATGAAAATAATTTGGAAAACCTTGGTTGCATAAAACATAAGTTTTTCTCTGTTTTTCTTTTAAGGACCTAACCGATTAGATGAAATAAGTAATCGATTAGCAGAGTTTTAAGTGAAAACGCAAAACCACTATTTTAGAGCCTAACCGATTAGAACATTTAATTAACCGATTATATATATTTCCAGTAGCTAAAAATTATATAACCTAACCGGTTAGGGCATTATGCCAACCGGTTAGAATGTCTCGTATGAAGGCCTCTAGTGAAGGCCTAACCGATTAGGCTTGTTGCCTAACTGGTTAGTGGTTAAAACAGAAGCAATCTTAGGAATTGAAATGAAGACCTAACCGATTAGGAATACTTCCTAACCGGTTAGCTGGGAAATCAGAAAAAACGTACAACGACTCGATTTTGGCATTTAATGATTCCAACCTCTCCCCAACGGCTCTTAATTGCTTTCATCTATAAATCTAAGTTATTGGGCATTAATGAAGGGTTAGAGAAACTAGGAGAACAATTTGAAAATCATTCTTGAGCATTAAATTCGTATTTCATCATCTCTTTCTGTAAAAACTCTATTTTGAGCTTCAAAGTGTGAATCCTTAATACCCATAGAGCTTCAATTTGTATTATCTACTCTTTGAGAGAGTTTCTATCATTCAAACACTTTGTTAACACCCTAAACTTTTGGTGAATGACCGTTGTGTCCTGAATGTACCGTTTTCTATTTTTTAACTTTAGGATAAATGACTGTTATGTCCTTTTTGTACTGTTTGTTATTTTTCTATATGAAATACTATTTTATTTTACTGTTTGTGATTTTATTTGAACTTTTTATGTGATTTGCTCTGAGTCAGGAAAATAATAATTTCTGGGCCAGGGAAATCTTATTTTAATTATTAGGAGATGGGGGATCTTACTAAACCCAATTCTGAATGATACTATTTTTAATCTTTTAATTTTTAGGATTTAACTGTAAAATAAAATAATTTTATATTATTATAATATTATTTTATTAGTCAGTATAAATAAATGACCGTGGACCCAGAAATGATTGCGGGACCCATGTTTAGTAAAAGTAGTTAACATTAGTAGCTTAATTAAACATCATTAGTGGTTTAAGCATCATTAGTGGTGAGATATTTACAAGCTTATGACAAGGCTTATGACTATGCATGTGACAAGGCTTGGAGTAGCCAATAGGAACTAAGCTTGGAGGCCAAGGGTTATTTGTAGCCTTTGATCATTCCTAAGGCTTGGATGGAGCCAAGCAAGGGGACACCTCCCTTGCATTGAAGTCTATGGCCAAGTGCTCCTTGGAGAGCCAAAAATCACTTCATTCTCTAACACTTTCTCTCTTCTCTCTCTTCCAAAAACACCAACCACCATTGATGCTACCTTGAAGGTCCATTCGGCCAATTATCCATCTTCAACATCCATTCACCCAAAATTTCTTCTAACCTACTTTTCTAAACCTAAACCCAAACCCAATTCTAAGAACATCTCTAGTTGAGAGTTCTTGCAAAATCAATCATCTAAAGCTTGAAAAACTACTTTGGAGATTCTACCTTGAAGGTGAAATTTCTTGTTTTTCATTTCTAAACTCTTTTTCAAGGTTCTAAGCCATGATTGATCCATGGTTTAAGTTTTCTTTCAATGTTAGTAACTTGTAGAAATTGTTTAAGCTTGATAGGTAACTTTGGAGGGTGAAACCGAAACCATAGAAAGGAGTGAAAGAGAGTTTGTCTTCACTTAAGGTAAGAGGAAGACTTAAATCTTATCATCCTTGGGTGGTGATAGGAAAATGGAATTGTTTGTGATTGTAGAATCCATAAGGATTCATTTGTGTTGTTTGTTTAATAGCTTTCTTATTTGTGATTTGTATTAATATGCATATCTACAAGCTTTAAAAAATTGTATGTGTTAGAAATGCATGAATAATTAGTAGGATGTGAATAATATGCAAGGTTTGCACGAGTGTTCCAAAGAACACACATTCAAGGCTCACGACCTCAATATAAAATGAGAACCAAAATGTTCTCAACAATTTTCCAAAATAGTGATTTAACTAACTTAGGTGAATTGATAAGATACAAAATTGATTTAGAGCAAGAAAAATGAATTTAAAGATCAAATGACAAAATTTGTGTAATTCGGCCCACATGCCAAAGCCAAGTGTTTATGATTTCTAAAACTTGTTTTTAAACAAAGAGAAGTAATAAATACTAAAAGGAATTTTATTACAATGAGTTTAGAGGTATAAAAATGATTAGATTTAAGTTTAGGAAGTTAAAACTAATGATTTTAATGTTTAGAAGAAAATACAGTAGCTTTTGTAAAATTTCTAACGTAGAGCTCATTTTATGTTTTGAAGCACGTTAGTAGTTTTCAAAAGTATAATTAAATGATTATAATATAGATTAAAAAGGATTTTTACAGAAAACTTAGAAAACCATTGTTATACATTTTCTAAGCAAAATACTGTTAATTTTTGCTAAAAACAGACAAATAAGATAGAAAAGATATCTAATATACTTTATCCGGTATGAAAAATAGCCTACGTAGTTCAAACGTACTAAATATTATTTTTGTTTATTTAAATAGTAATTTTTAAGGAAATTGGACAAGAAATGATTTAAAAATCTTACGCGATTGAGAAAACGTTTGAAAAACAATACGCGATTTCAAAAATAGTAAAATATATTTACGCGATTTAAAAACGTTTGTAAAAACGATGAAATTGTGAAAACACGATAAAATTTCTACGCGGTTGATGAAAACAGTAAGTTTTATTGTCGGGCCAAAGTGGTGGACCCGGACAGTTGTGGAGCAGTATTGTCAGGTGGGACATACTGTATTTTCAAAATTTTGCCATTGAGGGTATTTTCGTAATTTTTGCCATTGAGGCATTTCCATAAAAATGGATACTGATACCATTGAGGGTATTTTAGTAATTTTGATTCATACATTTGAGTTATGCCAATGTGGTTGATCATTGGTGATTTGATTAACGAGATGAATAACATCGTGTTGTCGGTGCGATAAGCGTAGTGTGGTTCATTTTTGTATGGACTTGGAGACATTAGTGTGCGGATTATTCCATTTGTGGATAGTTGGTCGCTCCTCTGGGCCGTGGTAACTGGTAATACACTAATGGTCTCGACACGCACTATACTTAATCGAGATCTTGTGGAGTCTATTTAGTACAATGCCTGTAGTGACACGACGTTTTGACAGTGTACTACACCATGACATTATGACAGTGGGCTATAGATGCAACGTGAGACAGCAGAATAGTTTGGTTGGGCAGTCGAGGTACTAATAGATTTTACGGATCATTCTCTCTGATATCTGTGGTTGTAGCTCCATGGAGTAGGGTTGAGTCACATTACATATGAGTTATGGGTTGTGCATTATAATATTATTATCTGTACTAGTTTATCTGTACCATTTTATATATGACATTATGTGATGCTGTTACTTTTAATTTCTATGTTACTATTTATGCTGTTATGGTATGTTATATTGTATGAATTGCTATATCTATTGTATTGTTGTTTTCTTATTTCCTATGTTTGTGGTGATATAGATTGTCTTACCTCTTTATTGTATGTGTTCCTGTATTTTAAATTATGTCTTTAAAAGAAGAGTTTGAGGAAGAGGAACAGCCTCTTGAGTGTGTATACCCCGAGGACGAGGAGCAGCAACAAGCCGAGGATCAGTTTGACGATCAAGAACCATCCGATCATCCATACCCATTGGATTGATTGTATGAGTATGACGCTACCAGGATTCTTTGGTTTCGTGAGGTTGGATTTTCACGGAGGCTCTGAAGCCTGGAGACTGCGAGAGGACAGAGATTTAGTTACGTACGTAGGGCGTCTGACTGTGACCATACGTACGGAGTTTGATGGAGTGCTTATCTTTTCTACTATATTGTATTTACATGTGGAGTTACCGCTATCTCTTAGACGTCATTGGGGTGGTATGTTTGATGCGCCTAGTGAGATCAGCAGCGTGTCGACAGCACGGACTAGAGTCCGTAGAGGGTCGAGGCATCCTGGATACTTATCACCTGAAGTTTCATTTGAGAGTGATCCTTCAGAGAGTTAGATATTTATGATGCGTACTTGGGCGCGTCTGCGTTTGTATATATAGACTTTTTACTACTTTGTTTACTGTTTTGGTTTCAATAATTATAGCTGTAAATTATATGTACTACTCAAAGTGTGAATCCTTAATACCCATAGAGCTTCAATTTGTATTATCTACTCTTTGAGAGAGTTTCTATCATTCAAACACTTTGTTTATTCTGTAAAGAGGATGAGGTATCCTTTTAGTGAAAAAGGTTGAGGTATCCCTTTTTGTAAAGAAGGTGAGGTATCCTTCAAAGGTTGTAAAGGGGGTGAGGTATCCCTCTAGTGAAAAGGGTGAGATATCCCAAGGTGTGGTGAGTGCTCTATTGTGTAAAGGTTTTCAAGCACCCGTTGAAGCTTGAAGATATAGTGAAAAATCTCGAGTGATTACTTGAGGACTAGACGTAGGCCATAAGTGGATTAGTGGCTGAACTAGGATAAATGTTGTGTTTGATCTTCTCAACTCTATCTCTTTACATTTGTGCCTTAATTATATATGCTTGAGTTGAATTTGATATTTAGCTTTGCTTGAATACTTTATATCTTGGCTTGTTTATTTGTGAGTAAAGTATTCAATCTATAATAGTTATACCTTTGTCAAGCTTATTCCACTGCAAATGTTGATTGAAAGTATCAAAATGAATAATTTTTCAAAGTTATTTTGAAATTTGTAATAACCCAATTCACCCCACCTCTTAGGTAATGCTTGCCATGGTTAACAAGTGGTATTAGAGCTTCGTGCTCTATTGAAAGCTTAACCGCTTAGAGTTAAAGATCCTTGTTTGTTGGCAACCATTAAAAAGCTTTTCAAAATGGAAAGTTTTGAAATTGATAAACCACCATTCTTTGATGGTGTGCATTTTGTTTATTAGAAAGCTAAAATAGAGATTTATATGCAATCTATTGATATTGATTTGTGGGATATTGTGCTTGATGGATTTACTTACAAATCAAAACAAACTTAGAATGATTATGACAAGAAATGTTTTTCCTTGAACATTAGAGCAATGCAAATCTTGAGAAGTAGTTTGAATGATGATTCTTATGCTAAAATTAAGAGTTGCTCTAGTGCTAAAGATATATGGGATGCTCTTGATGCTATTTATCTTGTTAACAATGATTTTGTGCATAAAGTTGTATATAGAATGCAAGAAGAGCAAAAGTTATTGAAGGAAGCTTGTCATGAAAACTATCCTCAAGAAGATGTTCTTGAATCCTTGATGGACAACAATGAGAAAGAGTTAAGTATGCTAGAAATTGAGACTACTTCATATATGACTAAAAAGGACTTTGAGGTAAATAATGTTAAACTAGATTATAGTCCTTCTTATGATGAGCTACAATCTGCATATGATGAATTGTATGATGATTTGTTGAATTTAGAAAATAAAAACTTATTTTGTTTGGAAAACATTTCCTCCATTGAAAATGAAATTAAAACTTTGAAAAATGAATTTGCTTTTCTTGATGAGGAAATGCCTTTGAAATATGAAACCTCAATGATGTGTGTGAAACAACATCATGTTTTGTTCTTGTTTTGCATGCATTCTTATGCATTTTAGGCATTTTAGTTTCTTTTTTTATTTGTTTTTCCCTTTAGTTCAGATAACTGCAGTGTTTTTGGTGTTGTTGTGCAGGATTGGTGCTTAATTGGCCTTGAAATGGATGGAAAGCTTGCACAATAGAAGTTAGAGCTTAAAGGGTAGCAATTTGGGACAAAAAGCTCACTCCAGAGGGTTCCACAGCCTGCCCGTGGACTGAACCACGACCATGGATCGAGCAACTACGTGAAAAAGCAAAAGGGGAAGTCCAAAGAAGACCACGGCCTGGCCGTGTAATGAACCACGGCCGTGGTTGTCAAACAGAGACAACCACGGCCTGGCCGTGGAATGAACCACGACCGTGGTTCGGGGTGCGTGTTAGCTGTTTAAGTCTGTTTTTCTCTTTTATGATGGGCTTAGACCAATTTTAACCCATGGGGTATATATAGATGTTCTGAAGACAACATTAAGGTTCCAATTTGGTTTTGGAGAAGGCACATAGGAGGCTTTTGATCTTCATCTTCCTCTCTTCTCTCTTGGATTACGGGTTTGGATGTTCTCGAAGTTGAATTTCTGGTTTCCTCTTCTCCATGTTTGAGTAGTTCCTTTTGTTTCTAGGATTGGGCAATTCCCTTTGATACATTGATGATGATTAATTGATATTGTTTACCCTTTTTATTAATCTTGAATGTTGTTGATTCGATCCTTATTGTGATTATTCATGTGAATTTGCTGGCCACTTATTTGCATCTCATAGATATCTAGGGACATACTGAAAGGTGAACCTAGGTGTTAGAACCATAAGAATTGAACTTAAGGTCTAAATCACGAGAGTAGGTTTAGCCTTTCGAGGATTAATGAATTACCAAAAAGCGCAATGGGTTCAATTTAGATTCAATTACCACGAGAGTAGGAATTGGTTTAATTGGGCACGGTTCTTGTATCTTGAGAAGGAACATTAACTAATTTAGGGTAATTCACCTTCAATTGAATTTCAAGTGTTAATAAGAGGATTGTCAATTAGGAGTCTTGTATCATTATGGTTAACCCCAATCCTGGAAGCTTTCTTGAATCTGAAAACCTTTCCTTAGCAATTGCTATTTTTGTTCTCAATTTGCATTTTGATATTCATTTATTTAATTGTTTGGTTACTACGTTCTTGTTAATCAACAATTATATTCCCTTTTGTTTAATTTAATTGAATTAATTAATTAATTGGTATTCATAGACATAGTCCCTGTGGATTCAATCTTTTAATTACTTGACAACGAAACCATACACTTGCGGATTTCACACATCAAGTTTTTGGCGCTAGCGTTCTTGGAGTGTGTGTTTTTCTTGAATATCAGTTAATTTTTGATTTAATTATTTTAAACCTTTTTACTACTTTCTTGGTTTCTCTTTGACTCTCTGCAGGTAATTTCTCTTGTTTATGCGAAGTACTAGACGTTCCGGGACTCTTATTGAAGCAGATCCTGAAATTGAAAGAACTCTTCATAGAAGGAGAAAACAACGAGAGGAAAAAGCAAGAGAAATACTTGAACCAACGCTTGTCATGGTTGCACCTGTTGATAATAGACCCCTCAAAGAGTATGCAGCCCCTAATGCTCGAGGTTTGCGTTCTGGAATTGCTCGGCCAGACATTGAAGCTAGACAGTTCACCATACCACCTGCTTTACTCTCCATGATAAGGCAGAACCAGTTTGGAGGATTGCCATCAGAGGACCCAAACGATCATGTGGATATGTTCTTGGAATTCTGTAAGACCCTCAAGATTGAAGGTGCCTCTGTTGATGCTATTCGCCTTCGCCTATTTCCATTATCATTGAGAGATAGAGCTAGGGCTTGGTTGAAGTCAGTTCCCGCTGAGACCATCACTTCTTGGGACCAATTGGAGCAAGTTTTCCTGAACAAATTCTTTCCACCATCCAAGACTGCTCATCTGAGGACCTAAATCACGAGTTTTGTTCAGAAAGATGGTGAATCATTGTCAGAAGCTTGGGATAGATATAAAGCTTTGCTGGAAGCCTGCCCACACCATGGGTTAGAAAAATGGTTGATCGTCCATACCTTCTATAATGGGCTAGAATATTCTTCGAAGGTGTCTCTAGACTCCGCAGCTGGTGGAGCTTTGATGAACAGAAGACTGACAAAAGCTTATGAGATCATTGAGAGTATTGCCACAAATCATCACCAATGGGCAAATGAAAGAGGTAATAACCCAAGAAAAATCTCGGGAGGTAAGTTTCAAGTAGACGGGGTTAATTTAATTATGTCAAAATTTGATTCTTTGAATAAACGTTTTGACATGCTTGAAAAAGCTCATGTTAATGCCATAGGTGCTTCTAACAATTTTTGTGAGATTTGTGGAGCATAGGGACACATAGGTACTGAATGCCAAGTTGGAATTAGCTCCTCACAAGGTGCTACGGTGGAGCAAGTGGAATCATGCCACAATTTCCATGACTTCAACCAAAAGGGGAGAAATGATCCATATTCTCAAACTTACAACCCCGGTTGGAAGTCATATCCCAACTTCTCCTACCGGAATAGTCAATACCAAGCAGGGCAAGGTAGTTTTAAACCCTCTTCTGGATTCCAATAGGTACAAAACTCTAAACTTGAGTCTCTTCTTAAGAATTTTGTTGAGAGTCAATCTAAGCAAAATGAGGAGTTTAGGCAACATGGACAAGTTGTGACTGAGGCCATTAGAGAGTTGTCATCTAAGGTTGAAAATTTGGCCATTCATAATAAGTTGTTAGAAACTCAGATTGCCCAACTTACAGGCACTTCACACAAGCAACAAGGTAAGTTTCCTGGTCAGCCTGAAATGAATCCAGGTAATGAACACTGCATGACTGTTAGTTTGAGAAGTGGTAAGAAATTAGAGGATCCCAAGGATAAGGAGGTGAGTGACAAAGATGAGGGGAATGAGGATAAAGACACTAAGACACAACCCTTAGAGGAAGAGGAAACTAATGAAAAGGTGTCTAAGTATGTACCCCCTGAACCATACCAACCCCCTGTGCCATTCCCTCAAAGATTGGCAAAGGCCAAGCTAGATATGCAATTTGGGAAGTTCCTAGAGGTCCTTAAGAAATTGTACATTAATGTACCCTTCACTAAGGCGTTGAAACAAATGCCTACCTATGCTAAATTTCTTAAGGACATTTTGTCTAATAAGAGAAAACTTGAGGAATATGATACCGTAGCTCTAACTGAAGAGTGTAGTGCTTTAATTCAAAATAAATTGCCTTCTAAGCTAAAAGATCCAGGTAGCTTCTCTATTCCTTGCTTGATTGGTAACACAAATTTTGATAAAGCTCTGTATGACTTGGGGGCTAGTGTCAGTCTTATGCCTCTTTCTGTGTGCAAGAAGTTGGAGGTGGGTGAGCTGAAACCCACAACTATTTCATTTCAGTTGGCGGATCGGTCCGTCAAGTACCCCGTAGGTATCTTGGAGGATGTTCCTATTAGAGTGGGTAAGTTTTTTATACCCGTTGATTTTGTTGTGCTTGACATGGAAGCAGATGCTAAAATGCTGCTCATACTTGGGTGACCATTCCTCGCCACTGGAAGGGCAATTATTGATGTCCACGAAGGGAAATTGACTTTGCGATTGAACGATGAAGAAGCAGTTTTTAATGTCTTCAATTCTAAAAAAAATCCTAATTCATATAATCGCATAGATGCTACTGATGTTGTGGATAGAGTTGTACTTTCAAATATGTAGGAATCTATGACTCATGCTATGTTAGAGGAGACCTTGCCCAAGGTTGCTTCCAAGTTCGAGAAGGTCAAGCCCTGCAAGAAAGGACTAAAGAAGTGGGATGACAAATGTGTCAAGAAGCGTGAATTTAAACCAGAGGATAAAGTTCTTGTTGATAACTTGCTTCTACATTTCTGTCCAGGTAAGTTGTGGTCGAAATAGTCTGGACCATATGAGATTGTTCGAGTTTTATCCTATGGTGTGCTTGAGGTAAAGATAGAAGGCCAGAAGACATTTATGATAAACGGCTAGAGAGTGCAACACTATGAAGAAGGAGTGGGGACTGAGTACCACTCCATTGACATCATCTGAGCATAGAACCAGCTCATAGTCAAGCTAATGACTATAACTTAGCGCTTCTTGGGAGGCAATCCAAAATTTTCTCTCTTTTCTTTATTTTCTTATTTTTATTGACTAACACTTTTCTGTTTTTTTTTTTTCATAGTTAGCTAATGTTGAGTCGCTTTGGTGCCTCCCTGAGTTCGAGCCTTTGTAGGGGGATGTATATAGTAGTTTACGGTGCAAAAAAAAAAGTTTTAGTCCGGATGTTCGAGTTCATGGCTACACGCTTCCCTTTCCCACCACCGCAGTGAGTTTTTTTTCATTTATTCCTTCCATAGTTTTAGATTTTTACATTGGGGACCATGTAAGGTCTAAGCTTGGGGGGGTATTTTTTCATTTTTATTTTTATCTTCATTATCATGCATTCTCATATTGCATTGTCTCATTGCATTTTCACACCATTATTTCTCTCAGCTTTTTGGTTGAACTTTGTGCCCCTCTCTTTTGAGGATTTTGAGATGATATTGATTTGGAACCCAATTTGTTGATTCTTGTGGTAGGCAACAGGCATTGTCTTTAATTGATAGTGGAGGTGATTTCTTGATAGTTGATAATTAGCATATGTTTTCTGAATTTGTGCTTCTCATTGATTTTTGAACCTCTAAAAGTAAGTTTTGAACCTGTATGGGATTTATGCACTATATGATTTTTCATCCCATTCTTTGTGTTGAGTGGTCATTCCTCATTGATTTTGTGCTCTAGAACTTAATTTGAAACCATTTTGAGGCAAAATCTTGATTTGCATGCTTGAATGTGATTAAGGCATCTTAGGTATTTTTCTAGCCTTCTGAATTTGTTACACTTTCATCCTCTAGTTGCCCATTTTGAGCCTATTGTATAATTGTTTTCTTGATGCCTATGATGATACATTATCGGTGATCATTTAGAATATTGAATGTAGCAAATTGAGTTTGAATGTTGTATTGGTAATTATGTGTTTTGAAAATGAAGTCTCTCCCATTTGAAAAAAAACAACCAAGAAAAAAAAAAGGGAAAAGAAAATGAAAGAAAAGCATGAAATGAAAGCTTGAAAAGAAAGGAAGAAAATGTGGAATTATACCTTGATTGAAAAATGTCTTTGCTCCATGTATGTTCTATTGGGTTTCTTGAGCTTATTCAAAACATTGTTAGCCCTTTGTGCATTTCTTCCTTTCTTTATACTTCCTGACATCATTCCTATGGCCCCATTATATCCCTTGAAAGACCTTTTGATTCTTGCATGCATGCTGATTATTAGTGGAAATTTGGTTTCTTATCAAGCTTGTGCAAGTGCTTTTTCTAAGAGGAATTTTGAGCGAACTGTCTTCATCCTTAAACACTTTGAGTGTGGTTAGCAGTGTGAACTTAATTATGTGAGGATGCATGGTTTCTGAGAACTTAGCCTCTAATTGGACATGACTTTGATTACCTCTCTGCTTCTTGGTATGCCTTTGCCTATTGCTTGGTCGGATGTTTCCTCGGGTTCCTCATTCATTATTGTCTTTTGATCCCACTCCTTGGTTTGGTCTTAGTTATTGCTTGGGGACAAGCAAAATCTTAAGCTTGAAGGTATTTGATATGTGTGGAATAACATCATATTTTATTCTTATTTTGCATGCATTCTTATGCATTTTAGGCATTTTAGTTTCCTTTTTTTATTTATTTTTCCCTTTAGTTCGGATAACTGCAGTGTTTTTGGTGTTGTTGTGCAGGATTAGTGCTTAATTGGCCTTGAAATGGATGGAAAGCTTGCACAATTGAAGTTGGAGCTTAAAGGGTAGCAATTTGGGACAAAAAGCTCACTCCAGAGGGTTCCACGGCCTGCCCGTGGACTGAACCACGGCCATGGATCGAGCAACTGCGTGAAAAAGCAAAAGGAGAAGTCCAAAGAAGACCACGGCCTGGCCGTGTAATGAACCACGGCCGTGGTTGTCAAACAGAGACAACCACGGCCTGGCCGTGGAATGAACCACGGCCGTGGTTCGGGGTGCGTGTCAGCTGTTTAAGTCCGTTTTTCTCTTTTCTGATGGGCTTAGACCAGTTTTAACCCATGGGGTATATATAGATGTTCTGAAGACAACATTAGGGTTCCAATTTGGTTTTGGAGAAGGCACATAGGAGGCTCTTGATCTTCATCTTCCTCTCTTCTCTCTTGGATTACGGGTTTGGATGTTCTTGAAGTTGAATTTCTGGTTTCTTCTTCTCCATGTCTGAGTAGTTCCTTTTGTTTCTAGGATTGGGCAATGCCCTTTGATACATTGATGATGATTAATTGATATTGTTTACCCCTTTTATTTATCTTGAATGTTGTTGATTCGATCCTTATTGTGATTATTCATGTGAATTTGCTGGCCACTTATTTGCATCTCATAGATATCTAGGGACGTACTGAAAGGTGAACCTAGGTGTTGGAACCATAAGAATTGAACTTAAGGTCTAAATCACGAGAGTAGGTTTAGCCTTTCAAGGATTAATGAATTACCAAAAAGCGTAATGGGTTCAATTTAGATTCAGTTACCACGAGAGTAGGAATTGGTTGAATTGGGCACGGTTCTTGTATCTTGAGAGGGAACATTAACTAATTTAGGGTAATTCACCTTCAATTGAATTTCAAGTGTTAATAAGAGGATTGTTAATTAGGAGTCTAGTATCATTGTGGTTAACCCCAATCCTGGAAGCTTTCTTGAATCTGAAAACCTTTCCTTAACAATTGCTATTTTTGTTCTCAATTTGCATTTTGATATTCATTTATTTAATTGTTTAGTTACTACGTTCTTATTAATCAACAATTATATTCCCTTTTGTTTAATTTAATTGAATTAATTAATTAATTAGTATTCATAGACATAGTCCCTGTGGATTCGATCTTTTTATTACTTGACGACAAAATCGTACACTTGCGGATTTCACACATCACTCAACTTCTTGTGAAAAATACATTGATTTAGAAAATCAAGTTGGGGGCCTATATTCTGAATTTGCCAAAGCTAAAGATTCTAATTGCTTATATTCTATACTTGTTAGTGAGAATAAAATTAATGTTATTCCACATGAAAACTCAAGCAAGGCTTATGGCAAAAATAGTTTAGAATGTAAAAATAACAAAAAACTTAAGTTTTTCAAAGATGATTTTCAAAGGACCAAGCCATCATTTAATTCGATTATTTGTAATTTTCGTGGTCATTTAGGACATATTTCTCATTTGTGCAATTATAGAAGAAATCCTTATATGAGAAATAACATGATGTGGCTTCCTAAAATTCTTAAAGGCTCTAGTACTAACATTCAAGGACCCAAGATGAAGTGGGTACCAAAATGTCCTCCTAGTATTTCAATTACGCAAAAAATTTCTCAAAAGGATGGACAAATTGGTCAAAGGAAAGAGGATTCATCAAAGAAAATGCTTCCAAAGCCCATTGGAAGAAGTTTTGATAAAAGTAGGAAGATGACTTCAACTAAAGCTTCTCAAGTACAAAATATAGAACTTGCAAAGTTAAAAATACCAAAAGAGAAGCAATGGGTAAGGAAAAGAGTTTCCTTGATTACCAAGGCCATGGTATCAAAAGTCTTTACCTCTTAGGCATATTCACTTGTAAAGTCAATGAATTTGAGGTATATTCCTTATAGGCCTTAGGTAAAGAATAGAATCACGTGCACTTAGTAAAATCTGAATATTTTGTTTAGCACATGATTATGTTCATTCTTATTGTACCATAGCTCATTAATTTGTTATATATCTTGGTACATAAAGTTCTACAATGCCTATGTTCACTTCTTGTTTGGAATAGCACATTTGATGAAAATATCTTAGAACTTGGCATATTGGATCAATCATGCATCTAACTCTTTCTAAAAATCATCTTTGCTGCATAATTTGTCATGATATTACATAATGTGATGTTGAGTTGCATTTATGGTGGTTTGAGAGAATAAAAAATAAGGCAAAGCTAAGATGATCTTCAAGAAGACATGAGGTTGTATTATAAAGGTTGAGTTCTGAAGAATTTCTGGTTTTGGTGGTGAAATAACCAGTCACAAGGAGCAAATAATCAGTTACTTATTCATTGTAGCTATTTAGTGCTCTCTGTCAAGTCAAATAATCGGTTATCATCTCCCTATAATCAGTTATGAGCTCACGTAGTGCTCTCTGGGAAACAGAATAACTAGTTAAGAATTGTCCCTTAACCGATTACACCAACATACAACAATTAGGAAGTCTCTATCCTCACCAAATAATTGATAACCCATCCATCCCTAACCTGTTATTAAAAAAGACAATGACTATGGCTCTTTAAATCACAACAGGGTAACCGGTTACATATAATCTCTAATCGGTTATTTTTTATTTTATGCCTTAACATGGCTTAAATTGTGCTTTTCTAGCATTATGTTTTAAAAATGTCTTTACATATGCTAACATGCTAGATATGCACACATCTTGCTTGGAATGACATGTTATGGTAATATCTTTATTCTTGAGTTTGTGACCAATTCTCTTTATTTAAATATGGAAATTCACATGCTCATGAGAAGTTTTAATCCTTTCTCTTTGATGCGTAATTGTCTTATATTTTTTTTGGAGATTGGAAAGTTATAAGTTATATGTCTTCTTATTTGAAATTGTTTGATATGTTCATATCTTAAAAACAAGATATAAATGATTCTTTTTTGTGTCTTAAAATGTTTTTTTTGGTTCTTCTGAAGAAGAAAAATTCTGAATTTGAGATGTTCTTGAAGTGGTTAGTATTGATGAAAAGGAAACCAAGCTAAGATAAAACAAACTAATGTTTTAAAGACTGATTTCTCGAAGATTTTCTAATCTTGGAAGTGCAATAATCAGTTAGCAGAAGAAAACAATCTGTTATGTGGTTTTTGGAACTATTTTGCCAAGGAAAAGAGCCCTTTGCCATGCAAAATAATCGGTTAGAAGGCTACACTAATCGGTTATGGGTGCTTTGGATTTCGTGGAACTGTTTGAAACTAAGTGCTAACCAATTAGAGACATTCTCTAACCGGTTAGAGGGCACTTGGTAGCCGGTTACATAAAGCTTTATAACCAGTTACTGGACATCAAAAAGCACTCCTAGTCGTGACCTCCTTCACATACCAAGCATGTAACACCCTTGTGGGGATGCCACATTTATGATGCAATGAAATAAAAATAAATAAAATATTACCCAAGTTATAAAACATTTGATAAATAATTAATGAGTTATAAAATTTTTCTTTTTATTCATAATAACCTTAAATAAAATAACACGGAACATGAAATAAAACAAATTGTTATTGGACACATAATATACATATGATTTTGTTTTAAGTTATGCAAATAATTTACAACTACAAAATATTTAAATAAAGCAGTAAAGAGTTATTATACAGTACAACATCATAAAGTGCCCAAGTGCACATTATAGATCCCTAACCCTCTGAAGGATCACTCTCAGATGAAACTTCAGGTGACAGGAATCCAGGATGTCTCACAGCTCTACGGACGTTGTTGACACTATGCTAATCTCACTGGGAACACGAAAGAGTCCTCCCCAGTGACGCCTCAGATCCAATGGCATCTCCAAATATAAGTATAGAGTCATAGTAAAGACAGGTTCATCATCAAACTCTTCTCGTAGGGACACAGTCAGACATCCCAAGTAGATCATCGATCCTTGATCCTCGCGTAATTGCCAGGCCTCTGAACCTCCGTGAAACTCTAGCCTCACGAAACTAAGAAATCCCGGCAACGCCATATTCATAAGTCAGTCTAAAGGATATGGATGATCGGAAGGTTCACACTCGTCGAACTGATCCCCCGTCTGTTGCTGCTCCTCCTCCTCAAGATACACACAATCTAGAGGTTGTTCCTCTTCTTCAAACTCTTTTATAACATAATTAATAATACACAAACAATACATATAGAGAGGTGAGATAATCATACATCAATACCAGCATGGCAAATAAGAAAACGACAATACAACAGATATCACAATTTAGTACAATAAAGCATACCATTATATTATAAATAATAACACAATTTAATACAAGAATTTTATACCACAATATCATAAGTAACAACACCTCATGTAATATCACAAATAATAATGTTATGATGCATGACACAAATGTAAATGCAGTACGACTCGTTCCTACTCTATGGAGCTAGACACAGACATCAGAGAGAATGACCCGTAAAGATCTATCAGTACCTTAGGCTGCCCAACCAAACTATTCCACTGTCTAACGTCGTGTCTATAGCCCACAGTCCAACGTTGTGTAGTAGCACACAGTCCAACGTTGTGTACTACAGGCATTGTACTAAACAGTCTTTACAAGATCTTGATTAAGTATAGTGTGTATTGAGATCATTAGTGTGTTGCCAGTTAGCACGACCCAGAGGAGCGACCAACTGTCCACATGTGGAAAACTCCGCACACTAATGCCTCCAAGTCCACACAAGATGAACCACACTACGCTTATCACACTGACAACACGGTGTAATTCGCCTCGTCAATCAATCGCCAATATCAACCAAATTGGCACAACTCAATACATGAATAAAAATAATAATTACCAAATTACCCTTAACTTAAAAATTTTATCATATTTAAAAAAATATCCTAAATCTAAAAATTCTAATATATAGTACGTCACCACTTGACAGTACCATATCTCCACATGTCTGGGTCCACCACTTTAGCCCGACAGCAAAACTCACTGTTTCAATCAATCGCGTAGAAATTTTATAGCGTTTTCACAATTTCATCGCTTTTACAAACGTTTTTAAATTGCGTAAATATATTTTGTTGTTTTTAAAATCGCGTAGTATTTTTAAATCGTTTTCTCAATTGCGTAAGATTCTTTAATCATTTTCTTAACCGAAAAGCTTTAAAAATTTCTATTTTTAAAACTGCGTAAACTATTTTTAATACTTTTAAACTACGTAAAATATTTTCCTTATGATATAAATATATTATAAAATATTTTCTTTTATTTGTTTGTTTTTAATAAATTTTGACAGCATTTTGTCTATAAAATCTATTAAAAATGTGTTTTCTACGTTTTTCCTCTAAAAAAATTCGTTTGTTTAGTTTATTATTACTAAATACACTTTGAAAATGGTCATTATACTTTAAAACTTAAAGATAAGTAATTTTCAAGAGTTTTGTTCATTTTTCTTCTATACTACATTTCTAATAAAAATTAGTTTACTTCTTTAAATCTTGAAAATTCATTTCAAATGTATTCTTTTTAGGTTAAACATCAAATCTACACTTTAGAAAATGAGTTTTGGATTGATTACACATTTACAAGGCATGTTGGCCAAAATTAATAAAACTTAGGCATTTGACCTTTGGATCATTTTCTATCTTCTAAATCATTTTGGAAATTCATTAATTTACCTAATTCCATTAAATCTTTCCTTTAGAAAATGGTTGAGAACATTTTGGTTCTCTTTTATTTGTTGAAGCCAAAAGGTCCATAGGTGTGTTCTTTGGAACACTCATGCAACCTTACATGTTATTCACATCCTAATTAATGATCATGCATATATCACACATGCAATATATTTTAAAGCTTATAGACATGCATACAAACAATATCAAACACAAATAAAAAAGCATTTAAACAATCAAGCAAGTGAATCCTTATGGATTCTTCACACACATACAATCTATTTTCTCATCACCACACATGGTTGATGAGATTAAATCTCCTTTTTACCTTTAAGGAAGATAAAATATTTTTCTCTCCTTCCTAGATGATTTCGTGATCTCCTCTAAAGAAACCTAACATGCTCAAATAATTTTTTACAATTTATAACCATAGGAGAAAAACATAAACCACGGATCAATCATGACTTAGAACCTTGGAAATGAAGTTAGAAATGAAAAACAAGGAATTTCACCTTATAGGAAAAATCTCCAAAGCACTTTTCCAAGCTTAAGATGAAAGATTTTGGAAGAACTCTCAACTAGAGATGTTCTTAGAATGATGTTTAGAGTTGAGAAATAAGGTTGGATGAAATTTTAGATGGGTGGATGGTGGTGTAGAGTGTTTGGCCGAATGGCTCAAGGAAGAAAGGCTATGGAGTTTTCTCTTGGTTTCTTGCTTTAGGTAAAATGATGAAGATGAAAAATGATCAACTTACTCTCCCTCCTCCTATGCATGGCCGTAGCACTCATAAGGAGGTGGCCTCCTTGTTTGACTCATCCTAGCCTTAGATTTGATCAAGGGTTGATATCAAAGCTTGGCCTCCAAGCTTGTCTTCCATTGGCTTAGAGAAACCTAGTCACTAAGTGACTAAGCCATCCTTGAATGCTCTTGAAGCTTCTTGACCGAATGGCCTTAATGGTGGAGTAACTAAGTTTGTGATCAATTTAGTCTTCTAGTTACATTTAAGTGCATTTGATTAATTCATTTAGTTACTTGCCTAACTAGATAGTTACTTAGGTTAACTAGGTTAGTCTTGGTATTTTGACAACAATTCTCTAACTAGAACTTAACTAGATAGCTAACTAGGTTACTTCATTTAGTTACTTAACAAGCTTTCTATACTAACTTAGTTAGGTTTTAAGCTAACTTGGTTAAGCTTTCTAGTCTTAATCTAACAAGTCTAACCATTTTTGTGGACTTGATTCCTATTGGTCTAGAAATGTCAAGCCTACATTGTTGACTTGTTCCTATTGGCTTAGAATTTAGTCTAGCCAAAAACGTTGACTGCTTCTTTAAACGCGGGTCCCACAGACTCTTCCAGGTCCATGGTTGTTTTAGAGTAAATTTCTACTGTTTTTGAGACAGTAGGTACTATTAGATAAAATAATATTATAATAATATAAAATTATTTTATTGCACAGTTAAATCCTAAAAATTAAAAGATTAACGACCATATCACTCAGAATTGGGTTTAGTAAGATCCCCTTGCTCCGAATAATTAAAATAAGATTTCTTCGGCCCAGAAATTATTATTTTCTTGACTCAGAGTAAATCACACAAAATAGTCGAATATGAACACGAAACAGTCAAATAAATTATATAACATACAGACAAATATAAAACAGTACAATCAGGATAAAATAGTAATTCATCCAAAAGTTGGGGTATTACATGTGGTGTCCTGGGGCCGACGAGGGCGAGGAGTGGACGTTGGTGTAAGAGAAGCACGTACAAGGAGCGGCTCCTGGCAGGCTTCTAGGCGAAGGGTCCTATGAATGAACTGAATACGCACTGGAATGAGAGGGATTCAGAGACTGTGCAGGTATGGGACTGCATAGTTGAGAATGGCTTAAAGGAATTGATTAGGCGTAGCCATATCAACAAGTTGCAACTTCTTTTCGAGAGCCTAGAACATAAGAACTTCATGGTTAAGCGTGCTTGACCTGGAGCAATTGTGGGATGGGTGACCTCCTGGGAAGTTTCCTAGGATGCGTGTGAGTGAGGACAAAGCACGTTGATGCGTGTGAGTGAGGACAAAGCACGTTGATGCGTGTGAGTGAGGACAAAGCACGTTGAAAAGACTCGTGTTGGTTTGTGGAGACACTCATCAATCCTACAGGCAGTCCCGGGATGTTACAAATGGTATCAGAGACGGGACCTCTCCCAGTACGGTGTGGTTCGGGGACGAACCAAGCAGAAGTTGGTGGGCATGTGGTGTCCCGGGGCCGACGAGGGCGGGGAGTGGACGCCGGTGTAAGAGAAGCACGTACAAGGAGCGGCTCCTAGTAGGCTTCTAGGCGAAGGGTCCCATGAATGAACTGAATACGTACCAGAATGAGAGGGATTTAGAGACTGTGCAGGTATGAGACTGCATAGTTGAGGATGGCTTAAAGGAATTGATTAGGCGTAGCCATATCAATAAGTTGCAACTTCTTTTCGGGAGCCTAGAGCATAAGAACTCCATGGTTAAGCGTGCTTGACCTGGACCAATTGTGGGATGGGTAACCTCTTGAGAAGTTTCTTAGGATGCGTGTGAGTGAGGACAAAGCACATTGAAAAGACTCGTGTTAGTTTGTGGAGACACTTATCAATCCTACAGGCAGTCTCGGGATGTTACAAAGCACCCACTCACCCCTATTCACTCAACATCTTGAAATGAATCATAAATGGTTTTAAAATTTACAATTCCATGGTTTTTCAATTCTTTCATTACAATAAGGGAATTCTTTTTGTTCTTGATCGGCATGTGTGCATACTAGAATTTTTTACTTGATATTACATGTCTTACATGATCATTGTTTGCCTCAAATTGTTTATTTATGTTTTGATGACGATCAAGGTTTTCTTGATAAACTTGAATCATGCCTTAAAATGCTTAAATCATATTTTTAAGTGCATATGTGCTTCATGCATTCTTGTTAGAGCTAAACTTTACATGGTTGATAATGTGGTACATGCTCTACATTATATATATCAACCTAAATTATGCTTGTAAATAAGTTTAAATGATATTTGCTGCTAACCTATGTTTTAGAGAACTTTTAAAGTTAGCTTTGCAAGTGTCTCTATGTGCTTCAAGTATAGCCATCAAATATTAAAGTGTCAAGCATATGTGGATAAATGAGAAAAGTTGAATGAAGAGGGACATAAGGAGACTTTCTTCAAGTGCAATGGAATGAAATACTTAATGGAAGAAAGCACAAACTCAAAGGACCTATAAATGAAGAACAGTCTAAGGGAGCATCACTCTCTATCTAACTCAATAAGTATCTTTATCCCTAAACGATTCTGGTATTCTATATGCTATGGATTATATGATACTTTTTGATAAATTTATCTGAAATGATTAGATGTTTTCCTTACATAAGAAGTATGCCTAGCATTGACAAAGTGCCTAATTAGATATTAACTTGCTAATTTTGTCATTGCATATAGGGTGGATAATATTAGTTCTATACATGCTTTGATCCCTATAGCATATTTCATCATGGTGAATGTTTGATATCTATGATTCTCTTGATCTATGGTTTCTTAGTAGTATAACACCTAAGAGAATCATGCTCTTGTTTTGAAAAGAGTTTATGGCTTGACTAACAAGTTTTTTTTAAAAAAAAAGTAAAATCTCTTATCATATTTGAAAGAAGCTTTTCAAGTTCCATATCCTTGAGAATCTTTTGAACTTGTCTTAAGAACTTGAAAGTATTTTCACCTCCTAATTGTCTTGAAAATTTAGAAATCATTTGATTTGTGCTATAAATGTAGTATTCTCTTCATTTGCTTTGAAAAGTCTTATTAAATCTTAAGAGAATGCTTAAGAAAGTTTCTAAATAAATCTTTTGAAATGCTCCATAGAGCCCATCTTAATTCTTCAAAAGATAAGCCTTGTTCTTTAAAGTGTTTTATTTTCTCAAAGCTCTTGTCTAATAAGAAAGAGAATAGATGTACTTTCATATGTTCTTTTAACTTGGGTTTGATCATTCTCAAAGAATATGTGGTTTAATATAAAATCTCTCTACCCTTCTAAAATTCTTTTAAAAATATAATGTGTTATTGTAAAATTCTTTTTGAAAGGGGGAGAAGTCTTAAAAATGGTTTTTGATTAATGGATTAAGAATATGTATCTTTGTCTTGTTTTACTTTATGATAATATGCATATTTTGAGGGAGAGCCTAGTTCATAAATTGTTGCTTATATCTTTTGGCTTACATCCTTGTTTGACATGAAGTGTTTTATTTTTTAATGCTATCAACATGTCAACAAAGATCATTTTTTATTCTCTTTTCCTCCATCAATGAAAGAAGGTAAACAT
The DNA here is from genome assembly GCA_029884605.1 of Ormosia emarginata. NCBI lineage: Eukaryota > Viridiplantae > Streptophyta > Magnoliopsida > Fabales > Fabaceae > Ormosia > Ormosia emarginata. Next base: position 2,820,231 of record JAQQTP010000042.1, on the reverse strand, counting down.
TCTTAAACTTCATATCGTTTTATTCTTTCATTGAGACATGTTTGATATATGACAAGTTGTATGATCTTTCATTTGAAAACCTCAATTCCATGATCTTACATGAATATTTTGTAACTCCTAACAAGTGATATCAAGTGGTACTTATTTATCATGTGGTATGCAAGATATTATATGCTGCACATAATTGCTTAAGCTTATTGCTATCATATACTAAATGTTGATGTACCAAAATGTGACAAGCATTGCATGAATAATTTTTTATATCTTGAAAGTATGCTTGCTTCATATCTCTTCTTGAATCATATGTAGAATCAAACAAGGAGAGATAGTTATGTTTTGATTTTGATGATCCTACTCTTTTTGGAAACATAAGTTTTATCTAAAGGGGAAAGACAATAATCTTTTCTTCCTACGCCTTTTTGTTGATGTCAAATAGGGGGAGTGAGAATTAGAAAGAAAAATATGTTCTTGTGTTTATTATTTGATATGCTTGCACGAATATCTATTCTTCTATATTTCTCAACATATTTTTCTTTGGTGATTTGCCATCATCAAAAAAGGGGAGATTGTGGAACTAAGTTTGTCCCAATGGTTTAATATATTAAGTTTTGATGATGATAAATACAAGATAAAAAGAATGATGCTTATGTTACATAAATGTTCTTAATAGATTATATTGGACCATGCATGATCATGTACTCTATCTTGTTATATCTCATATAATAATCATGCAATGAGATATGTGTAGCATTCTTCAAATAACATATCCAATAATGCTTTACATGAGTTATAATGAATTAATATTGGATTTGACTCTATTTAAATGAAAATGTGCAAGGTGTTCTTTGTTGCATGCTATATAGAGCATATCTATTAGTAATTGATAAATGTCTTATTTGGATGTGTCTAGGAAAGTCTTATATGCAAGTTATACTAACTAAAGTTATACATTTATGAATCATGTATATGAAGATATTGAATTATGAGTTTGGACTAGCTATGTTTTAAGTGAGCAATACTTTGTAGAATAGTCCAAGTACTAAGAGTGAGCATTGCAACAAGAAAGCAAGAGATTACAATAATGCTCAACTCAAGAAGAATGAGAATGATAAGATGTTCCAAGCTTTTGCAAGATTTAAAGAGAAAAAATTTTTGGAAGCTTGGATTACATCAAGAATTGATGATGGCAAAAGATCAAGTCCCAAGTATCTTCAAGAATAGCTTATAGGACTTAGATCTTGTGTAAAGGTATTTAGGATTCACACTAAGCTCATTTACAGGCTTTCTTAAAAAGGATTACAAAATCATGTTTTACACGTATGAAAATGCATTTTGATTTAAGCATAATGGTTTTAAAAAGAATGAAATTAATTTGGAAAACCTTGGTTGCATAAAACATAAGTTTTTCACTATTTTTCTTTTAAGGACCTAACCGATTAGATGAAATAAGTAATCAATTAGTAGAGTTTTAAGTGAAAATGTGAAACTACTATTTTAGAGCCTAACCAATTAGAACATTTAATTAACCGGTTATATATATTTCCAGTAGCTAAAAATTATATAACCTAACTGGTTAGGGCATTATGCCAACCGATTAGAATGTCTTGTATGAAGGCCTCTGGTGAAGGCCTAACCGATTAGGCTTGTTTCCTAACCGGTTAGTGGTTAAAATAGAAGCAATCTTAGGAATTGAAATGAAGACCTAACCGATTAGGAATACTTCCTAACTGGTTAGCTGGGAAATCAGAAAACACGTACAACGACTCTATTTTGGCATTTAATGATTCCAACCTTTCCCCAACGGCTCTGAATTGCTTTCATCAATAAATCTAAGTTGTTGGGCATTAATGAAGGGTTAGAGAAACTAGGAGAACAATCTGAAAATCATTCTTGAGCATTAAATTCGTATTTCATCATCTCTTTCTCCAAAAACTCTATCATTCAAACACTTTGTTTATTCTGTAAAGAGGGTGAGGTATCCTTTTAGTGAAAAAGGGTGAGGTATCCCTTATTGTAAAGAAGGTGAGGTATCCTTCAAAGGTTGTAAAGTGGGTGAGGTATCCGTCTAGTGAAAAAGGTAAGGTATCTCTGTAACACCCGAAATTTACTTTTCTACTCAGGATTCATTCTAAAAATATTTATGATTTTCTGGAATTTTCTTAGAATTTTCTGAAAACATGGAATATTTTAATATATTTCTCGTTTTACGTGTGTACTGAGCGGAACCGGAGAAATGAGATATTTTTTCTGAGAACCTTGAACTATGAAAACGTCGATGGGGGATCTTACTAAACCAGAGGTCGGACACAGTTTACAAGGTTTCATATTTTTCGAGAAATCTTAACAGATGAGATAATAAAACACTGTGAAGAATTTATCTGTCAGATTTGTTAATGCTGACTTCTACCAACTATAACTATTGTCCAATAAATAATAACATGTATTAAAAATATTATCACATTATTCAAAATCTGATTTTTGTATCACATCTATTAGTTTTAATTTCAAAAGAAAGATTAAATTTAATCCAAGCTTGTTATGGGAAGCTTCCTAGCAATTTCCCTTGTAGCACATTTTCTCTCTCTCCTTTCTCCACTCTTCTGCGACAGAAGCTACAAGGGGGAAGCCCAAATATTTCCCCTCCATTGTCTTAATATTTCACTCTCATTTCTCTAAACCCAAATACCCATTTCTCCACTTCCTCTCTTCTTCTTCCTCTCCACCGTACACACACACACCCACACATTGGAGACCAACTTTCTTATTTGCCAAACAAATCACATTTACTTGTTCCTTCCATCATTTCAAAACTATTCTCCTTGGTGGTTATCTTTTGGTTCTTCTTCCTCTTCTTCTTCCATTTCTCTTCCACCATTGAAGCTAAAGCTTGGAGCTTTAAGGTAAAGCCTTCAACTTTCTTCCATTTTTCTTACTATTTTCATTTCTCTTGGCCACCTTGGTGACCAAGAAACTATTTTTCATGGTTTGAGTGAACATTGTGGTGATCACTCACATTGGAGTTTTCTTGAAGGAGGGAAAACGAAAATCTAGGGCAAGAAGGAGTGACACATTGTGCTGTTTTCCAAATAGGTAAGAGGGAGATGATCCTCTTCAACCAACCTTGGTAGTAAGGGAATGTCTTGTATGTGTATTATTGTTGATTTTTGAATCCATGTATAAAGTTCTCTCATTTTTATGTTGTTCTTGATGATAATGTATTTTGTTGGGTTTGTATGATTTAATTGATGCCTCTTGCATGATTTGAAGGTATATTTGAGTATCTTGTTGATTAAATATGATGAGGAATGGTTTGGTTTGAGTTAGAGGACCTGAAGAACTCTGTTTTCAGCAAGTTTACGCGTGGTAATCGATTACACGGGACTTGTAATCGATTACCAAGCTCTTAAAGATACAAAATCGTGATTCTAGAAATCTGGTAATCGATTACGTCTGGTGTGTAATCGATTACAGAGATTCTGTTTAGCTTGTAATCGATTACAAGAGGAGTGTAATCGATTACCAAGCCTCTGATGTCACGAAATGGTGCTTCTGGGAATCACGTAATCGATTACAATTTGTGGGTAATCGATTACGGAGGTTCTGTCCAATTGGTAATCGATTACCACGGTTGTGTAATCGATTACCAGTGCCTTGAAGTTACGAAACGTGATTCTGGGAATCACGTAATCGATTACAATGAGATTGTAATCGTAATCGATTCTGAGGGTTCATTTCTCAGGTAATCGATTACAAGGGTGTTTATGTCGATTACCAAGACCAAAAATGAGATTTCTGAGCTGGAAATGGTTGAGATTGTGGTTCTTTGTCCTTTGTAACTCAAACATAACCTAAAAACCCTGGATTCAAGGATTTTACTTTACTAAATTATGATAGGAATGTGCATTCATATCAATAGAGAAGGAATGATTTTGAATATGGAATTCTTAGATCCATGACATGGAAATTGTGGTATGTGCGTAATGAGGAATACATGTTGATGCTGAGAATTATTGATGTAGTACTCAATGAGATAAGAATGATGATGTGCCATTGAGGCAATGTTTTAATAAATGTATTGTTGATATGTCATGTTGGACATTGAATATTGCTTATGTGCCATTGAGGAAAGGCTTATGCTGAATGCATTGTTGATGAACATACATGATTGGACATTGTGTCATCATGCATGCGTATTGTCCGTGGGACATTGTTGAGAAGGCTGTGTTGCCTAGGAGTTTGAATAACACCTATGTGCGGGTGCGAATAGACTAAGCGTAGGTGTCATATGTTATTGACCCTGGGGGCGTCGGGGTGTGGGTGTCTCACAATAGACAATGGTAGCTCCACTGGGGCCATGGGATAGACCAATGCAACATACCGATGATCCTGCCTGAGATGCTGTCCTATGTCGCGATCAACTGTTGAGGTTCCATGTGTGAACCATTTTGCGCAAATGTTTTTATGTGATGAGCACACTATATTTTTAAGGCTAATGATACACTGGCATTACTCCTTGATCATTCACTCCGAAAATGTTTGTGTCTAGCTCCATGGAGTAGGAACTTTGGTACCCTTGTTGCATTGTGAGTAGTCAGTCACATGGTCCATTGAGCATTCATGATTGGATAATGTGTTTACTATTATGACTGTGATATTTATTTGATTCTTGGTAATACTAATGTTGCTAGTTGGCTATGGATGATGTTAATTATTGTTCCTTGCTGTTTTACTCTCATTAATTGCTTTCATGTATTACTATACCTGTATGTATTAACTGTGTCTTATGTGGGCATTCGACGCCGTTTATTTTCTTGCTGCCATGTTGGTACTGAAAGCTGGGAATCTCACCTCTTTCGGTACTTTTCTTTATTTTGCATTTTGGTTGAATCGTATGCTCTCTAGAAGACACTCGTGAGGAGAATAAGGAAGCTACTGAGTTTTAGGGTTTCTGGCCTTATCTCGACTGAGACCGAAGTTGCTGAGAATGTCTTTTCGCCCCCGTGGATTTTTTTGGTTACGTGCGGATCAACTTTCATGGTGGTCCGGATTGCTGGCATATCAACGTGCAGACTGACCGATGTGTGTACGACAGCGAATTGACGGTGTCTTTGGCATGGGGACGCTACACTGCTTCTATTTTTTACTTTCATGCTTTCGTATGGTTGGAATTTAATATGCCTGTAAGAGATATGTGGGCGATATGTACTATACCCCACGTGACGACTCTTTCTTGTCTACTGCCCAGGCTCCTGCCCGCTGTTCTGTCATCCCGATGGATGTCTCGTCGGACGACGAGGACCCTGAGGAGGATCCATCTACGGTTCCTTCTCATTCCAGGCAGTCTTAGGGTTGGTTTTAAATTGATAGCTACTGATGGCTATCCATTTGAGGGAGCTTGACGTACTACTGGATTAGTGGGTAGATATTTGTATCTCTTGGGTAGGTACATATTTTGCTTTTTGTATATCTTTTTGGAAATGTAAATTAAACAAGCTTGTAATTCTGGTACAGAGTATGTAACTATCCATATTGTACATGGTTGTATGTTTCATTCCATGTTGATTTCTCTTTGACTTTTTTGATAAGAAGTTTTATATGAAAGAGGAACTTTAATTTTAACTCAATTACGCGATATATTTACAAAAAGGTGTATAAGTACATTAATGGAAGTTTTAACTGGATTTATGTTAAACAAAAAAAAATGTGTTCAAACTTTACGTAATCATTTGTGCGTCGTTTCACTATGGTGCGACGTTCCTTCTTCTTGCCCATTATGACTAAGGGAGGAAAAGGGGCGTTACAATCTCTGTTTTGAGGCTCAAGCACAAAGAGTGAGGTATCCCAAGGTGTGGTGAGTGCTCTATTGTGTAAAGGTTTTCAAGCACCCATTTAAGCTTGAAGATATAGTGGAAAATCTCAAGTGATTACTTGAGGACTAGACGTAGGCCACAAGTGGATTGGTGGCTGAACCAGGATAAATCTTGTGTTTGATCTTCTCAACTCTATCTCTTTACATTTGTGCCTTAATTATATATGCTTGAGTTGAATTTGATATTTATCTTTACTTGAATACTTTATATCTTGGCTTGTTTATTTGGGAGTAAAGTATTCAATCTATAATAGTTATACCTTTGTCAAGCTTATTCTGCTGCAAGTGTTGATTGAAAGTATTAAAATAAATAATTTCTCAAAGTTATTTTTAAATTTGTAATCACCCAATTCACCCCCCTTTTAGGTAATGCTTGCCATGGTTAACAACAACAACTCCCACTCATGTTAAACTCTGACTTCAAGTTCAAAAGTTGAGTTACAGTTGACAATTTCATGTGCTTATGCCAACCATCCCATAAAGGTTCATCAGTGTCTCTTAGTAAGTCATAAAACTTTGAAGCTGACGGATTTGGATCCTCTTCTAAATCTTAAGCTTCTGGATTTAATCTATCACTTGCAACATCCATAACCATATCCACGTATGGATTCCTAGTCTCTACTTCATCATCATGGATAATGGATGTTGAGTCGTTATCCCCCCATCTATCCTTACCATGAATGGCCTAATTTATATAATGATCCATAAATCCGTGTAACACCCCAAACTTTAGCATAAATGACTGTTGTGTCCCGAATTGTACTGTTTGTTATTTTTTTGTATGATACAGTGTTTTATTTTACTGTCTGTGATTTTATTTGGACTTTTTGTGTGATTTGCTTCGAGTCAGGAAAATAACAATTTCCGAGCCGGGGAAATCTTATTTTAATTATTCGGAGCTGGGGGATCTTACTAAACCCAATTAATGATATCAAGTTATTAATCTTTTAATTTTTAGGATTTTATTGTGAAATAAAATAATTTTATATTATTATAATATTATTTTATTAGGCGAAAGATAAATAAATGACAGTGAACAAAAAAAAATGTTTTGCGAGACCCACATTTAGAGAAACAGTCAACGATTTTGGCTAGAGAGATTTCTAAGCCAATGAGAGCAAGTCAATGAAGTAGGCTTGAAATTTCTAACCAATAGGAAGAGGTCAACAAAAGTGGTTAGACTAATTAGTTTATAACTAGAAAACCTAAGCTAGTTAGTTTGAAACCTAATTAAATTAGTTTAGAAGACTTGTTAAGTAACTAAGTGATAGTAAATTATTTAACTATCTAGTTGGTTTCTAAGTTAGTAAAAATCTATTAGTACCAAGTTAACTAAGTTAACCTAAGAAACTAACTAGTTAGATAAGTAATTAGATTATTTCACCTAAGTGTAACTAAATAGCTAAGGAGAAGCAAACTTGGTTAGTTGCCAAAGGAGGCCACACGGCCAAGAGCTTTTGGATGCTCCAAGAAGTGCATAGTCATACAATGACTAGGTTAGTATCAACCAATGAGAGCTAAGCTTGGAGGCCAAGGGTTTATGCTAGCCTTTGATTATTTCTAAGGCTTGGATGAAGCAAACCAAGTGGACACCTCCCTAGGGTGAGCTCCACGGCCATAAGCCTTAGGAAGCCAATTTTTATTTCATTTTCTATCTCTTAACTTAAGCTTTTCTCTCATCAAAAACAAGAAACACGATTGATGTTCCTTTGAAGGTCCATTCGGCCAAGACTCCTACACCAACATCCATTCACCCAAAATTTTATCTACCTCACATTTCTAAACCTAAACACAATTCTAAGATCATCTCTAGTTGAGAGTTCTTTCAAAATCCATCACTTTGAGCTTGAAAAAATACTTTCGAGATTCTACATAGAGGGTGAAAATCCTTGTTTTTCATTTTCTAATCTTATTTCTAAGGTCATAAGCCATGATTGATCCGTGGTATATGGTTTTCTCTTATAGTAGTAACTTTTAAAATTTTGTTTAAAATCCTTAGGTTCTTGGAGGGTGAAACCGAAATCTATAGGAAGGAGAGGAGAAGAGTTTTTCTTCATTTAAGGTAAGAGGAAGACTTGAATCTTATCATCCATGGGTGGTGATAAGAAAATGGAATTGTTTGTGATTGTAGAATCCATAAGGATTCATTTGTGTGCTTGTTGTAATAGCTTTCTTAATTGTGATTTGTATTGATATGCATGTCTACAAGCTTTGAATATATTGTATATGTTAGTAATGCATGAATAATTAGTAGGATGTGAATAATATGCAAGGTTTGCATGTATGTTCCAAAGAGCACAAATCCAAGGCTCACGGCCTCAACACAAAATGGGAACCAAAATGTTCTCAACCATTTTCTAAAAGAGTGATTTAATTAACTTAGGTAAATTGACAAGATACAAATTGATTTAGAGCAAGAAAAACAAATCTATAGATCAAATGACAAGTTTATGGATTTCGGCCAACATGCCAAAGTTAAGTGTTTTTAGTTTCTAAAATTGTTTTCAATCAAGGTTAAGTAAAAATGTCAAAAATATTTTTAGTACAATGAGTTTTAAGGAATAAAAATGATTGGATTAAGTTTAAAAAGCTAAAACTAATGATTTTACTGTTTAGGAGAAAATACAGTAGCTTTTGTAAAATTTCTAACGTAGAGCTCACTTTATGTTTTGAAGCCCGTTAGTAGTTTTCAAAAGTGTAATTAGATGGTTGTAATATAATCAAAAGAAATTTTAACAAAAAAATTTAGAAAACCATTGTTATAGATTTTCAAAGCAAAATATTGTCAATTTTTGTTAAAAATAGACAAATAAGATAGAAAAGATGTCCAATATATTGTATATGGTATGGAAAATATTCTACGTAACTCAAACATATTAAATATTATTTTCTGTTTATTTAAATAGTGATTTTTAAAGGATTCGGATAAGAAAATGATTTAAAAACCTTACGCGATTGAGTGAACGATTTAAAAGTAATACGCGATTTCAAAAATAGTAAAATATATTTATGCGATTTAAAAATGTTTGTAAAAATGACGAAATTGTGAAAACGCGATAAGATTTCTACGCGATTGACGAAAATAGTAAGTTTTACTGTCGGGCCAAAGTGGTGGACCCGGGCAGATTGAGAAACAGTACTATCAAGTGGGACGTACTGCGTTTGATGTTTGAGTGCATTTTAGTAATTATTTAAGATTTGAAGGGTATTTTGGTAATTATAGTTCTGTTCATATTTTTAGAGTTAAGTCGATTCGTTGTGGAATTGGCGATTGATTGACGAGGTGAATTACATCGTGTTGTCGGTGTGATAAGCGTAGCGTGGTTCATTTCTTTATGGACTTGGAGGCATTAGTGTGCGGATTATTCCACATATGGATAGTTGGTCACTCCTCTGAGCCGTAGTAACTGGTAACACACTCGTGGTCTCGACACGCACTATACTTAATCAAGATCTTGTAAGAACTATGTTAGTACAATGCCTGTAGTTACACAATGTTTGGATTGTGTACTACACCACGATGTTTTGGATAGTGGGCTATAGGCACAATGTGAGACAGTGCAATAGTTGGTTGGGCAGCCTAAGGTACTAATAGAACTTGCAGGTCATTCTCTCTGATGTCTGTGGTTGTAGCTCCATGGAGTAGGGTTAAGTCGCATTACATGTGATTTATGTGTTGTGCATTATAATATTATTATTTGTACCATTTTATCTGTGACATTATGTGATGCTGTTACACTTAATTTCTATGTTATTTTATATTATTATTTATGCTGTTATAGTATGTTGTATGGTATGAACTGTTATATCTGTGTATATTGTCATTTTCTTATTTACCATGTTTGTGGTGATATAGATTGTCTTACCTCTTTATTATATGTGTTCCTGTATTTTAAATTATGTTATGAAAGAAGAGTTTGAGGAAGAGGAATAGCCTCTTGATTTTGCATACCCCGAGGAGGAAGAGCAACAGCAGCAAGCCAAGGATCAGTTCGACAATCAAGAACCATCCGATCATCCATATCCCCTAGATTGATTGAGTGAGTATGACGCTACTAGGATTCTTTGGTTTCGTGAGGTTGGATTTTCATGGAGGCTCAGAAGACTGGCGACTGCGAGAGGACAGAGATTCGGTTACGTACGTAGGGCGTCTGACTGTGACCATACGTACAGAGTTTGATGGAGTGCCTATCTTTTCTACTGTGTTATATTTACATGTAGAGCTACCGTTATCTCTTAGGCGTCATTGGGTTGGTATGTTCGATGCGCCTAATGAGATTAGCAGCGTGTCGACAGCACGGACTAGAGTCCGTAGAGGGTCGAGGCATCGTGGATACTTATCACCTGAAGTTTCATCCGAGAGTGATCCTTCAGAGGGTTAGAGTTCTATGATGTGTACTTGGGCGTGTCTGCATTTTGTATATATAGACTTCTTACTGCTTTGTTTACTGTTTTGGTTTAAATATTTGCAGTTGTAAATTATTTGTACTACTTGAAACAAAAACATATGTATATTATGTGTGATAACAGTTTGTTTATGTTATGTTCTGTGTTATTTTATTTTGTAATATTCTGTTTAATAGGAAAAATTTTACAACCCATATTACTATGTAACAAATGTTTTACAACTTGGGTAGAATTTTATTTATTTTTATTTTATTTTATTCATAAATGTGACATCCCCACAAGGGTGTTACATTAGTTGGTATTAGAGCCCAAGTTAGAGTCTTTTGGGGTTGTGGTTGGGTCTGTTTTTGCTTGTGTTGTGTGATTCTCTGTGATTTACTTCCGAAAGGATGTATCTGACTTTGCTTTGTTATGGTTGAAGAAAGAAGATGGCTGGTGGAAGAGGAGCACGTGCGAATGCGAATCGTGCTGTGGACCCTATGATTGCAGCTGCAGAGGCTATACAGCGAATGACTGAAGTAATTACTCAGCAAAATCAGAGAGCAGCTCAATAGCAAGATGCTACTGTTGATGCCCTAAATTTATCTGAATTTAGGCGTAACAATCTGCCGCAGTTTAGAGGCGAGATTGATCCGGAGAAGGCAAGTCAATGGATACAAGATTTGGAGAAGATATTTGAAGGAATGAGATGTACAGATGATAAGAAAGTGACGTATGCAACTTTCATGTTGAGAGGAGACGGTGAACATTAGTGGAGAGGAACCCGCCGATTATTGCAAGCTGAAGGAACGGAAATTACATGGGAGGTATTTTCTGATGTATTTCTGGAGAAGTATTTTCCTGCGAGTGCTAGACATGCCAAGGAGATGGAATTTCTTGGTTTACGTCAGGGCAACATGACTGTGAATGAGTATGCTTCTAAATTTGAGAGTTTGTCTCAGTTCTCAGATTATGCTCAAACTCGACAAGATGATGTGTGGAGATGTAGGAAGTTTGAGGCAGGGCTGAGAGTGGAATTGAAACGAGGAGTGTTATCCTTGAGAATGAATCAGTTTCATGCTTTGGTAGATGCTTGTGCACGACTAGAGGAATTGGAGCCATCACGGGATCCAAGAAACCGTAATTTCAGACCAACAAGGTTTCAGAGGGGTGGTAGCAGTAACAACAGTCGATTTCAGCGCAAGTCGTATTCTAGACCACCGGGGAATCAACCTCAATGACCACCTGTTGGGGGAAATGCTAGTGGTAGTAGAGCTGGACAGAGAGTGGCGTTTACGCCAACATGTTTTAAGTGCGGAAAGAAAGGCCATATCTCTATTGATTACTCAATCAGAGGAACAATTTGCTTTAATTGCAGACAACTTGGACATATAGCCAAGGATTGTACTCAGCCAGAGAGGAAACTAGTGGTGAGAAATGTTCGTGCTACTCAGCCAAGGTCTGGGGAGCGAGTATACACTATGACTGGAACTGAAGTTTCACAGTCTGAGGATCTGATTCAAGGGGAAGGTGTCATTAAAGGTAATCTTCTGACTGTGTTATATGATTCTGGAGCAACACATTCATTTATTGCATATGATTGTGTGGAAAGATTGAAGTTGCCTATGTCTTCTCTGAATTTTAAACTGATTGTATCTACACCAACTACTAAACCTGTACTTACATCTAAGATATGTTTGGATTGTCCTGTTGTTATAAAGGACCGTGTGTTTTTGGTCAACTTGATTTGTTTGCCTCTTGTTGGGTTAGATGTAATACTAGGAATGGATTGGTTATCTTCTAACCATATCCTTATAGATTGTGCAAACAAAACCCTAGTCTTTCCTAAGGAAAAAAAGTCTGGATTCTTGACTGCTATTAAAGTCAAGTCATTGTTAAGAGATGGAGTGCAGGGATATATGCTATTGTCTTCGTTAGAGGTCAAGAGTGAGAAAGATGTGAGTACCATTCCTGTTGCCAATGAATTTCCAGAGATTTTTCCTGAAGATGTACCTGGTTTACCACCAGAGAGGGAGATCGAATTTTCTATTGATTTAGTACCAGGAGCAGGTCCTATCTCAATTGTACCGTATCGGATGTCTCCAGCGGAGTTGGTGGAATTAAAGAAGCAATTAGAGGAACTGTTGGAGAAATAGTTTGTGCACCCTAGTGTTTCACCGTGGGGAGCACCAGTGCTTTTGGTCAGGAAGAAGGACGGAACTTCTCGACTTTGCGTAGATTATCGTCAGCAGAACAAGGTGACTATAAAGAATAAATATCCACTTCTGAGGATTGATGATTTGATGGACCAGTTGAAGGGAGCAGTGGTATTTTCTAAGATATATCTGAGATCGAGATATCACCAGATTCGTGTTAAGGTGGAGGATGTACCTAAAATAGCTTTTCGAACTTGTTATGGACATTATGAGTATCAGGTAATGCCTTTTGGAGTGACGAATGCTCCTGCCATCTTTATGGACTATATGAATAGGATTTTTCGTCCATACTTAGACAGATTTGTTGTTGTCTTTATCGATGACATTCTGATCTATTCTCAGACCAAAGAAGAGCATGTTGAACATCTCGGTATAGTTCTTCAGATTCTGAAAGAAAAGAAGCTGTATGCGAAGTTAGCGAAGTGTGAGTTTTGGTTGGAGGAAGTTCAATTTTTAGGTCACGTGATTTCCAAAGACGGTATTGCGGTAGATCCATCGAAGGTGGAGACTATTTTGCAATGGGAAAGGCCTAAGACGGTGACAAAAGTTCGAAGTTTTGTTGGACTTGCTGGATATTACCAGAGGTTTATCGAAGGTTTTTCCAAGATTGCCGGACCGCTTACGCAGCTCACAAGGAAAAGTCAAGCTTTTGAATGGACGGAAGAACGTGAAGCGAGTTTTCAAGAGTTGAAAAAGAGGCTGACAACTGCACTAGTGTTAATTCTACCGAATTCTAACAGAACTTTTGATGTGTATTGTGACGCTTCTTACCAAAGGTTAGGATGTGTATTGATGCAAAACCGGAATGTAGTGGCTTATGCTTCTAGACAGTTGAAGGTTCATGAGAGGAATTATCCAACCCATGATTTGGAACTAGCTGCAGTGGTTTTTGCATTGAAGGCGTGGAGGCATTTTCTGTATGGAGCAATATTCAATGTCTTTAGTGATCGCAAGAGTTTAAAGTATTTGTTTGATCAGAAAGAATTGAATATGAGGCAGAGGCGATGGTTGGAATTCTTAAAGGATTATGATTTTCAACTCCAATACCATCCAGGAAAAGCTAACGTGGTAGCAGATGCGCTAAGTAGAAAGGTGATCAGTGTTTTGGCAATGATGATAAAGGAGGAGGAATTGATTAACAAATTTCGAGATTTATGGTTGTCAGCGGAGTTTGTGCCTGGAAGAATTCGCCTATGTAAGGTCGTGATTATAAATGAATTGCTTGATATAGTTCGAGATAAACAAGAGGAAGATGCGTTTTTACAAAATGAAAGAGAATTGTTGAAGCAAGGTCATAAGGCGACAGTAGAGGAAGGGTCAGATGGAATCTTAAGGTTCATGGGAAGAATCTGTATACCCGATGATTCTGAGCTTAAGAAGGGGATTCTAGATGAAGCTCATACTAGTGATTTGAGTTTACATCCGGGGATGGCCAAGATGTACCAAGACTTGAAAAGGTTGTTTTGGTGGCCAAGGATGAAAAGAGATGTAGCAGAACATGTGGCGTCTTGTCTAGTTTGTCAGAAGGCAAAGGTGGAACACCAGAGGCCAGCCGGTATGTTACAACCGTTAGTTATTCCAGAATGGAAGTGGGATAGTATCACGATGGATTTTGTTACTGGATTATCGAAGACAAGGAAAGGTCATGATTCGATATGGGTTATAGTTGATAGGCTTACGAAATCAGCACATTTCTTGCCGATCAATCTTAAGTATTCGTTGGAAAGATTAACCCAGATGTATATTAGTGAGATTGTCAGATTACATGGTGTGCCTACCTGTATAGTTTCTGACAGAGATCCAAGGTTTACATCAAGATTCTGGCGAAGTTTGCAAGAAGCCATGGGAACTAAATTGTGGTTGAGTTCAGCTTATCATCCACAGACTGATGGCCAAACGGAGAGGACTATACAATCTTTAGAAGATCTGTTGCATGCCTGTGTGTTAGAGCAACGTGGAAGTTGGGATGAAATTTTATCTTTGATAGAATTCACCTACAACAATAGTTTTCACTCGAGTATAGGGATGGCACCCTATGAGGCGTTATATGGAAGACGATGTCGAACACCTCTGTGTTGGTATCAAGATGGGGAGAGTATGACTATTAGACCAGATCTTGTACAACAGACTACAGAGAAGGTAAAAATGATACAAGAAAAGATGAAGACGACGCAAAGTAGACAGAAGAGTTATGCTGATAAGCGAAGGCGACCTCTTGAATTTGAGGAGGTGAGCATGTATTCTTAAGAGTGACTCCTACGACCGGTGTCGGAAGAGTTATCAAATCCAAAAAGCTTACTCCTAAGTTTATTGGGCCTTAACAGATTCTTCGACGAATAGGTCCTATAGCATATCAGATTGCTTTGCTGCCTTTTCTATCCAATCGGCATGATGTATTTCATGTGTCTCAGTTAAGGAAGTATATTCCTAATCCGACGCATGTGATACAACCCGACGAAGTACAGTTGAAGGATAATTTGACTTAGGAGACTTTACCTATTAGAATAGAGGACAGAAAGGTAAAGCAGCTTCGAGGGAAGATGATCGAACTAGTGAAGGTCATATGGAATGATGTGACAGGTGATGCTACCTGGGAGCTAGAGGATAAAATGAGGGAGCAATATCCTTATTTGTTTTGATGTATAACGAATTTCGGGGACGAAATTTTTATTTGTAGGGGAGAGTTGTAACACCCCAAACTTTAGAATAAATGACCGTTGTGTCCCAAATTGTGCTGTTTGTTATTTTTCTGTATGATACAGTGTTTTATTTTACTGTCTGTGATTTTATTTGGACTTTTTGTGTGATTTGCTTCGAGTCAGGAAAATAATAATTTCCAGGCCGGGGAAATCTTATTTTAATTATTCGGAGCTGGGGGATCTTACTAAACCCAATTTTGAATGATACTGTTATTAATCTTTTAATTTTTAGGATTTTACTGTGAAATAAAATAATTTTATAATATTATAATATTATGTTATTAGGCAATATAAATAAATGACAGCGGACCCAAAAATATTTTGCAGGACCCACGTTTAGAGAAACAGTCAACGATTTTGGCTAGAGAGATTTCTAAGCCAATGACGTCAACATTCTTAAATTGCTCCAAATTTGTAAACTATATCAAGTCAACGAAATAGGCTTGAAATTTCTAACCAATAGGAAGATGTCAACAAAAGTGGTTAGACTAATTAGTTTATAACTTGAAAACCTAAGCTAGTTAGTTTGAAACCTAATTAAATTAGTTTAGAAGACTTGTTAAGTAACTAAGTGATAGTAAATTATTTAACTATCTAGTTGGTTTCTAAGTTAGTAAAAATCTATTAGTACCAAGTTAACTAAGTTAACCTAAGTAACTAACTAGTTAGATAGGTAATTAGATTGTTTCACCTAAGTGTAACTAAATAGCTAAGGAGAAGCAAACTTGGTTAGTTGCCAAAGGAGGCCACACGGCCAAGAGCTTTTGGAAACTCCAAGAAGTGCATAGTCATACAATGAGTAGGTTAGTATCAACCAATGAGAGCTAAGCTTGGAGGCCAAGGGTTTATGCTAGCCTTTGATTATTTCTAAGGCTTGGATGAAGCCAACCAAGTGGACACCTCCCTAGGGTGAGCTCCACGACGCATAAGCCTTAGGAAGCCAATTTTTATTTCATTTTCTATCTTTTAACTTAAGCTTTTCTCTCATCAAAAACAAGAAACACCATTGATGTTCCTTTGAAGGTCCATTCGGCCAAGACTTCTACACCAACATCCATTCACCCAAAATTTTATCTACCTCACATTTCTAAACCTAAACACAATTCTAAGATCATCTCTAGTGGAGAGTTCTTTCAAAATCCATCACTTTGAGCTTGAAAAACTACTTTGGAGATTCTACCTAGAAGGTGAAAATCCTTATTTTTCATTTTCTAATCTTATTTCTAAGGTCATAAGCCATGATTGATCCATGGTATATGATTTTCTCTTATAGTAGTAACTCTTTAAAATTTTGTTTAAGATCCTTAGGTTCATGGAGGGTGAAACCGAAATCTATAGGAAGGAGAGGAGAAGAGTTTGTCTTCATTTAAGGTAAGAGGAAGACTTGAATCTTATCATCCTTGGGTGGTGATAAGAAAATGGAATTGTTTGTGATTGTAGAATCCATAAGGATTCATTTGTGTGCTTGTTGTAATAGCTTTCTTAATTGTGATTTGTATTGATATGCATGTCTACAAGCTTTGAATATATTGTATGTGTTAGTAATGCATGAATAATTAGTAGGATGTGAATAATATGCAAGGTTTGCATGTGTGTTCCAAAGAGCACAAATCCAAGGCTCACGGCCTCAACACAAAATGGGAACTAAAATGTTCTCAACCATTTTCTAAAAGAGTGGTTTAATTAACTTAGGCAAATTGACAAGATACAAATTGATTTAGAGCAAGAAAAACAAATTTGTAGATCAAATGACAAGTTTATGGATTTCGGCCAACATGCCAAAGTTAAGTGTTTTTGGTTTCTAAAATTGTTTTCAATCAAGGTTAAGTAAAAATGTCAAAAATATTTTTAGTACAATGAGTTTTAAGGAATAAAAATGATTGGATTAAGTTTAAAAAGCTAAAATTAATGATTTTACTGTTTAGGAGAAAATACAGTAGCTTTTGTAAAATTTCTAACGTAGAGCTCACTTATGTTTTGAAGCCCGTTAGTAGTTTTCAAAAGTGTAATTAGATGGTTGTAATATAATCAAAAGAAATTTTAACAGAAAAATTTAGAAAACCATTGTTATAGATTTTCAAAGCAAAATACTGTCAATTTTTGTTAAAAATAGACAAATAAGATAGAAAAGATATCCAATATATTGTATACGGTATGGAAAATATTCTACGTAACTCAAACATATTAAATATTATTTTCTGTTTATTTAATAGTGATTTTTAAAGGATTCGGACAAGAAAATGATTTAAAAACCTTACGCGATTGAGAAAACGATTTAAAAATAATGCGCGATTTCAAAAATAGTAAAATATATTTACGCGATTTAAAAACGTTTGTAAAAATAATGAAATTGTGAAAACGCGATAAAATTTCTACGCAATTGACAAAAACAGTAAGTTTTACTGTCGGGCCAAAGTGGTGGACCCGGACAGATTAAGAAACAGTACTGTCAAGTGGGACGTACTGCGTTTGATGTTTGAGGGTGTTTTAGTAATTATTTGTGATTTGAAGGGTATTTTGGTAATTATAGTTTTGTTCATATTTTTAGAGTTAAGTTGATTCGTTGTGGAATTGGCGATTGATTGACGAGGTGAATTACATCGTGTTGTCGGTGTGATAAGCGTAATGTGGTTCATTTCTTTATGGACTTGGAGGCATTAGTGTGCAGGTTATTCCACATATGGACAGTTGGTCGCTCCTCTGGGCCGTGGTAACTGGTAACACACTAGTGGTCTCGACACGCACTATACTTAATCAAGATCTTGTAAGAACTATGTTAGTACAATGCCTGTAGTTACACGATGTTTGAATAGCTGTGTACTACACCACGATATTTTGGACAAGTGGGCTATAGACACAATGTGAGAGACAAGTACAATAGTTGGTTGGGCAGCCTAAGGTACTAATAGAACTTGCAGGTCATTCTCTCTGATGTCTGTGGTTGTAGCTCCATGGAGTAGGGTTGCGTCGCATTACATATGATTTATGTGTTGTGCATTATAAGATTATTATCTGTACCATTTTATCTGTGACATTATGTGATGCTGTTACACTTAATTTCTGTGTTATTTTATATTATTATTTATGCTGTTATAGTATGCTGTATGGTATGAACTGTTATATCTGTGTGTATTATCGTTTTCTTATTTACCATATTTGTGGTGATATAGATTGTCTTACCTCTTTATTGTATGTGTTCCTGTATTTTAAATTATGTTATGAAAGAAGAGTTTGAGGAAGAGGAACAGCCTCTTGATTTTGTATACCCCGAGGAGGAATAGCAACAGCAGCAAGCCGAGAATCAGTTCGACGATCAAGAACCATCTGATCATCCATATCCCCTAGATTGATTGAGTGAGTATGACACTACCAGGATTCTTTAGTTTCGTGAGGTTGGATTTTCACGGAGGCTCGGAAGCCTGGCGACTGCGAGAGGACAGAGATTCAGTTACGTACGTAGGACATCTGACTGTGACCATACGTACAGAGTTTGATGGAGTGCCTATCTTTTCTATTGTGTTATATTTACATGTAGAGCTACCATTATCTCTTAGGCGTCAATGGGGTGGTATGTTCGATGCGCCTAGTGAGATTAGCAGCATGTTGACAGCACGGACTAGAGTCCGTAGAGGATCAAGGCATCCTGGATACTTATCACATGAAGTTTCATCCGAGAGTGATCCTTCAGAGGGTTAGAGTTCTGTGATGTGTACTTGGGCGCGTCTGCATTTTGTATATATAGACTTCTTACTGCTTTGTTTACTGTTTTGGTTTAAATATTTGTAGTTGTAAATTACTTGGACTACTTGAAACAAAAATATATGGATATTATGTGTGATAACAGTTTGTTTATGTTATGTTCTGTGTTATTTTATTCTGTAATATTCTGTTTAACCGGAAAAATTTTACAACCCATATTACTATGTAACAAATGTTTTACAACTTGGGTAGAATTTTATTTATTTTTATTTTATTTTATTCATAAATGTGACATCCCCACAAGGGTGTTACAATCCGTACCTATACAGATGTTGTTCTACCCCAAATGACTCCCTCCATACACAGTTCTTACATCTAGCACATGGACAATGGATGCGACTTAATGCATCAGTAGCCATCGGGTCTCCTTTAGCAACCTTAATGAAATCATCAACTCCATTCTTGAATTCTTCACTTACATAGCCAGTAGGATTAGTTCTTTGTAACATCCAACTTCGATCGGGTCTCATGATTGCTGAAATTGGTTTAGCACATTAATACAATCCTTTTCAAAAATAAATTGAAGAAAAAGTTTCTTCCCAAACTGTCCAACTTAGACAATTCAAGATTCGGTACAATGAGCAGTACCTTAAAAAATTACACATGCTCGCTAATATTGAATCTCAAACAGGAAACTAAGACTTCACTCAAATAAGAAACTAAGGCTCTTTAAATCTCCATCTCCTTCTTAACATGGTATAGCTCTATCCCATTCGATAAGAAACCTTTTCAACACTTGGTTAATAGTTATTCCTTAAATCTCATATTTTATACTTGGAATTTCGGCAGTATTTCCCATTGGTCTCCAAGTGCATGACTTGAATGCATTGAGATCTACCACGTTTAAGTATGCACCCAGAGAACAAAAGGAAATGTACTAGACCGAAATTTCAACAAGTATAAGACATGAGATTTAAAGAATAACTATTAACCAAGTGAAGAAAAAATTTCTTACTAAATTGTCCCACTTGGACAATCAAGATTCAATACAATAAGCAGCACCTTGAAAAGGTACGTGTGCTCATTAATATTGAATCTCAAATGGGAAACTATGGTTTTGCGCAAATTTTTACTCAAATAAGAAAATATAACTTTAACCATATGTGGCAGTTTTACCCTTAGTACTTGAAATTCAAGTTCATAAGGTATATGCCAAAAGAGTTACCAATAATGGTGGCTAAAAATAGAGCCACCATTACCAATAAGCCAAAAGAAAAGGAAACAGAGTAAAGAGCTAGAAACAACATAAATAAAATCTGGTAATGAAAAAAATCATAAACAAATAGTTAATTCTCACTTAAAACAATGTATACCACATCTACTTTTGTTTCATGATATCTTGCTTTATATAGGATGAAACATATCTTGATAGCTGAATTTGGATAATTTAATCAAGATTTATTTTCAGCATAATTCAAGAAAAATATTAAAAAGGTAAGAAGAACTTCAAGAAAAGCCATATGTTAAAGCACAATCAAAAGTTAAATCAAACCAAGATTCTTAACACATAATTTGTTAGAAATTAATAATTTTTATTTTTAACAAAAGTAATCATCTATTAATCAGTGGAAGAAGCAATTAGAGTAAATATGTAATACTCTAACAGAAGAAACCGACAATGCAAATGAAATCCTCAAGTTGAATTAGTTTTGCCCAATTTTATTTCATTCTAGTCTTCATTGGGTGACAATGATTACAATAAATATATATGAATTTTATAGTCTTACATCCTGAGTTTTGACAAAACATGCCCTGATTAATTTATCAATTTTTTTGAAATTAACAGAGTTATAAATGTATTTAAGCTTAGCTATATATGACCACTAAAGCCTATTGTAGTCTCTGTTTAGGATTTCATAGTGGAATTTCTACACCATCTCACCCATTCGTCATGGAACTAAGCTGAACCACATTGTATTTTTGTGCTCTTTAGTTAATCTTTTCTTTTTTTTTCCTTTTTCCTTCTTTAAGTGACTGAGTGCAGAACACATAATCTTCTGATCATGTGCTGACAGAAGGACAATTTTGGTTGCATTTGGAGCCCTATCGAGGGAAAACTAGATAGTAAGTATTTCTAGATTTACCATTCAACCGGTTTTACTTTAAGCATCAACTCAATTCTTGAGACTGGTGTGCTCTATCAAGGGATTGGAATGTAAAACAAACCATAAGCTGAGGTTTCTTTCGCAGCACCACATTGAAAGTGTTTGTCACTCTTTCCATGGTCCCCGCAACACCTTCAGCTTGGAACATACTACTATACATGTTTGGGGTTGTAGTAACTTTCAGCTCCTCATTGCCAATAGGTGTGAATTTTCAGTAACTTTCATGTTACCACATTCAAGCTATAGCATTTACTTCAGAATTCAAAATATTTATACACTTAAAAGATAAAAAGTTTGCAACACTAAATTTAGCTTCAATAGCTTTGCTACTTGAGGGAAGGGAATGAGGGAGAACAGACAAAAACGCAGTCTCTGATCTAAAAAATTTGTTATTGTAAGAGACTATTGACTTCTTATCATTACTTATCAGTTATCACTTGGTTACATCAATCATGGACCATACTTCTAGTGAGTTTAAAGAAACAGTTAATATTTGATAAGCTTGTATTTTATAGCGATTAAATGGATGAATTATGATGATTTGATTGTGATTATTGATTAATTTTGGATGGATTCTTATAAATTATCTTCGTTTATGTAGAATAAGAGAGATTTAACACATTTGAAGTGAAAGCAAGCAAAGATATCTCATTTTCAGAGCAAAAGAGGGCAATTTTGGCTTACACAAGGCCTTGTGTCAACTTAGAAGCGATTTAGGAGTTAGACACAACCTTGTCTAACTTGAGGAAAACTTCTTACTAGGAGACACGACCGTGTCTCTTAGGCACATGACCGTGTCTCCCCCAACGTTGAAGTTACGCAATTCTGGCACCATACATGACCCTGTCTTAACCTCATGAAGCTTCTGACATTGAGACACAGTCGTGTCTCAATGTCACAGAACCGCGTCTCACTTAAAATCCTGAAATGATTTTTTCAAAGGACACGGTCGTGTGATTCCCTCTGATGTGAAAAAAGAGAAATTTTGCCCCTAAATCATTATAAATTAGGAAAAAACACCAAATCTAAGGAGACTTTTTGCTAGAGACTTGTGTGACGGCTGGTTTTAAGGGGATAAGCACAAGGATTCAGAGGTGAAGGCTTTGAAGGCAAAAGCAAGACTCCTTGAAGATCAACCATTGAAGTTCTTTTCTCCATCTCTATCTTCCCATCTTTTCTTTTTGTTTATTAATCATGGTTGTTTCTTTAATCTGTGTTCTTGTTTGTGTTACAATTTCCATGAACGGCTAAACCCTTTTCTAGGATTAGGATGAAACTCTCTATTTTCCTATTATGAATTGTTAATTTTGTGAATGCTTATGTGCTGGAGTTTGTACAACTTTTGATGATAACAAAGCCAAGATGATGACCAAGTACAAATGGATGCAAGACTAAGTTCAAATGGATGTAAAGCTAACATGTTTTTTTTTTCTGGGCTATAGGATATTAATGTAAGAGGCTCTCTTGGTATCTCAATTTTTTTAAAATGAGCTTTTCAAAAATCAAATGGTTTTTCAATCTTGGATTATGAAAATCAAGTTTATTTCTTTAAAAATCCAAGCTTTATTCATCTCAATGTGTTTCATGGTCAAATGGGCTTAAAAATGGATTCAAGCACATTTGTAATCTTTATCTTAAGTCTAGTAATCAGTTTATAGCTTCTTTGGAGGCTTGTAATCAATTACAATGACTTGGTAATTGATTACATCCATGCGGGAATCAGTTTTTCACAAGTCAGTAGCTATGTAATCGATTACTTGAGGTCTGTAATCGATTACACTGCTCCCAGAGGCTTCGTAATCGATTACATAAGGCTTGTAATCGATTACATGTCTGACAGAGACTATGTAATCAATTGCATTGAGGTTGTAATCAATTACAAACAACCTAGAAAGCCCGAAATGCATCTTAAGAACAATGTAATCGATTACATTGTTATTATAATCGATTACAATGGGGTTGTAAGTGCATAAACGTTTTCTATATAGCATTAATTACTTACATTAAAAGCCCTAACAACTCTTTTTCCTTAAAAAGGGTATATATGGACCTTTTTAGGTCATCTTTTACATAGAACGCATATTGAGAAACATCTTCACATTGCTTTTAATCCAAGTTTCATCCTTCTCATCTTCTTGCTCTGTTTTTCTAAATATTTGAGATATCTTTGAGAGAGCTTCATAGTGCTTCAATTTGTATTACACACTCTTTGAGGTAGTTTCGTCTTTGTTTCATTCCCTATTGATTGTAACGAGGGTGAAGTATCCCTTAGGAAATTTGTAAGGGTGAGGTATCCCTATTATCGAGGCTCAAGCACAAGGGTGAGGTATCCCAATGTGTGAAGAGTGCTCAGGTTTGTAACGGTAGCAAGCTTCTATTAAAGCTTGCATTGATAGTGAAAAAATCTCGGGTGGTTTCTCAAGGACTGGATGTAGGTCACAAGTGGTTGGTGGCTGAATCAGGATAAATTCTTGTGTTTGTTATTCTAAACCCTTATTCTTTATATTTACTTTTCAATTTTATAATATTGGTTAAATATACCTTTATTGGCTTGCTAAATTTGCTAGAATCCTTCTATCTTCTTGGTTCGTTCATTTCTCTTAATAAATAGATTCAACGAAATTTGTTCTTAACATGTTTGTGAAAAGTTTTCAAAGAATTTCTTAACTACTCAATTCACCCCCCTCTTGAGTAAAGAAGCCACTTGGGTAACAAATTTGATTTTTTTGTTAATGAAATTATTGTTCTTAATTCATTCTTGGTATGCTTAATGCTTGTGGTATATTATGTGCCATATTTAAATGATCTTAGGCTTTAGGTGAAGGATCGAAAGATGAAATCTAATTGCTTGATAATCCAAGAATTGAACTTAGGAATTGAGACCTAGACATAGGCTTAAATTCTTCGAGGGTTAAATGATTGTCATGAATCTTAATAGGTTGGAACTTGGATTAATTGCCATAAGAATGGGATTAGTGAAGTTTTAGCACGTTTTTAATGACTGGAAATTTGGCTTTAAATAATTTAGGATAAATCGCCTTTAAGAACATAATTGAACATTAAACAAAGATAGGATTACAATTTATCGTAGGGGGTAGTGTAGTGGCTTCCGAATCCTAGGCCTTTTAATCATTGTTGAATTTCATCTTTTCTAGTTTCAATTGTTTACTTTATTGCTTTGTTCATCGTTTAATTTTAATTGAACCTTTTCTATCGATTTCATTTGCTTAAACAATCAAAATAGCCGTAAGAGTTAGTAATCAATCGGTACTCATGGGAATGATCTTATTTTACTACTTGTATGACCAGTGCGCTTGCGAAAAATCCACAACAATTTTTTAGCACCGTTGCTGGGGATCGTGTTGATATTAATACGAGCGGTAAGATTTAAGCAATTTTTATTTTATTTAGTTTCTATTTTTTTATCTTATTTTATTTTAACTTTCTTTTATTTTTCTTTGAATTTTCAGGTGTTGTTTCTTTTTTATGCGTAGAATGAGGAGTCAAGGAAATCTTATTATCCATGTTGATCTTGAGATCGAGAGGATGCTTTGTGATATCAGAAAAGAGAGAAAAACATAGGGATTCGAGGAAGACAACATGGTGGATAATTCTAACTAAGTGGCCAATCCAGAGAGAAGTCTGAGGGATTATGGAACTCCCAATGCTAATGCTCGTCAGTCTTCCATTGTTAGACCATGGATAGAAGCCAACAACTTCGAGATCAAGACATCATTGATCCAAATGGTCCAACAATTGCAATTTAGCAGGTCACCAACTGAAGACCTAAATCAACATTTGGATGAGTTCTTGGAGTTTTGTGACACTATCAAAATTAATGGGGTTTCAACTTATGCTATACAGATCAAACTTTTTCCTTTTTCTCTTAGGGGGAAAGCTAAGAAGTGGATTCACTCAGAGGCCTCTACCTTCTCTCATTGGAAAGACAATCAAGCTCCGCCAAGACATCACTACCTTCTCTCAAAAGGAAGATGAATCTCTTTATGAGGCATGAGAGAGATATAATGATCTTATTCGTCAGTGTCCACATCATGGCCTACAGGATTTTGTTGTCATCCAGACCTCCTATGCTGGGTTGTCTTTCTCTACAAAGGCAACTCTTGATGCCACAGTTGGCGTTGCTTTGATGGCCAAGACTCCAATAGAGGCAAGGAGTTTGATCAATGAAGTGGCTTCGAATATTTATTTGTGGCCAAGTGAAAGGTCCTTTTTGAAGAAGCAAGTCGAAATGATAAAGCTTGATGCCATTAATATGTTGAATGCCAAGTTTGATGCTTTGACCAAGTCACTTGAGAAGCTGAATGTCAATGTCGTCGCTACCCCTAATATAACTTGTGACACATATGGAGGAGGGCATATGACTTCAGAATGCAATTCAGTGGAGACCTATTCTCAAGACCCGTCTTTGGAGCAAGTGAGTTATGTGAAAAACGGTAATCTTAAGACTCAAGGTAACCCTTTCTCCAACACGTATAATCTAGGATGGAGAAACCACCATAATTTCTCCTATGATAACTAGCAAAATAGAGGGACTCCATCCAATAATAAGCCACCACCAAGTTTCCAGCAACCTCAGCAATCTTCTTAGGGTACAAAGTCAAATTTAGAAGCTCTTGTGGAAACTTTTATAGTTATACAAAAGGAGCAGAATCAAGCCATTCAAGCTCAAGTGCAACAACATGGGGAGTCAATCAAGAAAATTCACAATCGCCTTGATCAAATGACCACTCACTCTAAGATGCTTGAAACTCAAATAGCCTAACAAGCAAGCTTGTTCAACATGGTTCAAGGGCGAATCCCAAGTCAACTGGAGACTAATCCAAGGGAACACGTACAATCAATTTCATTGAGAAGTAGAAAGTAACTTAAAGCCCCCACAAGTGAAGAAAAGCTTGAAGCTAAGGACACCAAAGAGAAGGAAGAGAAGCAAGAGAAGAACGAGGACAAGGAAGGAGAAGAAGGAAGCTCCAAAAAGTATGTTCCTCCGAAAGCATATGTTCCCCTTTTTCCATTTCCTTAAAGATTTCAAAAGGCAAAGCTTGATCATCAATTTGGAAGATTTTTAGAGGTACTAAAGAAGCTTTACATAAATGGTCCTTTTATGAAAACTCTCTCCCAAATGCCCTCTTATGCTAAGTTTTTGAAAGAGATTCTCTCAAACAAAAGAAAGCTTGAAGATTATGAGACCATTGCTTTAACAAAAGAATGCAGTGCACTCATCCAAAACAAGCTTCCTCATAAGCTTAAGGATCCAAGTAGCTTCTCAAATCCATGCTCGATTGGAACCATGTATATCAATAAGGCTTTGTGTGATCTTGGGGCTAGTGTAAGTTTGATGCCACTTTCTCTTTGTGAGAAACATGATATAGAGGAGCTAAAGCTAACCACAATCTCTTTTCAATTAGCAGATAGATCAATTAAGCATCCCGTTGGTATATTAGAGAACATGCCAATGAAGGTGGGGAAGTTCTACATACCAGCCGACTTTGTTGTACTTGAGATGGAGGTAGATACTCAGATCCCCATTATTCTAGGGAGGTCGTTCTTAGCCACTGCTGGAGCCATGTTTGATGTGAAGCACGGAAAAATAACTCTCAAGGTTGGTGAGGAAGTTGCTGAATTTAGTTTGTTTCAAGCCTCTAAGCAACCAGCCGTTGTTGATTCTTGTTTAAGGGTTGATGTGGAAGAAAAGCTAATTAGAGTGGTGAACACTAAGAGTCATCCACAAGACCCTTTGGAAAAGTGTTTAGTGCACAATGGTGACACCAACAATGAAGATGAAGAGGTGGCAACCTATGCTAAAATTTTGGACACATGCCCAACCGTTTCCCCTTCTCAAAACTATAAGTTCAAATAGCTCAAGGACGTCTCAACCAAAGATCGTTCGCTTAAAGACAAGGAGGCCCCAAAGGTAGAGCTTAAACCTCTTCCACCCATGCTAAGGTACGCATTTCTTGGTCTCAAATCTATGTATCCTGTTATTATAAATGCAAATCTTAGTGATGAGAAGGTTGATAAATTGTTGAATGAACTTAGGGTGCATAGAAGGGTAATAGGATACACCATTGATGATATCAAAGGAATTAGTCCTTCTATTTGCATGCATCGTATTCTAATAGAAGATGGTTGTAAACCCTCTGTAGAGTGTCAAAGGAGACTTAACCCAAATATGCAAGAAGTTGTTAAAAAAGAGGTTTTCAAACTCTTAGATGCCAGGATTATTTACCCGATCTCGAATAGTCCATAGGAAAGTCCAGCGCATATTGTTCCTAAAAAGGGTAGTATGACTGTGATTAAGGATGAAAAAAATGAATTAATTCCAACTAGGACAATCACGGGTTGGAGGATATGCATTGACTATAGGAAGTTGAATAGTGTAACCCGAAAAGACCACTTCCCTATCCTCTTTATTAATTAAATGCTTGAGAGGTTAGTTAGACACTCTTTCTTTTGCTATTTAGATGGTTATTCTGGTTTCTTTCAAATTCCTATTCAACCTAATAATGGTACTTATGCTTATAGACGTATGCCTTTTGGACTTTGTAATGCACGTGCTACTTTTCAATGTTGCATGATGGCAATTTTCTTTGATTTTATTGAAAATATAATGGAAGTTTTCATGGATGATTTCTCCGTTTATGGCACTACTTTTGATAATTATTTGACTAACTTGTCTCAAGTTTTGCAAAGATGTGAGGAAGCTAATCTTGTTTTGAATTAGGAGAAATGCCATTTTATGGTGTGTGAAGGCATTGTCTTAAGACACTAGGTGTCAGAGAGGGGCATTGAGGTGGATAAAGTAAATATTGAGGTGATTGAGAGGCTACACCACCTAATTTAGTCAAAGCTATCAAGAGTTTTTTGGTGTGATTAACTATGCAATAGTGAAGATTAGTTTTGATGATAACAAACATGAAGATGATGAGAATACCAAGTCCAAGATTTTCAAGATTAGCTTTAGGACTTGGAGTCTCTTTGTACAGAGCTTCTTTTGGATATCTCATTAATATTGCAAGATAAGATAAAAATAGTTTTAATGTTTTTAGAAACCAACTGGAAGCTTTCTAAATTGTTTACAACTATTTTCTAAACAAGGTTATTCGAATAAAGTCTTCTTTATTCGAATAAACCAAGTCATCAGAATCCTGTTTTATTAAGGGTTATTTGAATAACCCTAGAGTTATTCGAACAAACATGTTTTAAGTTTCCTGAACTCATTTATTTTCAAAAACATCATTCGAATAACACACTTTCTATTCGAATAAAAGATTTTTAAAGATCTGTGTTTTAAATGAACTATTTGAATAACTCAATGGTTATTCAAATAAACCTATTTTGCAGAAAAGGTTTTATAACAAAGTTATTCAAATAACTCACATGTTATTCGAATAACCTATATCAGAACTGGTTTTTATGAAACTTTTCAAAACGTGTTATTCGAATAACCCAAAGGCTATTCGAACAAACACAGGATACAGTTTTGGAAAGAAACAACCATATTCTTATTAATTACGTGATTTAATTCTTCCAACGGCTAGTTTCTTTGAGAACTTTATAAATAGAGACCTTGGGTCACCTTTACAAGCTGTCTAACTATCTGAATCAATTCTTGCTTGCTCTAATATATGATTCACAATTTTCTCATACTTTCTGTGCTCTTTTCGCCAAAATTTTGAGATATCCTTAAGAGAGCTTCTTAGTGCTTCAAGTTGTATTATTTACTCTTTGTGAGAGTTTCTATTTATCTATTTTCTGCTTCTTTGTAATGAGGGTGAGGCATTCCTCAAAGGTTTGTGTAAAGGTGAGGTATCCCTGAAAAGTGATGCTTTAGCACAAGGGTAGAGTTTCCCTATGTGTGAAAAGTGCTCTTGGTTGTAAAGATTGCAAGCACCTATTTAAGCTTGTATTAATAGTGAAAAATCTTGGATAAGTTTCGAGGACTGGACGTAGGCCACAAGTGGTTAGGTGGCTGAACCAAAATAAATATTGTGCCTGCTCTTCTCATCTTTATCTCTTTATTTACTGTAATTTATTTATTATTGCTTATTTGTTTATCTTTTGTTCTTAAGGCTTTCTATCCTCTTTCTGCATCCATATTCTTTTAAGAAATAGCTTCAATAAAGTTTATTTTATAAGTGTTTACGAAAAGTTTTAAATACTCAATTCACCCCCCTTTTGAGTACTGGAGCCACTTGGTAACATTTGGGTCATGCCGAGTTCTACTGGCAGTATATAAAGGCCTTCTCTAAACTTGCAAAACCTTTGTCTAACTTGCTTAATAAAGATGTGTTTTTGGTATTTGACAAATCTTGCATGGATTCTTTTTTGTAGATTGAAGGAGTCACTAATCTCTGCTCCCATTATCCAATCACCGGATTGGGAATTGCTATTCGAGTTAATGTGTGATGCAAGTAATTTTGTAATTGGAGCCGTGATGGGTCAAAAGAAGAAAAACAAGCTCCATGCCATCTATTATGCTAGCAAGACCCTGGATGATGCATAACTGAATTATGCTACAATCGAGAAAAAGCTCTTGGCAGTAGTGTTTGCCTTTGAAAAGTCCAGGTCTTACCTAGTTGGCTCAAAAGTGATAGTCTAAACTGACCATGCTGCTCTCAAATATCTCTTGAGCAAGAAGGACGTGAACCCTCGGTTAATCCAATGGGTATTGTTATTACAAGAGTTCGACTTAGAGATTCAAGATAAGAAAGGAGTTGAGAATTCTATTGCAGACCATCTCTCTCGAATTCTATAAGAGAAGGAAGCAAGATGTATTGAGCTTCCTATTGATGACAGTCTTCCAGATGAGCAACTCTTCTCCATAATGGTGACACCTTGGTATGCTAACTTCGTGAATTACTTGGTTTGTGGAGTTACACCATCCGATGTTTCATATCAAAAGAAGAAGAAGTTTCTCTCTGATGTGAAGTATTACTTTTGGGAAGAGCCTTTGCTTTACAAAAGATGTGCAGATGGTATCATACGACGATGTCTTCCTGAAGATAAGATCACAAGCGTCCTTTCCCATTGTCATTCCTCCCCATATAGAGGCCATTTTAGCTCTTCAAAGACAGCGGCTAAGGTACTTCAATATGGTTTCTATTGGTCTAGTTTGTTTCATGATGCCCAAAACCTTGTGCTTGCATGTGATCATTGTCAAAGGACAGGGAATATCTCGAGAAGGAATGAATGCCCTTGAATAACATTTTAGAGGTCGAGCTTTTCGATGTTTAGGGCATTGACTTCATGGGACCTTTCCCCATTTCATTTGGTTATAAGTTCATCTTGGTTGGAGTGGATTATGTGTCGAAGTGGGTTAAAACCATTGCATCTCTAACAAATGACACAAAGGTTGTCGTGAAGTTTCTTAACCGGAATATCTTTTCAAGGTTTAGTACACCAGAGCCATCATCAGTGACAACAATTCGCACTTTTACAACCATCAATTTGAAGGTTTGTTGAAGAAATATGGGGTGACTCATCGCATTGCTACACCCTATCATCCCCAAACAAGTTGCCAAGTAGAGATCTCCAACCGAGAAATCAAGTAGATCCTTGAAAAGACGATAAATAAGTCTTGTAAGGATTGGTCTTTGAAGCTTGATGATGCTTTATGGGCTTACCGAACAACTTTCAAGACTCCAATTGGAGCCACACCATTCTAATTAGTCTATAGTAAATACTATCACTTGCCAATTGAGCTCGAACACAAGGATTTTTGGGCAATTAGGATGCTGAATTTTGATATGAAGGATACTGGAGCTCAACGTCTTTTGCAAATTAATGAGTTGGATGAATTATGTCTTGATGCTTATGAAAGTGCTGAGATTTACAAGGATAGGACCAAGCGTTGGCATGACAAGCATATCTTGCATCGAGAGTCCCAAGAAGGAGAGTTGGTCCTCTTATTCAACTCACGCTTGAAGCTTTTTCCTGGGAAGTTGAAATCTTGGTGGTCAGGCCCTTTTAAGGTGCTTAAGGTGTTTCCTAATGGAGCCGTTGAGGTTTGGAGTAAAGACAGTGGGGCTTTCAAAGTGAATGGTCAAAGATTGAAGCCATACTTCATTAGTAATCCTATCGAGAAGGGAGTTACTCAACCCCTTTCTGATCCTTCACCTCCGGCTTGAATAATATGAGGGGTTAAGCTAAGGACCTTAAATTAGGGCTTCACAAGAGGCAACCTATGTTTTTGTCCCTTTTCATGCTTTCCTTTTGGTTCCTTATTGCATTCTTAGTCTTTACACTTAGTTTTTCTGCTTATTTTTTAGCTTTCTCCCTTTAAGAAGTGATTCAGGAGTTAGACACGGCCGTGTCTAACTTCCAAAATGCTTCTGTTTGAACTCTAGCAAGAGACACAACTGTGTCTCAATGACACATGGTTGTGTGACCATCATAGAAGCTTTGAGGGTGTTAGACACGGCTGTGTCTAACTTCCCTAATGCTTCTGTTGGATTTCTGGGTAGAGACATAATCGTGTCCCTTTTTTCAGAAAAAAAAATTAATTTTTTGAAAATAACCCCCTTGCGTCCCCTTTCCCAGAACCCTTTTTTCCTCTTCTTATATTTTCTTTCTTCTACTTCATTCCCCAAAATCCTCTTCTCTCTATCCTCCTCCAACATCCACCCGTAACTACACCATCACCCCACCACCACCCTAACCCCACAAGTACCCATCCACCATACCCATTCCCCATTTTCCTCTCCACCGTATTGTAACTCATTCCTACCTCCACCTCAAGCTCGTATCCATTCCACACACTCATACCCCATGGTACCCCTCATCTCCTTCCACTATCAAAACCCACCCACCAACCTCCAACCATTGTACGACAAAGCACCCCTAACCCCATAACCACCACCGTCCAAACGCCCACACCAACCTCTACCCACCACAATAACCACCCACCGTACCACCATCACCGTATTCCCACGGTACAACCACCACCACTATAAACCCCAAACCCACCCACCGTAACCCCACCCCACAAAGACACCCACCTACTCACCGTATCCTTACCATACCCGCTACTCATTCCATTTTTTGTTCTCCCACTCTACCTCTACTCGCTAGGTTCTTTTTCTTTACTTTCTTTAATTTTTATTTTTATTTTCATTTCTGCTCTATTATTTTTCTAATTGACATTTTATTTTCTTTTATTTTAATTTTATCTTAATTTCCTTAATCTATTTTTCTACTATTTTCTCGCTTGTTTTCTTTTTCTTCTAGTTAGGATTTTATTTTGTCATTTATGCTACTGTGACTGCCTGCTGCATGATTCTGATTTACCTTGCCAATTGCTCTGCTTGCCCTGTTGGAATTCCCTAATGCTATATTTGGTTGATTTTGCCTGTGGCTTATTGGATTTTGGTCTGCCTATTCCTCTACATGCCACTATTCATCTTGCATGCTGGTTATTTTCACTTTGTTGTAGCTTTGTCCATATCTTATCCTACCGATTGCTGATTATGATGATTGTTATTTGCCTGTTTACTCATGTTGGTTGTTCTCCATATGTTGTGGTTATGGTGCCCAAATTCTTACTTACTTTTGTGCATACTGGCATATATCTAATTTGAATATTCTGCGCTATTTTGGTTCCTGTTTACCTCAGCATTATCTCTAGTTGCATGCTTTTGGTGTTTGCTTACTTTATTTCTCTGATTCTACTTTGATTGTTGATATATTCCTTCATATTTTTTAGGTACCATGGCCCTAACACACCAGAAGACCAATGGCAGCTCTATTCCTTCCCACTCTGCGGCGGAGGTTGGTCGCCTACTTCAGTTCGACTCTCGAGCTCACCGCTAGAAGTATGAGTAGTTCCTCCAGTACTCCATC
Source organism: Ormosia emarginata (assembly GCA_029884605.1). Lineage (NCBI taxonomy): Eukaryota > Viridiplantae > Streptophyta > Magnoliopsida > Fabales > Fabaceae > Ormosia > Ormosia emarginata. The sequence continues at coordinate 2,787,338 of JAQQTP010000042.1, read as the reverse complement.
ATCGCCAACAAATATCTGGACCATGACATGATGGTGGAGTTTGGTGTCTAGAGGCCATTCACACTTTTCTGGATCGAGGTGGGTGGGAGTTGTTTGCCTCCATCCACTGTGATTCCTATCTGGAGCCGACACTCGAGTTCCTCTCTAAATTTTTGATCTCCTGTGAGTGTCAGACCATCAATCAACTGGGTACCTTTGTGTTTCGACTTAACCGGCGTGACTTTTCCCTTTACTTGAACGAGTTTAACATTGTTATGGGCTTCAAGACCATTACGTCCATTCAGAATCTTGCTTACTAGAACACTTATTTGGACTTTCCACATATTTTTGTTGATAGCGAGTTTTGGGGAGAGATTCGATAGGTACCCAACCATTACAACCCTAGCATCTCTAAATCTTCTTCCATTTGTGACCTCTCTTTGAGATGGATCCACCATTTCATCTCACACAGCATCTCGGGCCGGTTTCACAGCACTGGGATTGTTATAAAAAATGACCTATTCTACTTGTGGTGCTTGATGAATGGCCACCACTGCAACATTGGTTACTGGTACCTTTAGCATGTTTTGAAGATTGATAAGGCTAAGGGAAAGGCCGTACAAAAGTACATTCCTGTGGGCTCCTACATTACTAACCTCGCCTGGAACCTTGATGCCTTTCATCCTAGTGCCCACCTCGCCAAACCAATGGAGCCGATTGATCAGGCTATACTGATTCGTCTTGGCCTTGTTTACGAGGTTACTTATGTCCACTGGGCATTATGCAATGGACCTATTGTAGATCTGCCTTCTTCACCATTGTCGCGACCGGGATCGCGGCGAAATACAGCAACTCGCGTATGATTTTAAAAAAATGATTAAAATATGGAGTCGCCACCAATTTTATTTGAATTTAGGAAAAATTGGAAAACCTTTTTAGAAAATGGTCTTTGGAACCAAATCGGATTCGGGAGTCGGTTATGGATAGGGAAGGGTGGAAACTTAATCCCACTGCACCCCTATCACACCCGTCCTGAGACGGTACCTTAAGTTAATTGTGCAAAAATTTGATAATCTCAAATTTATTTATTTTACCCCTTTTTTTAAAAAGACTTTGCAAATATTTTATTTTTTATTTTTTTTATTTTTTTATTTTTTTTATTTTAAGAAAATAAAAACCAAATTGTAAAAATTTAATTTTAACTTGACAATTGAAATTCTGCTCCTACGTGCACTCGGTGCAATGAGGAACTCAAAGTTACGTAGTTCTTAAAAAATAAGTGTGAGTTGATTAATTTTAATTAAAAAAAAATTTGGAAAGAAAATTTTTATTTTAACAACAAAATCATTCTTACACAGGATTCAAGGTAGCACTAGACTACTCAACAAACCCTTATGATCCAAATGACACTGAAGATAGCATCTGCTATTCAATCACCGCCGTCGATCATTGCAAATGATTAATTTATTATTTTTATTTTTCATTTTTTTAAAATTTTATATTTGTATTTTTTTACTTTTCATTAGTCACAAAACACAACATAAAATACACTATCAAATAAAATAAACACTCTCAAACAGAATAGATCCTAAAAAAAGGAAAAAAAAAATAAACTCAAATCACAAGCTTTCATTATTATTATTACTTTTACAATCAATAAATTAACCCAAAAAAAATTTATTTATATATATATTAAAAGCCAACGAGAAAGGGGTGGGGGATTAAACCAACCCACGTAAAAGTATATATATTTTTAAAAAAAAATAAAAAGCTACCTACAGAACCCTTCATTTCACGTTTTCATGCAAGTTTACTTTTTAAAACAAAAGAGAGGCAATAGCACGTTAAAAAAAAAAACTCACCTCCTGTTAAACAGAGAAAACTAACAGCAAGAATATCTTCTTGCTCTAGAGAGGAAAAACGATGGGAGCTCTGCGAGTGCAGTGGGGCTGCGGTGTTGGATGATTGTGGTGGTGCTCCGGTGTTGATGGGTGTTGGTTCTTGAGTTAACTCGGTTGGTTCACGGTGGAGGCGCTGCTACCATGACGTGCTTGGAGGTTTGGAGAAGATGAAGATGGTGGTGGATGGGTTCACGTGGAGAAGGCTGAGGGTGTTGAAGGCTTAGTGATGGTGAAGGTGGAGTGTTGTAAAGGCTTGGTGATGGTGAAGGTTGTTTGGTGGGGCTAGGTGGAGTTGAAAGGAAGATGGTGAGAAGGGTCTTTTGGATGTTTACATTGGTTTGCGGGTTATGTGCGGAGGAGCTGATCTTGGAGGTTTTACGTGGTGGAGGGTGATGAGGTGAAGTAAAGGTGGTGGAGGTGATGAGGGTGACTTTTGTGGAGGTTAAAGATGGCTATGGAGTTCAAAGAGATGGCCACGGTTTGGGTTCTTGGTCTTCACGTAGAGCTGGTGATGGAAGAAAATGAAGGTGGTGAAGAATGGTGAAGGAGTTTGGGAAGCTATGGAGAATGGAAAATGATCACGGTTCTTCTTTGGTGAAGTGAACATGATGAAAAATGGATCCTTCCCTGGTTGCTCTACGTGAGTCTTCGTGTAAGAGTGAAAGTTGGTTTTGGCTGCTACTTGTTGATGGTGATGGGCAAGGATGAAGATGAAGGATGAAGTTGATGGCTTGGGGGAGAATGAAGGTGGCAGCGGGAAGGTGGTTTGAAGGGTGCTTTGCTTGAGATTGATGATGTAGAAAATGGTTATGTTGGAAGGTTATGGGTGACAGGTTCTTTGGGGCAAGTTTTCTCGAGTCACGGTTGGAAGTGAAGGCTTGGAGGTTTGATGGATGATGGATGGAGATGAGGAGGGAGATGGTGGTTGGGAAGGCGTGGCGCAGGTTGGATGGAGGTTTGATGGAAGTTTGAGGAGCTGTTGGAAAGCTTGGTGGGTGGATAATGGGGTTGCTAGAAAAATGGTGCATGGGGTGATGGTGGCTACGGGTGATGGAATGGCTTGCTGTTATGGATGCTAACGTTGGTGAAGGTGGTAGCATCTAGGTGGAAGAAGGAAGCTTGGTGGAGTGCTACGGGAAAGTGAGTTAGAGGTGGAGTTTGGTTTCACGTGGGGAAGTGAAGCTGGTGTTTGGAAGAAGATGGTGATGCCGGTGGTGAGTGGAGTCATGTGGAGTTGGCTTCTGTTATGGAAAATGGAAGATGGAAGGTGGGTGAGGGTGGAGCTACGGTTGAGTTGCTGAAAATGGTTGAGCTTGGTGAAGAAGGGTGATGGTGAAGGAGTGAAAATGAAGGAGAGGAGTAGGGGGTTTGTGAATGGAGGTGTGGTGCGAATGAAGGAAAAGAAATCCCCCTCTGCAGTGCTTGCGTGAAACCGTGAGGAAGAAGGAGGAAAAAAAAAAAAAACTTGTGTGCTTCCCTCCTCCTTGCTCTACGTGAGAAGAAAGAAAATGGCCGAAACTGTGTAATCTTGCCCCCTCTGTGTTGCCTCTCTTGTAATGTGCCCTGTTATTGCTTGCGTGAGTGAATATATAGGAAAGAAAAAAAGTGCCGTGAGTGGAGTGGGTGCAATTAGTGAGTGCCATTGAGTGCAATTGTGAGTGCAGAGTGTGAGTGGAAATTGAGTGCAATTTGGAGTGTTGTGAGTGTAGAGTGGAGTGCAATTGAGTGCATGGTGAGTGCGTGGGAAAAAAAAAGAAAGTGAGTGCGAGTGGGTGAGTCTTTGTAAAGTGAGGAAATTGAGTGCTAAGTGATTGTGTGCACTCACAGAGTAGTGATAGTGGGTATATGTGGGGACGTGAGAATAGGTGAAGGTGGTTATGGAAGGAAGAAAATGGAATGGTGGGTATGGGATGAAGAAATGGAAGTCCCCCCTGTTATTGTGCGTGTGTCTTTGTGCCTTCTTTTTTTTATATTATACCTTTTTTATTTTTTTATTTTATTTTATTTTATTTTTTTTTTTTTTTTATTTTTTATTTTTATTTTCATTTTTTTTATATTATTATTATTATTTTTAAGACTAAGATGAGCTTAATCTGTTTAAACTAAAAAAGGCTAGGTAAAATGGGCTAAAAGGTGGGCCATAAATTTTTATTTTTTTTTTTTAAATTTCCTCTTTTTTTTTTTTTTATATATATTTTATTTTTAGTCCCAAATCAAAATTGAGTGTTCATTACAGTTGCCTCTTTACTTGTTTCTTATTAGATAATAAGAATAACCGTAGTTTTTCTAATTATCGTCATAAGAAATGAGTAAAGATATGAACTTCAATTTTGTCCCAAGCAAACAAAAACAAGGCAAGAAATTGAAATGCATGGAGTCGATGCACTCAACAAAAAATTTAAAAGAATAGAGCCAATGCGCTCAACGACGAAATTAAAATGAACAGAATTAAGAATGAATGGAGCCAATACGCTCAATGAAACTAAAATGCAAAGAGCCAATGCGCTCAATGCGAAATTAAATATGCAAGGAGCCGATGCGCTCAACAGGAAATTCAATATGCAAGGAGCCGATGCGCTCAACAGAAATTAAAATGCATGGAGCCAATGCGCTCAACAGAAATTAAATATGCAAGGAGCCGATGCGCTCAACAGGAAATTAAATATGCAAGGAGCCGATGCGCTCAACAGGAAATTAAATATGCAAGGAGCCGATGCGCTCAACAGGAAATTAAATATGCAAGGAGCCGATGCGCTCAACAGAAATTAAAATGCATGGAGCCGATGCGCTCAACAGAAAATTAAAATGCATGGAGCCGATGCGCTCAACAGAAATTAAAATGCAAAGAGCCGATGCGCTCAACAGGAAATTAAATATGCAAAGAGCCGATGCGCTCAACAGGAAATTAAATATGCAAGGAGCCGATGCGCTCAACAGAAATTAAAATGCATGGAGCCGATGCGCTCAACAGAAAATTAAATATGCAAGGAGCCGATGCGCTCAACAGAAATTAAAATGCAAAGAGCCAATGCGCTCAACAGAAATTAAATATGCAAGGAGCCGATGCGCTCAACAGGAAATTAAATATGCAAGGAGCCGATGCGCTCAACAGAAATTAAAATGCATGGAGCCAATGCGCTCAACAGAAACTAAAATGCAAAGAGCCAATGCGCTCAACAGAAATTAAATATGCAAGGAGCCGATGCGCTCAACGGAAATTCAATATGCAAGGAGCCGATGCGCTCAACGAAATTAAAATGCATGGAGCCGATGCGCTCAACGAAAAATTAAAATGCATGGAGCCGATGCGCTCAAAATTAAATGGCAATGGGCAAACTGCGTCCGAAAAATTAAATGGCAATGGGCAAACCTATGTCCCGAAAATTTAAATGACAATGGGCAAACCTGTGTCCCGAAAATTTAAATGACAATGCAATGAGTGATGCACTCAAAAATTTAAAATGCATGGAGCCGATGCGCTCAAAGAATAAATGACAGGAGCCGATGCGCTCAAAATTAAATGACAGGAATTTAAAATGCATGGTGCATGATGCGTTCAAAGAAATATGGAATTAAAATTTTTCTTTTTTCTCTTTTTATTTTCCCTTTTTCTTCAGAAAACCAATACGAACCAACAGCGGCCATGGAAAGCTTTGACCAATCAAACCCTTTGCCCACATATTTTTTCTTCATCAGATCCTTTGTCAGCTGAGACTCCCTTAGATTTTCTCTTTTCCTTTTTCATTTTTCTGACCACCTTGTTTTCCTTAGCAACACATCACAACCTGTTTCTTGAATTATTGAGATCCTTTAATCTGAATTAATCATTGATGGATTGCTGCAAAATTGTCAGATCAAATTGTTGACCTTAAGTTTATTTTATTTGAGACATAAATTAATGAGTAAGCATGCATTCATGAATGGACGAAATTTGTTGAATGAACAAACTTCCCTTTTATTATTTTGGTAATGTAATCGTACATGACTTTTGACAAGACACATACTTGAAAGACAAAAGAAAGATTGCAAGAAAAATAAAAACTTTGCCCATGTTGGTTCCTTGTTCCTCATTCAATTAATTCATTGCAAATGCTTGACAACTCAATCAACGCTTTCACGATACCTCCTTCAACATGAATTCTCTTTAATTTCCTCAAAAATTTTGCCCCAATGTTGCCAATTCAATGCGAACAACTTGCCCACGTGTAACCCATTGGACACACATCAAAAATTGCCCCGGTTTGGTGAATCCCTCGAAGAGTTTCTGACTCACTTCCTTTGAGATTTTGCCTATTTATTTGTCCTAACTTTTGCTTAGACTCAAGCTTTTTCGAGTTTTTCAACCTAACGGACTCTCTCTTTTTTCATTTTTTTTAATTGCTCTAACTTTTGCTTAGGTTGCCTTTTCGGGTTTTCAACCTAACGAGCTTTTTCTCTTCTTTTTAGGCATAGAATTTCTTGACAACATCAGTATTCACAGGCCTTGGCAATTCTTCTCCATCCATATTATGCAAAATTAACGCTCCTCCAGAAAATGTCTGCTTGACTATGTACGGGCCTTCATAATTCGGAGCCCATTTTCCTCTGGCGTCTTCCTGGTTAGGGAGAATCTTTTTCAAAACCAGATCCCCTGAATAGAATTCCTTGGGACGAACTTTCTTGTTGAAGGTTCTGGCCATTCTGCTTTGATACAATTGCCCATGACAAATAGCTGTCAATCTCTTCTCTTCTATCATATTCAATTGCTCATATCGAGTCTTCACCCATTCAGATTCTTCTAACTCCGCTTCCACTAGAACTCTTAGAGAAGGGATCTCGATTTCTATTGGAGAGACAGCCTCCATCCCATATACCAAAGAGAAAGGCGTTGCCCCAGTGCTTGATCGTATATTAGTACGATATGCATGCAAAGCATAGGGTAACATTTCATGCCAGTCTTTGTAGTTCACCACCATCTTAGCAACAATTTTCTTAACATTCTTATTTTTGCTTCAACCGCTCCGTTCATCCGAGGCCTATGGAGCTGAATTATGATGCTTAATTTTGAAATTCTCACAGAACTTTTTAATCTCAAAGACCATTGAGATTGGTACCATTATCTCGTGTGATTATCCTTTCTGGAATTCCATATCTGCGAGACAATATCCCTTTTGAGGAATCTCAAAAACACCTTTTGAGTGATGTTTGGCATAAGAGGAAGCTTCTACCCACTTGGTGAAATAGTCAATCGCCACTAGGATGAAGCGATGACCATTGGAAGCTTTGGGATTAATGGGCCCAATGACATCTATTCCCCACATTGAGAAAGGCCAGGGAGACACCAAATTATGCAAAGGGAAAGGAGGTGTGTTGACTCGATCTGCATACATCTGGCATTTTTGACACTTCCGTACATGATTTATGCAGTCTGTTTCCATTGTGGACCAATAATAACCACTCCTTAGAATTTTCCGAGCCATCATATGACCATTAGCATGAGTTCCACAGATTCCTTCATGAACCTCAGTCCATGATTACACGAGCTTCACAAGCATTCACGCATCTAAGTAAAGTACCATCGTGACTTCTTTTATACAAAACCTCTCCATTCAAGAAAAAGGTCACTGCCAACCGGCGGATAGTCTTCTTATTCACCTCACTTGCTCCCGTTGGGTATTCTCTATGCTGAATATACTGCTTGATATCATAATACCAAGGTTTACCATCTGGCTCGCTTTCCACATTAGCGCAATATGCAGGCTCACTGTGCATCTTCACTTGGATGGGTTGAACATTATTATGAATATCCAACTTGGTCATTACAGCTAAAGTGGCCAAGGCATCTGCAAACTGATTCTGGTCTCGGGTCAAATGGGAGAAGGTCACCTCCTCAAACTTCTCAACCAACTGGATTAAATACTTTTGATAAGGTATCAACTTCGGATCCTTGGTTTGCCATTCACCATTCACCTGATAAATGACGAGTGCTGAGTCTCCAAATACTTTTAACTGCTTGATCCCCAAGTCAATTGCAACTTGTAAACCATTAGCACAGGCCTCATACTCTGCAACATTATTGGTGCATTCAAAATCCAGCTTGATAGCAACTGGGTATTGCTTTCCTGTTGGTGAAACAACCACGGCTCCTATGCCACTACCATGCATGTTAACTGCTCCATCAAAATACATCTTCCAGCCAGGTTCTTCTTCTTCTTTTCCTTCTTCCGCCATCAGTATTTCTTCATCAGGAAATTCAGATATCACTAGTTGTCCACCCTCAAGAGGGTTTTCAGCCAGATGATCAGCAATCACACTTCCTTTGATGGATTTCCGAGTCATGTACTTGATATCAAATTCTGATAGCATCACTTGCCACTTTGAAACTCTTAATGAAATATGAGGACTTTCAAATATGTATTTTATGGGGTCTATTCGAGAGATCAACCATGTGGTGTAATAGAGCATATACTGTCGTAGCCGTTTTGAGGTCCATACCAAATACGACAACAAGTTTTCTCAATAGCCATGTAACGAGCTTCACAATCATTAAACTTCTTACTCGGATAGTAAATTGCTTGCTCTTTCTTTCCCGATTCATCATGTTGTCCCAAAGATTGCCCCCATTGAGGTCGGTAATACAGTTAGGTACAAAATTAAGGGACGACCCGGCGTAGGGGGTACCAAAATAGGAGGATTCATTAAATAAGCCTTTATCTTGTCAAAAGCTTCCTGACATTCTTCATCCCATTTGCCTGGTTGATGCTTCTTCAATAACTTGAATATAGGCTCACAAGTCTTGGTTAAGTTAGCAATGAATCTGGCAATGTAATTGAGTCTCCCGAGAAAACTTCGCACCTCACGCTCCGTCTTAGGGGCAGACATCTCTTGTATTGCTTTTGCTTTATCTGGATTCACCTTTATTCCTTCTCTGCTAACAATGAATCCAAGCAATTTCCCAGCAGATGCTCCAAAAACACATTTGGCGGATTCAACCTCAACTTGTACTTTCTCGAGTCTTTCAAACGACTTACGCAGGACTCGCCACATGACTTTCTCCTTCTTTAGATTTGGCCACTATATCATCCACGTACACCTCAATCTCCTGTGCATCATGTCATGAAACAATGCTACCATAGCACGTTGGTAAGTTGCCCCAAGCGTTCCTTAATCCGAACGGCATCACCGTGTAACAAAACGTTCCCCGAGGAGTAATGAAAGTGGTCTTTTCTTTGTCATTGACATCCATGGGAATTTGGTTGTACCCTGAGTATCCATCCATGAATGAGAACCTGTGATTCTTAGCAGTGTTATCAACCAGAACATCAATGTGAGGGAGTGGAAAATCATCCTTCGGGCTGGCCTTATTCAGATCTCTATAGTCCACACACATTCTGACTTTTCCATCTTTCTTAGGTACTGGCACGATATTAGCTACCCACTTTGGGTGTCTTGACACTTCCACAAAGCCTGCTTCCAACTGCTTAGTCACCTCTTCCTTGATCTTCAGAGACATATCAGGATGCATCCTTCTCAATTTTTGTTTCTTTGCCTCAATATTCGGGTATAGTGGAATTTTATGCGATGCTATATCTGGGTCTAACCCTAGGCATATCCCGATAAGACCAAGCAAAAACATCCATATACTCTTTGAGCAAAGTAGTGATCATTTCTTCAAATTCGGTTTCCCACTATCTTCAATTCTTTTTCTCTTCCTCTGTCCCCATGTTGACCACCTCTCGCTTCTTCGCCATTCAAGTTAAATCCCCTCTCGAGTACTCCAGGTAATTTTGAAAAATTTTCAACAATTTCCTCATCTTCTCAGATTCGGGGTCTTCTTCATCAATCATTGCGGAGAATCAATTGATGAGTTTTCGAAGTCCCTTTCATGAGGCAAACTTTCTACGAAACTCAAATCCCTGGAAAGCCATTTTGTGTGGAGTTGGAAAAGCAGAATAAAGCAGGAATGACAAAGAAAGAACACGATATGGTACAGAAATGTAAAAAGAAAAAATGCAAAAGGATAAATCAGAAAGTGCAACGAAGGGAAATGCTGAATATTCATGCAAGTTCATTTAATTAATGTCTCAAATAACATAAACCATAAGTTCAGAACAAACTTAAACAGGAAATTACTTTGAAACAATCACATCAATAATTGGTTCAGATTTCCAGTTCTTTAGCGGCTCCTCATCAGCAACAGGACGGATTGCCTTGTGCTCTTCTTGGCTTTCTTCATGCAAAGCATTGATAGTGAGGCGGTATTGAGGGTGAATGACCTCATCAGGCATAATCACCTCAGCCGGTGCTGGGAATGTTTCTCTCAGATGGGGAATATACTTCGCTTTGCCCTTGTCATTCTTTCTTCCAAGAGTCATGCTCCTCATATGCTCCTCCAGAGATACTTCGTACCCTATCCCAAACTTGTCTGACTTTCCTGGGAGTGACACTGGCGACCGAGTACCTTGCAGCTTTGAACCCAAACCCTTTCCTTCCTGGTATCCACTACTAGCCATGATCCGAGCAACCACCTGATTCACACTTAGTGTGAGAGATTCATCTTTACCGAGTTCAGTTTCAACTATTTCGAAACTATGCCACATATTCTCCTCTTCTTTTTCTGCACTTTCCACATACGGCACTGAAACCGGTTTTGACAGCATAATCTCTTCCTCTCCATGTATGGTGATGACCGACCCATTCTCAATATATTTAACACTTTGATGCAGGGTGGAAGGAACAGCCCCGGCGGTATGGATCCATGGCCTCCCTAGTAACATGGTATAGCCAGGCTCCATATCCATGACTTGGAACAGTACTTGAAAATTGCTTGGACCAATCTCTAGCGGCAACATTATCTCTCCCACAATGCCTCTCTTGTTTCCATCAAAGGCTCGTACCACCATCTCCCGTGGCAACAGTTCATCCTCACTTATTGCCAATGAGGTTAGAGTAGACCTTGGTAGGATATTCGGTCTGCGGACCTCCATCGATCGAACCTTTGCAACTATATACCCTTTGCATCTTAGGGTTATATGTAAAGCCCGTGGGTTTTTCTCGGCCGAGAGGTGATCTCTTCATCCATAAATACAATCATGTTGACACGCTTTCTTGGATCCACCATGCGACAACATTCTCGGGGATAACATCGGGTTTGACATAAGCTTCACTTAGTACTCTTAGCAATGCTTTCCGATGCAATTCCGATGTCAATACGAGTGACGAAGAGATATCCTTCTTTGGAGTCTTCTTCAATTGTTCCATCACGTCGTATTCACTTTGTTTCATGATCTTGAAAATTCTTCTTCACCTTCTTTCTCTCTCTCTCGTCTTCTTTTGACATTTCCTCTCTGCTCCCTTCCTTAACAATTTTCTCCTTTTCCAACTCTCCGGGCCATAGAATCGCCCACTCACTGGTAATTCCTCCTACCTTGACTATATTAGTCACCAACTCCTCATCTTTGTGTGCTTCAACAATTTGAGCCTTCGAAGTCTCTTCCCGACTCCTTTTGTCTCTACCTTGGTTTCATAATTCCATGGTACTTGAATGAGTGTCATTATAAACAAATGGCACCGGCTTCTTGATCGTCACCACTACTTTACCCGGTGTCGGAGACTGATTGAGAGGTGGTACCTTGAGCACAAAACGTTCAACCACATTAACCTCTTCGAGAGGAAGCTACCCCTTGCCCGGCTGTATTATTCCCAAAGTGAGTAAACCTTGGACTCGAACTTTAAAGTCCCAAAGAATTTTCAATATCGTGTCCTATTCCCCCACAATGGTAAACACAATTCAACTCTGCATCATATTTTTCCTCTTCTTTCATCGTGGCGGTGGTGCGGCGATATTGTAGCCGACTTTCTTGACCCTTCGAATACTTGTCATCGGTGTACGCAAGCTCATGACACTTCTTATGGATGACCCTTCCACCTCTAAAGCATTCACCATATTCCTTCCACCATGATTAGGAATTGGGTTGTTAACATCTTGGGTCCAGCCTCCTCCTCCCGGATATCAAGCTTCCCATAAGCAATTAACTTTCTTCTACGCAGTCTTAAAGGACTCGCAGTCTTCAATTGAATGCCCCGGGATATCCATGTGATACTTGCAGGTTGAGTTCGGGTTATACCATGATGGAAATGGTGGCTCTAATGGGCGCACAGGAATTCCTGAAATAAGATGAGCATCAAACAACCTTTGGAATAGGTCTGCATTTGAAATGGACAACCTTGGAAAAGGGGGAAGGTTTTGAGGACGAAAGCGGCTTTGGTTTTGGGGGTTCAGGCGAGGTTGTGAGTGGTTTAGGTAATTTTGCGGAGGTGCAGGTGGGTATCGGGCATAGGTTGGGCGAGTTGGTGTATATGGTTGTGGCGAGGGGGACATTGTTAACTTGGAATTGTGGTGTTGGGATGAAGTTTGTGGCCGGTATAATTTGGTGGGATGGATAATGAGGCAGTGGCAGTGTCTGGTATGGAAAATGAGGGTTGGGGTTGTATGATGGCTGATGACTTGGGCTATATCGAGGTCTGAAATTCTGTTGAGGCTGGATATAATTCACTTCAGGTTCTTTTTTCTTTGGCTGGAATCCTTTCTTGAAAATAGTATTCTCTGTGCTACTCATGGGCAACTTCCCAGTTTTGGCCAATATTTCAATTCTTTCTCCAGAAGTTATTAAATCTGCAAAATCCTTATAGGCTGCTCCAGCCATCGTCCCAATAAAAGGGTTTCCTAGGGTCCCCAAGAAATACGAGCACATCTCAGACAATGTTAATGGGGGTTGGACTTGAGCTGCCAAGGCTCTCCACCTCTGCGCATATTGCTTGAATGGTTCATCATTTCCTTTCTGCATCGAGCTCAATTGTTCCCGGGTTGGGGCTGCGTCCAAGTTGAATTTGTACTGGTCCATAAATAAGTCAGCACTCGTCCCAAATCCACGGCGAGAGATCTTTGAGCGATCCAACTGAAGGTACCATTCTAGGGCGGGACCTGTAAGACTCTCATGGAAGAAACTGATGAGGAACTTATCATCCCTAGACCAAACAGCCATCTTAGTCCCATAACTGATCAAATGGAAACGAGGATTGCCGCTCCCGTCATACTTCACAAAATCCGGAATCTTGAAGTTGTTGGGGATTACTACATCTGTGGTAGGACACAACTCCTCTATCCTCAGGTCCATAAGCATTGGGGCCCTTTATCGCCTTAATCTGTTCCTCCATTTTCTCCATCCAATCTTCTTTCATTTTATCCTTCTCAGTTATGACATGACTATTCCCAGAACAAGGCATGGTCACGTGTCTGGAATGGACACATGAGGTGGTTCCCAAGTAGGGCCTGCATAACCAGGGATTTCATTATGAGCGCCTTCTAAAGCATGATACCCCTCCCCAATGGGCGTGACTATTGATGTTGTTTGAGGTGGTTGCTCGCGGATTCTTCCGGCGATGCTTGAGGTTACGGCCGAGTAGATTGGAGCAGTTACTGGTGGCACGTTTGCATACATTTCAACCCCATTTGCATTCCTGTTTCCACTGATTAAGTGGAGAGACTCCCTTATATCTTGCAATATTGCTTCCAACCTCGCTTGGTTCTCTGACACCTCGTTTATCCTCCCTGTCACTTCGTCGACCTCCCTACTCAAGTTTCTTCCTGTCTCAGAATTATCAGCAGCCATTCTAGTCCGAGATCTTGTATTGTGAACTCGGGTTAGATTGGTCTCTTCTTTCCTAGGTCGCGCAATGATTCCTGAACCAATTTGATTTATTAACAAAGACTGAGATGAAATGAATGAGATGCATGAGAAGCATAAAATGAAATGAATGAAATGCACGGGATGCATAAGGTGAAATGAATGAACTTTGGAAACATTTTTTTTCTCTTTTTTTCCTTTTTTTTTTTTTTTTTTTTTTAAAAGATGCGATCAATGCCATGGAAATGTAAAATGTACATTTTTTTTTTTTTTTTTTTTTTACAATTATGAATGACATGAAAATGCATGATTTTAAATTTTTTTAGAATGCTATGAAAATGAAATGTATATTTTTTATTTTATTTTATTTTTTTATGCAAGGAAATGACAAGAAAATGCAAGATGAAACATTCCCTTTTTATGATTTTTTTTTTTAACAAAGAATGAATGGTATGAGAAATGAACAGATAAAGAAAAAGCACGCTCCCTTTGTGTCCTAATCGGGTGAAACTTAAAGGTTGGATTTTCCTTAAAGTCACGACTCTAATTTTGACAAATCACTACGTTCAATCTATCGGTGCAAGATTTTCGGACAGATCTAAACTTCTAAAAGTCATGGTCCCAGTTGTCCCTTCATGTCACCAACACTTTGGCTAGTAAGAGTCCTCAATCCTCACCCATGATAGGCTACAAGCGGAAAGAGTTCAATCTGAGTGAGGATTTTCATGTGCAGTACGGAGACCAAAGGTCTCTCAAAGCAACACTACTTCACCCTCTATTTAATCCTACAAGGTACTTGAGCCGGGTATAGAGCTTGTGTGTGAGGTAAGTGATAGTGACGTGTGTGAGGGAGCATACAAACTGTACAACAAAATTTAAAAGACAAAAGATTACCCCCCAACCTACAAAACATATATACAAAAGCCAGCCAGCAATCATCTACCCTAGGGTTTCAACAAATAAGTACAAAAATATATACAAGTTAAAAATATACACAAAATAATGTTATCAAGTATTTACATAAAAGCATTAATCAAAAACTATTTACGAACAAATAAGAAAACAAAAAAATAAAACAAGAAAATGGGTAAAATAAATACATAGAGATTATTAAAATTTTACACAATTAACTACAACAGGCCTGACTCTCCAAGTGTCCCCAGTGGAGTCGCCATCTGTCGCGACCGGGATCGCGGCGAAATACAGCAACTCGCGTATGATTTTAAAAAAATGATTAAAATATGGAGTCGCCACCAATTTTATTTGAATTTAGGAAAAATTGGAAAACCTTTTTAGAAAATGGTCTTTGGAACCAAATCGGATTCGGGAGTCGGTTATGGATAGGGAAGGGTGGAAACTTAATCCCACTGCACCCCTATCACACCCGTCCTGAGACGGTACCTTAAGTTAATTGTGCAAAAATTTGATAATCTCAAATTTATTTATTTTACCCCTTTTTTTAAAAAGACTTTGCAAATATTTTATTTTTTATTTTTTTATTTTTTTATTTTTTATTTTAAGAAAATAAAAACCAAATTGTAAAAATTTAATTTTAACTTGACAGAATTGAAATTACGCTCCTACGCACTCTCAGTGCAATGAGGAACTCAAAGTTACGTAGTTCTTAAAAAATAAGTGTGAGTTGATTAATTTTAATTAAAAAAAAAAATTTGGAAAGAAAATTTTTTATTTTAACAACAAAATCATTCTTACACAGATTCAAGGTAGCACTAGACTACTCAACAAACCCTTATGATCCAAATGACACTTGAAGATAGCATCTGCTATTCAATCACCGCCGTCGATCATTGCAAATGATTAATTTATTATTTTTATTTTTCATTTTTTTAAAATTTTATATTTGTATTTTTTTACTTTTCATTAGTCACAAAACACAACATAAAATACACTATCAAATAAAATAAACACTCTCAAACAGGAATAGATCCTAAAAAAAGGAAAAAAAAATAAACTCAAATCACAAGCTTTCATTATTATTATTACTTTTACAATCAATAAATTAACCCAAAAAAAAATTTATTTATATATATATTAAAAGCCAACGAGAAAAGGGGTGGGGATTAAACCAACCCACGTAAAAGTATATATATTTTTTAAAAAAAAAATAAAAAGCTACCTACAGAACCCTTCATTTCACGTTTTCATGCAAGTTTACTTTTTAAAACAAAAGAGAGGCAATAGCACGTTAAAAAAAAAACTCACCTCCTGTTAAACAGAGAAAACTAACAAGCAAGAATATCTTCTTGCTCTAGAGAGGAAAAACGATGGGAGCTCTGCGCAGTGCAAGGTGGGGTGCGCGTGTTGGATGATTGTGGTGGTGCTCCGGTGTTGATGGGTGTTGGTTGCTTTGAGTTAACTCGGTTGGTTCACGGTGGAGGCGCCGCTACCATGACGTGCTTGGAGGTTTGGAGAAGATGAAGATGGTGGTGGATGGGTTCACGTGGAGAAGGCCGAGGGTGTTGAAGGCTTAGTGATGGTGAAGGTGGAGTGTTGTAAAGGCTTGGTGATGGTGAAGGTTGTTTGGTGGGGCTAGGTGGAGTTGAAAGGAAGATGGTGAGAAGGGTGCTGCTGGATGTTTACAGTTGGTTTGCAGGTTATGTGCAGGAGCTGATCTTGGAGGTTTTACGTGGTGGAGGGTGATGAGGCTGAAGTAAAGGTGGTGGAGGTGATGAGGGTGACTTTTGCTGGAGGTTAAAGATGGCTATGGAGTTCAAAGAGATGGCCACGGTTTGGGTTCTGGTCTTCACGTAGAGCTGGTGATGGAAGAAAATGAAGGTGGTGAAGAATGGTGAAGGAGTTTGGGAAGCTATGGAGAATGGAAAATGATCACGGTTCTTCTTTGGTGAAGTGAACATGATGAAAAATGGATCCTTCCCTGGTTGCTCTACGTGAGTCTTACGTGTAAGAGTGAAAGTTGGTTTTGGTCTGCTACTTGTTGATGGTGATGGGCAAGGATGAAGATGAAGGATGAAGTTGATGGCTTGGGGAGAATGAAGGTGGCGGCGGGAAGGTGGTTTGAAGGGTCTTTGCTTGAGATTGATGATGTAGAAAATGGTTATGTTGGAAGGTTATGGGTGACGGAGTTCTTTGGGGCAAGTTTTACGAGTCACGGTTGGAAGTGAAGGCTTGGAGGTTTGATGGATGATGGATGGAGATGAGGAGGGAGATGGTGGTTGGGAAGGCGTGGCGTGGGCAGGTTGGATGGAGGTTTGATGGAAGTTTGAGGAGCTGTTGGAAAGCTTGGTGGGTGGATAATGGGGTTGCTAGAAAAATGGTGCATGGGGTGATGGTGGCTACGGGTGATGGAATGGCTTGCTTTGTTATGGATGCTAACGTTGGTGAAGGTGGTAGCATCTAGGTGGAAGAAGGAAGCTTGGTGGAGTGCTACGGGAAAGTGAGTTAGAGGTGGAGTTTGGTTTCACGTGGGGAAGTGAAGTGGTGTTTGGAAGAAGATGGTGATGCCGGTGGTGAGTGGAGCACGTGGAGTTGGCTTCGTTATGGAAAATGGAAGATGGAAGGTGGGTGAGGGTGGAGCTACGGTTGAGTTGCTGAAAATGGTTGAGCTTGGTGAAGAAGGGTGATGGTGAAGGAGTGAAAATGAAGGAGAGGAGTAGTAGGGTTGTGAATGGAGGTGTGGTGCGAATGAAGGAAAAGAAATCCCCCCTCG
This sequence comes from Ormosia emarginata, assembly GCA_029884605.1. Taxonomy (NCBI): domain Eukaryota; kingdom Viridiplantae; phylum Streptophyta; class Magnoliopsida; order Fabales; family Fabaceae; genus Ormosia; species Ormosia emarginata. The sequence goes on along the minus strand of JAQQTP010000042.1, from coordinate 2,770,104 downwards.
TGCTTGCGTGAAACCGTGAGGAAGAAGGAGGAAAAAAAAAAAAAAAAAACTTGTGTGCTTCCCTCCTCCTTGCTCTACGTGAGAAGAAAGAAAATGGCCGAGAAACTGTGTAATCTTGCCCCTCTCGTGTTGCCTCTCTTGTAATGTGCCCCTGTTATTGCTTGCGTGAGTGAATATATAGGAAAGAAAAAAGTGCCGTGAGTGGAGTGGAGTGGGTGCAATTAGTGAGTGCCATTGAGTGCAATTGTGAGTGCAGAGTGTGAGTGGAAATTGAGTGCAATTTGGAGTGTTGTGAGTGTAGAGTGGAGTGCAATTGAGTGCATGGTGAGTGCGTGGGAAAAAAAACGAAAGTGAGTGCAGTGGGTGAGTCTTTGTAAAGTGAGGAAATTGAGTGCTAAGTGATTGTGTGCGACTGCGAGTAGTGATAGTGGGTATATGTGGGGACGTGAGAATAGGTGAAGGTGGTTATGGAAGGAAGAAAATGGAATGGTGGGTATGGGATGAAGAAATGGAAGTCCCCACATTATTGTGCGTGTGTCTTTGTGCCTTCTTTTTTTTTATATTATACCTTTTTTTATTTTTTTATTTTATTTTATTTTATTTTTTTTATTTTTTTTATTTTTTATTTTTATTTTCATTTTTTTTATATTATTATTATTATTTTTAAGACTAAGATGAGCTTAATCTGTTTAAACTAAAAAAAGGCTAGGTAAAATGGGCTAAAAGGTGGGCCATAAATTTTTATTTTTTTTTTTAAATTTCCTCTTTTTTTTTTTATATATATTTTATTTTTTAGTCCGGTCAAAATTGAGTGTTCACAACCATTGGACGATGATGTTGTTGCTGCCACTATTGATCGTGCTCCTACTAATCCTCCCATTACTGCTATGGCTGATGCTCCACAGATGCCTCCTCATATACTGGCTGACCTGATTGACCACCTTGCTCGTATGGAGGCTTGTCAGGCTGACTTTCAATAGTGCATCCACGATGATAAGAGTCTTATGGCAGCTGAGCAGGACAGTTTCTAGGATCATGTCACTTCCTACCTCGACCAGCTATTCGCACTCCTAGCTTCTCGTTTCCCTCAGGATCCACCACCCTCACCCCCTGCATGATGTCACTCCTATTTTATTTTCAAGGAAGTTTTAGTATCTCATTGCTTTTCTTTTTGCTTTGCTTTTTACATTGAGGACAATGTAAATTTCAAGCATGGGGGAGTGCATTTAAATTTTGATATACTTAATTTATGATATTGCATATTAAATGACACTTAAGTATTGCACCAAATTGAGCTTGATCTTTAGTATTATTGTCTTGATTATTTCTGAGTTGATTGAAACATGTTTGAAAGGTAAATCCATTGCCAATGAACTGAATTTTTGTGCAAGGCAATTTCTTTTTCAATTGAATGTTGAAAAATCTAGCACTTTATTTGGGAAATTAGCCATGTCTACTTTCAATTAATTCTCTTTACTAAATTAAGCCAAAAAGTGAGTTTTGAGCCCTTCATGATTGGATTTTTCATACACAAAGTCCTAATTTTCTTCTGAAGTGAATTTTCTCTTAACTTATGTGTGCTAGAACTTGATTTGATATCCTGTTGAGATTTTATTGATTCACATACATACTTGAACATGATTGAGGCACCTAGGATTAATTTTTTCATGACTTCCAAAGTTGCATTGATAAATGATCCCTTAGTTGCCCTATTTGAGCCTGAAATTGAGAAGTTATAAAAAGATTGTTTTCATCCTCAAGGGTTGAATGAATAAAAAAAATGAAATGATGAAAAGGAAAAAAAAATAAAAATGATTGTTGGTGAAGAATTGTGAGAAAAATTTGGTTGAAAGTAAGAATGACTTTGTGCATTATGTTTTATCAATCGTCTTTTCAACCTGATTCTATTTTGTATAACTTTATCCATAAACACTCATTGCCTTTATTCATCCTTTTCCTGCTATTTACTGTACCTTTGGCCTCATTACAACCAATGGAAGTCCTTTTGATTCTTCTTATGTATGTAAACTTGAAAGTGGAGATGAGATTGATATTCAAGCTTATGGTCATGCATTTTTTGAGAGAAATTTTGAGTGATCTCTTTGCCCTTAAACACTTGAGAGATGGAAAGATGAGTGACCTCAATTGATTGGTAGAGAGAAGAAGTTCAAGCTAGACTCAAGCTTCTAATTTTATTAAGTGCTAGACTTTCTTGTTTGATTGGATTTGATTACTGAGCATTCATTAAATTTTTAAACTGTGGAATTTCCCTTGACTCTTGTTTCTTGATATTCAGTTTAATCTTGATTTTAATTTATACTCTTTGCTTGAGGACAAGCAATGTTCAAGTGTGGGAGAATTTGATAAGCCTATATTTTATAGCCATTAAATGGATGAACTATGATGATTTAATTGTGATTATTGATGAATTTTGGATGGATTCTTATAAATTATCTTCATTTGAGCAGAATAAGAGAGATTTAACACATTTGAAGTGAAAACAAGCAAAGATATCTCATTTTCAGAGTAAAAGAGGGCAATTTTGGCTTAGACAGGGCCCTGTGTCAACTCAGAAGTGATTTAGGAGTTAGACACGACCCTGTCTAACTTGAGGAAAGCTTCTGACTAGGATACACAGTCGTGTCTCCCCCAACGTTGAAGTTACGCAATTCTAGCACCAAACACGACTTTATCTTAACCTCATGAAGCTTCTGACTTTGAGACACGGCCGTGTCTCAACGTCACAGGGTCATGTCTCACTTAAAATCCTGAAATGTTGTTTTCAAAGGACACGGCCGTGTCGAAGGGAGACATGGCCATATGAGTCCTTTTGACATGAAAAAAGGAAAATTTTGCCCCCAAATCGTTATAAATTGGGCAAAAACACTAAACCTAAGGAGACTTTTTGCTAGAGACTTGTGTGATGGCATGTTTTGAGAGGAGAAGCGCAAGGATTCAGAGGCGAAGGCTTTGAAGGCAAGAGCAAGAGCAAGACTCCTTGAAGATCAACCATTGAAGTTCTTTTCTCCATCTCCATCTTCCCATCTTTTCTTTTTGTTTATCAATCATGATTATTTCTTTAATTCTTGTTCTTGTTTGAGTTACAATTACCATGAGTGGCTAAACCCTTTTCTAGGATTAGGATGAAACTCTCTATTTCCCTATTATGAATTGTTAATTTGATTCTTTGTTAATGAAATTATTATTCTTGATTCATTCTTGATATGTTTAATGCTTGTGGTATGTTGCGCATCATATTTACATGATCTTAGGCTTTAGGTGTATGATCAAAAGATGAAATCTAATTGCTTGATAATCTAAGAATTGAACTTAGGAATTGAGACCTAGACATAGGCTTAAATCTTTCAAGGGTTAAACGATTGTCATGAATCTTAATGGGTTGGAACCTGAATTAATTGTCATAAGAATGTGATTAGTGAAGTTTTAGCACATTTTTAATGCCAAGAAATTGGGCTTGAAATAATTTAGGATAAATCGCCTTCAAGAACATAATTGAACATTAAATAAAGATAGGATTATAATTTATCGTAAGGGATAGTGTAGTGGATTCTGAATCCTAGGCCCTTTAATCATTGTTGAATGTCATCTTTTCTAGTTTCAATTATTTACTTTATTGCTTTGTTCTTCATTTAATTTTAATTGAACATTTTCTATCGATTTCATTCCCTTAAACAATCAAAATAGTCGTAAGAGTTAGTAATCAATCGATTGTCGTGGGAATAATCTAATTTTACTACTTGTACAACCTGTGCACTTACGGAAAAATCCACAACAATATTCAAATCCAAACTAGATAATTATGATTGTGTCTTTATGATGCGAGGATCTTTAATTACTTCAATCATCACTGAACAACCCAGATGATACAAAGAAGAGAAGGAACCCATTGAAAAGTTTATTTACTAATAAAACAGAATTACATCTGTGTTTTATTTTATTCCTTCTACATTACCTGAGTGTGCAAATAAGTATGATTTAATGTAATTTTTTCTAGTTTCAGCACGGTGTAGAAGGAATTCATGATCCTTCTTATTCTACATTTCCACTTACTTCGTTGTCATGTTTAACTTATTTTCATGTTTTTTTCCATCTTTCTTAATATTTAATTTGGTAAAGAACTTTTGTTACATTGATATCACCCTATTCTTTCCTCACTAAGGACAAAATGAGATCTTAAAAACATCACTTCTAAAAGAAATATTGACGGGGTAAACATATTTATAAATGACATAAGACAAGAAAGCAATGTTAATATTACAACAATTTTCCTAGATGAACAGAAAGATAGAATTCGAAAAAGGAAAGTTCTTAACTACACATATGATATATGTACGAGAAATTTCTTTACAAAAGGATAAATGAAAATATGAACAAAAAACTAGAAAATCAGTTACCTGTATCCCAAATAGTAAGCTTCACCCTTTCACCACCAAATGTAAAAAGCTTGATCTTGAAGTCCACACCTATGAATGATTTAAGAAAACCAACATTTCAGTATGTAACAAAAAACAATAAAACAGAAAAATTACAATGCAAAAATTTCTTAGGTTATGAAGCACTTAATCTTACAGGAAGTAAAATCCTCAAAGCCATATGAAAAAAATCCTGATAAACTATTACCAGCCTAATGTAAGAGATAAATAAGAAACTATGAACAAAGAAGGTTATCAAGGCCTAGATAGCACCTCATTAGACACACACCATTTAGGACACCAGCTATACTTGTAAACCCGGTGAATCATCATTACTTTCAAATCTCATCCAACATTAAGATAGCCAGACTGAAGATTGGACAAGCTGAATCTTTTTATAGAAAATTCATGGGGTCCACTGAGTTTTTCCCTAATGACATAGACAATATACTTAGGAACAAGCTAAGCTTAGGAGCATGGGTGGCTTATTTCAAAGCATTTAAGACAAATGGACCAAAATTACCTAGTTTGGCGACTAACCTAACAAGAATAATAAAAGTTATATCAAAACTTGATTTAAAAAAAACAAAACTAAACTTCTTTTCCCGCCATCAATAAGAAACTAGAAATCTCTAAGCATGAAAATATCCTTAGCCACCAAATACTAAATAAAACACATTTAGCAGCAAATGGAAACTCATAAAACAAGATGTTAAAAGTCCTTAAAATTGATAACAATCCTGCTCGTGGAGTTTTCAAACAAAACCATGATACCAGTGCCCATGTTTCCAACATGATGAGTTTATCTAGCCTAGTATCACATTCATCATTTGACCATATACAAAGCCTGTCTTTGCTTAGATTTGGCTCATTCATTACAGCAGAATCCAATTCCAATTTTTTAACTTGTGCCATAGCGAACAAATACCAAGCCTTAAGTCAAAATAGTTACCTACTTACCTAACACCATTCTATGATTAAACCCAAAAAAGAAAAAAAATAGTACATCAATTTACCATGCATTATAACCACTATCATCTAATTTTCTTTTCATTTAAAGACAATTTTCACTCATGTCATGAGGATTATTTTGAGTTTTTTTTTAATATCAATGATCACATAAATAAGAGAAAAATCTAGGGTTTCGGTATATCGTATGCGGAGGCTATGGTAGTTTCTTTGCAACAACTGCAACTCCTTATAATAAATGTGCATACACATGCATGTGCCTTCAAACCAGCTCCTCAAAAGACACCCCATAAGGGACAAAGCTAAAGTCACTCTACATTGCAGACAATCTAATGTATTTTCAAAATCAAAAGGCATCTCCTACATTTTAATATTGTCTTGGTAAATTCTTCTCCCTTATCATTGTGAATGCTTATGTCCTGGAGTTCGTACAAGTTTTGATGATAACAAAGCCAAGATGATAACCAAGTACAAATGCATGCAAGACCAAGTTCAATTGGATGCAAAGTTGACATGGTTTTTTAGGCTTTAGGATATTAATGTAAGAGGCTCTCTTGGTAACTCAATTATTTTCTTAAAATGAGCTTTTCAAAAATCAAATGTTTTCTAGTCTTGGATTATGAAAATTAAGCTTATTTCTTTAAAAAACCAAGTTTTATTAATCTTAATATGTATCATAGTCAAATGGGCTTAAAAATGGATTCAAGCATGTTTATAATCATAATCTTAGGTCTAGTAATCAATTTATAGCTTCTTTGAAGGTATGTAATCGATTACAATGACTTGGTAATCGATTACATCCATGCGGGAATCAGTTTTCTAAAGTCAGTAGCTATGTAATCGCTTACATGAGGTTTGTAATCGATTACACTGCTTCCAGAAGCTACGTAATTAATTACGTAAGGCTTGTAATCGATTATATCTCTGACAGAGACCATGTAATCCATTACATTAAGGTCGTAATTGATTACAAATAGCCCAGAATGCGTTTTAAGAACAATGTAATTGATTACATTGTTATTGTAATCGATTACAATAGGGTTGTAAGTGTGCAAATGTTTTCTCTATAGCATTTATTGCTTACATTAAGAGCCCTAATGGCTCTTTTTCCTTAAAAAGGCATGTATGGACCTTTTTAGGTCATCTTTTACACAGAATACATATTGAGAAACATCATTACATTGCTTTTAATCTAAGTTTCATCTTTCTCATCTCTTTTGCTCTATTTTCTAAATATTTGAGATACTTGTGAGAGAGAGCTTCATAGTACTTCAAGTTGTAATACACGTTCTTTGAGAGAGTTTCCTCTTTGTTTCATTCCTGATTGATTGTAATGAGGGTGAGGTATCCCTTAAGAAATTTGTAAGGGTGAGGTATCCCTGCTGTCGTGGCTAAAACATAAGGGTGAGGTATCCCAAGGTGTGAAGAGTGCTCAAGTTTGTAATGATAGCAAGTGTAACACCCTAATACTGGTAACCTAGTATATCAGAATATACCTGGATAAGTAGTATTAGCTATACTACTTCTACCTTAAACATAATACTAATCCATATCATTTTAAGGAAATAATAATGGAGAGCCTTATGGAAACTAAAAGTTATACATATAACATTGCCACTAAAGGGCTCATTGTATACATAAACTTCCTGAACAAACTAAAAACCTGTAAATAAATACAAGCTTTAAACTAGAAAGCATAAAAACTATCTTTGTCTTCACACTTCTTCTTCTTGCCTTTGGATGAACTTCCACCTGGATTTACATGGCAACAATAGAGTGAGAAATCGCAGTTCTTAGTATAAGTATACCAAGACCAGCAATTTAAACATTCGCAATGAACAAACCCAACTGAACTAATACCTGGATAAGCAATATTAGCTATGCTACTTCTACCTTAAACATAATACTAATCCATATCATTTTAAGCAAATAATAATGGACCATTGCCACTAAAGGGCTCATTGTATACATAAACTTCTTGAACAAACTAAAAACCTGTAAATAAATACAAGCTTTAAACTAGAAAGCATAAAAACTATCTTTGTCTTCACACTTCTTCTTCTTGCCTTTGGATGAACTTCTAACTAGATTTACATGGCAATAATGGGGTGAGAAATTACAGTTCTCAGTATAAGTATACCAAAACTAGCAGTTTAAACATTCGCAACGAATAAACCTAACTGAACTAATACTTCCTGCATAAGAAACAATTACAACTCTCTCTTTATGCAACGTTCTTTAGCAAACTATACTTCTGTTCTGATAACCGTAAACCACAATGATATCAAACAACTGCCCATACAATCATTTGAAATCATCGACCAGATAACCGCCCATACAGTTGTCACCGAAGGCACCAAACAACACATAAACAATAATCACACAAATATATTCAAACCAAACAAAATATTAAATAATGCAATGATGGAATAATGCATGTTTATGTTCAAAGAAAAGTGTATGTTAGTGTAGGTGCAATGTCATGAATACTTAACTATTCCCCCTAAGCGTAGAGGAATTCTGCCATGATAACGTGTGACCCCTTATAGCCTACTTTTTAGGAACGAAGTCTGTTATCACAACACATGACCTCCTGCACCTGTAGATCACTAAGTAATCTACCTTAACTAGGTGGATATCACCACTATAACTTAATGGATGCCTCCATTTCCAATTCTCTAGGGATAGCAAGCATATGTGAAGTGTGATGTGTGTGTAAATGCGGAGTTATGTCCTAACTCTAACATAACTACCACATAACCTCATACTAAGTCCATCTTTGCATTACTAACTCTACCTCTTCTTTGTGAGAGTACTTCATGCACTACGACATTTAACCAATGCCAACTAGACTTAGTACACTACTATCTTTGCATTACTAACTCTCTTTCACTCTTTGAGAGCTCTTCATGCACTATGGCATTCATCCTTGCCAACTAGGGTCTATGACACTTAACTTTTGCCAACTCGGCACCTTGGCCCTTAACTCTTGCCAATTAGGCACTATGGCACTCTACTATTGCCACTATGGCACTCTACTATTCCCATCTAGCTTCTTAACTCTCTTATCACCTCTCTTGTGACATCTATGCAACACTAGGTTGCTTAAGAAACTAAACTCTTGGTCTATGGCAATCCATGTCCAATGGATGCACTCACTTTTCTTTTATCTCCCTTTGTATGCACTAGGTCTTTCTCTCAAAGAAATAACCTCTCAAGTATCTCAACAATCTTTACTAGGCACAAACAAAGGATCTTAACAACTAGGGATCTCAAATAATCAAAATAACAACTCTGATGAAATCTGCTCTGGGCCCCTAAAAAGACTTATTTTTATAAATGCACCAAATGTCTATCCTAACTTCAATAATTCTAAAATTTTATAGGCAAATAGCCTAATGTCTTAGCTTTCAAATGGCTCTAGAATCAACTCATTTTGATATCGGTAGCTCAAGTTATGATAAAAATGCTATAGGCTGTCAGAAATAAGTTTTCTCTCCGTTTTGGATCTATTCGAATACCCCTAGTGTTATTCGAATACCACCCATGAAATTTCACTTTTTGGAGCTCTCTGTGATGCTTTATTCGAATACCAACCTTGGTATTTGAATAAGGCACTGCAGAACAGCAATCCTGGAGCAGAAAACAACTGTGTTTCTTATTTTATTAATTCCTAAACTTGATCCAATCCTTAACTCATGGATTCTAGGTGATTTCCAATCACAACTAAGGTTCCTAACCACATAAAAACCTTCATATGAACTCCTAACTCATCTAGCATGAATTATGGCCAAGAATCATAACTCAAATACCCATTTCTCAATCTCCATCATAAGGAGTTTCATGGACACTCTTAGGATTCCAACTATCCTAGACTAACTCAAATACAATCATACTTCAAGTTTCTAATGAATTCTTCCTACTCTAACTCTAAGAAACTCATCCAATCTCATTTTCTATCTCAAACCCACATGCCTCATACATGAAGAAAGGAATAGAAGATGAAGAACTAGATAGCAAACACCCCTACCTCTTGTCTTGGATGATGATCTTCAAGCTTTCCATCTTTTCCTTCTTATCTTTCTCTCCTTTCTTCCTTCAGTTTCTGCCTTCTCTTTTCTTTCTTTTCTTTTCTGTTTTCCTTCTCCCATTCTGCTATGGGATATAAATGAAGAGGCAAAGTCTAACTTTGCTTCTTCTAGATAGGTACTAAAGTTTCCTATCTACTATGAACACGTAGATTTCTCCAAATCTAAGTTTCTAACCTCCAACAGACTCAAAATTAATCTTAAGATTTATTAAAAATCATGTTGCACTTTTTCTCTATTTTTCCATATCTGCTGGGGGTCAATACGACATTAAAATGCACAACCAGTATGCCTAAAATACCAAACTAACTCTAATTATTCTTAATCTTTAATCACACCTTACTTAGCTCATTTGTGACCTATAAACAAATTATCCACATCTGTTTCCCTTTAAATAGCAGTTTATGTAACATCCCTAAATTTAATAATTTCAGAATAAATGATCATTTTACAATATTTGAGATTTTCTAGAATTTTTCTGGATTTTTTTGAGAATGCTGAATATTTTAATATATTCCTCGTTTTACGTGCGCACTGAGCTGAGAATTGCTGAGGTCAGTGTAACGCTCCGGAAACTAATTATTTCACCGCCAATAGTCATTTTCTAATATTTGTGATTTATGTGAATTTTTTTGGAATTTTTCGGAAATGATGAATATTTTAATATATTCTTCGTTTTGCGTGAAACTCGAGCAGAGTCGTGAAAACAACTGTAGTGCTTCAAAAATTAGAAAATTATATGACGAATAGTCGTTTTATAATATTTGCAATTTTTGGGAATTTTTTGGGAATTTTCCGGAACTGTCGAATATTTTAATATATTCTTCGTTTTGCGTCTTGTATTGAGCGGAACAGGAGAAACGGGATGTTTTCTCTGAGAACCTTGGACTATGGACATGTCGACGGGGGATCTTACTAAACCCGAGACTTGACACAGTTTACGAGGTTTCATAATTTTCGAGAAATTCTAGCAGATAAAAATAAATCAATACAACGAAAAATTCATCTGTCAGATTAATTAAATACTAACTTCTGTCAACTGTAACTATTATCTATTGGATAATAGTGTGTAATAAAAATACTATCACATTATCCTAATGCAATCTACTTTATATCTAATCTATCCACTTTAATTCAAATTTAATAGTTAAATAATCAAGCTTCCTTAAGAAGCTTTGACCCCAAACTTTGACCATATGTTTTGGCTTCCTTGGGAAGCCAATTCTCACCCACTCTTCCCTCTCTCTTTTACGTCTGCAGCAGCCCAAAAAGGGGAGAATGAATTGATTCAATTAACCAAATGTTACATTTAACACATTATCACCCAAAAACACCTTTTTCTTTCTTCCTTTTACGTTTTCTTCTTCTTCTTCCTTCTTCAATATTTCTCCTCCATTTCTCTTGTGCTCCACGGCCAGCCACCATCTAGCCCCTCCATCTTCACAAAAAAATTAAACAAATTACATTTTCTTACTCTCCTCACCATTCTAAACACCTTTCCTTCTTGGAGCTTCTTAAGATTCCACCATTTTCACCATTTTCTCCAAGCTCCAACTTTGAGCATTTTTGGGTAAGTTCAAGACCACTCTTCTTTCCCTCTCATTTTCGTGCTCATGGTCTCTCCTATGACCACTCATGCTTCATTTTTCCAAGCCTTGGTATTTATTCTAACAAGTTACCATTTTTAGGGATTTTGGAGGCTAAATCCGAAAATACAAGGAGCATTCTTGGAGCTCTCTTGATTTCTACCCTCAAGTAAGAGGAAGACACTCCTCTTCAACCATTTTTAGCATCTAGGAACCTTGATTGTTTGATTTGTGGAAGAACCCTAATGAGGGTTGTTCTTGAATTTAATGATTAATTATGCTATGTGTTGATTTTTATTTATTTATGCTATTGGATTGAATTGTTGAATATAATGGAATGTTAGATTGGATTTAATGACTTGATATGGATGGAAAATGGTTAAATGCCCTCCTTGGTGGCCACGGTTTTGAGGATAGCAATTTAGGGAAATTGTGATAAATTGTAACAAGCATTGGATTTAAAGTAATCAATGTATAAAAATGGAATGTAATGGAAGAAGAATTTGAAATTGAAACCCAAGTGAAGCCACGGTTTTGGGGTGGAAAAATGGGGTAATTTATGGTTAATGTGCAATAAGTATAAGACTAGGATTAATTAAGTAACAAGATGGGATTTAATGGAAGAACAATTGGAAGTTGAAACTTCTATGGTGGCTACGGTTTGAAGATAGGAATTTAGAGTTTTTGGTGAGTTAATTGATCAAGTGAATAATTTAAATGATTAAGGGAATGATGTATAAGATTGTTGACTTGAAGAGACTTGAAATTGAATCAAATAGGAGGCCACGGCCTCTAGGGAATTTCTAGGCAAAAGTGTGATTTTAGTGAGTGGAGGCAATAGTAATTAAGTAATTGGAAGCCTAGGTAATGAAATGAATAATTAAGAAATTAGAAGAATTTATTATAATTAAGACTTTATAAAATTCAAAGGATTGAAAGTGAATCACTCATAAGACTTAAGAGAATTCTAATTGAGTTAAGAACATGAGAGTGTGAGGCTTAAGGGCTTACATAAAATGTGAATTATTGAAAATTGAATTGCCATAGTGTGCTAAATTGATTTTGAATATGAACCTTGAAATGAGGAATAAATTCTAAGTTAGGATTCATAATGAACCTAATGACGTATTAATTGATTTGATATTGATATTATGTGATTATGGGTCCATGTGAGTGACCATTTATATATTGATGCTTATATTGGCCTAATGTGGCATATTATGGAATTGTATGAAATTGTGAATCATACATGTGCATGCATAGTGTCTTATGCATTGTGATTGTCCTTGTGGACTGTTGTAAGGCCTAGTTGCGTAGGAGATTGAACACACCTTAGTGCGGGTGCGAATAGACAAGTGTAGGTCACTTGTTGACCTTGGGGGCGTCGGGGTGCGGGTTCCTCGCAATGGGAGGTTGGTAGCTCTCCTGCCCGTGGGGTAGACCGATGCTGTAACACCCCTTTGGAGGATGTCACACATAAAAGAAAATAAAAGAAATAGAAATAAAATCTACCCAAGTTGTGAAACATTTGTTAAATATTATTACGGGTTGTAAAATAATTCCCGATGACGAAATATGATATAAAAAGATAATGCGGAAAATACGAAATAAAAAAAAAACATCATCACTAATAATATACATATGATTAAGTTATAAATTGTATAAATAATTTACAACTAAGACTATAACTATTTAAACAAAAACAAGAAAGAAAGCAATAAAAGAGTTAATATATACGGACATACGGCACGACGCGCCCAAAAAAAAATCATCATGATTATCTAATCCTCGATGGATCACTCTCGGCATGAAAATGATCATCGGGAGATAGATGTCTGGATGTCTCGACACACGGCGATAACGGGATCGCGCAGTCGATACGATGCTTATCTCACTAGGCTCAGGGTTTTCAGCACCCCAATAACGCCTAATGGATAAGGGTAACTCTAAGTGCAGAAATAACGTCGTAGTCATAATGGGCTCTCCATCAAATCGCTGACGTAGAATCACGGTCACACGTCCTGCATATGTCACAGAATCACGATCTCCTCGTAGATGCCAAGCCAGAGCACCTCCATGAAATACCAGCTCTATGAATCCCAAAAATCCTGGCGTCACCATCCCTCACAATCAATCTAGAGGATATGGATGATCGGATGGTTCTTGATCGTCAAACTGATCGTCTACCTGCCGGTCTTCCTCCTCTTCAGGGTACACGATCTCAAGGGGCTGTTCCTCTTCCTCGAAGTCTTTACCGCGTAAAATAAATAAACAGAAAATACATATAACAAAGAGGTAAGACAACATAAAATCATCACAACATGGCCAATAAGAAGACGACAAACAACATATATACAGTTCATGCAATACATAAAGCTTTAACAATTATAATAACAAATTGAAGTAAAATTTAGATATCATAACAATATATATCATAACAGATAAAACCTCACAGATAAAATAAGAAAGATAAGAATAAACAGATAAAATATAATAACCAAATATAATGTAACGAACCAAATAAAATAAACAAATAAAATACGGATAAACAATAAATAGATAAGATGAAAATAAATAGACATAGAGATAAACAAATAATATAACAAAACCCTACTCCATGGAGCTAAAGAAAACACAAGTATCGAGAGAGGAATGACTCGCAAAATCTAATAGTACCACGGCTGCCCCACCAACTATTTGTTTGTCACACGTTGCGTCTATAGCCCCACGACACAAGAATCCATTATCCGGGCGTGGTGTAGTTCACGGTCTCACGTTGTGGCACTACAGGCAAATGTACTACTAGATTTCACAAATCTCGATTAAATATAGTGTATGTCGAGTACCATAGTGTGCTATCGGTTTACCACGGCCCAGCGAGCTACCGACATCCACATGTGGGATCCCGTACACTAAAGTCTCCAAGTTCATTAGAACAATGAACCACACTACGTTTATCGCATCGACAACACGATGTGATTCGTCTTGTCAACCAATCCACCAAATACATGGCACACATAACGAGATAGATGGAAAGCACATGCGGGTTCACATTTTCCCGACAATGAGATATAGTCTCAAAAGCACATGCGGGTTCACATTTTCCTGACGAAAGAAAAGATTTTCAAAAATAATGCATGCGGGTTCACATTTTTCCGACAGTATAAAGATAGTAACGGTCAATCGCGTAGAAATTTTATCGCGTTTTCATAATTCCGTCGTTTTTACAAACGTTTAAAAATCGGGTAAAGATATTTTTCTGTTTTTAAAATCGCGTAGTATTTTTAATATGTTTTCTCAATCGCGTAGGATTTTTAAATCATTTTCTTATTCGAATGCCCTTAAAATTACTGTTTAAACCAACGAAATAGTACTTAGTACATTTAAACTACGTAGAATAATTTTTCATACCGCATACTGTCTTTAGGATATTTTTACTATCTTATTGGTTCATTTTTACTAAAAATTGACAGTATTTTGTTTAGAATATCATAATAATGGTTTCCTAAATTATCCATAAAATTTCCATTTACCTAATTTTTAACCATATCATTTAATTCTTTTTGAAATCTCTAACATGCTTCAAAACCTTAAGTGAGCTATATGTTAGAAAATTTCTCAAAATTTCTGTATTTTACTTCCTAATGATAAAATTACTAGTTTTAATCCTTTAAGCTTAATTCTACTTAATTTGTTTCTTCAAAAATCATTATAGAAAATTTCTTCTTAACTTGTATTGTCTCTTTTTGATTGAAAAAGGTTTGGAATCAAGTTTTAGAAATCATGATAACCTATATTGGCATGTTGGCCAAATTTCGTAAAACTTTTTCATTTGATTTCTAAATCATGTCAAAGGTATTATCTTATCTAAGTTCATTAAATCATGTTATAAAATAATGATTTTGAATCAAATAAATCCTTTAGGCATGTTGGCCCAAAATTTACTAAATCTTTACCATTTGATTTCTAAATTCCTTTTCTTTGATCAAATCAATTTGAAACCTTCTTATTTCTCCTAATTAATTAAGTTACACTTTAGGAAAAATTAAGAGAACATTTTGGTCCTCACACTTTGTCATTGCCGTGAACTAGGGAATGTGTTCTTTGGAACACTCATGCAAATTTACACATGTTATTCACATCTTATACCTTATCATACAATTCTAACACATGCATTTATATTTCTAACACATGCAAAATATTTCTAACACATAAAACCTAAATTAAAGCTTATAGACATACAATCAAAAGCTAATAGACATGCAAAATTATTACAATCACCAAACAAGAAAGCTACTAACATACAACACCTAAGCTACTAGCAACCACAAAAATTAACAAATACACATCAATAAACACACCACAACCGAATCCTTATGGATTCTACAAACAATCCATCTTCTTACCACCACCAAGGGATGATAAGAATTGTCTTCCTCTTACCTTAAATGAAGACAAATGATTAGCTTTCACACCTCCTATGGTTCGGTTTTCACTCCACCAAATACCTAAAAATCTCAAATAAAATCTACATGTTATTAACCATGAAAAAGAAGCTAAACCATGGAGAAATCATGGCTTAGAACTTTGAAAAAGAAGAGAGAAAAGAAAAATATGATATTTCACCTTCTAGGTCAAATTTACAAGGTTGACTTCCAAGCCCTAAATGGAAGATTTTGAAGAAACTTCCAACTAGAAAGGTTCTTAGAATAGTGTTTAGGTTAAGGAAACTTGGTTAGAAAAATTTTTGGATGGTTGGATGGTTAGGAATGGCTCTTGGCCGAATGAAAGGGAAGAAGAACAACAATGGAGGCTAGGGTTCTTGGAAGAGAGAGAAGAGAGAAAAGTGATGAAGATGAAATGTAATTTTTGGTCATCTAAGACCTCTTGGCCGTAGACATCAAGTAGGGTGCAAGGTGGGCACCTTGCTTGGCTTCATCCAAGCCATTGGATGAATCAATGGTCAAGATCAAGCCTTGGTGAGCAAGCTTAATTCCTATTGGTTGGCTCATGGTGACTCACATGCTAAGTCACACAGCTCATTTAATTCCCTGCTGAGTCAGCTAGCTGAGTCAGCCTGTTCTGGAAAGTTCTACTGTTTACGATGATTAATTAAGCTACCGATCTAACCGTTCTGCTAATTGTGGGTCTCGCAAAATATTTCTGGGTCCACTGTCACTAAAATATATATCTTGACTAATAAAATAATATTATAATAATATAAAATTATTTTATTTGTGATTAAATCCTAAAAATTAAAAGATTATTTTTAGTCTCATTCGAGAATCGGGTTAAGTAAGATCCCCCAATTCTAAATAATAAAATAAGATTTTCCCGGCCCGAAAAATATTATTTTCTGCCTCGGAGCAAATCACACAAAAAAGTCCATATAAAATCACGAGACAGTATTTTCAGACATTAAATCAAGAAGAAAACAATTAAAAATAGCAAAAACAACGAAAACAGTACGTTCGGGACGTAACGGTCATTTTCCTATTTTTTCCCACAACGTAGGTAATCATCCAAAACGTTCAAATAAAATATCCAGCAGTATTATATAGCTGTATATCTTTCAAAAAAATTAATACAGTAGCTCAGAAAAATTTTTATTTTACCGTCTCGAAGCAAACTACGTAAAACGATCAAATAAAATTTGAGCCTGTATTATCGTAATTGTTTTCATACATAAATCGAGAACAGAAAAATAGGGACACAGCGGTCATTCATACAAAAGCATGAAAAACAACAAACAGTACATTCAGAATATTTTCTAAAAATTGGGGCGTTACAGATGCAAACGCACCGACGATCCGGACCGAGACACTGTCCTATATCGTGATCTAGTGAAGAATGTCTGTGCAATGCCATGATTGTGCACGATTTGATTTATAGCACTGGCCTCGGCAGCCGAGTCACAGACATGTCTCCTGATCTTTCTCTCCGATTGATTGAGTTTAGCTCCATGGAGTAGGGGTTTGAGAGAACATGCATATGAGACATGATATATATATACATTGTTGTTATTATCTGTTTTCCATATTATGACTTATCTGTTCATTCTTGTAATGATTACCTGCTGGGACCGTTTAATTGCTTCTTGTTGGACTTCTTGTTAGTATTTGAATATACTGTTTCTGATTTGCTATTTGGGCGCATGGCGCCGTAATGTCTCTAGCATGCTATAATTGGTAATGATGTAGGATGTCTTACCTCTTTCTGTCTTTCCTATATCTTTGTATGTCTGTTTTATACTTATATTGATAAAAGATCGTGAGGAAGATAAAGAGGGACCACACCTTGGTTGATTGGATTGGGCGTTTGGACAAGGTTTCTTCGGCTACGTACGAGTGCAGTTGCGTGGAGGCATTGATGCCTGACTTGTTGACTGGGACTCCGAGCATCGTATGTGTATATGGGGTTGCGGCTTTGTCTGCTAGTAGTACCTATCCCTGGGTCACTACTTTTCCCCCTTTTAGTGTTTTATTCCCGCTGTATTTTATTGGACTCTGTAATTGTTATATTCTATGTCATCAGTGATTTGTGTAAATTGACTATATATATATATGTATAAGAGATATGATTTTATTTCAGTGGTTGTATCATGGCTTGAATACATTTATATTTCATTCGAGGCTCATATTTTCTACCTATGCAAATTGTCAAAAAAATAATAATAATAGACTCTTGAGAATTTAAGTTACTGTTATCATGACTGTGACACACTTGGATTTAGTAGCTGTGGTGTAATGACGATTATGCTTTGGTTGCTACATCAAGGGGTGTTACAGTTTATACTATTTTTTGAGTCATTTTAAGTCATTTTCCACATTCTGTGTTGCAGCAAAGTGCCTAAACTAACTCAATTTGTCACAAAACTTCACTGACATACTAAACAAGTAATATATTACCTTTTTAACTAATTACAAGTCTAACATGATTTTTGGGATGTTACAGCAAGCACCTATTGAAGCTTGCATTGATAGTGGAAAAATCTCAGGTGGTTTTTCGAGGGCTGGACGTAGGTCACAAGTGGTTGGTGACTGATGCATGATAAATTCATGTGTTTGCTCTTCTGAACCCTTACTTCTTATATTTTTTTTTCAATTTTATGATATTGGTTAAATAATCTATTATTGGCTTGCTAAATTTGCTAGAATCCTTCTATCTTCTTGGTTTGTTCATTTCTCTTAACAAACAATTTGAACAAAATTTTGTTCTTAATATGTTCGTAAAAAGTTCTTAAAGAAGTTTTAAACTACTCAATTCACCCCCCTCTTGAGTAAAGAAGCCACTTGGGTAACAAGTGGTATCAAAGTTAGGCTCCTGTATAAAGAGTTTAGCAGCTTCAAGAGAAAATGACTTCTTCAAATGGTTTTTCTTTAGAAGGATCTTCAATAAATAGACCACCTTTCTTCAATGGGGATGGGTATGCTTATTAGAAAGAACACATGAAAGTTTTCATTAAAGCTATTGATCTCGACGTATGGGATGCTGTTGAAAATGACCCTTTTATTCCCACATGTATTGTTGATGGTGTAAAAATTGAAACACCTAGAAATGAATGGACTGACGATGACAAGAAAAAGGTTCAGTATAATTTAAGAGCCAAGAACATCATTACCACAATGATGAATTCTTCAGAATTTCAAATTGTAAAACTGCTCAGGAAATGTGGGACACTTTACAAGTTACCCATAAGGGTACCAGTAAAGTAAAGAGGTCGAGAATAAACACTCTCATGAATATGAACTATTTAGAATGAACCTAGGGAAAAGTATTCAAGAAATACAAAAGAGGTTCACTCACATTGTTAATTATCTTGCTTCATTAGGTTAAACTTTTTCTAATAAGGATCTAATTAACAAGGTTTTAAGATGTTTGAGTAGGATTTGACAACCTAAGGTGACCGCTATTTCAGAATCAAGAAATTTGGTGACCATGACTCTTGCGACTCTCTTTGGAAAACTTCAGGAGCACGAATTGGAGCTTAATAGGCTTGATCAAAGTAAAGAACATGACAAGAAAAAGAAGGGGATTGCACTTAAAGCCATCTCATCAACCTTTGACAATGATGATGAAGATGATGGAGATGGCGTGGAGAAATTGGAATTAAATAAAGAAAACTTTAGTTTCCTAGTAAAGAAATTCGGAAGATTTCTTAGAAAGAAAGGAAATCAAAGAAGGTTGCCTTTCCCACCAAAGAAGACTCATCATAAAGGGGAAGGTAATTCATCTGTACCTACATGTTACGAATGCGGAAAACCAGGACACATAAAGATGAAATGTCCAGTTTATCAAAAGAAGGTAGAAAAATTTAAGAAAAGACCTTCCAAAGAAAAGAAAAGAAGGAGAGCTTACATAGCATGGGATGACAATGACATGAATTCTACAGATAGCTCAGACAATGAGGAAGCTAACATGTGTCTTATGGCTAGAGGAGAAGATGAAGATGAAAACAACATAGAGGTAACTGATAACTTCACATATTGTAATTATTTGGGGCTCATACCTGAGGTTTATTGCCTGCCTAGTCCTTGTTTTGATGCATGAATGGATGAGTTTAACTATATATTCGTATAATTTGGTTTCAATGTCTTCCATCGTGATTTTTGGATATATTGAGTACATATGCACTGATTAGTGAATTGGAAATTTCTCTATGACAGGTAAGGTTCCAACCAAGTGAATCAACTCAAATTTGGACCAGCTTTGCAAGAGGAATCATTGTGCAAGGATCAACTCCTCACGCCGCAGCGTGGAATTTGGAATGCCGCGGCGTGTGACTCCTTTGATACAAA
Source organism: Ormosia emarginata (assembly GCA_029884605.1). Lineage (NCBI taxonomy): Eukaryota > Viridiplantae > Streptophyta > Magnoliopsida > Fabales > Fabaceae > Ormosia > Ormosia emarginata. Next base: position 2,750,230 of record JAQQTP010000042.1, on the reverse strand, counting down.
TTCCAGAGAGCACGTATTTTGAACGCCGCGGCGTTGACATGAGAATGTCGCGGCGTCCCCTGACCTAAATTGTAACGCGCCACGGCGTGAAATGAGAATGTCACGGCGTGACTCTATTTTCTGAGCCCTATAAATACTATTTCATTGATTTTTAGAGGGAATGAGGTTTTATTTTTGAGAGCTGCGGCCAGGTTTTATCATTTCAGACCAGTAGGAAGCAGAAGTAACCACATTTGGAGTCTCTCTTCATCGTGGTGGAGGATTGAAGCTTGGAGGATTACTCCCTTGAGCTTTGTTCTTCTTTTCTCTTCTCCTTTCTCTTTTCCATATCCATGACTCTGAGTATTAGTGTTTTATTTTCGTTTATCATGGCTGGCTAAGTTGTTTATAGGGTTTACTTTGGATCCTCCTATGGATATTGATTAAGCTTGTATTCCTTGAGTTATATACATGATTTGGTATTTGTTCAATCATATGGTGTTTAATGCTTTGATTGTTTGATCAGTTTTCAACTGATTTGTTCAAATCTAATGAACCTAGACATAGGAATTTGGATTTGAGATCGTATGTATGATTGATGCATGTTCTATTTCATTCAATTGGTTTGGATGCAATGATTCGTTAATAGGATAGAAATATACCTATTGACCATGTATAGTAATTAATTGGGAATAAATCGTTCATTAGTAGAGCTTACACTAGTCCTCATAGAAATATAGTGGATTAGGTAAGTAATACCAGGGTTGATTGACCTAGACATAGGCTTTCGGCTAAAGCAGATTCCCAAGCTAACCTAACCATTGCATGTATATTGCTCGTAAGGATTACTTATTAACAACTGATATAGGAGGTGAAAAAGGATACCTTATGTTCTAAATCATTTTCTAAACTCAATCTGATAGTTTTAAAGTTCTTCTTAATAGTTTAATACGAACCATTACAATTTATAATTCCTTGAATAGAAATACTTAAGTTATTGGTTTATAATTAGTACTAAATTTGACGTTTATCCTTGTGGGAACAATATCCGACTCCTAGCTATACTACAGGTGCGATCCGTGCACTTGCGGTAAGCAAAAGAGCGAACAAGTTTTTGGCGCCGTTGCCGGGGATCGACAGTTTAAATTTAGTTTAGCTAATATAAACAATGAAGTTAAGTATCTCTAGTTCAAGTTTCTTTTGTTCCATATTGATTTAATTCCTTATTCGTTAATTGTTTCAGGTTTTAGTAAAATGGCGGACGAAGCCGCTTTGCACAAGGTGGAGGTGGGGACGTAAGCCGCACAAGGCCATTGAGGGAGTTTGCTACCCCTCAAATGGATAATTTACAATCTAGTATTAGACGTCCAGCCATCCGGGCAAATAATTTCGAGATTAAGCCGGCCATCATCCAAATGATCCAAGCTTCAGTACAGTATGGTGGCTTATCCCATGAAGATCCCAATGCACATCTCTCAATTTTTTTGGAGATTTGCGACACGTTTAAACATAATGGGGTATCTGATGATGCTATCCGTTTAAGGCTCTTTCCTTTTTCTTTAAGGGATAGAGCTAAAAGCTGGCTGCATTCTTTGCCAGCGGGATCAATCACAACTTGGGCGGAGGTATGTACCAAGTTCCTGAATAAATATTTCCCTCCATCCAAGACTGCTGAAATGGTGAATGATATTACATCATTCACCCAATCTGACTCTGAATCCTTGCATGAAGCCTCGGAAAGGTACAAAGATCTTCTAAGAAGGTGCCCACATCACGAAATACCACCGTGGCACCAAATATATTCATTCCATAAAGGCTTGTTGCACCACCATCGCCCAATAGTAGATGTTGCAGCTGGAGGCTCCTTGTTAAGCAAATCATTCAATGATGCCTTCCAGTTATTGGAGGAATTAGCTGCCAACAGCTATCAATGGCCTTCATCAAGGAATACTCCAAGGAGGGTAGCTGGAGTGCATGAGGTGGATCCTATAACCTCATTAACAGCACAGGTTGCGGCTTTGGCGAGCAAGATGGACAATATGGGTCAGCAGAGATCAAACCAAAGCCCATTTGTCCTTTGTGACAATTGTGGGGATAATCACGCGAGTGATAGGTGCCCGAGTATGCCTGAGAGCGCACATTAAGTTGGTAATTATCGCTCCCAACCAAATAACCCATACTCCAATCAATATAATCCTGGATGGAGGAATCATCCAAATTTCTCATGGAGGGACAATCAAGGACCCTCTTCCTCCTCCAATGCTCTTAGTCCTGAACGCCAGTACAATCCTCCTGGATTTTCTGCTCAACCAAGACAACCAATGCAAGAAAGGAAACCTGCATTGGAAAAAATGTTCATGTAGCTAATGCAGAAGAATGATGCTTTCATTTCAAAAATTGATTCTTACATGCAAAGGACTGATGCTCATTTGTCAAAGAATGATTCGTTGATTCAAAGCCAGACGGCTTCGATGAGAGCATTAGAAACGCAAGTGGGACAGTTGGCAAATGCTGTTAACAACAGGCCGCCAGGCACCTTTCCAAGTAACACAGTTAATAACCCAAAGGGTGACTTGAATGTGGACTGTAAGGTCATCTCCTTGAGGAGTGGAAAGGACATAGAGGGCAATCCAAAGACAAGGATGCTGGAAGACGCTGAAGCATCCCATGAGAAAGAGGCTGAGAGCAAGGATGTTGCCAAGAAACCTGAAGTTTCTAAGGAAAAGGTCGAGGACAAGAAATTTGTGAACAATCCTTATGTACATCCTGTACTTTTTCCAAGCAGGCTGGTTAAGCACAAAATGGATTATCAGTTTAAGAAATTTTTGGAAGTTTTCAAGAAACTTCAAATAAACATCCCTTTTGCGGAGGCCTTAAAGCAGATGCCTAGCTACGTTAAGTTTATGAAGGATATTCTATCAAAAAAACGTAGGCTGGATGAGTTTGAAACGGTGGCATTGACTGAAGAATGTAGTGCCGTGTTGCAACAAAAGCTTCCCCCGAAGTTAAAGGATCCGGGAAGCTTCACAATTCCTTGTGCCATAGGAGAGAAGTTCCTAGGCCAAGCTTTATGCAATATGGGGGCAAGCATTAATCTTATGCCCCTATCCATATTTCAGAGGCTAGGGTTGGGGGAATGCAAGCCCACATCAGTAACTCTCCAACTAGCCGATCGCTCTTACACGTATCCAAGGGAAATAGTGGAAGATGTCCTGGTAAAAGTGGACAAGTTCATATTCCCCGCGGACTTCGTCATTCTAGATATGGAAGAGGATCACAGGGTCCCTTTGATCTTGGGCTGGCCATTCCTTGCCACAAGAAGAACTCTCATTGACGTACAAAAAGGTGAGCTGACAATGAGAGTTCAAGATCAAGATGTTACTTTCAACATATTTAAAACAATTAAGTTTCCTCAAGATCAAGAAGAGTGCTCCTATGTTGGGGTATTAGATAACATCATCAATGATTCATTCCAAGCCAATATTCCAAGAGACTCCCTCACTGTGGCGTTGGCTTCATCAGCTGATAATGATGAAGAATCAAAGGACGAAGTGTCCGAGTTGATTAAGTGCCTAGATGCATTTCCTAGGTAATATCGGCCACCCAAGTTTGAAACCTTGGAGTTCGATGCATCGAAGGAGGCATCTAAGCCCTCCATTGAAGTACCCCCGAGGCTGGAACTTAAGCCTTTACCCAATCATTTGCAATATGCATATCTGGGTGAAACCTCCACTTTACCGATTATTATATCCTCATCCCTCTCAGAAGATCAAATGAAGAAACTTCTCCGTGTGCTTAGGCAGTACAAACATGTAATTGGATGGACTATTGCTGATATCCAAGGCATTAGCCCCTCCATTTGTATGCATAAGATCCTGTTAGAGGATGACTAGAATGGTGTTGTGGAACACCAAAGGAGGTTGAATCCTATTATAAAGGAAGCGGTGAGAAAGGAAATAATGAAGTGGCTAGATGCTGGAATAATATATCCAATTTCTGATAGCCCATGGGTCTCACTAATCCAATGCGTTCCTAAGAAAGGTGGTATGACGGTAGTTACCAATGAGAATAATGAACTGATTCCCTCTCAGAAGGTTACAGGCTGGAGGGTTTGTATGGACTATCGTAAGTTGAACAAGGCCACCCGGAAAGACCATTTTCCGCTTCCATTCATCGATCAGATGCTAGATAGGCTTGCAGGAAAAGCCTATTATTGTTTCTTGGATGGTTATTCCGGATATAACCAAATTGCCGTAGCGCCACAGGACCAAGAGAAAACAACTTTTACGTGTCCCTATGGTACGTTTGCGTTTCATCGGATGCCATTCGGATTATGCAATGCTCCTGCAACCTTTCAACGATGCATGATGGCCATCTTCACAAACATGATAGAGCATGGCCTGTAAGTGTTTATGGACGACTTTTCAGTATTTGGGGATGATTACAATAGTCGTTTGCATATTTTGCCATCCGTACTGAAGAGGTGTGAACAAACCAACCTTGTCCTAAACTGGGAAAGGTGCCACTTTATGGTCCATGAAGGCATAGTTCTTGGCCATAAGGTTTCTGAGAAAGGAATGGAAGTAGATAAGGCAAAGATTGAGGTAATAGATAAGCTGCCTCCGCCAAATTCTGTGAAAGGAATCCGCAGTTTTCTTGGCCATGCGGGTTTTTATAGGAGGTTCATTAAAGACTTTTCAAAGATAGCCAAGCCTCTGTGCAACCTTCTGGAGAAGGACATCCAGTTTAACTTTGATGAACCATGTCAGGTTGCATTTGAGGAACTGAAAAAGAGACTGGTCTCAGCACCAGTAATTATCACTCCTGATTGGGGTTTACCATTTGAGCTCATGTGCGACGCAAGTGATTATGCGGTTGGTGCAGTGTTAGGGAAGAGGAGAGATAAGGTGTTTCGCTCCATATACTATGCGAGCAAGACACTTAATGATGCCCAACTGAACTACACAACAACTGAGAAAGAGCTACTTGCAGTTGTTTTCGCATTTGACAAGTTCCGAGCTTAGTTGGTAGGGACCAAGGTGATAGTCTTTACAGATCATTCAGCCATAAAATACTTGGTGAGCAAGAAAGACGCAAAACCATGATTGATTAGGTGGGTTCTGCTTCTACAAGAGTTTGATCTGGAGATCAGAGACAAGAAAGGTGCAGAAAATCAAGTGGCAGACCACCTTTCTAGACTTGAAAATGATGAATACCAAGCTGACCCGATCTTAATCAGGGAAACATTTCCCGATGAGCAGCTTTTTACAGCTACCACTCAACCCCGTCCATGGTATACAGACATGGTGAACTATATTGCGAGTGGTGTGCTGCCGCCTGATCTCACCTCTCATCAGAAGAAGAAATTCTTGTATGATGTTAGGCATTACATTTGGGATGAGCCATTTCTGTTTAAGCAATGCTCTGACCAGATGTTGAGAAGGTGTGTACTTATGGAGGAAGTGGATCAGATTCTGAGTCAATGTCATGCTTCTCCATATAGTGGACACTACAGTGGTGAGAGGACGACTTTGAAAGTGCTCCAATCTGGCTTTTATTGGCTATCGCTATTCAAAGTTGCACATTTTTATGTGTAACAGTGTGATCGGTCCCAGAAATCTGGAAACATTTCCAGAAGGAACGAAATGCCCCTGAACTTCATTCTGGAAGTTGAAATCTTTGATGTTTGGGGCATTGACTTCATGGGCCCCTTTATTCCCTCCTTTGGGAATCAGTACATCCTAGTGGCTATGGACTACGTGTCCAAATCGGTGGAGGCATGTGCATTTCCTACCAATGATTCAAAGGTAGTGACTTGTTTCATGAAGAAACAGATCTTCACCAGATTTGGAACACCTAAGGCCATCATTAGTGACGGAGGGTCACATTTTTGTAACAAGTATTTTGAAGCCCTCCTAGCCAAGTACGGTGTAATGCATCAGATATCCACTGCTTATCATCCACAGACAAGTGGGCAAGCAGAGGTATCCAACCGCGAGATAAAGCGGATCTTGGAGAAGACAGTGTGTCCTACAAGAAAGGATTGGTCAAGGAAATTAGATGACGCACTGCGGGCTTACAGGACTGTGTACAAGGGTCCCATTAGTATGTCTCCCTATAAACTGGTATTCGGAAAAGCATGCCACCTGCCGGTTGAGCTTGAACATAATGCTTATTGGGCAATAAAGTAGCTCAACTTCAATTCACACGCTGCCAGTGAGAAGAGACTTTTGCAACTCAATGAACTGGATGAATTTAGGCTGCAGGCCTATGAGAATGCAAAAGTATACAAAGAGAAGTCCAAATACTGCCATGACAAGAAGATTGTCCAAAAAAGATTCAATGAAGGCCAGCAGGTTCTCCTGTATAATTCCAGGCTTAAGCTCTTCCCTAGAAAGTTAAAATCAAGATGGTCAGGACCCTTTGTGGTGATAAGGGTGTTTCCCCACGGAGCAGTGGAAATCGGTCCACTGGATAGATCATTAAGTTTCAAGGTTAACGGCCAGCGCCTAAAACCTTATTTTGGAGGAGAAATTCAAAGGGAGAAGACCTCCCTATCATTAACTGCTCCTGCTTGAAATCACCAAAGTCCTGCCAGGACTATAACTAAGGCCCTTTTTGGGAGGGAACCCAAAGGTTTATTGTCTATTTTTTTAGGTTCATAGTACTTAATATGTATTTTTTGTAGTTTGTTTATGTTTTTGATATTTAATCTGTTATTTGATCATTTGGACATATTGCATATTTGGTAATGATCTTTTTTTGGCAAAATTTTGGGTTTGAAGTCGGTTCTTTGCATAATTCAAATAGACCGACCTCTCACGCCGCAGCGTGGAGTGTTTCCAACGCCGCGGCGCTTGTTCAAAAATAAATAAATAAAAAATAAATAAAAATAATAAAAAAATAAATAAATAATTTATTTTTTTAAATATTTTTTTTATGAGGGAATTACCACGCGCCGCGGCGTCTTGTGGTTCGCGCCGCGGTGTGGTACGTCTATTGGGTTTTAACACCATATCCGTGCGGTGACCCTCCTTCTTCCTCATTACGTAAACCCTTTTCTTTGTTTTTCTCTCAAATCTTTTCTCTTCGTCTTACATTTTCCTAGCTTCTACGGCCACACCAGTGCTTCCAAACCAGGTCAGAAGCTCTCCCCTTCTCTTTATTTCTTATTTTCTTATGTTTTTATTTAGTTTTTGGTTAAATACTGTGTTAGGTGCATATTTGTTGTAGTTTAGTAGAATTAAGAGTGTTTAAATAGTATTAGGTTGTAATTTTATAGTGAATCTCCAAGATTTATTGCACGGGGGGGGGGGGGAAATTTGCTTGATTTAGTGGATATTTCTGGGTTCTGCCTATGTTGCGCGTCGCGGCATTGTGTACAAATACCACAACGTAGTTATGAATTTGGTTGAATGCCGCAGCATGTCATGTCAATGCCGCGGCGTTATGAAGAACAGGTTGAATGCCGCGGCGTGGTGGTAAATGTCGCGGTGTGATATGTTTACTTTTCCAGAATTCTTCCCAAATTGCAAATGTATCCTGTACTTTCAATTTCATTAATTGATACTAACTATTTGCAATTCAATTTCAAGTACCATGTCTGCCAAAAGATAGCGCGGATCTTCTAGTCAGTGACGCCGAGAACCATCCTCTCCTGCATTCGATCAGGGGAGGTTTGTGTCTGCTGACGCTGCACAGAGATACATCATCCTGGTTTCAAAGAAAGTGACGGTCGAGAGAGGGTTCTCGGCCAGGGATGGTATCCCAGAGACCGTTGTGCTGACCATCCGCCATCACAGCTGGGAGAGATTCACGCAGCACCCGGACATGGCGGTCCTTCCCATGGTTCGCGAGTTTTACGCGAACATAGACACTACTGACGCTAACCCCTCCACTGTGGTTGTGCGAGGCCGCCGCGTGTCATAGTTTATTGCAGTTATCAGGGTAGCCCTAGCCTTACCCCGTCTCTGCTAGAGTGTGAGTACTCCCAGTTTCTTGCTGTCGACCTTGATGATATTGACCTCACTGTGGTCACTGACAGGATCTGTACGCCTGCTTCGCGACTAGTAGAGTGGGTCTTGAGTGTTCAGGATGCCAGGCCCTGATTTTTCCGCCGCGCATGCTTGACTTCAGAGGCCCGAGTGTGGTACCATTTCATCAGCACCCGGATATTGCCATCGAACAACCTATTAGAGCTAACTAGGGATCGGGCGATCTTGATTTATGCCATTCTGGAGCATCGGGCTATCGATGTCGCCCGTATCATCCACCAACAGATACGGAGAGCTGCTAGGGAGTACAGGAGCCTATTTTTCCCTTCTCTAAACGATTATTTTTTTGAGAGGGTTCGAGCAGCTCTAGCACCACCACCACCAGCAGCCAGACGACCACAGAGATAGCCACCACCTCAAGAGTTGCGGCCATCACAGCCGAGGCCAGTCACAGCAGACGCGGTCGCTTGGAGGGCACAGATAGAGGCCCGGGTGACTGGGCTGGAGGCTTAGGCAGTGCAGACCACTACCATGCTGGCGTATATCATTCAGATGTAGCGTTGGACTGCGGAGTGGTTGCACCTACCGATAGAGGACTACCCAGTCCCAGACTTCCCGCCCATAGCCGCTGCTGCACCCCCACCACTATCCCAGGAGCCAGGCCCCTCTCACTAGGCAGGCCATGATGACGACGATGATGATGAGGACTTAGATGTTGAGGCCACCGATTCTGAGGAGGCTTCTATCTAGCTTTTGAGGCTACCAGGCCATGTTCCTTTCGTTGTCATTCTTTTTGCTTTTATATATTGTATGTTTCTCATGTACAATGTGGACACTGTTTCCCTCAAGTTTGAGAGGGTGTCCTAGACTTAGTATTTTGATGCTGATGCATGTTTATAATATTGATGCTTATGTTAATATTGCCTATTGTGGATATAATATTTTGGTATTTTAGTATAGTTTATGTATTTTTGTAATTATGTATGCTATGTATGCTTGTTAATATCCAGAGGAACTTGTATCTTGATAATCATTTCTTGAAAAATCTCATTCAAGATACTTAGTATTTTGATGCTGATGCATGTTTATAATATTGATGCTTATGTTAATATTGCCTATTGTGAATATAATATTTTGGTATTTTAGTATAGTTTATGTATTTTTGTAATTATGTATGCTATGTATGCTTGTTAATATCCAAAGGAACTTGTATCTTGATAATCATTTCTTGAAAAATCTCATTCAAGATACAATTGTTGTTCCCTTTCACAATTTGAATCATAAAGGTTAAAACTAATGTGAAATGATTGTTCAATGATAGAGATGGATGTAAATTGACCTTAGCATTTCTGTGAATCTATATGCAAACTTTGAAACATGTTGAGCAATCTAGTTTCATTTTAGGATTGGTACGTTTCCCACTTGCATATTTGTTGAACTTTGGAATTGATAAGAAGTCTTGCCTAGAGAAAGGTTATGGACTATGCATATGAAGGTATCAGTTATCTGTGGAATTGTTTTTGAACTCTCTTGAGGCGAAATCCTAATTTGCGCATGATTGAGGAAATGATAAGGGCATTCTTTGGACTGATTGAGTCTTAAAAAGCTTACCTTGACATGTTCATATCTTTAGGTCCCCTTTGAAGCCTTATGTATGTTTGGCCTTATATTTTTCATCACCTACATATTCCATACCATGTAACCATTTCTAAATGCATGTGAAAACATGACATTTGTTATCTTACCATCATTGTTGTTGAGTGCATATATATATGATTTCTTGAATTGAGTCAAATAATCAGGGGTATTGTGCAAGTCAAATTCAAAAAGAACTTGTGTGAACCATCTGCTGTAAAAAAATCATTGCTTTGTAAAAGTAAAAGAAAGAAAAAAATAAAAAGAGAAAAGCAAAGCAAAAGAAAAGAAAAAGAAAAGTAAAAATAAAGCATTGAATGGTTCTTATGAGTTCTGATCCTCAAAGTTGTATGGTATACCTTGATAATCTCAATGGTACTCAAATCTTGAAATCATATATATATGTGTCTTGATGTTTGTGTTAAATTCATTCCCTTTGTTCTTTATCCCATACCATTGGCCTAACATTATAAGCTGATAAAGACCCTTTTGATCTTCAATCATGTGTGAGTTACATTAGTGAAGAGAGAGTTGAATTACAATCTTGTGGATTCCTTGATGCATATTCATTTGTATATTCATAAACTCATCCGAGTGAGTCATAATTGAAAGGAAGAAGTTAGTATGCATGATTGTGGAAAATTATATCTTGACTAAAAGGAAATTGTGATTGTCTGCATGAATAGGAGTGCATATGTGAGAAACTAAATGTGTGGCAAGAACATTCTTTGAGATTTATTGCAATCAGTTTACATGAGTTCTGTTTAAGTGAAAGTGGAATGTGCAGATTGTTGAAGCAAGTTAACAAGTTGATCGATTTGAATGTACTTTGTTTTGCTCGAGGACTAGCAAAAATCTAAGTTTGGGGGTGTGATAACTTCACATATTGTAATTATTTGGGGGCCATATCTGAGGTTTATTGCTTGCCTAGTCCTTGTTTTGATGCATGAATGGATGAATTTATCTGTATATTCGTATAATTTGGTTTCAATGTCTTCCATCATGATTTTTGGATATATTGAGTACATATGCACTGATTAGTGAGTTGGAAATTTCTCTATGGCAGGTAAGGTTCCAACCAAGTGAATCAACTCAAATTTAGACCAGTTTTGCAAGAGGAATCATTGTGCAAGGATCAACTCCTCACGCCGTGGCATGGAATTTGGAATGCCGCGACATGTGACTCCCCTGATACAAATTCCAGAGAGCACGTATTTTGAACGCCGCGGTGTTGACATGAGAATGCCGCGGCATCCCCTAACCTAAATTGTAACGTGCCGTGGCGTGAAATGAGAATGCCACAACGTGGCTCTGTTTTTTGAGCCTTATAAATACTGTTTCATCGATTTTAAGAGGGAATGAGGTTTTATTTTTGAGAGCTGCGGCCAAGTTTTATCATTTCAGACCAGTAGGAAGCAGAAGTGACCACGTTTGGAGTCTCTCTTCATCTTGGTGGAGGATTGAAGCTTGTAGGATTACTCCCTTGAGCTTTGTTCTTCTCTTCTCTTCTCCTTTCTTTTTTCTATATCCATGACTCTGAGTATTAGTGTTTTATTTTCGTTTGTCATGGCTGGCTAAGCTGTTTATAGGGTTTACTTTGGATCCTCCTATGGATATTGAATGAGCTTGTAATCCTTTGAGTTATATACATGATTTGGTATTTGTTCAATCATATGGTGTTTAATGCTTTGATTGTTTAATCAGCTTTCAACTGATTTGTTCAAATCTAATGAACCTAGACATAGGAATTTGGATTTGAGATCATATGTATGATTGATGCATGTTCTATTTCATTCAATTGGTTTGGATGCAATGATTCGTTAATAGGATAGAAATATACCTATTGACCATGCATAGTAATTAATTGGGAATAAATCATTCATTAGTAGAGCTTACACTAGTCCTCATAGAAATATAGTGGATTAGGTAAGTAATACCAGGGTTGATTGACCTAGACATAGGCTTTCGGCTAAAGCAGATTCCCAAGCTAACCTAACCATTGCATGTATATTGCTCATAAGGATTACTTATTAACAACTGATATAGGAGGTGAAAAAGGATACCCTATGTTCTAAATCATTTTCTAAACTCAATTTGATAGTTTTAAAGTTCTTCTTAATAGTTTAATACGAACCTTTACAATTTATAATTCCTTGAATAGAAATACTTAAGTTATTGGTTTATAATTAGTACTGAATTTGATGTTTATCCTCGTGGGAACGATATCTGACTCCTAGCTATACTACAGGTGCGATCCGTGCACTTGCGGTAAGCAAAAGAGCGAACAGTAATTTCTAACCTTGACCTATCTCCTTCTTATAATGAACTAGAATATGCCTTCAAAGAATTGCATGATGAATTATTAAGGCTTACGAAATTAGTCTCTTCATTTAAGAAAACAATTTCTACTTTAGAAAATCAAATTCCCAGTTTAAATAAAGAAATTGAAGATTTAAAAATTGAAAATGAGACATTAGGATTAATTGATGCTTACACAATTTCTTCTACACATGCTTCTACATCCTCATCTTGTTTATCATATAAATATCTTAACAAATTTCTTCTACACATGCTTTTACATCCTCAAAATTCACCTTTGGTAGAGATAATTTAAATATTTTACTTGGAGACAAAGGGTTGCTTTTCAAAAATTTGGGATAGGATATAATCCCAAAAATCAACAAAAATTTTATAAAAAATTCTTTGTCTATTCAATTACTTCTAGTAGTCCATTTATTAAATATTTTTATTGTGGAAAGAAAGGACATAGTGCCTCAACATGTAATGCAAGGAAAAACCTTAACATTAAGGCAAGAACTAAAATGGTTTGGGTTCCCAAAGGCACAATGTCACAAACTAACATACAAGGACCCAATAAAATCTGGGTACCAAAACTTAAAAATTGAATTTGTGTTGTAGGTGTGCTTGAAGGCCAAAAGCTCAAATTGGTATCATGATAGCAGTTGCTCTAAGCACATGACCAAGGATGACTCCAAGTTTTTTTTCCTTGTTCCCAAGACTCATGATCATGTAACCTATAGAGATAACAATAAAGAAAAAAATTCTTGGAATTAACAAAGTTGGTAAAAAATCCCTCATCCTCTATTGATAATATGTTACTAGCTAAAGGTCTTAAATACAATTTGCTTAGTATTAGTTAATTGTGTGATAAAGGTAATAAAGTAATTTTTTATTCTCATTGTTACATAATTCAAGGAAAAGATGATAAGCAAGTAAAATTTGTTGGTTATAAAGTAAATAATATTTATATGATTAGTCTTGATAATACGTCTTCAAATGATGCGAAACGCTTTATAAGTAAAGAAGATGACTCATGGTTATGGTATAGAAGAATTGCACACATTCACATGGATCACTTAAACAAGTGTAATTGGACTACCAAAGCTTAAATTTGAAAAAGATAAATTATGTGATGCATGTCAAAAGGAAAAATAAGTAAAAGTCTCTTTTAAAGCCAAAAATGTTGTTTCAACTTCTAAACCTTTACAACTTTTGCAAATAAATCTTTTTGGTCCCTCAAGAACAATGAACTTTGGTGGAAATTACTATGCCTTAGAGATTGTGGATGATTTTTCTAGGTTTACATAGACCTTATTCCTATCTCATAAAAGCGATGCATTTCTAGCTTTTAAGAAACTTTCCAAAGTTATCCAAAATGAAAAATATTTTTGTATTACATCTATTAGAAGTGACCATGGTGGTGAGTTTGAAAATCATGATTTTGAAACCTTTTGTGATGAACATGGCATTGAGCATAATTTTTTTGCCCCTGGAACTCCACAACAAAATGGATTTGTAGAAAGAAAAAATCGATCTTTAGAAAAAAATGCGAGAACTATGCTCAATGAGGCTACCCTTCCTAAGTATTTTTGGGTGGATGCGATATGTACCGCTTGTTATGTAATGAATAGGGCCCTAATTAGGCCAATTTTAAAGAAAACCCTTATGAATTAAAGAAAGGAAGCCAAATGTCTCACATTGTCATGTTTTCGGATGTAAATGTTTCGTTTGAAATAATGGAAAGGATAACTTAGGAAAGTTTGATGCTAAGTCTGATGAAGATATATTTCTTGGCAATTCTAATCATAGTAAGGCTTTTAGAATTTATAATAAAAGAACTATGACCATTGAAGAATCTATTCATATTGCATTTGATGAAACTAATCCAAATGGATCAAGAAAGGATCTTGTTGTTGATGATATTGCAGAGGTTTTGACAAAATCTCACTTAGACAGCAAGGAGAAAAAAGAGACAAAACAAGAAGAAAGCAAAGAAGACATCCCAAATTCAATGGAATCACAAGTCATGGATCTTCCCAAAGAATGGCAAACCTCAAAATACCATCCACTTGACTAAGTAATAGGTGATGTTTCTAAAGGTGTGAGCACTCGAAACTTAATTAGAAATGCATGCAACCACTTAGCTTTCATTTCTCAAATTGAGCCTAAAGACTTAAATGAAGCCTTTAACGATGAACATTGGATCTTGGCCATGCAAGAGGAGCTAAACTAACTTGAGAGAAATCAAGTTTGGGAATTGGTTCTGAGGCCCAATGATCATCCAATCATAGGCACCAAATGGGTCTTTAGGAATAAGCTTGATAAAGCAGGCCTAATAACTAGAAATAAAACTAGGCTTGTAGCTAAAGGGTATAATCAAGAAGAAGACATTGATTACGAAGAAGCATATGCACCCGTAGCTAGATTAAAGGCCATTAGAATGTTACTTGCATATGCATGCATCATAGATTTTAAATAATATCAAATGAATGTTAAAAGTGTTTTTTTAAATGGATTTATCCAAAAAGAAGTGTATGTTGAACAATCTCCCAGCTTTGAAAGCTATGATTTGCCCAACCATGTTTTCAAATTGAAAAAGGTTATCTATGGCTTAAAGCAAGCTCCTCGCGCATGGTATGAAAAGTTGAGCAAATTTCTTTTGGAAAATGGTTTTACACAAGGGAAGGTGTTGGGAATTGCGGATCAAAATATCTCACAGTGGAATAATAGAATTCCCTCACAGGATCCATGCGAAAAGTCCATAATTCGAGTTTTAAAAGTTTACTTCTTGAAGCGTGATGAACGCAAGCGAGGTGAATCACCAACACCGTAATAGCGACAATGTTTCTAAGGTATCCACACGAATAGACTTGCAAAAAGGAGTCACGCCTCTGTTTCGTGGTGCTAGTTGCGAATAGAAGAAAAGAACCTTTCACCATCCCTCACTCACTTTCTTAGGTGCGGTTAGGGTTATGATGTAACGTGTGTAGCAGCCCCTTTAGCAGTACTATTTATAATAGTGGCTCCCTTAAGTGAGTGTGAGCAGTAGCAAGGTAAGCTGTGCAACCCTAAACCCATTTGTCATGAGTTAGGCCCACAATTGAATCCGAGTCCAACTTGGATCCTTATTGCTCCAATTTAGTCTGTTCTAGGTGCGCGACCCTGCAGGTTCTCATGACGTTGGTAGTAACATTAAAATCTCATTTTAATATTACAAACTGTGAGCGACATCTAGCAACACATCACTACTACCCAAGTAATGAGAATGTCAGTGATTTGATATAACCTATCCGTGATCAATGTTTCTGTGTAGTTTAATCCCTTTGTCCAGATATCTAAATTGAACACAAGGCATGGAACGTGTCACCCTTGTTTAGTTCAATCTTCAGTTTCCTGATTCCCGAGTAGACATAGTAATAACAAATGAGATCAATATCTCATATTGACTGATTTGGGCATGGCCATGCATTTCGTAGTCTTACTCAATCAGGGAGCCTGAAGATATCACTCCTATTATGTAGGAGGGACAAATCCCATCTAGGTCACTCATATCCCTCCACATGTATCGCAGTATGTCTAATAACCAACTTTATAATCATCTTATTATAGATGACGTTTGATGGCATTAAAACACACATCTCCTCATGTAGGGATCGTAGTGATTTCAGGTCAAAGGACCACATACACCATTATCACTATGAGAATCGCTTATGACACTCACGTAACGAACCACGTAGCATTTTCATGGCGGGTCTGTCCAATACATCATTACTCTAATATGTATCCATGTGTAGACTTAATATCTCATATCCATGACCCATGAGATGTGGTCATCAGTCTACGCACGTACTAGTCTCAATGCATTATTATTATCTTAATTAACAATAATACTTGACTAGGGACATTTAAGAATAGTGTTTTATCCAATAGGATCTCACGATCAAGTCATCCACTTGATGTCTTATGGTATCAAACTTACTATTCTAAGGACTTTATTATATCTACCAAAAAGAACACAATAAATGAAATGTCTCATATATCAAAAATAACATAATATAATGTATGTAAATACAAACAAAATGTATTCGCCACTAGGGCATACACCAACAATCTCCCACTTGCACTAGAGCCAATCAGGCATATTTCTAATGCCTAAAGACCTAGTGTGACCCTCATGCTTCTGCTGTGCAAGAGGCATCGTCAGTGGATCAACAATGTTATCATCTATTGGTACTCTGCATATCTTCACATCTCCTCTATCGATGATTTCTCGAATGAGATGGAAGCGCCTAAGTATATGTTTGGATCGCTAGTGAGATTTGGGCTCCTTAGCTTGTGCAATGGTTCCATTATTATCACAATAGAGGTCCACTGGGTCCACAATGCTAGGAACTACAACAAGCTCAATAATGAACTTTCTAATCTAAACGGCCTCCTTTCCTGCATTAGAGGCAGCAATATACTCAGCCTATGTGGTAGAATCAACGATTGTCTCCTGCTTTGAACTCTTCAAGCTCACAGCCCCACCATTCAGGCAATAAATAAAACCAGATTACGATCTGGAGTCGTCCTTATCGGTTTGGAAGCTAGCATTAGTGTAACCCTTTACAACTAGTTCCTCCTCAGCTCCATATACCAAGAACGAATCCTTAGTCCTTCTTAAGTACTTAAGGATGTTCTTGACAGCACTCTAGTGACTCTCACCGGGATCAGACTGGTACCTGCTCGTCATGCTCAAAGTATACGAGATATCTGGTCGAGTACATAATATGGCATACATGATAGATCCAATTGCAGATGCATATGGAATCTTACTCATGCGATCCCTCTCCTGGGTGGAAGGGGATTGAGCCTTAGATAAGCTTATACCATGCGACATAGGCAAGAGTCCTTTCTTGGATTCATGCATGTTAAATCGTCTTAACACTTTGTCTATGTATGTACTCTGACTTAGGCCAAGCAATCTCTGCGATCTATCTCTATAGATCCTTATACCTAATATATAAGTGGCTTCGCCTAAGTCCTTCATAGAAAAGCACTTCCCTAACCAAGTCTTTACAGAATGTAGGGTGGGGATGTTATTTCCAATTAGTAGTATGTCATCTACATACAATACTAGAAAGACAACTATGCTCCCACTAACCTTCTTATAGACACAAGATTCTTCTTCATTCTTGATGAAACCAAACTGTTTGATTGTATCATCAAAATGAAGATTCTAGCTTCTGGAAGCTTGCTTCAATCTATAAATAGATCGTTGCAACTTGCATACCTTTCTAGAGATTGGATTGATTTTGGGTGAAATAAAATTTAAGTGATTAGGTATCAAGTAACTAATGCATAATGTGAAGAAAAATTGGAACCTTGGTGACCTTGGGAGGCCACGGTCTTAGCCCAAATTGTTAAGGGTTAGAATTAAAATTATGAGTAATAAAACCTATGCAATTGGACATTTAAGGATTGATACTTATAATGGAAAAAATTGAGTTGGTAATGGTCCTTAGAGGCCACGGTTTTGAAGGGTATTATTAGCCCAAAGAAAAATCTCATAATTGATCAAGACTTAGGACATTGAAAAATGTAGGATCCATAATATAGAAATTGTGGTATGTGTGAAACAATATATATGTATATATATTGATATTGAGAATTGGTTGATGCTATTGTGAGTTCCTATGTGGGACTAAGTTCTTGACGAAATTATGACATGTTGATATTGAGAAATGAATATATGCCATTGTGGTATGCTTTATGATAAATGTATCATTGATGAATATACATGATATACATTGCGTGGTCATACATATGTGTTGTCCATTGGATATTCTTGAAAAGGCAATGTATGCCTAGGAGTTTGAATAACACCTATGTGCGGGTACACGTAGACTAAGCGTAAGGTCATAGTGGTTGGCCTTGGGGGCATCGGGGTGCGGGTGTCACACAATAGACAGTGGTAGCTCCATTGGGGCTGTGGGATAGACCGCTGCAAACACACTGACAATCTGGACTGAGACGCTGTCCTATATCACGATCAACTGTTGAGGTGCCATGTATAAGCTGTTTTGCACAAATATTTTATGAGATGAGCACACTATTTTTAAGGCTAACGAGATACTGGCATGACTCCTTGATCATTCACTCCAAAAATGTTTATGTCTAGCTCCTGGAGTAGGATTTTTGGTACCATAATGCATTGTGCATTGCCCATTGTCAGTCTCACATTTCATTGAGCATGAGCACTCTTGATTGTTGAAATATATGCTCTTACTGTTAATATAATTATCTGGATGATAAACTATCACTGCCTGAGATTCTGCTGTTATTTCTCTTTTATTGCTTAATTAATTATTACTGTTATTTTTAATTATTCTGTTGATGAATATATGTACTGTAATGCTATGTGGGTGTCTAGCATCGTTCTGTTTTCTTGCTACCATATTGGTAATGAAAGCTAGGTGTCTCACCTCTTTTCTTATGTATCTGTACTTTTATTTTAAATTATGTACTACTGAGAAGACGTTCGCGAGGAAGAAAAGGAAGCGCCTGAGTTTTCTAGCTTTTGGCCTGACTACGATTAGTACTGATCGGAGATGTCTTCGCGTCTGTGCCGATTTTTGGGGTATGCTAGGATGACCTTTCATGAAAGACCCGATTGCTAGCACATTAACTTGAGCACGGACCGTTGCATCTATCATGGGGAGCTGACTGTGTCTTTGGCATGGGGCTGCTACGACCCGCCTATTTTTTATTTTACTACTTTTGTTCATTTGGAATTTTACCTGCCTATTAGAGATCTGTGGGATGACCTTTACAACACCCCATAAGAAGACTCTTTCCTCTCCACTACTCGGGCTTCTGCCCGAAATTCGGTCGCTCTGGTGCCAATTTCATCGGATGAAGAGGACCCTGAGGAGGACCCAGCTACGGTCCCTTCTCGTCAGTCTTAGGGGTTGATACTATCGGTGGCTACTGATGGCTAGCCGTTTATCTTTTTGGGAAAGCCTGATGTTTTGTCGTACTTGATGGGTGTATATTTGTATCATTCCAGGTGGGTACATCTTTTGCTTTTCAGTGTAAATCATGATATAATTAAATAGGTTGATGCATATAATATTATATATGAATTATGAATGTATGACTTTTAATTTTGTGTCGATTCTACTGTATCTATAATTATTATTATTATCTCTTTACCATTGTTTCAAAAAAAAATACGCATATTTCAATACTCGAATTACTTTACAATCCAAGAATGCAAATTATTTAATCACATGTTGAAAATGATCCGGGTCTTAATTAATAAATGTAATTATTATTTTCCGCAACTTCGTATTTAATTTCATTATGGTGTGACGTTCCTTTTTCGTGAGACAAGAAAAAGGGGTGTTAGACTATCTTGGTATCAGAGCCCCGGTTTAAGTTTTCTTTTGGATATTGTGGTTTTGGACAGTCTTGTTTGTACTGTGTGATTCTCTGTGTTTGGTATTTTGAAAGGATACATCTGACTTTTCCTTATGTTTTGTATAGCTTGACTTGAAAGAAGATTATGGCTCGTAGAGGAGACATGACTACTGCAATTGAGGCAATTCAGAAGATGGCTGAAGCTATGCTGCAACAAAACCAGCAAACGGCTCAATAACAAGAAAAGACTGCACAATAATTAGAGGCTACTGCTAATGCCCAGAATCTGGCAAAATTTCGTCACACTAACCCTCCACAATTTAAGGGAGAGTACGATCCTAAGAAGGCTACTCTGTGGATCAAAGAGCTAGAGAAGATATTCACGGGCATGAACTGTGCCAACGACAAGAAGGTGATGTCACACCCTACTGGGGATGTTATATTTCCAAACAATAATAATAAAATCTTTACCCAAGTTATAAGTTATTTCGTAATATATAATAATATAGGTTGTAAAAAATATTTTTTTAAACATTATATTATAAAATAAAATAAACAGTACATAAAATAAAACAAACTATTACATACACACCATAATTATAGATACGAATAATTTACATATTACAAACTAGTTAATTAAAAATAGTAAACTGTCTGATTTAAAGCAAACCATAAACTAGCCCAAGCATAACACTAAAAGTTTTGACATACCACTCTATGTATGCAATGATTCATAATTACAAAAATACCCTCAGTGTCACCATGAATCATAATTACATAAATATCCTCATTGTCACCATAATTATAAAAATACCCTTAGTATTAATAATTCCAAAAATAGTATGTCTCCACTTGACAGCACTATTTCCCAACATGTTCAGGTCCACCACTTTGGCCCGACAATAAAAATTTACTATTTTCATAAGTCGCGTAAATATTTTACATTTTTCAACGTTTTCTCAATCGCGTAACATTTTTAAATCATTTTCTCAATTGCGTAATTTAAAAATCATCATTTTAAATACACGTAAACTATTTCTACTATTTTTCACTGTATAAAATAGTTCTTGACACTCAAAATTAAATTTTAAACTTTCCAAAACTAAAAATATTATTTAGACATTATTTTCCATTTTTCTTTACAAAAATTACTCTAAGCAATAATTTCTGACGTTTTTCTCAAAAATTCGATTTTAATAAATTCTTCTACAGTTAATTTTATTCTTTAACTACATAAAATATTTCTTTGCTTTCTAAATGCCATTTTGAAACGTTCTTCAATACTTGCTTATTTTTAGTCAATTTTGACAGTATTTAGTTTAGAAAATCCACTAAATGATATTTTCTACGTTTTTTTTTTAAAAAAAATCCTTTATTTAATTATAACCATCAAATACACTTTGAAAATTGCTAACATACTTTGAAAACTCAAAGGGTAAGTATTTTTCAAGTGTCTAAAATTTATTTCTTTACCATACTAGACTTCTAGTAAAAATTCATTTGCTTATTTGACTCTTGAAAATCCATCGTAATTGAATTCGTTTTAGGTTAATAAACTAGTTTACACTTAGAAAATAAATTTTGGATCAATTAAACATTAAAAATATATTTTGGCCGAAAATCACCATTTTTATACAAACCATGTTTAAAATTATTTTTCATCCATTAAATCATTGAAAAATCCTTTAACTTAATTAGATCAATTAGGTTATCCTTTTAGAAAATGGTTGAGAATATATTGGTTCTCTTTTCATAGTAAAAATCATAAGCTCTTCATCTTGTGTTCTTTGGAACACTTTTACAAGTCTCAACATATTTGCACATCCAACAATAATTATCATAGATCCCTGAACATATCCATATATTTATGAACACATACCATATATTAAAGCAATAATAAAACATATACCAAATATCAAAGCTATAAACATGCTTGCATGCATAATAAATCACAAATAGAAAAGCAAATAACATGCACACATAAACAATCACAAATAGAGAAGACAACAAATAACCAAGTGAATGAATCCTTATGGATTCTTCACCACAAATACATCCATTTTCTCACCATCACACATAGTTGATGAGATTAAATCTCCCTCTTACCTATAAGGAAGACAAGATCTCCTTGGACTCCTCCTTAGAAATTTTGTGTAGCTTCAACAAAAATCCTAACAAGCTTAAACAAATTATAAAGTCATAAACTTTGGATAAAAAAGATAAACCATGGATCAATCATGGCTTAGAACATCAAAAATCAAATTAGAAACAAGAAAGAAGAATTTTCACCTTATAGGAAAGAAACTTCAAAGTGATTTTCCAAGCTCCAAATGGATGATTTAGCAAAAACTCACAACTAGAGATGTTCTTAGAATATGGTTTAGGTTTAGGAAATTGTGTTGGATGAAATTTTTGATGGATAGAAGTATATAGAAGATGCTTGGCCGAATGGTGTTAGAAAAATGGACTTAGGAGTTTTCTTTGGTGTTCTTTGGGTAGGAGAGAAATGAAACGATGAAGTAGAATGATTGAAATGAAATAATGAAGTGAATATTAGTCTTCCTCCATTATGCATGACCGTAGAGTGCAATAAAAAAGCTAGCCACCTTTTTTGACAAATTTGGCTTAATAATAGCCTTTGATGACTTGGATGGTGGATGGCTTGCTCTAGACTTCATGATTGCTTCATTATTGAATTTTGAGAGCATAATTCATGCATAATGCATGCATAGCCCGAAAATAGCTATACGAGTTCTAATCAATATTTGATTGATTTTAATAGCTTATTTATATTTAAGTCCTCCTAGTTAGGTTTAATTAAAAGTTAGTTAGATTTCTTTGTATTTTAGTTAATCATTAGTTTATTTATAGTCCTTAATCTTCTACTTAATTATATTAATACATTGTCTAACTAAAATTTGATAAAAACTAATTAGGTTTTAATCTATGTAATTATCACTCAAACCCTTTAGATTAACTTAATTAGATTTTAAATTAACTAATCTATTAAATTAAGTTTTAAATTAACTAATCTACTAAATCTAACCATTTTTATGGATTTTTAACCTTTTGGTTTAGAATTTTACAAGCCATTTATGTTGGTAAATTTTTTCCTAAAAGTGGGTCCCACAAACCCAAACGTGGGTCCCACAAAACAAAAGTAGGTCCCACACACAAAACAATTAAATACAGTTACGAAACAGTCAAATTAATTTTATAACACACACAAATAAGAAAACAGTATAATAAGGGTAAAAATGTAATTAATCAAAATTTGGGGTGTTACACTGTAACATCCCGGGACTGCCTGCAGGATTTACGAGTGTCTCCACAAACCAACACGAGTCTTTTCAACGTGCTTTATCCTCACTCACACGCATCCTAGGAAACTTCTCAAGAAGTCACCCATCCCATAATTGCTCCAGGTCAAGCACGCTTAACAATGGAGTTCTTATGTTCTAGGCTCCCGAAAAGAAGTTGCAACTTGTTGATATGGCTACGCCTAATTAATTCCTTTAAGCCATCCTCAACTATGCAGTCCCATACCTACACAGTCTCTGAATCCCTCTCATGTCGATGCGTATTCAGTTCATTCATGGGACCCTTCGCCTAGAAGCATGCCGGAAGCCGCTCCTTGTACGTGCTTCTCATGCACCGGCGTCCACTCCCCGCCCTTATCAACCCCGGGACACCATATGCCCACCAGCTTCCGCCTAGTTCGTCCTCGAACCACATCGTACTGGGAGAGGTCCCATCTCTGATACCATCTGTAACATCCTGGGACTGCCTGCAAGATTGACGAGTGTCTCCACAAACCAACACGAGTCTTTTCAGCGTGCTTTGTCCTCACTCACACGCATCGTAGGAAACTTCTCAGGAAGTCACCCATCCCATAATTGCTCCAAGTCAAGCACGCTTAACAATGGAGTTCTTATGTTCTAGGCTCCCGAAAAGAAGTTGCAACTTGTTGATATGGCTACGCCTAATCAATTCCTTTAAGCTATCCTTAACTATGCAGTCCCATACTTGCACAGTCTCTGAATCCCTCTCAATCCGGTGTGTATTCAATTCATTCATGGGACCCTTCGCCTAGAAGTATGCCAGAAGCCGCTCCTTGTACGTGCTTCTCATGCACCGGCGTCCACTCCCCGCCCTCATCAACCCCGGGACACCACAGGTGACATATGCTGCATTTATGCTTGTTGGAGATGCAGAGGATTGGTGGATCGGAGAACAGAGGTTATTAGAGGCTGAAAATCAAGCAATTAATTGGGAACTGTTCAAAGAGAGATTCTTGAATAAATATTTCCCGGAAAGTGCTAGGCATGCTAAGGAGATGGAATTTCTTGGTTTACGATAAGGAAATATAACTGTAGGTGAGTATGCTGCTAAATTTAAAAGTTTGTCCAAATTCTCAACCTACTTTTAACATCAACTGAACGAAGCATGGAAATGTCGAAAGTTCGAGGAAGGCCTAAGACACAATGTGAAGCGGGCAGTTATCACTCTGAAGATTAACCAGTTTTCTGAGCTGCTTGATACGTGTCACCGGGTGGAAGAATTAGACCAGGCGTGAGACACAAGAAACTACAACTTTGGACCTTTTCGGTCTCAAAGAAGAGGAAGCAGTAATACCAACTGTTACCAGAAGAAGCCTTGTTCCAAACCACCTGGAAATCAATAACAAAGACCACAAAGTGGAAGTCTTGGAGGAAGTCCGAGCAGAACTGGTCAAACAACGGCGTCTACGCCTAGATGCATGAAGTGCGGGAAGGAGCACTACACGAGGGACTGCACTATTAAAGGAGTTATATGTTTCAGATGCGGGAAACCTGGACACGTTGCTCATGAATGCAATCAACCTAAGGCAGAACCTTCCGTCAATGCTGCTAGAACTGCTAAACCGCAGGCTGGAGGTTGGGTTTACACCCTGAGTAGTGCTGAAGCCTCTGAATCCGAAGATCTTATACAAAGGGAAGGTGTCATAGAAGATAATCTTTTAACTATACTGTATGATTCAGGTGTAACTCATTCTTTTATTTCCTACGACTGTGTGAAAAGACTTAGTTTACCTGTGTCTTCTTTGCCTTTTAATTTGACTGTTTCAACCCCTACTCTAAACCCGTTGTTACTACCAAAGTCTGTTTGGATTGTCCCTTGATTGTTGAAGGTCGAATCTTTTCTGTTGATTTGATCTATTTGCCACTATCTCAATTAGATGTGATCTTAGGAATGGATTGGTTATCTTCTAACCATGTCTTGTTAGATTATTCTAGAAAAACCTTTTGTCAATGTTGCTAGAACTGCTAAACCGCAGGCTGGAGGTCGGGTTTACACCCTGAGTAGTGCTAAAGCCTCTGAATCCGAAGATCTTATACAAGGGGAAGGTGTCATAGAAGGTAATCTTTTAACTGTACTATATGACTCAGGTGCAACTCATTCTTTCATTTCCTATGACTGTGTGAAAAGACTTCGTTTACCTGTGTCTTCTTTGCCTTTTAATTTGACTGTTTCAACCCCTACTGCTAAACCCATTGTTACTACCAAAGTCTGTTTGGATTGTCCCTTGATTGTTGAAGGTCGAATCTTTTCTGTTGATTTGGTCTATTTGCCATTATCTCAGTTAGATGTGATCATATGAATGGATTGGTTATCTTCTAATCATGTCCTGTTAGATTATTCTAGAAAAACCATAGTTTTTCCTTTGGATGACAATTCTAGATTTTTGACGGCCAACCAAATGAAAGCTTTCTTAAAAGAAGGAGCTCGATGATACATGTTGTTGTCTTCTTTGAGAATCGAGAATGAGGTAGATGTGAACACACTTCTTGTGGTTTGAGAATTTCCTATGGTTTTTCCTGAAGATATACCTGGTTTACCACCGGAGCGAGAGATCAAGTTTACTGTTGATCTTGTACCTGGAGTTGGTCCTATTTCCATAGCGCCTTATAGAATGTCGTCAGTAGAGCTAGTTGAGCTCAAGAAGCAATTGGAAGAACTTTTGGAGAAATAATTTGTTAGACCTAGCGTATCACCTTGGGGAGTACCAGTACTGCTAGTTAAGAAGAATGACGGTACTTCAAGATTGTGTGTAGATTATCGTCAATTAAATAAGGTCACGATCAAGAATAAGTATGCATTGCCGAGGATAGATGTCCTAATGGATCAACTGAAAGGAGCGGCAGTGTTTTCTAAGATCGATTTGCGATCGGGTTACCATCAGATCAAGTAAAAATGGAAGATATTCCTAAAACGACTTTTCGTACTCATTATGGACACTATGAGTACCTGGTGATGCCTTTTGGCGTGACCAATGCACCTGATTTTTTTATGGATTATATAAATAGAATCTTCCATCCTTATTTGGACAAATTCGTCGTGGTCTTCATCGACGACATCTTGATCTATTCGAAAAATCAAAAGGATCATGCTGAACATCTCAGTATAGTTCTTCAGACTTTGAAGGAGAAAGAGTTGTATGCTAAGTTATCAAAGTGTGAGTTTTGGTTTAATGAAGTTAAATTCTTAGGCCATATGATTTCGAAGGAAAAAATTATTGTAGACCCATCAAAGGTTGAAGCTGTTCTACAATGGGAAAGGCCGAAGACGGTGACAGAAATTCGAAGCTTTGTTAGATTAGCTGGATATTATAGGAGATTCATCGAAGGATTTTCTAAGATTGCTGGACCTCTTACTCAACTCACAAGGAAGAATCAAACTTTTGAGTGGACGGATGCTTGCGAAGAAAGTTTTCAAGAGCTAAAAAAGAGACTAACTACTTCACCAGTGTTAGTTCTACCTGATCCAAGTGAACCATTCGAAGTATACTGTGACGCTTCATTTCAAGGATTGGGTTGTGTCCTTATGCAAGGCGAAAAAGTGCTGGCTTATGCTTCGAGACAATTGCGAGTGCATGAGAAGAACTACCCAATGCACGACTTGGAGTTAGCTGTTGTGGTGTTTGCTTTGAAGATATGGAGACATTTTCTCTATGGAGCAAGATTCAACATCTTTAGTGATTACAAAAGCTTGAAGTATTTGTATGATCAAAAAGAGTTGAACATGAGACAGCGAAGATGGTTAGAATTCCTGAAAGACTACGATTTTCAACTTCAGTATCACCCTGGGAAGGCCAATGTTATGGCTGATGCCTTAAGCAGGAAAACGATCAGCATTTCTACCATGATGATCAAGAACAGGATTTGATAGAACAATTCTTAGACGTATGGTCTTTTATGGAATTAATGCAAGGAAAAATTTGCATGAACATGGTCACAATCTCAAGCGAGTTGATGATGACATCCAAGAAAAGTAGAAAGTTGACAAGTTCTTATAAGAAAAAAGGGAGCTGATGAAGCAGGGTGGTGTATCAACATTAGAGGAAGGAAGCAATGGAATTTTAAGATTCAGAGGCAGAGTCTGTGTGCTTTGATGAAGATTTTCATTCTTTCCTTCCAATATGCGTAACCATCTCCACTGAAAAAGGGTGGTCGGTTTATGGAAGATCCCTCTGAAAAGCCATTTGAGGAAGATATGTTCTCTTGAAGTGGCTAAACTCTTTATACAAGAGTCTAGCTCTAATACCACTTGGTACCAAGTGGCTTCTAGTACTCAAGAGGGGGGTGAATTGAGTATTAAATTCTTTTCGCAAAAGCATAAACAAATTAAATATGTTAAGAATAAAATGTTAAAAAGGCGTGAAAGTAAAGGAAGAGAAAAGGAACAGCCAATAAATAAATTGCAAGAGATAATAAAATAAATGCATATAAATAAAAGATTAAGGATAAGAAAAGCAGGCACGATATTTATCCTAGTTCGACCACTAACCACTTGTGGCCTACGTCTAGTCCTCGAAACATAGTTTAAGATTTTTCACTATTCAAGACAAGCTTAAAATAGGTGCTTGCGACCTTTACAATCAAGAGCACTTTTCACATACAGGGAAACTCCACCCTTGTGCTAAAGCCTCAAACTATCAGGGATACCTCTTCCTTACACAACAAAGCCTTTGAGGGATACCTCACCCTCTCAGAAATACAACAGAAAATAAATGAAAAATAAACTCTCACAAAGAGTAAATATCACAAGTTGAAGCACTATAGAGCTCTCTAAGGATATCTCAGAATTTTGGCAAAAGAGCACAAAAAATAAGAGAGAAAATTGTAAATCATATTTTATCACAAGCAAAAAATAGTTCAGAGTGTTCGGGACCTATAGAAGAGACCTAAGGTCTCTATTTATAGAGCCTCGTATGAGAATGACTGTTGGGTGCAATTAATATAATAATAAATGCTGAAAACGTTTACGTATGATTTCAAAATTCAAAACAGAGCCTCGTGGGTTATTCGAATACCATCATGGGGTATTCGAATACCACTGATTTTATTACTTTAAAATAAATAGTTTAAAGAAGGTTATTCGAATACCTTATGTAGTTATTCGAATACCTCTACAAAAAGAGCTTTATGGGAAAACATATCTATTCGAATAGCCATTGAGTTATTCGAATAGCTTATAAAAAGAAGCTTTTTCTGGAAACAAGTCTATTTGAATACCTTGAGGGTTATTCGAATAGAGCATTTAGAAAACTAGGTTTTTGAAAGACAGAAACATGTAAAAGGCTGGTTTATTCGAATGCCCATAGGGTTATTCAAATACCCTTGTATCAAAAACAGTTTTTTTAACACTTTGATATTTTCCAAACAAGGCTTCAAAAACTTTAAGATCATTCTTTGGATTTTGAATATCATCTTGAAAACATTTTTATCTTTTTGTGCAAAGGACAATAAGATATCCAAAAGGTCTCCGTACAATAGATCCTTAGTCCTAGAGCTACTCTTGAACTTAGTCTTCTTATCATCTTCATGTATGACTCTATGTTTGTTATCATCAAAACCAATCTTCAAGGATTGCATAGATAATCACAACTGCGGATAGTGATAGTGACAACGAGGCGATTGAGTGAGGGGAGACTTAGTCATGATGCTTATTATTATTATTATTATTATTATTATTATTATTATTATTATTATTATTATTATTATTATTATTATTATTATTTGACCCAATAGCATTTTTTATACTATTTTGTATATCACTCTGTTTATTCTGGTCCCTCTGCTGCTTATATACTCTGATATTCTGATTACTTTGGCATTTTTATAGCTTACTTTATACTTTGCTGATAATAATTTTTTTTTAAAAAATAAGAGGTATGTAGAGGCATCACTATAGAGAAAAAGATCCCAACTAGGTTGGTACCTCAAACTCTACCAATCATATGTAGCATACTAAAATATTATTAAAAAGAAGAAAAGAAAATACAAAAGCAGAGACATGGGGGGACAAAAGCCAAAACCCATGCAAGGAAAGAAAGGTTATCTAAACCTATAATTAGGAAGACCATACCTATTGTGGTAAAAATCTTCACTAATAAAAGCAGGGATTGAGTCCCACTAAGAGAAAGAAAGAGAATTAACCCCAAAAGAAGCTAACTTATCAGCACAAGTATTCCCCTCCCTATAAATATGTGACACGATAAAATGCATACTCCTAGTAAGAAACATACAATTCTTCCATCTAGTTCTAAGCTTCCAAGGCACCAACTCGGAGGAAGTAAAAGCTAGAACCACTAATTTAGAATCGCATTCTAACCAAATCTTATGCCATCCTTTTTTATGTGCAACTTCAATGGCAATCATGATAGCTGTGAGCTCGGCATGAAAGGAGAAAGATGATCCAATAAAAGAAGCAAAACAACCGAGGATAGCAACATTGCAATCTTTATAGATGCCACCACCACCAGCAAGACCAGGTAAGCTTCTAGCCGAGCCATCTGTATTGCATTTGATCCGACCACAAAAAGGAGGAAGCCAAGTCACTTGCTTAATAGAAGGAGCTTTTGGAGGATGCCCTATGATTTTAAGAAGTTTAAGGATAGTAAATTCAGCAATGGAGGAAGACATGTGGCCCTTTGAGAGATTCCCAGAAATGGAAATAGAAGCAATCACCATATTAATAGCAGTCTTTAAAGGAATACAACAGTTATCAAATCTGGTTTTATTTCTACAGAACCAAATAATCTAGATGATGTTGATAATCCCAACAATGATAACATCTTTCAATTAAGAACTGCAATTGTTGTTACAAACTGAGAATATAGAGCTAAAAGAGGATAAATCAATGGAATTGTTAATAATAGAGCTAAACCAGATCCAGAGAGCCTGAGCAAAATAACAATCTAGAAAAAGATGGAAGGAAGATTCATCAGTCAAACCACACTGGGTTTGACTGTTACCTATTTATTGAAACTATCTATTCTGAGTATAGTAGTTAGACTGTTACCTATTTTTCTTATATGTTGTACTATTGTTTGTTTGATGATCTTGGCCATACCATTTTGCTGCTGAAACTCTGCCGAAATTTTATTTGAATGCTTATGTCTCTTAGCCCTTATATCTTAGCTTTTTGATAATGTTAAAAGGGGGAAAGATTGCATGAGTAAGGGGGAATGCATGAACTTAGAGGGAGAGAACGATATTTTAATATCTAACATATTATATTTGCATGTATTGCTTCTCTGTCTCTATGTTGGTTTGTCATGATAAAAAAGGGGGAGAATGTGAATGCTTATGTCCTGGAGTTCATATAAGTTTTGATGATAACAAAGCCAAAATGATAACCAAGTACAAATGGATGCAAGACCAAATTCAATTGGATGCAAAGCTGACATGGATTTTTAGGCTTTAGGATATTAATGTAAGAGGCTCTCTTGGTATCTCAATTATTTTCTTAAAATGAGCTTTTCAAAAATCAAATGTTTTCTAGTCTTGGATTATGAAAATCAAGCTTATTTCTTTAAAAATCCAAATTTTATTAATCTCAATATGTATCATAGTCAAATGGCCTTAAAAATGGATTCAAGCATGTTTGTAATCATAATCTTAGGTCTAGTAATCAATTTATTACTTCTTTGGAGGCTTGTAATCGATTACAATGATTTAGTAATCGATTACATCCATGCGAGAATCAGTTTTCTAAAGTCAGTAGCTATGTAATCGACTACATGAGGTTTGTAATCGATTACACTACTTCGAGAAACTACATAATCGATTATGTAAGGCTTGTAATCGATTACATCTCTGACAGAGACCATGTAATCCATTACATTAAGGTTGTAATTGATTACAAATAGCCCAAAAAGCCTAGAATGCATTTTAATAACAATGTAATCGATTACATTATTATTGTAATCGATTACAACAGGGTTGTAAATGCGCAAACGTTTTCTCTATAGCATTTATTGCTTACATTAAAAGCCCTAACGACTCTTTTTCCTTAAAAGGGTATATATGGACCTTCTTAGGTCATCTTTTACACAAAATACATATTGAGAAACAGCATTACATTGCTTCAAATCTGAGTTTCATCTTTCTCATCTCCCTTGCTCTATTTTCTGAATATTTGAGATACTTTTAAGAGAGAGCTTCATAGTACTTCAAGTTATAATACATGTTCTTTGAGAAAGTTTCCTCTTTGTTTCATTCCTGATTGATTGTAACGAGGGTGAGGTATCCCTCAAGAAATTTGTAAGGGTGAGGTATCCCTACTGTCAAGGCTTAAGCACAAGGGTGAGGTATCTCAAGGTGTGAAGAGTACTCAGGTTTGTAACAGTAGCAAGCACCTATTAAAGCTTGCATTGATAGTGGAAAAATCTCAGGTGATTTCTCGAGGACTGGACGTAGGTTACAAGTGGTTGGTGGCCGAACCAGGATAATTTCCAATGTTTGCTCTTCTAAACCCTTACTTCTTATATTTGTTTTTCAGTTTTATGATATTGGTTAAATAATCTATTATTGGCTTACTAAATTTGCTAGAATTTTTCTATCTTCTTGGTTCGTTCATTTCTCTTAACGAATAGCTTCAATAAAATTTTGTTCTTAACGTGTTTGTAAAAAGTTTTCAAAGAAGTTTTAAACTACTTAATTCACCTCCTCTTGAGTAAAGAAACCACTTGGGTAACAATCATTTTTTCATTAATTTAAGCATAGACCATAACATAATTACATATCCTTTACATTATTATTATTACAAGCTCTAATTTAACTACAGATTTCATAACCTATCGTGTTTCCAAAAATGCATACTTTCATGACAAATCTATTGATTAACTATCAATAAACTACTGATTCTGCTCACCAAAATCAACGTAAACACCAATTTTTAAGACCTAAACAAAATGATAAATGGATGAGAGAAAAATGAGAGCTTTTATTAAATTTTATAATAAAACACTTAAAATGAAAATGAGACTCATTTATTCCGTGAATAAGAGGGGCAACAACATAAGGCAAATAAAATCTTCCAAATATTGTTCAATGATGCTAAAAAAATCCAAACAACTGTGCAATGTTCAAAAATAGTACTAAAAGCATAATAAAGCCAGATGGACCAATAGGTAGGGGTGGGCATGGTTCAGTTAGGCATGAAAATTGAACCAAACTAAACTAATAAAGTGGTTTGGTTTTAAAACCAAACCAGTTCTCTTTTGGGGCTGAACCGATTTTGGTTTAGCGAACCGGTTTAGAACTAGTTCAGAACCAGTTTGGATTCTGAAATGATTCAAAATCGGTTTAGGTTTAGAACCAGTTCAAAACCGGTTTGGGTTTCAGAACTAGTTCAGGTTCAAAATTGATTTTGAATTAGTTAACTGATTTTTAACCAGTTCAAAAAACCAGTTCAGAACTAGTTTTTCCATGAAACTAGTTTTCTGAATTGGTTTTTAAACCAGATGAGAACTGGTTTTTTTCTTAACTAATATTTAAACAAGTTCAGAACTAGTTTTTCCATGAAACCTGTTCAGAAAACTAGTTTACGGGTTTTAAAATCAATTTTCTAAACTAGACTGAAGGAATCCAAGAATTTCATCAAATCACCGGGTCATTCTAGAAAGATGAAACAACAAATAACCACATTTTGAACATTTTTTATCAGCCTCCCATCTTAAATGTGTTCAAAACAAAGTCAACTTGGCACATCAAAGCAAACACACAGAATTAGTTATGCAAGACAAGACAATCAAATCATAATGAGAAGTTGTGATCTAACTTAGTCCTCAGAAAAAGAATCTTAGGTTGAATAGAAATGAATAGCTTAGCTAGTGTATGTTTAGTACTTACATAGTTTCGTGATTGTGGATGATGTTGATGAAAGGGAAAAGGACATAATAAACTAGACTATGAAATAAATTCTTCTGGCCAACATAATTACCAGGTAACATAGGTGAACTGTCACCAAGTCACTTTTTGTGAGATTCTAAGTTCGAAGCTGAGAAGATTCCATCCTCTCCTGCATTGCTTTTAGTTTTAAGACTGTGTGAACCCTAATACTGCACACATATTGAAAGCAAAAAATGTTAATGGGTCTCAAAACAATACTTGTCGACAAAAAGCATTTTATAACATTTTCTATGGATAAAGTTAGAAAACACCAAACAGAGGGCTAAATGTGGACTGTTTTAAAACGTCATGTTTACAATACATCTCTTTATATGAAGTTTCACCATAGAAGTATGGTTATCAATTCAATCTGCAACTTTATATATAATTTTTATAATTCTTATATTATATTATATTATATATTTTATATATATATATATATATATATATATATATATATATATATATATATGCTTAAGAAAAAATGCTAATATTAACATAAAATTGTTTCCTATCACCCAAAAAAGAATCATGTGAAGTTGGAGCTCACACAATTTCTTGGAGATAAATCTAGCTACTTAGTAAGACAATTTATTGTATTCTGGTTTTGCACAGACCAATTCAAGCTTAGGATGCAACCATTATGGTAGGTTGGTATATTAGTTAAGACTGGTTAAACTTTTATGTCAACAAGTTCTGCTGCAATCTCATCTTCATTAATAAAACTATTTGTTTTCCTCTTATTTTGTATCAATTAAAGAACAAATAACTAAGTTGCGGAAAAGAAAAGCCAAAATGCTAGCAGGTTCAAACTTCAAATAACACTTTTAACTAGAGTAGATAACAATTTAATATTGTAACATGAAGAGTATAACAAGGATTCACTATTAAAAAAAAAAGATTCAATGGCTTTTAACATCTCATTTGCCTTAGGCTTACCGAGCACAACAAAGTCCATCTAGCATTTCAAACAAAAAAAGATGGACACAAGGACACAACATACTACTTAAATTTAGGACAATTACATAGAGTTTGAACACTGTAGGTTGTGTTTGGATGGGGCATGTTAGAATTTTAAAGAATTTGAAATACAAAGAAATTTAAATACAAAACTCCCTTACACTTCCAACATCCATCTTTCACAAAGCATCCTGAATCATGAAACTGTAGATCATAAAATTAGTCACCACACCAAGCTCATTCATTTCATCGAGCACCTTCTTTGTATTTCACACTCTACTCTTCATATCAAAACCCAACCTATCATCTTCATTGGCTGTAATTAATCAAAAAGATACAAACGCAAACCAAACATTGAATGTGCATAATCCAGCCAAGCTAACATATATATATCAAAACCCAACTTACAAGATTCTGTTAGCAAGTCAAGCCTCTAACAATCACTTAACTAACAATATCACCATGCTTACATTATACTTATATGACTGCAAAATCAAAGAATCAAAATCATACATATATATAAAAATCAACTAACAATGAATCTGTAGGAATTAGGAACTGAGGATATAGTATAGAGACCAAGCTTCAACAACAATTACAGCTTCTGCTGAATGTGACCATGAAAATCAAAAGCGAAAATGTGATATTTAAAAAAAATCAAGGGTTTAGGTTGAAGAACGAAATCAATGAAAATGTAGATCAAGGACTCTCACCAGATGAAAATGCAACACTATAGCAGAAGCTAAACAATGGCATGAGCACGCAGCGATTTCATCACAATCGCAAGCAAGGAGAAACGTATAATGCAATGATTTCGTCTCACCACACAGAAGCCTGAAGATGTCGCCAATTAAGGAAGTTGTGGTGCTCGATTTGGGGTTAGGGTTTAGTAATTTGGGGGGTTAGGGTTTAGTAATTTCAGGATTTGGATTTTTGAAATTTCAGTGGAAAACTGGAAATGGGAGAAGTCTGAGATAGTGAGATTTGGTCTCGTTATGGTTTCGTACGTTTTGGGTGTGAGATGTGAAAAGTGGATCGGTTTGGTTATGTTGTGGTTATTTGAATTGGAAAAAAAAGTAGTTAACTGAACCATTTTATTAAAACAAACTAGTTTAGGTTTTTATAAAAGGAAATTGGTTCAAGTTATTTAAAAGTGGTTTGGTTTAGTTTATGGATAGGTTTGGTTCATTTGGTTTTTCTGCACAAGCCTACCAATAGGAGACAATAGGAAACCATCTTTGGAAAATATCTCTTACTAAAAGAAAAAATCCCCATTTTTTGAAATTGTGCTTATATAGCTAAAAAAGGTGCTGCATGTAACATCCCAGGATTGCCTGTAGGATTGATGAGTGTCTCCACAAACCAACACGAGTCTTTTCAGCGTGCTTTGTCCTCACTCACACGCATCCTAGGAAACTTTCTAGGCGGTCACCCATCCCACAATTGCTCCAGGTCAAGCATGCTTAACCATGGAGTTCTTATGTTCTAGGCCCCCGAAAAGAAGTTGTAACTTGTTGATATGGCTACGCCTAATCAATTTCTTTAAGCCATCCTCAACTATGCAATCCTATACCTACACAGTCTCTGAATCCCTCTTATTCTGGTGCGTATTCAGTTCATTCATAGGACCCTTCGCCTAGAAGCCTGCCAGGAGCCGCTCCTTGCACGTGCTTCTCTTACACCGGCGTCCACTCCCCACCCTCGTCGGCCCCGGGACACCATAATCAATGTATTTATTGTTTTCCGCATTTTCATTTTAATTTTGTTATAGTGTGACGTTCCTTCTTCATGATAAAAGAAAAAGGGGCGTTACACTGTCTTGGTATTAGAGCCTCAGTTTAAGTTTTCTTTTGGGTCTTGTGTTTTGGACTGTCTTGTTTGTGCTGTGTGATTCTCTGTGTTTGGTATTTCGAAAGGATACATCTAACTTTTCCTTGTATTTTGTATAGTTTGACTTGAAAGAGAATTATGGCTCGGAGAGGAGACATGACTGCAGCAATTGAGGCAATGCAGAAGATGGCTGAGGCCATGCTGTAACAAAACCAACAGACGGCTCAATAGCAAGAGAGGACTGCACAATAGCTTGAAGCCACGGCTGATGCCCAGAACTTGGCTAAATTTCGTCGTATAAATCCTCCACAATTTAAAGGAGAATTTGATCCTGAGAAGGCTACTCTGTGGATCAAGGAGCTGGAAAAGATATTCACGGGTATGAACTGTGCTAACGACAAGAAGGTGACTTATGTTGTGTTTATGCTTGTTGGAGATGCAAAGGATTGGTGGACCATAGAACAGAGGTTGCTGAAGACAAAAGGTCGAGAAATTACTTGGGCAATATTCAAGGAGAAGTTCTTGAATAAATATTTCCCAGAAAGTGCCAGACATGCTAAAGAGATGGAGTTCCTTAGTTTATGGCAAGGAAATATGACTGTAAGTGAGTATGCTGCAAAATTTGAGAGCTTGTTGAGGTTCTCAACTTACTTTCAACACCAACCAAACGAAGCATGGAAATGTCAGAAGTTTGAGGAAGGTTTAAGGCATAATGTGAAAAGAGCTGTTATAACATTGAAGATCAATCAGTTTTCAGAATTGCTTGACACGTGTCATTGAGTGGAAGACTTAGACCAACCGCGGGACACGAGAAACCGCAACTTTGGACCCTTTCAGTCCCAAAGAAAAGGAAGCAATAATGCCAATCATTACCAGAAAAAGCCTTATTCTAGATCGCTTGGAAATCAGTAACAAAGACCACAAAGTGGAAGTCCTGGAAGAAGTCCTGGTAGGACTGGTCAAACTACGGCTTTTATGCCAAGATGCATGAAGTGCAGGAAGGATCACTACATGAGGGATTGCACAATCAAAGGAATCATTTGTTTCAGATGCGGGAAGGCCGGGCATGTTTCTCACTACTGCAATCAGGCAAAGGCTAAACCTTCGGTTAATGGTCCAAGAACTGCAAAACTGCAGGCTGGAGGAAGAGTTTACACCTTGAGTGGTGCTAAAGGCTCTCAATCTGAAGATCTTATACAAGGAGAAGGTTTCATAGAGGGTAATCTTTTAACAGTATTGTATGACTCTGGTGCAACCCATTCTTTTATTTCCTATGACTGTGTGAAAAGACTTGGTTTGCCTATGTCTTCTTTGCCTTTTGACTTAACTGTTTCAACTCCTACTGCTAAACCTGCTGTTACCACCAAAGTCTGTTTGGATTGTCCATTGATTGTTGAAGGTCAAATCTTTTCTGTTGATTTGATCTGTTTACCACTTTCCCAGTTAGACGTAATCTTAGGAATGGATTGGTTTTCTTCTAACCATGTCCTGTTAGATTGTTCTAGAGAAACCATACTTTTTCCTTTGGATAAGAATTCTAGATTTTTGACGGCCAACCAAGTTCAAGCTTTCTTGAAAGAAAGAGCTCAAGGATACACGCTATTGTCTTCTTTAAAAGTCAAGAAGGAGGTAAATGTGAACAAACTTCCTGTGGTTCGAGAATTTCCTAAAGTCTTTCCTGAAGATGTACCCGGTTTACCACCGGAGTGGGAGATCGAGTTTACTATTGACCTTGTGCTTGGAGCTGGTCCTATTTCCATAGCACCCTACAGAATGTCACCAGTGGAACTAGTTGAACTCAAGGAGCAATTGGAGGAGCTTTTAGAAAAGTATTTTGTTAGACCTAGCGAATCACCTTGGGGAGCACCGGTATTGCTAGTTAAGAAGAACAATGGTACTTCACGACTGTGTGTAGACTACCATCAGCTGAATAAAGTCACAATCAAGAACAAGTATCCACTGCCAAGGATAGATGACCTAATGGATCAGTTGAAGGGAGCAGTAGTGTTTTCTAAGATTGATTTGCGATCAGGTTACCATCAAATCAGAGTAAAAGTGGAAGACATTCCCAAAATAGCTGTTCGTACTCGTTATGGACATTACGAGTACTTGGTGATGCCATTTGGCGTAACGAATGCACCTGCCATATTCATGGACCATATGAACAGAATCTTTCGCCCTTATTTGGACAGGTTTGTTGTTGTCTTCATTGACAATATCTTGATCTACTCTCAAAATCAAGAAGATCATGTTGAACACCTCAGCTTAGTCCTTCAGGTTCTGAGCGAGAAAAAGTTATATGTCAAGCTATCCAAATGTGAATTTTGGCTGGATGAGGTCAAGTTTTTAGGCCATGTGATCTCAAAGGAAGGAATTGTTGTAAACTCGTCAAAGGTAGAAGCTGTTCTACAATGGGAAAGGTTGAAGATGGTGACAGAAATTCGAAGCTTTGTCGGACTGGATGGATATTACCGGAGATTCATTGAAGGGTTCTCTAATATTGTCAGACCTCTCACTCAACACACAAGGAAGAACCAAGCTTTTGAGTGGATGGATGCTTGCGAAGAATGTTTTCAAGAGCTAAAAAAGAAACTAACTACTTCACTAGTGTTTGTTCTACCTGACCCAAGCGAACCATTCGAAGTATACTGTGATGCTTCATACCAAGGACTGGGGTGTGTCCTTATGTAAAGCGGAAGAGTGGTAGCTTATGCCTCGAGACAATTGCGAGTGCATGAGAAGAACTACCCAACACACAACCTAGAGTTAGCTGCTGTTGTATTTGCTTTGAAGATATGGAGACATTTTCTTTATGGAGCAACATTCAACGTCTTTAGTGATCATAAGAGCTTGAAGTATCTGTACGATCAAAAAAAGTTGAACATGAGATAGCAGAGGTGGTTGGAATTCCTAAAGGACTATGATTTCCAACTTTAGTATCACCCTGGAAAGGCTAATGTTGTGGCTGATGCCTTAAGTAGGAAGACGATCAACGTTTTTGCCATGATGATCAGAGAAAAGGATTTGATAGAACAATTCAGGGATGTATAGTCTTTTGTGGAATTAATGCCAGGCAAAATCTGCATGAACATGGTCAGAATCTCAAGCGAGTTGATGGATGATATCCGAGAAAAGCAGAAGGTTGACAAGTTCTTACAAGAAGAAAGGGAGCTGATGAAGCAGGGCGATGTATCAACATTAGAGGAAGGAAGCGATGGAATTTTAAGATTTAGAGGCAGAGTCTGTGTGCCTAAGGACCAAGA
The DNA here is from genome assembly GCA_029884605.1 of Ormosia emarginata. Classification (NCBI taxonomy): domain Eukaryota; kingdom Viridiplantae; phylum Streptophyta; class Magnoliopsida; order Fabales; family Fabaceae; genus Ormosia; species Ormosia emarginata. The sequence goes on along the minus strand of JAQQTP010000042.1, from coordinate 2,711,650 downwards.
GCTTAGGAAGTACATTCTCGAACATGCTCACACGAGTCAGTTAAGTATACATCCTGGAATGACCAAAATGTACCAAGATTTGAAGAAGTTATTTTGGTGGCATGGAATGAAAAGAGATATTGCTAGATGTGTATCTTCCTGTCTGGTTTGTCAGAAAACAAAGATTGAATATCAAAGATCATCTGGAATGTTACAACCCTTATCTATTTCCAAGTGGAAGTGGGATAATATTGCAATGGACTTTGTTGTTAGATTGCCAAGGACAAAAATGGGTCATGATTCGATATGAGTAATTATAGATCGACTCACGAAGTCGGCACATTTCTTGTCGACCAACATAAGGTATTCATTGGAGAAATTGACTCAGTTGTACATCGGTGAAATTGTCAGACTACATGGTGTACCCACAAGTATTGTTTCTGATAGAGATCCAAGATTTACATCAAAGTTTTGGCAACATCTTCAAGAAGCGATGGGAACAAAGTTACGCTTAAGTTCTACATATCATCCGCAGACCGATGGTCAATCAGAAAGAACAATTCAATTCTTGGAAGATTTGCTTAGAACTTGTGCTTTAGAACAAACTGGAAGTTGGGATGAAGTTTTACCGTTAGTAGAGTTCACCTACAACAATAGTTATCATTCGAGCATAGGGATGGCTCCCTACGAAGCTCTATATGGACAAAGCCGCAGAACACCTTTATGTTGGTATCAAGACGGATAGCGACTTACTGTTGGACCTGATCTCATACAACAAACGATTGAGAAAGTCAAGATGATTTAGGAGAAGATGAGAACGACTCAAAGTTGACAAAAGAGCTATGCGGATAAAAGGAGAAAACCTCTTGAATTTGAGGAAGGAGAGCATGTGTTTTTGAAAGTCACGCCTACGACTGGGGTCGGTCGAGTTCTCAAGTCTAGAAAACTTACTCCAAAATTCCTTGGACCTTATCAAATTCTTCGTCGGATAGGTCCAGTTGCTTATCAGATAGCTTTACCACCTTTTCTTTCAAATCTCCATAATGTCTTTCATGTGTCACAACTTCAAAAATATATTCCTAACCCTAACCATGTCATAGCACCTGACTCAGTACAATTAAAGGAAAACTTGACTTATGAAACATCACCTATGAGGATTGAGGATAGGAGAATGAAGCAACTCAAAGGGAAAGACATCACATTGGTAAAAGTGATCTGGAACGAAGCAACAAGAGATGCAACATGGGAACTGGAAGATAAGATGAAGAAACAATACCCACAGTTGTTTTAAGGTACGAAAATTTTGAGGACGAAATTTCTATTTGAAGGGAAGAGTTGTAACACCCTGAAAATTATAATTTTATGATAAATAGTTATTTTTCAATATTTGTGAATTTTGTGAATTTTTCTAGATTTTTTGGAGAATACGAAATATTTTAATAATATTTCTTATTTTTGCGTGCAAACTGAGTGGAGCCGGGGAAATGCAATATTTTTCAGAGAACCTTGATTTGTGGAAACGTAAGGGGGATCTTACTAAACCCGAGACTAGACACGATTTACGAGGTTTAATGTTTTTCGAGAACTTTATCAGATAAAATAATAATCGCTGTGTAATTTATTATCCATCAAACAATTAATACCGACTTCTGTCAACTGTAACAATTGTCCATTAGATAATAATATGTATTAAAAATCCTATCACATTATCATAATGTAATCCACTTTATGTCTAATCAAATTCACTTTAATTCAAAAATATAGTATTTTAATCAAAGCTTCTCATGGAAGCTTTGACCCACAAATGACCAAATTGCCCCAAACTTGTTGAAGAAGCCACTCAATCCCTTCTCTCCTCTCTCTTTGTCGCGACATCTATAGCCCTTGGGGGAGCAAAATTTTGCTCCCACACTTAACACATTTCACCCAAATTATCATATTTCATACTATCACTTTCTCTCTCTAACTTTCATCTTCATTTTTTCTCCAACTTCTCTCTTCTTCTTCCTTTTTCCCTCACGGTTTTGCAGCCCCAAAGGTGACCATTTCTTTTCATCTTCTAACTTCACCAACACCATTTCTACATTCCTCTCATCATCCTCTACACTTCCTATTTGAAGAGTTTTTTCAAAATCCATCATCTTCACCATTGCCTTCCAAGAACAAAGCTTGAAGCTTTAAGGTAAAGCTTCCATTTTTCCTTTTCCTTCTCTTCATTTTCAAGTTCCTTGGTCACCAAGGATTCATAGTTTTCAAGACTTAGTTGTTGATTCTTTGTGTTTGAATTTCTAGGGTTTTGGAGAGCCAAAACCGAATCTACTAAGAAGCACCAAGGAGGCCATTTTCGTGTTCTTCCTTTAGGTAAGAAGGAGATTTACTCACTTCAACTATTATTGGTGGTGAGGAGACCTTGTGTGACTGTTGATGGAGAAATTCATATTTGAATGCTTACTTTTTTTGATGGTTTTTCATGGCTATGTGTTCTTGATTGAGATTAGTGATTGATTTGTGGTTTTGGAATGCTTGATAATGTTAAATTTAATAAATGAAAAATTTGAGGGTTTACTACCCTATTGGGAGGCCACGGTTTTGGTCATGAATGTTAAGGGTTGGAATTGATTTTGTGTAAAATAAGACTTAGGTAATTGTGTATTGAAAGATTGATGCATGAAATGAAAAAGAATTAGGAACCTTGATGACTAGGGAGGCCACGACCTCTAGGGGAAATTTTGGAATTCAAGCGATGCTTTGTTGCATCTTTGGAAATTAAGGACTTATATATATATATATATATATATATATATATATATATACATTGAGAATATATATATATATATATATATATATATATATATATATATATATATATATATATATATATACATGTTGATATTGAGGATTGGTTTTATGCTATTGTGAGTTCATATGTGGAACTAAGTATTTGTGAAATGTACTTGATGAAATTGTGGCATGATATTATTGAGAATTGTTTATATGTCATTATAATATGTTCCATGAAAAATGCTTGTTGATGAATATTCATGTGATGCATTGTTTATGAGGAACATATCATTGATACATATATATGATGTAAATTGAGTCGTCATGCATATGTGATGTCCGTTGGACTTTATTGAGAAAGGCGATGTATGTCTAGGAGATTGAATAACACCTAAGTGCGGGGTGCGAGTAGACTAAGCATAGGGTCATAGTGGTTGACCTTAGGGGGCGTCGGGGTGCGGGTGTCTCACAATAGACAGTGGTAGCTCCACTAGGGCCGTGGGATAGACCAATGCAAACATACCGACGATCCAAACCGAGACGCTGTCCTATATCACGATCAACTGTTGAGGTGCCACGTATAAGCCATATTGCGCAAATATTTTATGAGATGAAACACATTATTTTTAAGGCTGACGAGATACTGGCATGACTCCTTGATCATTCTCTCCAAAATGTTTATGTCTAGCTCCAAGGCGTAGGACTTTTGGTACCATAATGCATTGTGCACTGTCCATTGTCAGTCTCATATTTCATTGAGCATGAGTACTTGTGACTGTTGAATTATTTGCTCTTACTGTCAATATAATTATCTGATTCAATAAATTATTGACTGCTTGAGATTCTGTTGTTATTTCTCTTTTACTGCTTACTTGATTATTACTGGTATTTTTACTTATTACTGTTGATAAATATATGTGTTGTAATGCTATGTGGGCATCCAGCGCCATTTTGTTTTCTTGCTACCATATTGGTATTGAATGTTGGGTGTCTTGTAACACCCTCCTCAGGGTATCACATTTCCGACTCCCAACTCATGTTCTGAAAAGAAGTTCATAAAAGGTTTGAGTTATAAAATGTGAGTTTTAAAATTTCCTTTTCTTGCTGAAGACGGAAACATAATCTTACTGATATTTATAAGTAATACTGAAAATTAAATTTTAACTCTTTAATATACAATATTGACACTAATTAATATTTAACAATTTAAAGAGAAATATAAAACTAACAGACTCTCTTTTTTTAACAGTAGCAAACCCCATCACGGGTCCTACTTAATAGCACAATACAACACTAACGATAAAAAACTCTACATACATATTCTGTTGTGTATCTATCTTGATGCATCAGACATCTGTTCTACATCTGTTCTTTGTCCTCAGACATCTCTTCTTTCTCAACACTGTAAGCTATCCAATCTGGAAAGGTCATTCTCTGATGTTGTCTCCAAACGCAAAGGTATTTGTCACCCGTTATGTCTAGGACAACTCATTCCATCTATTATAGTTTTTACAACACCAAGTCCAACCACACAATATAACAAAGAGGTGAGATCACCTACGCCAATACCAACATGGTAGCATAGAGATAACACAAACAGCATACCATACAGATATGTCATACCATAATTCCAATAATGCACTTAACATTAATCAACTATCATCATTCAAATATTTATCAGTTCAAATCATACGATAATAACAATAATGACATCAACATTATTTATCATCATCATCATCCAAGTATTCAAAACAATTGTCATAGCCAATATTCCTCAATTAATATATCATACAGATATAAATGCTCAGATTCATGCATGCACACATAGACTCAATGTCCAACTCCATAGAGCTAATACTCAGTTCGGAGAAGTCGATCCGAAAGATCTGTCTGTACCAAAATGCCTCAGACCAAGTGCTATAATCCTCATTTTGATTTTTGCACATCTAGCATATACACGACAGTCTTTACGAGATCATGATTAAGAATAGTGTCCCGGTCAGGATCATCGGTGTGTTGCATCGGTCTAACCTACGGGAAGAAGCGCGACCAACCACCCGTGTAAGCAACCCGCACCCCGATGCCCCCAAGGTCAACAAGTGACTTACACTACGCATATCGCACCCACTCAAGAGGTGTACGTCTCTCCTAGGCAAATAGCCTCATACAGTCCCTCGGACCTTTCCAATGCATGTTTAATGCATCAATGCTAATCATAAGAAAAATTTATCATTTTCTCATACAGTGTTCATACACTAGTTCATGCATATAAAATGCACCAATGCCAATCACAGGCAAAATTCACCATTTCCAATGCATGTTCAATGCACCAATGCCAATCATAGGCAAAATTTATCATTTCATATTCAGGGTCCACACATTGGCCCATTCTCAGTTTAATTTCATAATCTCAAAATCAGGGTGCACACACTGGCCCAACAGTAATCATACTGTATTTTTAACAGCGAAATCATATTATCACGTTTTCATGGTCACAAAACACTTTCATCGTGTTTTCACAATCACGCAACATTTCTGTTATGTTTTCACAATTTTGCAACGTTTCTGTTGCATTTTCAAATCACGTAAAATCATTTACACGTTACTCAAATCGCATAGCGATTTTCCACCATTTTCACAATCGCGTAACTTAAAAATCATTCTTTTAAGTCGCGTAAACCATTTTCCATCATTTTCAAAATATTTAAACGCTTTCCAAGTTGCGTAGAAATATTTCAATGTTTTTCAAATCGCGTAGCTTAAAAATTACGTTTTTACGATACATAAAACATTTTTCACCATTTTACAACCCCGTAAAATATTCCTCAATATTTCAAACATTATTTTGGACTTCCAAACAAATCAATATCATTTCTAACATCATTTTTCCATTACAAAAATATTTTTCAACTTTCAAAAATTCCATTTCCACTTTTCTAAAAATATTATGACTTTGTACTTCCTTTTCCATATTTTCTTACTCAAGAAAATCTTTTTCCACATTTCTTTACTTAAGAAGTCTTTTTCCCCAATATAATCCACAAAATCACTTTTCCATTGATATAAATCAACGTTTCAAATCTTAAAACTTTACTAACGCTCTCCAAAACCCAAAGAATGAGTTACACGTTAGAAAATATCAAATCACTATTATATTCTTCATTTTTCTCAAATCAATTCCAAAACCAATTCTCTTCAAAATAAATTGAGGTGTGTTTGAACCTCTCTTTTCTATTTACATACTGAAATTCATTTCTCAAGTGATAAAACACTCTGATTCCCTTTCCAAAAATCTTTATACTAAATCATTTTTGTTCAAACATTTTGTTTCATTAAACCAAAACTATTCCAGTCTCTCAAAACACCGTGGAGTCTTTGGCCATTGAAGCCATCAAATACTTTTCCTTTTAAGTTGATATGGTTTTACACAAACAAAACCATTAAAAATTCCTTAACAAAAATCGTGAGCACTTGGTCTTTGAAATCAAATCATTTGTTCATTTTTATTTTTCACTTTCTTTGCAAATCCTTAAAATCATCAACTCATTGCTCTTTTCATTTAAAACTCTTGTTTAGTAAAATACTTAGAGACTTTTTACACAAAATAAATCAATAAGAATCCTTCTAAAATTGTATTCATGTACTCTTTGAAAAATAAACCCTTTGTTTATTTTCCTTATTTTTCTAAACATTTCATTTCATCATTCATGAAAATATTAATTTGTGACACCTATCTTGAGGTGTCTTGGCCAAAATTCACCATTTTCTAGGGACCAAAAAATAATTTCCTTGTTCTTGAAAAATTTTAACGTAAACCCTCATCATGGGTATCAAAACTGTAGCCCTCTTCCTTTGGCCATTGGAGCAAAAAATTGATTTCTTTTCCATCATCTCATCATGGCATACATATATATAATTTCAACATATTCTTATCATGCATATTATAAGCATACCATATTATCATCTTGCATGTTATAAGCTTACCATATAAGCCATAAAATCATGCAAAGCATATCAAGCATAGGCAAATAAACAAAGCACATAAACACCCACAAATTATTGCATGACCGTGGATATGAATCCTCACATGGATTCACCATCCATCAAATACACAAACCATCTCTCACCACCATACTTGGTTGGTGAGATGAATCTCCCTCTTAGCTCTTGAAGATCCTCAAAAGCTCCTTGTTTTGCTTCTCTTTCCAAGTCCTTCACCACCAAGGGCTTCTCAAATACAAAACAAAACATATATTTATTAGTAAATCAAGCTTGAACAAGATAAACCATAGATCGAACATGGCTTAGAACCTTGAAAATCAAAAGAAAAGTGAAGATTAATAAACTTCACCATTAAAGCTTCAATCTTTAGCTTGAAGAACAAGGTTGAAAATGAATGATTTAGAGAAAGTCTCCAACATGAAAGTTGCTTAGAATATCATGTAGATTTAAGATCTATGGTTGGATGAAATTAAAAGAGCTTGGAGAGTGGTTTTGGGTATCTTGGCTGAATGGTTCTTTTTAAAGAACAAAGATGGAATTTTTTATTTTTGTGAGGGAAAGGCTTCTTAGACTTGGTTAAGGTAAAGAATGAAGTGAAAACACTTGGTTTCCCTTCCTATCAATTTCGTGGAGCTCCTTGGAAAAATCCCTAAAAATCATAAACAAATGTTACAATCAATAACAAGTGAAAGAATAGGTAAACCATGATTCAAGCATGGCTTAGAAAATCAAAAATAAAAGATTGGGTGAAGAAATATGGACTTTACCATTTTTGCTAGAAACTTGAAGCTTGGATTTGAAACTCAAGATGAATGATTTAGTGAAAACTCATAACTAGAGATGTTCTTAGAATAAGGTAAGGATTCAAGAAACTAGGTTGGATAAAATTTTTGAGTGATGGAGGGTAATCTTAGGTGCTTTGGCCGAATGGTGTTTCTTGGAGAAGAGAATGGAGTTTTTGTGTTTTGTTTTGGAGAAGATGATGAATAGAAAGGCAATTATGATACAAATAATGGAAACCAATAATTTTGGTCCCCCTTTAGAGTGCATGGCCGTAGCTATGCTTGGAGAGAAAGAAGAAAATATTTTTGCTTTAGGAAAATGATCAATAATGATGTATAATTGACCAAGACCTCTAATAATAGCCATCAAACTTCCTTTAGCTCCAAAACAATCACCAAAAACCGTCCCCCCCTTGCATTATGCATGCAATAATGTTGTCATCTTTTTCAAGCCACCATTTTGAGCATTTTAGGCCATTGATTAATTCAATGGTTAGGATTAAGGTAGACTTTTGATTAGAAGACTTAATCTAGGCCATTAGATCTTTCTCCTTAAAATTCTAGCCATTAGATCCATCTCCAAAAATAAAGGGTAAAGATTAAATCCAAATCCAATTGTTATAAATGATCCATCTCCACCGTTGATTAAATCCAAATCCAATTGTTATAAATGATCCATTTCCACCGTTGATTAAATCCAAATCCAATGGTCACAAATGGTCCTAGCCACTTTATAAGATCAAATCTCCACCCTTGATCTAATTCTAAATCCAATGGTTATAAATGGTCGTAGCCATTTTATTAGACTAATCCTACACCGTTGATTAAATCGACAGTTGATATCAAAGTCTTCAATATTAGACTTGCTTCCTATTGGTCCGTCAAAAGTTGTCATAACTACTATTGTTGACTTAAGCTGTATAATTTCTATTTTTATCTGCTAAAAGCCCACAAAAGAATATATTTATTGTATTTTTATCGCCTGATAATTAAATACAGTACAAAACACAATACAAGAAATTTTCTAAAACTATTTCTGGATTCAGGTTTAGTAAGATCCCCTGTCTCCGTCTCAACAGTACAAATTTTTCTATATGTAGAAAAATTTTCATGTTTTGGGACCCACCCCGGGCCCACATAGGACCATTGGGACCCACAAACAGCCCAAAAACAACCAGATAAATATAAAAATTTATAATCATCCACGAAAATCACAAATATTAGAAAACGTATGAAAATCAAATCAGATTGTTAAAAATAATTAACAGCCAAGAGAAATAAATACATAAAGATTTTCCCCGGCCCGAAAATTATTATTTTCTTGACACAGAGTAAATCACTCAAAACGATCAAATACGCTGTCAGAATACTCAAAATAATTTTATAGTACACAGAAATCACTAAAAAGTAGAATTCTGTTAACTGTCAAAATTACTGTTAACTATTTAGGAAATTTGGGGTGTTACATGTCTCACCTCTTTTCTATATATCTATACTTCTGTTTTAAATTGTGTGCTTCTGAGAAGATGTTCACGAAGAAGAAAAGGAGGCGCCTGAGCTTCCTGGCTTTTGGCCCGATTACGACTAGTGCTGATCGAAGATGTCTTTGCGTCTGCGCCGATTGTTGAGGTATGCTAGGATGACCTTTCATGGAGGCCCTGATTATTGGCACATAAACTTAAGCACGGACCATTGCATCTATCACGAGGAGCTGACTGTATCTTTAGCTTGGGGTCGCTATGATCCACTTGTCTTTGATTTTACATCTTTTGTCCATTTAGAGTTTTACCTGCCTGTTAGAGATTTGTGGGATGACCTTTATTATACCCCACAAGAGGACTCTTTTTTCTCCACTGCTCGGGCTTCTGCCAGAAATTTGGTCGCTCCGATGGCAATTTCATCGGATGAGAAGGACTTTGCTACGGTCCCTTCTCGTCAGTCTTAGGGGCTGATACTGTCGATGGCTACTGATGGCTATCCCTATATTTTTTTGGAAAGCCTGACGTTTTGCTAAGTATGATGGGGTGTAAATTTGTAATCATCTTGGGTGGGTAAAGCCTCTTACTTTTTGTATATTTTGATGATGTAACTAAATAGGCTAGATGCATATAATATTATATATAAAATGTGAATATATGACTTTCAATTCCGTGTCGATTTCCATTGTATCTACAATTATTATCATCTCTTTACTTCAAAAAAATATATACGGGCACGCACGTTTTCAATACTTGAATACTATACAATCTAAAATGAAAATTATTTAATTACATGTTAAAAATGAATTGGGTCTTTAACAATCAATGTATTTATTATTTTCTGCATTTTCGTTTTAATTTTGTTATGGTGTGACGTTCCTTCTTCGTGATAAGAGAAAAAGGGGCGTTACAATAATATCCGCCATCCTTTGCAAAGCTTCAGCAGCTGCAACCATACTTTCGTTGTGACGTCCAGTATTCACACATCCACCTTTACAACTAACCATTGCTTTTTCACCGAAATCAAACTAAACAATACAAAATGAAAGTCAAGTGAAATTATTTCAAACAATTTTGTGTCCTTTCGGAAACCAAATATAGAGAATCACACAACACAAACAAGACAGACCTAACCATAAACCCAAAAGACTCAAACTTCGGCCTTGATACCAATTAATATAACACCCACAATAGGGTATCACATTTTCGACTAATTATTATTAAACCATACCCAAGTTATAAATCATTTATTATTAATATAATAATACGAGTTGCAATTAACATTGGCAATGCAATGGTTTTGATGATAACAAACAAAAGAAGTGATGGTTGTGCAAAGATTAAGTCCCAAGGTTCTTCAAGATTAGCTTATAAGTCTTAGATCTTATGTAAAGGTAAATAGGAATCACACTAAGCTCAAATATGTTTTCAAACATGTTTTGAAAAGCTACTTATGTTCAAGACTATGAAAAATAGCTAAGTTAGTGTTTTACAAAACTGACCTTTGGTTACTCTTTTGATCACATCTTTCAAAATACTTTGATTTTTGATCTGAAACATGTTTCATATGAAAATAGACTCAAAGATCTTTCCAATGAGTGGTCATTTGTTTTAAATGGACAAGAAACGAAGCAGTTGTGACCTTTTAAAGTCAGTTTTCAAAATCAAAGTGCAATAACTGATTATGGATTTCCTATAACCGATTATTCACCATGTCAGGAGCATTTTTCATGCTTTTCTAAGGCTCCTAACTAATTAGGACAACTCCCTAATTGGTTATTTGATAAGTTTGGAACGTTGCCTCTTTATTTCTTGAAAGGCATAACCGATTAGGATGTTTGCCTAATTGGTTATTTGATAACTCAGAGGCTATTTCTAAAAGGCCTAACCAATTAGGGTGTTGGCCTAACTAATTAGGGGATTGGCCTAATTAGTTAGTGTGTGTTTTTAATGGTACGTGAACTATTTTTATTATAGGCCTAACCAATTAGAGGATTTGGCCTAATCGGTTAGCATTGCTTTTTAAAGTCACGTGGAATGGTTTTTGAAAAGGGCCTAACCGATTAGGTGTAACACTCCAAACTTCCTAAATATTTGACAGTAATTTTGACAGTTAACAGAATTTTACTATTTAGTAATTTCTATGTACTGTAAAATTATTTTGAACATTCCGTCAGTACATTTGATCGTTTGGTGTGATTTACTCTGTGTCAAGAAAATAATAATTTTCAGGCCAGAGAAAATCTTATGTAATTTAATTATTACTGAAAAGTCTTAATTATTTTACGTAATCTGATTTGATATTTGTGAATTTTCTAATTTTTGTGATTTTGTGTGTGATTATGAAATTTTTATCTTACTCTGTTTATTTTAGTGTTATCCGTGGGCTGTCTGTGGGCCCAGGGAGGTCGTATGTGGGCCCCACGTGGGTCCAGAAAGGTAAAAAAAAATTCTGTAGCCAAGAAAATTTGTATTATTGAGATAGAGACGGGGGATCTTACTAAACCTGAATCCGGAAACAATTTTAAAAATTTTCTTTTACTGTGTTTTGTACTGTATTTAATTATCGGGTGATAAAAATACAGTAAAAATATTATTCGAAGGGTAATACCAGATACAAAAATAAATATTGTACTGTGTAGTCAACATCAGTGGTTTGGATATCCACCATTGATGTAATCAATGGTGGAGACTTGATCTTGATTTAATCAACAGTTGAGATTTAGTCTTATAAAGTGGCTAGGACCATTTATAGCTCTTGGATGTAAAGTTTGAAGGAGTAATCTTAACCCTTCATTTTGGAAACACATCTAATGGCTAGGATTTCAAGGAGGAAAGATCCAATGGTCTAAATTAAGTCTTCTATCTAAGCCTAAACCTGGAAGATACATTAAGGTTGCCTAAAATGATGGCTAGGAGATTGGTCACTCTTTGAAGAGTGCATGGAGGGGGGGGGGATGGTTTTGGTGCTGCATTTAGAAGCTAAAGCACAAGTTGAAGACCATAATTGATCACCTTGGTCATTATTGATCAATCTCATCATTCATGAACTTTCCTAAAGCAAAACTTAGCAAAAATTTTCTCTCCATTCTCTCCAAGCAAGGTTTCAGCCAAGACACCATACTCCACCTTCCACCACTCTTTAATTTCAAGTAACCATATTTCTTGAATCCTTACTTTATTCTAAGACACTTTGTAGTTTACACCAAGCCTTAAATCTTCCATCTTGAAGGACTTTTTCTAAGAGCAAGTTTTAGGGTTTTGAAGTAAAGTGTAAGGAAACTTCATTTCTTCTCTTCTTTTTCATGTTCTAAACCATGTTTGATCCATGGTTCCTCTTATTCAAGCTTAATATACTAATTTCTTTGTGTTTGTTTTATGTTTAAGAAACTTTTGTTGGTGGAGATCTTGATTAAAGTGCAAAGCAAGGAGCTTTTTGTGGTTCTTCAAAAGGTAAGAGGGAGATCCATCTCACCAACCAAGCATGGTGGTGAGAGATGGTTTGTGTATTTGATGGATGGTGAATCCATGTGAGGATTCATATCCATGGTCATGTAATAATTTATATGTGTGTTTATGTGCTTTGATTATTTGCCTATGCTTGATATGCTTTGCATGATTTTATTACTTATATGGTATGCTTATGATATGCATGATGAAGATATGTTGAATATATTATGATGGATGTATGATAAAACAAGAAATTTTGGCTCCAATGGCCAAGGGGAGGCTACGGTTTTGACACCCAAAAATTAAGGTTTTATGTTGAAATTTTTCAAGAACAAGGAAATTAATTTGTTTAAAGAAATTATGAAGTGGAGAAATTATTTTTTTTGGTTTCAAAGACCATGGTGAATTTCGGCTTTATCACCTCAAAATAGGTGTTCACAAATTAATATTTTCATGAATGGTAAAATTGGATATTTAGAAAAGCTAGGAAAATAATAAATGGTTTGTTTTCAAAGAACTTGAGCTCACGGTTTTGGTGACGAGTTTTAATGGTTTTGTTTGTGTAAAAACCAAGAATGGAACTTAGTTGATTTAGAAGGAAAAATACAAGAATGGTTTCAATGGCCATGTCCATGATTTTGATGACTTGAAATGCCTTGGTTTTGTGAGAATAAAGTGATTTTCAAAGTGGAAATATAACTTGATTTAATACAAGGAATTTGGAAAAGGAATCAGAGTGTTTTATCACTTAAGAAATGGAATTTTCATATGTAAATGGAAAAGAGAGGTTGAAAGTGTTTGAACCTCAATTTATTTTAAAGAGGATTGATTTTTAGAATTGATTTGGAATTATAAAGAATACGTTGGTGACTTGGGATTTTCTAACGTGTAACTCATCCTTTGGGTTTTGGAGAGCGTTAGTAAATTTTGAAGTTAGAAACACTGATTTAATTCAATGAAATGGTGAAATTATGAAATATATTGCAAAAAGGATTTTCTTGAATAAGAAAATGTGGAAAATAATGTGAGAGGTCATATTATTTGGAAAAAGGTTGAAATTGAAGTTTTGAAAGTTGAAAAATATTTTACGAAGTTGAAAAATGTTGAAAAATGATTTACGTAACTTAAAAACATGATTTTTAAGCTACGCGATTGGAAAAACGTTTAAATATTTTCACGCGATTTGAAAAACGTTGAAATATTTCTACGCAATTTGGAAAGCATTTAAATATTTTTACGTGATTGCGATATTGTTGAAAATCACTATGTGATTTAAAAATGATGGAATATTTTTACGTGATTGATGAAAACGTTGAAAAATCTATATGAGATTTGAAAACGTAACAGAAAATGTTACAAAATTGTGAAAACATGACAAAGGTGGAGTGCGACTATGAAAACGCGATAATATAATTTTTGCGATTAAATATACAGTAGGATTACTGTTGAGCCAGTGGATTGAGACTGTATGAGAAAATGATGAATTTTGCCTGTGATTGGCATTGGTGCATTTTAAGTGCATGAACTAGTGGATCGACATTGTATATGAATTTTGCCTATGATTGGCATTGGTGCATTGAACATGCATTGAAAAGGTCTGATGGACTGTATGAGGCTATTTTCCTAGGAGAGACGTACACCTCTTGAGTGGGTGTGATATGCATAGTGTAAGTCACTTGTTGACCTTGGGGGCATCGGGATGCGGGTTGCTTACATAGGTGGTTGGTAGCTCTTCTTCCCATAAGTTTGACCGATGCAACACACCGATGATCCTAACCGAGACACTATTCTTAATCAAGATCTAGTAAAGACTATCGTGTATATGTTAGATGTACAAACACATATGAGAAATGTGGCACTTGGTCTGAGGCATGTTGGTACAGACACACCTTTCTGATCAATTTCTCCGAACTGAGTATTAGCTCCATGGAGTAGGAAATTGAGTCAAAGTGCGCATGCATAAATCTTAGCATTTATATCTGTATGACATATTAATTGAGGGATATTAGCTATGACCATTGTTCTGTTAAGAAATACTTGGATGATGATGATGATAATAATGTTAATGGCATGATGGTAATTATTATTTATTGTATCTGTTATGATAAATAATATTGATGGCATGATTGTAATTATGGTATGATATAGCTGTGTGGTATGTTGTTTGTATTATATCTGTGCTACCATGTTGGTATTGGCGTAGGTGATCTTACCTCTTTGTATATTATTTTGTACTGTATTTATTTTTGGTAAAGATGTTGAGCAAGGCACTGAACCAGAGGGTGAAGAAGAGCAGGCTCCTGTGGAGGAAACAGAGTTTTGAGAAGATGGAATGCCCAGCTTTCTAGGATACGTGACATTACAGCTTCGCGGAGGTCCAGAGGCATGGCATATTCATTTGGATCGTCAGTGTATATTTTATATAGGGGACCTGAACATTACCTATAGTAGGCTTTATCAAGGGAACCCCTATTTTAGTGTCAATATTTATGTACAGTTAGAGTTTCCACTATCCATTAGGCAGTACTGGGGAGCCTACTACCATCTGCCTAGTGAGATAAGTATCATGTTGTCTGCTCGGACAACTGTCCGTAGGGCTTCGCATCGTGCTGGATTTCTTTCTACAGAGGAATCTAAGGAGGACCCGTCTGAGGGCTCTGCTGTTTAGTAAGACTTGGGTAGTGTGTGAGTTTTAAATTATGTTTAAATACTTTTGAGACTTGGTCTGTATATAAATAATCCTGACAGTACGTTTGTAATGAATGCTGATGTAAATTATGTGTGATGATGTATTTTTATTTTCCGCTAAGTTTATTTTATCGTTATCAAAGAAGAAAGGAAAAAATTTATAACTCGTATTTTTGTTATAACATCACAATATGTGAACTTGGGGGCAATGTAGTAATTAAGTAACATAAATGTGGCACCCTACGGTGGGTGTTACATTAGGCAGCTTGCCTAATTGGTTATTTGAGAAATAGAGGCAATGGAATTAATTCTCAAAGGCCCCTAACCAATTAGGACTTCTCCCTAATCGGTTATCTGGAAAATCAGAAAACATTTCCAACAGCTCTATTGGATCATTTAATGAACCCAACCACCTCCAACAGCTCTAAAATGTTTTGGACTATAAATGAAAGTGTATTGGCATCAAAGAAAAGTATGAAAACTATCTGAACAAGTCTCTTGATTATCAAATATGAGTTTTCTCTCTTATCTTCTATCATACTCTGTTTTGAGCTTCAAAGTGTGATTCCTTGATACCCATAATGCTTCAATTTGTATTATCTACTGTTTAAGAGAGTTTCTATCATTCAAATACTTTGTTTATTCTGTAAAGAGGGTGAGGTATCCCTCTAGTAAAAAAAGGTGAGGTATCCCTTGTTGAAAAAAAGGTAAGGTATCCTTCAAAGGTGTAAAGAGGGTGATGTATCCCTTAAAGGTTGTAAAGGGTGAGGTATCCCTGTTTTGAGGCTCAAAGCACAAGTGCGAGGTATCCCAATGTGCTGTTAAGTGCTCCAATCTGTAGAGGTTTTCAAGCACCCGTTCAAGCTTGAAGTTTAGCGAAAAATCTTAGGTGGTTCACTTGAGGACTGGATGTAGGTCATAAGGGGTGGCTGAACCAAGATAAATCCTTATGTGTGATTCTCTCAACTCTATCTCTTTACTTTGTGCTTTAATTATATATGCTTGAGTTAGGTTTGATATTTAGCTTTGCTTGAATACTTTCTATCTTGGCTTGTTTATTTGTGAGTGATTTATTCGATCTCATCTATCTATTCACTTTAATCAATCAATAGCTTTAACGAAAATTGATAATCAAACGTTTTACGAAAGAATTACGAAATTATTTTACACACTCAATTCACCCTCTCTCTTGAGTATTGAGGCCACTTGGTAACAAGTGGTATCAGAGCTAGGCTCTTGTGTAAAAAGCTTAGCAGCTTCAAGAGAAAGTGATGGCCTCTTCAAATGGTTTTTCTGAAAGTTCTTCTCTTTATAGACCTCTCTTTTTCAATAGGGATGGGAATGCTTATTGGAAAGAAAGAATAAAATTTTTTATTGAAGTTATTGACTTAGATGTGTGGGATGCTGTTGAAAAAGTGTAATTAGCATTGGCAATGCAATGGTTTTGATGACAACAAACAAGAGAAGTGATGGTTATGCAAAGATCAAGTCCCAAGGTTCTTCAAGATTAGCTTATAGGTCTTAGATCTTGTGTAAAGGTAAATAGGAATCACACTAAGCTCAAATATGTTTTCAAATATTTACAAATGATTTTCACATGCCAAAATGATCAACAAACATGTTTTGAAAAGCTAGTTATGGTGGTAGTTCAAAACTATGAAAAATAGCTAAGTTAGTATTTTGTAAAACTGACCTTTGGTTACTCTTTTGATCACATCTTTCGAAATTCTTCAATTTTTTATCTGTAACATGTTTCATATGAAAATAGACTCAAAGATCTTTCCAATGAGTGGTCATTTGTTTTAAACGGATAAGAAACGAAGTAGTTATGACCATTTAAAGTCAGTTTTCAAAACTAGAGTGTAATAACCAATTATGGATTTCCCACAACCGATTATTCACCATGTCAGGAGCGTTTTTCATGCTTTTCTAAGGCTCCTAACCAATTAGGACAACTCCCTAATTGGTTATTTGACAAGTCTGGAACGTTGCCTCTTTATTTCTTGAAAGGCCTAACCGATTAGGATGTTTGCCTAATTGGTTATTTGATAACTCGGAGGCTATTTCTAAAAGGCCTAACCAATTAGGGTGTTGGCTTAACCGATTAGGGGATTGGACTAATTAGTTAGTGTGTGTTTTTAATGGTACGTGAACTATTTTTATTATAGGCCTAACCAATTAGAGGATTTGGCCTAATCGGTTAGCATTGTTTTTTCAAAGTCACGTGGAATGGTTTTTGAAAAGGGCCTAACCGATTAGGTAGCTTGCCTAATTAGTTATTTGAGAAACATAGGCAATGGAATTAATTCTCAAAGGCCCCTAACCAATTAGGACTTCTCCCTAATCGGTTATCTGGAAAATCAGAAAACATTTCCAACGGCTCTATTACAACATTTAATGAACCCAACCACCTCCAACTGTTCTAAAATGTTTTGGCTATAAATGAAAGTGTATGGGCATCAAAGAAAAGTTAGAAAACTATCTGAACAAGTCTCTTGATCATCAAATACGAGTTTTCTCTCTTATCTTCTATCATACTTTGTTTTGAGCTTCAAAGTGTGATTCCTTAATACCCATAGTGCTTGAATTTGTAATATCTACTGTTTGAGAGAGTTTTTATCATTCAAACACTTTGTTTATTCTGTAAAGAGGGTGAGGTATCCCTCTAGTGAAAAAGGGTGAGGTATCCCTTGTTGAAAAGAAGGTGAGGTATCCTTCAAAGGTGTAAAGAGGGTGAGGTATCCCTCAAAGGTTGTAAAGGGTGAGGTATCCTTATTTTGAGGCTCAAAGCACACGGGTGAGGTATCCCAAGGTGTTGTTAAGTGCTCCAATCTATAAAGGTTTTCAAGCACCCGCTCAAGCTTGAAGTGTAGTGGAAAATCTCAAGTGGTTCGTGTGAGGACTGGACGTAAGTCACAAGGGGTGGCTGAACCAGGATAAATCCCTGTGTTTGATTATCTCAACTCTATCTCTTTACTTTGTGCTTTAATTATATATGCTTGAGTTGAGTTTGATATTTAGTTTTGCTTGAATACTTTCTATCTTGACTTGTTTATTTGTGAATGAGTTATTCGATCTCATCTATCTATTCACTTTAATCAATTAATAGCTTCAACGAAAATTGATAATCAAATGTTTTGCGAAAGAATTGCAAAATTATTTTACATACTCAATTCAACCCTCTTGAGTATTGAGGCCACTTGGTAACAAGTTATATCAGAGCTAGGCTCTTGTGTAAAGAGCTTAGCAGCTTCAAAAGAAAGTGATGGCCTCTTCAAATGGTTTTTCTGAAAGTTCTTCTCTTTATAGACCTCCCTTTTTCAATGGGGATGGATATGCTTATTGGAAAGAAAGAATGAAAATTTGTATTGAAGCTATTGACTTAGATGTGTGGGATGCTGTTAAAAATGGTCCTTTTGTTCCCACACAAGTTATAAATGGTGTAATAATTAATACACCAAGAAATGAATGGACGGATGATGATAAAAAGAAGTTCCAATATAAGTTGAGAGCCAAAAACATCATTATCACAACTTTGGGGTATGATGAGTTCTTTAGAGTCTCAAATTGTAAATTTACCCAAGAAATGTAGGACACCTTACAAGTAACTCATGAGGGTACTAGTGAAGTGAAAAGATCAAGGATAAATACTCTCACTTATGAATATAAACTTTTTAGAATGAACCAAGGTGAAAGTATTCAAGAAATACAAAAATAATTCACACATATTACAAATCATCTTGCTTCATTGGGAAAGACTTTTCCTAATGAAGATCTTGTTAACAAAATGTTAACATGTTTGAGTAAGAATTGACAACATAAAGTGACGGCTATTACAGAGTGAAGAAATCTCTCAACCATGACCCTAGTCACACTTTTTGGCAAGCTTTAAGAACATGAATTGGAATTGAATAGACTTAACCAAAATGAGGAGCTTGACAAGAAAAAGAACGGAATTGCTCTCAAGACCACCTGCTCTTTGATCAATGATGATGATGGAGATGGCTTGGAAATTAGTGAAGAGAATCTTGGCCTACTAGTAAAGAAATTTGAAAAATTCTTCAAGAAGAATGGAGTTCAAAGAAGACCACCCTTTACCCAAAAGAATGTCTATTACAAAGGGGAAGGAACCTCATCCACTCCTAAATGCTATGAATATGGAGAATTAGGACACATGAAGATGGACTGCCCAATCTATCAAAGGAAAGTGGAAAAGTATGAGAAGAGGTCCTCAAAGGAAAAGAAAGAAAGAAGACTCTACATAGCTTGGGATGATAATGACATGGATTCAACCAATAGCTCGGATAATGAGAAAGCCAATCTATGTTTCATGGCTAGAGGAGAAGAGGAAGATGAAGATGATATGGAGGTAACATCCTCAAATTTTGAATCAAATTCTTCCCCTTCCTATGATGAATTGCAAGATGTATTTGAAGAATTGCATAATGAATCTATGAGACTTGCAAAACTTGTTTCATCATCCAAGAAAACAATTTTCTCTTTTGAAAACAAAATATTTATTTTAAACAAGGAAATTGAGGAACTTAAAATTGAAAATGAAACTCTTGGACTCATTGATGCAAATTCCTCATGCATGACATACTCTTTACTTGATAATGCATCTACATCATTTTCTTGCTCATCATACAAAACTTTTGAAAATGAAATTGAGGATTTGGAAAATACATTTTCAAAATTTACATTGGGAAGGGATGTACACCCCAATTTTGGGATAAATGACTATTTTGTCCTGACTGTACTGTTTTATGTTTTCCTGTGTGTTATAAAATTTATTTGATTGTTTCATGTTCATATTTGAGTGTTTTGAGTGATTTACTCCGAGTCAGGAAAATAATAATTTTCGGGCCGGGGAAAATCTTATTTTAATTATTCGGAGCTGAGGGATCTTATTAAACTCAATTCCGAATGATACGTGTATCAATCTTTTAATTTTTAGAATTTATCTGTACAATAAAATAATTTTATATTTTTATAATATTATTTAATTAGTCAGTACCATGGACCCGAAAAAGTCTGTGGGACCTACAATTGGTTTGCGGGACCCACGTTTAGAAACAATAGTCAACGTTGATGGCTTGATTTATTTTTAAGCCAATAGGAATTTGTCAACAAAGAGGGCTTGACTTGATTTGCACCGTTGGATGAGAAGGTTTAGTTTTGAATATCAATCGTTGATCTAATCAATGGTTGTAAAGATAAGCTTAATAAGGAAGGCTTTGGATATCCACCATTAATTTAATGTACGGTGGAGATTGGTCTCACAAAAATAACTAGAATCATTTGTGACCATTGGATGGGAAATGTAAAGAAGATCTTGACCCTTGATTAAATCAATGGCTCTTGAAGCTTGGTTACAAGAATGTTAATTAATTAGTAATGTAACTAATTTTCCTAATTAAGTTAGATTATGTGTGCATAGAAACTTAATGGGATTAGTAACTTGATTAATAACCTATGATCACAATTAGGGTAGAACTTTCAAGAACATGTGACAAGGCTTGAATGAGCCAATTAGAAGCAAGCTTGGAGGAGAAGCCTTTGCATGTGAACCCTTGATGTAAGCTAAGGCTAGGATGGAGTCTTGGAGGGTCAAAAAAAGTGGCCACCTTCTCTTGGATGAGCTCCACGGCCATGCACCATTAGGAGACCATTTTCACTTCATTCTTCATCTTTGCTAACCCTAAATCTCTCTTCTCTCTCTTCAAGAACAAGAACTCACCATTGTTGTTCTTCTTTGAGCCATTCGGCCAAGCACCATATACTACCATCCACCCATCTAAAATTTTATCCAACCTTATTTCTCAACTCTAAACACCATTCTAAGAACATCTCTAGTTGAGAGTTCTTCCAAAATCTTTCATCTTAAGCTTGGAAAATTGCTTTGGAGGTTTTTCCTAAAAGGTGAAGATCCTTGTTTTTCATTTCTAACTTCATTTCTAAGGTTCAAAGCCTTGATTGATCCATGGTTTATGTTTTTCTCCTATGGTTATAACTTGTAAAATTTTACTTGAGCATGTTAGGTTTCTTGGAAGAGATCACGAAATCATCTACGAAGGAGAGAAAAAGATTTTATCTTCCTTAAAGGTAAGAGGGAGATTTAATCTCATCAACCATGTGTGGTGATGAGAAAATGGATTGTATGTGTGTGAAGAATCCATAAGGATTCACTTGTTTGATTGTTTAAATGATTTCTTATTTGTGTTTGATATTGTTTGTATGCATGTCTATAAGCTTTAAAATATATTGCATGTGTTGATATATGCATGAGTATTAATTAGGATGTGAATAATATGTAAGGTTTGCATGAGTGTTCCAAAGAACACAAAAAGGGGCTCACGGCCTCAACAAGACAAAGAGAACCAAAATATTCTCAACCATTTTCTAAAGGAAGGATTTAATGGAATTAGGTAAATGAATGAAATCCAAAATGATTTAGAAGAAGAAAAATGATCCAAAGATCAAATGCTAAGGTTTTATTAATTTCGGCCAACATGCCTTGTAAATGTGAAATCAATCCAAAACTTGTTTTCTAAAGTGTAGATTTGATGTTTTACCTAAAAAGAATGCATTGGTAATGAATTTTCAAGAATTAAAAAAGTAAACTAATTTTATTAGAAATATAGTATAGAAGAAAAATAAACAAGACTCTTGAAAAATACTTACCTTTGAGTTGTAAAGTATAACTAAATTTTCAAAGTGTATTTAGTAGTAATAAACTAAACAAAAGAATTTTTAGAGGAAAAACGTAGAAAGCTCATTTTTAATAGATTTTATAGACAAAATACTGTCAAACTTTATTAGAAACGAACAAATAAAGGAGAACGTTTTATAAAATATTTATAACGTAAGGAAAATATTTTACATAGTTTTAAAGTATAAGAAATAGCTTACGTAATTTTAAAATAGAGATTTTAAAGCTTTTCGATCAAGAAAACGATTTAAAAATCATACGCGATTGAGAAAATGATTTAAAAATACTACGGGATTTTAAAAACAGCAAAATATATTTACGTGATTTAAAAACGTTTGTAAAAACGATGAAATTGTGAAAATGTGATAAAATTTTTACCTCATTAATTGGAACAATAAGTTTTGCTGTCGGGCCAAAGTGGTGGACCCGGACATATGGAGATATGGTATTGTCAAGTGGTGACGTACTATATATTGCAAATTTTGAAGTTAAAGGTATTTTTGTAAATATGAGAATATTTTTAAGCTAAGGATAATTTGGTAATTATTATTTTATTCATGCATTGAGTTGTGCCAATTTAGTTGATATTGGTGATTGATTGACGAGGCAAATTATACCGTGTTGTCGATGTGATAAGCGTAGTGTGGTTCATCTTGTGTGGACTTGGAGGCATTAGTGTGCGGAGTATTCCACATGTGGACAGTTGGTCGCTCCTCTGGGTCGTGGTAACTGGCAACACACTAATGATCTCGACACGCACTATACTTAATCAAGATCTTGTAAAGACTGTTTAGTATAATGGTTGTAGTGCACGACATTGGATTGTGTACTACTACACGACGTTTGGACTGTGGGCTATAGACACGACGTTAGACAGTGAAATAGTTTGGTTGGACAGCCTGAAGTACTGGTAGATCTTTACGGGTCATTCTCTCTGATGTCTGTGTGTAGCTCCATAGAGTAGGAACGAGTCGTATTGCATTTGCATTTGTGTCATGCATCATAACATTATTAATTGTGATGTTGTATGATACTGTTGTATTAAAATTTTCGTATTAAATTTATATTATTATTTATGATGTTAAGTTATGCTTATTTGTATTAAACTGTGATATCTGTTGTACTGCCATTTTCTTATTTGCCATGCTGGTATTGATGTATGATTATCTCACCTCTCTATATGTATTGTTTTTATGTATTATTAATTATATTATAAAAGAGTTTGAGGAAGAGGAACAGCCTCTAGATTGTGTGTATCTTGAGGAGGAGGAGGAGGAGCAGCAGATGGGGGATCAGTTCGACGAGTGTGAACCTTCCGATGACCCACATCCTTTAGATTGACTTGTAAGTATGGCGTTGCCGGGATTTCTTAGGTTCGTGAGGCTAGAGTTTCACGGAGGTTCAGAGGCCTAGCATTTGCACGAGGATCGAGGTTCGATGATCTACTTGGGATGTTTGACTGTGTCCCTATGTGCAGAGTTTGATACTGAGCCAGTTTTCACTACGACTTTATATCTACATCTGGAGATGCCATTGGATCTGAGGCGTCAATGGGGAGGACTCTTTCGTGTTCCCAGTGAGATTAGCATAGCGTCAGCAGCGCGGACCCCTGTCCGTAGAGCTGTGAGACATCCTAGATTCCTGTCACCTGAAGTTTCATCTGAGAGTAATCCTTTAGAGGGTTAGGGATCTATGATGTGCACTTAGACACTTTATGATGTTGTATTGTATAACAACTCTTTATTGCTTTGTTTAAATATTTTGTAGTTATAAATTATTTGCATAACTTAAAACAAAATCATATGTATATTATGTGTGCGATAACAGTTTGTTTTATTTCATGTTCTGTGTTATTTTATTTAAGGTTATTATGTGTAAAAAGAAAAATTTTATAACTCATATTAATTATTTATCAAATGTTTTATAACTTAGGTAATATTTTATTTATTTTATTTTATTACATCATAAATGTGACATCCCTACAAGGGTGTTACATTAGTTAGTATCAGAGCCCAAGTTAGAGTCTTTTGGTGTTATCATTAGGTCTGTTTTTACTTGTGTTGTGTGATTCTTTGAGATTTATTTCCGAAAGGATACATCTAACTTTGTTTTGTTATAATTGAAGAAAGAAGATATCTAGCGGAAGAGGAACGCGTCGAATGCGAATGTGAACCGTAATGTGGACCCAATGATTGCAGCTGTGGAGGCTATGCAGCGAATGGCGAAAGTGATAACTCAACAAAATGAGAAAGTAGCTTAACAACAAGATGCTACTGCTGATACCCTAAATTTATCTGAGTTTAGGCGCAACAACCTGCCACAGTTCAGAGGCGAGTTTAACCTTGAGAAGGCAAGTCTGTGGATACAAGACTTGGAAAAGATATTCGAAGGAATGGGATGCACTGATGATAAGAAGGTGACGTATACTACTTTTATGTTGAGAGGGGATGGTGAAAATTGGTGGAAAGGAACCCGCCGATTATTACAAGTTGAAGGAACTAAAATCACTTGGGACGTATTTTCTGAAGTATTTATGGAGAAGTACTTTCCTGCCAGTACTAGACATGCCAAGGAGATGGAATTTCTTAGTTTATGTCAAGGCAATATGACTGTCAATGAGTATGCTTCTAAATTTGAGAGCTTGTCTCAGTTCTCAGACTATGTTCAAGCTCAACAGAATGATGCGTGGAGATGTCAGAAATTTGAGGAAGGATTGAGGGTAGAATTGCGACGAGGAGTGCTACCCTTGAAGATAAATCAATTTCATGCTTTAGTGGATACTTGTGGACGACTTGAGGAGTTGGAGCCGTCACGAGATCCAAGGAACCGTAATTTTGGACCAACTAGGTTTCAGAGAGGAGGTGGTAGTAATAATAGCCGGTTTCAACGCAAGTCGTATTCGAGACCACTAGGAAATCAACCTTAACGACCACCAGTTGGGGGAAGTTCTAGTGGTAATAGAGCTGGTCAAAAAGTGGCGTTACGCCAACATATTTCAAGTGTGGAAAGAGTGGCCATATCTCTAACGATTGCTCAATTAGAGGGACAATTTGTTTTAATTGTCGACAACCTGGACATGTATCTAGGGATTGTACTCAGCTGGAGAGGAAACCTGCTATGAGCAATGTTCGTGCTAATCAGTCGAGATCTGGAGGGCGAGTGTATACAATGACTGGAACTGAAGCTTCTCAGTCTGAGGATCTTATTCAGGGGGAAGGTGTCATTGAAGGTAATCTTATGACTGTGTTATATGATTCAGGTGCAACACATTCATTTATTGCATATGATTGTGTGGAACGATTGAAACTACCTATGTCTTCTCTGAGCTTTCAATGTATTGTGTCTACACCAACTGCTAAGCCAGTAGTTACATCCAAAATATGTCTGAATTATCCTGTGGTTATAAAGGATCGTATGTTTTCAATCAATTTGATTTGTTTACCTCTTGTGGAGATAGATGTAATATTAGGAATGGATTGGTTATCTTCTAACCATATCCTTATAGACTGTGCAAACAAAACCATAGTTTTTCCTAAGGAAGAAAGTTCTGGATTTTTGACTGCTGTTAAAGTCAAGTCATTGTTGAGAGATGGAGTGCAAAGATATATGTTATTATCTTGTCTAGAAGTCAAAAGTGAGAAGGATATGAATGCTGTTCCTGTTGTCAATGAGTTTCCAGAGATTTTTCCTGATGACGTACCTAGTTTGCCACCGGAAAGGGAGATCGAATTTTTTATCGATTTGGTACCAGGAGCAGGTCCTATCTCAATTGCACCATATCGGATGTTGCCAGCGGAACTGGTAGAATTAAAAAAGCAATTGGAGGAACTGTTGGAGAAATAGTTTGTGCGACCTAGTGTTTCACCATGGGGAGCACCAGTACTTCTAGTCAAGAAGAAGGATGGATCGTCTTTGCATAGATTATCATCAGCTGAACAAGGTCACGATAAAGAATAAATATCCACTTCTGAGAATTGACGATTTGATGGACCAGTTGAAGGGAGCAGTGGTATTCTCTAAGATAGATCTGCGATCAAGTTACCATCAGATTCATGTCAAGGTTGATGATGTGCCTAAAACAGCTTTTCGAACTCGCTACGGGCATTATGAGTATCAAGTGATGCCGTTTGGAGTGACGAATGCTCTTGCAATATTCATAGACTATATGAATAGAATTTTTCGTCCGTATCTAGACAGATTTGTCATTGTCTTTATCGATGACATTCTGATCTATTCTCAATCTAAGGAAGAGCATACTGAACATCTCAGTATAGTTCTTCAGATTTTGAAGGAAAAGAAGCTATATGCAAAGTTGGCAAAGTGTGAGTTTTGGTTGGAGGAAGTTCAATTTCTAGGTCACGTGATTTCCAAGGAAGGTATTGCGATAGATCCATCGAAGGTGGAGACTATTTTGCAATGGGAAAGGCCTAAAATAGTAACGGAAGTCCGAAGTTTTGTTGGACTGGCTGGATATTACCGGAGATTCATAGAGGATTTTTCTAAGATATCTGGACCACTTATACAACTTACGAGGAAGGGTCAAGCTTTTGATTGGACGAAGGAACGTGAAAAGAGTTTTCAAGAATTGAAGAAAAGGTTGACAACTACACCAGTGCTAATTTTGCCGGATCCTAACAAATCTTTTGAAGTGTATTATGACGCTTCTTACCAGGGGTTGGGATGCGTATTAATGAAAGACCGGAATGTGGTGGCTTATGCTTCTAGACAGTTGAAGGTTCATGAGAGGAACTATCCAACACATGATTTGGAATTAGCTGCAGTGGTTTTTGCATTGAAAGTGTGGAGGCATTTTTTGTATGGAGCTATGTTCAATGTCTTTAGTGATCACAAGAGTTTGAAGTACTTGTTTGATCAAAAAGAATTAAATATGAGGCAGAGGCGATGGTTGGAATTCTTAAAGGACTATGATTTTTAACTTCAATACCATCCAGGAAAGGCTAACATGGTGGCGGATGCTCTGAGTAGAAAAGTGATCAGTGTTTCTACGATGATGATAAAGGAGGAGGAATTGATTAACAAATTCAGAGATTTATGGTTGTCAGTGGAGTTGGCGCCTGGAAAGATTCACCTAGGTAAAGTTGTGATCTTGAATGAATTGCTTGATGTAATTCGAGATGAACAGGAGAAGGATCTATTCTTACAAAATGAAAGGGAATTTTTGAAGCAAGGTCATAAGGCGACGGTAGAGGAAGGGTCAGATGGAATCTTAAGGTTCGAATGAAGAATTTGTATACCTGATGATCCCGAACTTAAGAAAGGAATTTTAGATGAAGCCTATACTAGTGATTTGAGTATACATCCGGGGATGACCAAGATGTACCAAGACTTGAAAAAGTTGTTTTGGTGGCCAAGAATGAAAAGAGATGTAGCAGAACATGTGGCGTCTTGCCTGGTTTGTCAGAAGGCAAAAATGGAACATTAGAGGCCACCCGGTATGTTACAACCGTTAGCTATTCCAGAATGGAAATGGGATAGTATCTCGATGGATTTTGTTACTGGATTGCCAAGAACAAGGAAATGACATGATTCGATATGGGTTATAGTTTATAGGCTTACGAAGTCAGCACACTTCTTACCAATCAATATTAAGTATTCATTGGAAAGATTAACCCAGATGTACATCAGTGAGATCGTTAGACTACATGGTGTACCTACATGTATAGTTTCTGATAGAGATCCAAGGTTTACGTCAAGGTTCTGGCGAAGTTTACAAGAAGCTATGGGAACTAAACTGCGATTGAGTTCTGCTTATTACCCGAAGACTGATGGTCAGACGGAGAGGACAATACAGTCTTTGGAAGACCTGTTGCGTGCTTGTGTATTGGAACAACGAGGGAGTTGGGATGAATTTTTATCTTTGATAGAATTCACCTACAACAATAGTTTTCACTCAAGTATAGGGATGGCACCCTATGAAGTGCTGTATGGACGACGATGCCGAACACCTTTGTGTTGGTATCAAGATGGAGAGAGTATGACTATTAGACCAGATCTTGTGCAACAGACTACGAAAAAGGTGAAGATGATACAAGAAAAGATAAAGACGACTCAAAGCAGACAAAAGAGCTATGCTGATAAGCGAATGCGACCTCTAGAATTTGAGGAGGGTGAGCATGTATTCTTGCGAGTAATGCCTACGACTGGTGTCAGAAGAGTTATCAAATCCAAGAAGCTTACTCCTAAGTTCATTGAGCCTTATCAAATTATTCGACGGATAGGTCTTGTAGCCTACCAGATAGCTTTACCGCCTTTTCTATCCAATCTGCATGATGTATTCTATGTGTCTCAACTAAGGAAGTATATTCCCGATCAGATGCATGTTATACAGCTCGACAAAGTGCAACTAAAGGATAGCTTGACGTATAAAACACTTCCTGTTAGAATTGAAGATAGGAAAGTGAAGCAGCTTCAAGGGAAGATGATTGAATTGATGAAGGTGATATGGAATGACGTAGCAGGTGATGCTACCTGGGAGCTGGAAGATAAAATGAGGCAGCAATACCCTCAGTTGTTCTGATGTACAACAAATTTTGGGGATGAAATTTCTGTTTGTAGTGGAGAGTTGTAACACCCCAATTTTTAGATAAATGACTATTTTGTCTCGATTGTACTGTTTTATGTTTTTCTATATGTTATAAAATTTATTTGACTGTTTCGTGTTCATATTTGAGTGTTTTGAGTGATTTAATCCGAGTCAGGAAAATAATAATTTTCGGGCCGGAGAAAATCTTATTTTAAATATTTGGAGCTGGGGGATCTTACTAAACTCAATTCTAAATGATACGTGTATCAATCTTTTAATTTTTAGAATTTATCTGTACAATAAAATAATTTTATATTTTTATAATATTACTTTATTAGTCAGTACAAATAAAACGACCATGGACCCAGAAAAGTCTATGGGACCCATAATTAGTTTGCAGGGCCCACGTTTAGAAACAGTAGTCAACGTTGATGGCTTGATTTATTTTTAAGCCAATAGGAATTTGTCAACAAAGAGGGCTTGACTTGATTTGCACCGTTGGATGAGAAGATTTAGGTTTGAATATCAACCGTTGATCTAATCAATGGTTGTAAAGATAAGCTTAATAAGGAAGGCTTTGGATATCCACCATTGATTTAATGTACGGTGGAGATTGGTCTCACAAAAATAGCTAGAATCATTTGTGACCATTGGATGGGAAGAATGTAGAGAAGATCTTGACCCTTGATTTAATCAATGGCTCTTGAAGCTTGGTTACAAGAATGTTAATTAATTAGTAATGTAACTAATTTTCCTAATTAAGTTAGATTATGTGTGCATAGAAACTTAATGGGATTAGTAACTTGATTAATAACCTATGATCACCACCAGGGTAGAACTTTCAAGAACATGTGACAAGGCTTGAATGAGCCAATTAGAAGCAAGCTTGGAGGAGAAGCCTTTGCATGTGAACCCTTGATGTAAGCTAAGGCTAGGATGGAGTCTTGGTGGGTCAAATAAAGTGGCCACCTTCTCTTGGATGAGCTCCACGGCCATGCACCATTAGGAGACCATTTTCACTTCATTCTTCATCTTTGCTAACCCTAAATCTCTCTTCTCTCTCTTCAAGAACAAGAACTCACCATTGTTGTTCTTCTTTGAGCCATTCGGCCAAGCACCATATACTACCATCCACCCATCTAAAATTTTATCCAACCTTATTTCTCAACTCTAAACACCATTCTAAGAACATCTCTAGTTGAGAGTTCTTCCAAAATCTTTCATCTTAAGCTTGGAAAATTGCTTTGGAGGTTTTTCCTAAAAGGTGAAGATCCTTGTTTTTCATTTCTAACTTCATTTCTAAGGTTCTAACCATGATTGATCCATGGTTTTTGTTTTTCTCCTATGGTTATAACTTGTAAAAATTTACTTGAGCGTGTTAGGTTTCTTGGAGGAGATCACGAAATCATCTAGGAAGGAGAGAAAAAGATTTTATCTTCCTTAAAGGTAAGAGGGAGATTTAATCTCATCAACCATGTGTGGTGATGAGAAAATGAATTGTATGTGTGTGAAGAATCCATAAGGATTCACTTGTTTGATTGTTTAAATGCTTTCCTATTTGTGTTTGATATTGTTTGTATGCATGCCTATAAGCTTTAAAATATATTGCATGTGTTGATATATGCATGATTATTAATTAGGATGTGAATAATATGTAAGGTTTGCATGAGTGTTCCAAAGAACACAAAAAGGGGCTCACGGCCTCAACAAGAAAAAGAGAACCAAAATGTTCTCAACCATTTTCTAAAGGAAGGATTTAATGGAATTAGGTAAATGAATGAAATCCAAAATGATTTAGAAGAAGAAAAATGATCCAAAGATCAAATGCCAAGGTTTTATTAATTTCGGCCAGCATGCCTTGTAAATGTGAAATCAATCCAAAACTTGTTTTCTAAAGTATAGATTTGATGTTTTACCTAAAGAGAATGCATTGGTAATGAATTTTCAAGAATTAAAGAAGTAAACTAATTTTATTAGAAATATAGTATAGAAGAAAAATAAACAAGACTGTTGAAAAATATTTACCTTTGAGTTTTAAAGTATAACTTAAATTTTCAAAGTGTATTTAGTAGTAATAAACTAAACAAAAGAATTTTTAGTGGAAAAACGTAGAAAGCTCATTTTTAATAGATTTTATAGACAAAATACTTGTCAAACTTTATTAGAAATGGACAAATAAAGGAGAACATTTTATAAAATATTTATAACATAAGGAAAATATTTTTCGTAGTTTTAAAGTATAAGAAATAGCTTACGTAATTTTAAAATAGAGATTTTAAAGATTTTCGATCAAGAAAACGATTTAAAAATCATACATGATTGAGAAAATGATTTAAAAATACTTCGCGATTTTAAAAACAGCAAAATATATTAACGTGATTTAAAACCATTTGTAAAAATGATGAAATTGTGAAAACGTGATAAAATTTTTATGTGATTAATTGGAACAGTAAGTTTTGCTGTCGGGCCAAAGTGGTGGACCCCGGACATATGGAGATATGGTACTGTCAAGTAGTGACGTACTATATATTAGAAATTTTGAGGTTAAGGGTATTTTTATAAATATGATAATATTTTTAAGCTAAGGGTAATTTGATAATTATTGTTTTATTCATGCATTGAGTTGTGCCAATTTGGTTGATATTAGTGATTGATTGACGAGGCGAATTACACCGTGTTGTCGGTGTGATAAGCGTAGTGTGGTTCATCTTGTGTGGACTTGGAGGCATTAGTGTGCGGAGTATTCCACATATGGACAGTTGGTCGCTCCTCTGGGTCGTGGTAACTGGCAACACACTAATGATCTCGACACGCATTATACTTAATCAAGATCTTGTAAAGACTGTTTAGTACAATGCCTGTAGTGCATGATGTTGGACTGTGTACTACTACATGACGTTTGGACTGTGGGCTATAGACACGACGTTAGACAGTGAAATAGTTTGGTTGGGCAGCCTGAAGTACTGATAGATCTTTACGGGTCATTCTCTCTGATGTCTGTATATAGCTCCATGGAGTAGGAACGAGTCGTATTGCATTTGCATTTGTGTAATGCATCATAACATTATTAATTGTGATATTGTATGATACTGTTGTATTAAAATTTCTGTATTAAATTTATATTATTATTTATGATGTTAAGTTATGCTTATTTGTATTAAACTGTGATATATGTTGTACTGTCGTTTTCTTATTTGCCATGTTGGTATTGATGTATGATTATCTCACCTCTCTATATATATTGTTTTTCTGTATTATTAATTATATTATAAAAGAGTTTGAGGAAGAGGAACAACATCTAGATTGTGTGTATCCTGAGGAGGAGGAGCAACAGCAGACGGGGGATCAGTTCGACGAGTGCGAACCTTCCGATCACCCATATCCTTTAGATTGACTTGTGAGTATGGTGTTGCCGGGATTTCTTGGGTTCGTAAGGCTAGAGTTTCAAAGAGGTTCAGAGACCTGGCGTTTACACGAGGATCGAGGATCGGTGATCTACTTGAGACGTTTGACTGTGTCCCTACGTGCAGAGTTTGATACTGAGCCAGTTTTCACTACGACTTTATATCTACATCTGGAGATGCCATTGGATCTGAGGCGTTACTGGGGAGGACTCTTTCGTGTTCCCAGTGAGATTAGCATAGTGTCAACAGCGCGGACCCCTGTCCATAGAGCTGTGAGACATCCTAGATTCCTATCACCTGAAGTTTCATCTGAGAGTGATCCTTCAGATGGTTAGGGATCTATGATGTGCACTTAGGCACTTTATGATGTTGTACTGTATAACAACTCTTTACTGCTTTGTTTAAATATTTTGTAGTTGTAAATTATTTGCATAACTTAAAACAAAATCATATGTGTATTATGTGTGCGATAACAGTTTGTTTTATTTCATGTTCTGTATTATTTTATTTAAGGTTGTTATGTTTAGAAAGAAAAAAATTTATAACTCATATTAATTATTTATCAAATGTTTTATAACTTGGGTAATATTTTATTTATTTTATTTTATTGCATCATAAATGTGACATCCCCACAAGGGTGTTACAAGGGACAATTTGAATATATTACTAGGGAAACAAAGATGTGCTTTTCAAAAGGCCAGTTTGGGGTACAACTCCAATAACCACCAAAAATCTTAAAAGAATCTCTTTATTTCCTCAAGTACATCAACTAGCCCCTTTATCAAATGTTTTTATTGTGGTAGGAAAGGGCATAGTCCATCTTCATGTAATGCTAGAAAGAACAAAAACACCAAGGTTAGAACTAAAATGGTTTAGATTCCTAAAGGCACCTTGCCTAACTCTAACACACAAGGACCCAAGAAAACTTGGGTACCAAAAGCCAAAAATTGAAGTGTGTTGTAGGTGTGCTTTAACGCCAAGAATTGACTTTGGAATCTCAAAAGTAGCTACTGCAAGCACAAGATCATAAAATACTCCAAGTTCTCTCCTTTGTCTCCAAGAAGATTGGACTTGCAACCTTTGGATAAGTGGAGACTTGGTTTATGCTTTAACATGCTTTAAAGTTGTATTCTTTTAGCTTTATATCTTAAAAATGTCTTTACATGTGATAATATACTAGATAGGTTCACTTCTTATTTGAAATAGCATATTTGGTGGAAACATCTTTGAACTTAGCATTCTGGCTCAATCATGCATCTAACTTTTGCTAAAAATCATAATTTTGCTACATAACTTGTCATAATGTGATATTTTGTTGCGCAATCTAGAATGCTGCTGCACAATATGATATTTTGCTGCATAATTCATCACTTTGCTGCATAATTTGTCATGCTATTGCATAATGTGATATTTAGTCGCATAATCTGTCATTTACTGCATGACATGTCATTTTGATGCATAACTTGTCACTTTGTAGCACAATTTGATACTTTACTACATTATTGAACCCCATGCATAGTTATCTTATGTTAATCATTTTTTAATCTAATGCTGACTTGAGCATCGGAGGTTCTCCCAAGTTTGTTTTGCAGGTGATTGATCCATGCTTAAGTCTCCCAATCTCAAATCTCAAGTTCTTGTTGTGGAAAAATGGTTTTTGGAGGTTTTGAAGATGTTTGATCTGTTATTGAGCTGAAGTTTGGTGTTTAGAATGAATGGAAAATGAGGCCAAGCTAAAATGATCTTCAAGAAGGCATGAGGTTGTGTTTTGGGCCGATGATCCTTAGAATGGATGTAAGTAAAGCAAAATCAAGATGATTCTCAAAGATGTCATGTGGTTGCATTCTTAAATCTCTGAGGAATTTCTGATTTTTGGAAGTGAAATAACCAATTAGAAGGAGGAAATAATGTGTTATTTGGACTTTGGAACTAGTATGGCATGATGAAACTACATTCTATCAACCCAAATAATTGGTTAGGTGAAGTTCCTAACCAATTACAAGACCTCTCTAACCAATTATAGAGGTATTTTGAAGCTCCTAGAAATCACAAATAACCTGTTAGGAGCCTTTCATAATCTGTTGTTGAAGCAAACAGAGGCTCAATCTATTTGAGGATCATCAAAATAACCTGTTTGTGATTACTATGCAACAATGAAGATGAGTTTTAATGATAACAAACATGAAGATGATGAGAAGACCAGGTCCAAGATCTTCAGGATTAGATTTAGGACTTAGGGTCTCTTTGTACGAAGCTTTTATTAGATATCTCATTGCTTGTTTTTAAAAGATCTAAAAACCTGTTCCTTATAAATTAAACTAAGGTTTTAATATGGTTTTTTGAAAGATCAAAAGAGTTTAGAAATTCGAAAATCACCTGGGCAATTTCCTAAAGGTTTTTTTAAATGTTTTCTAACAGGGGTATTCGAATAACCCCTAAGGTATTCAAATA
Source organism: Ormosia emarginata (assembly GCA_029884605.1). Classification (NCBI taxonomy): domain Eukaryota; kingdom Viridiplantae; phylum Streptophyta; class Magnoliopsida; order Fabales; family Fabaceae; genus Ormosia; species Ormosia emarginata. Next base: position 2,677,379 of record JAQQTP010000042.1, on the reverse strand, counting down.
ACCTGCTTCAATTCCATACATCTTTCATGTTTTCAAAAGAGGTATTTGAATAGCATGCATGGAATTCGAATACAGAGCTTTTCAAAATTTGTTTGAAAATTGAGGTATTCGAATAACCCGTGTAGTATTCGAATATACCTGATTTCAGAAAATTGTGTTTTCAATAGAGGTATTCGAATACACTTAAGAGGTATTCAAATAACATTTTTCTAAACCGTTTTTGCAAAGTCTTTAAAATAGAGGTATTCGAATGCACCCTGATGGTATTCAAATAACCTGCTTCTGAACTGTTTTTTTATAAGTAATAAAATCAGTGGTATTTGAATACACCATGATGGTATTCGAATAACCCATGAGGCTCTGTTTTGATTTTTGAATTCATACGTAAACGTTTTTGTAACACCCCAAATTTTCTAACTATTTGACAGTAATTTTGACGGTTAACAGAATTCTACTGTTTAGTGATTTCTGTGTATTGTAAAATTATTTTGAGTATTCCATGAGTACATTTGATTGTGTGATTTACTCCGTGTCAAGAAAATAATAATTTTCGGGCCAGGGAAAATCTTACGTAATTTAATTATTACCGTTAAGTCTTAATTTTTTTACGTAATCTGATTTGATTTTCGTAAGTTTTATAATTTTTATGATTTTGTGGATTGTGAAATTTTTATGTTTTTTTTATTATTGTAGTATTATCCGTGGGCCGTCTGTGGCCCCAGTGGGACTGTATGTGGGCCCAGGTGGGTCCAAAAAAGTGAAAATTTTTTTGCAGCCAGAAAATTTTGTACTGTTAAAACAGAGATGGGGGATCTTACTAAACCTGAATCTGGAAATAGTTTTTGAAATTTTCTTTTACTGTATATTCTACTATTTTATTTATTGGGTAATAAAAATACAGTAGTTATTGTCCATTGGTTGATATTTACCAGAAAATATTTTGGGCAAGGTTAAAGGTGAAGCCTTTGGATATCCACCCTTGATTCAATCAAAGGTGGTGATGAGTCCAACTTAGTGGCTTGGACTTTCCAAGAACCAATAGGAAACTTATTCAACAAAAATAGCTATGACAATTTTTGGTGTTAGCAAATAAGATTGAAGAGCTCCATTTTGTGGTCATGAAGAAGTCAACAAAAATGGCCACCTTCTTGAAGGAGCACCTACGGCCGTGCAAAGTTAAAGGGGGCAAATTTGTTCAATTAATTCATCATTCACTTTTATACTAAGCAACTAAGAACAGTCAACAATTGTGGCTTTCTCTCCATTTTGAAGAGCACTTCTATGGCCATACATTTCCAACAAAGGCTAATTGGATTCAATTAATTCATGTTCCATTATTTATATTACACAATAAAGAAATAGTCAATAATGGTGGCTTGCTTCAAGGAAGCTTACGACAATGCATCCATTTGTGAGGCAAAATATTACAATTCAATTCCAATCATCTTTTATCAATTGAACAAAGTAAGACAAGTCAATATCGGTGGCTTTCTCCATTTGAAGCATACGACCATGCACTTGAAGGGGGCCAATTCTTTTACTCATTTTACTTGGTCAATCTTTGTGGCTTTCCTCCATCACACCCTACGGCTATGCACCTTTGGAGAACAAGAAAATATACACTTAAATGAATTTGGTCATCTTTAGAGCAAATATTCAAGAAACTACACTAAATTCACTTAGTCAATTTTAGTGGTTTTGCACATGTATCCTATAGCCATGCATTTCTTTTTGGAGACAAACTATCCTTAATTAATTCATCTTTTCTCCTATTCACCTATGGTCATGCAATGAAAAATGCAAGACAATTTCTACACTTAATCTTTCCTATCAACTGTTCTTTCATTCTTATCAAAGAAAAGCAAAAAGCAACACACACAATATCACCTTTCTCTCCATGCACTCCACGGAAGCTACTAGGTAGGAGGAGTCTTGATTTCCATTTCATTTCTATCTTCATTTTCATTCTACCAAAGACTAAAAACAATTCTCTCCATTCTTTCTCTTCCAAGAACAAGAAAAAAACTTCATTTTTTCCACTCCAAGGAGCTTTCGGCCAGCCACTCCAAAACCCACCTCCACTCTTCTATAATTTTAACCAATTACATATCTTGAATCCTTACCTTATTCTAAGAAACTTTCATGTTGGAGACTTTCTCTAAATCATCCATCTTCAAGTACTTTTCCTAAGATCAAGTTTGAAGGGTAAAGGGGTGAAGTTCTTGATATTCTTTTCTAGATCTTATCTTTAAAGTTTTAAACCATGTTTTGATCCATGATTTTCTTATTTAAGCCTTAGATATTGATTATGCATATTTACTTTGATTTTTAAGAAAACTTTTGGTGGTGAAGGACTTGTACAAGAAGCAAACCAAGGAGCTTTGGACATTCTTGAAGAGGTAAGAGGGAGATCTATCTCACCAACCAAGTATGGTGGTGAGAGATGGTTTTGTATTTGATGGATGGTGAATTCATGTCAAGATTCATATCCATGGTCATGTAATTATTTGTGGGTGTTTATGGTTTTGATTATTTGCTTATGCTTGATGTGCTTTGCATGATTTGTTTATGCTTGCATGTTTAGTATGATTTTTATTGCTTTTATAGTATGCTTGAAATATAACATGTTGATTATATGTGATATATGCCATAAAAATTGTTGGAAAGGAAAACAATTTTTGGTTCCAAAGACCAAGAGGAATTTCGGCCAAGACACCTCAAAATAAGTGTTTACAAATTAATATTCTCAAGAATGATAAAATTAGAGGATTTGAAGAGCAAGGAAAATGAACAAATGAATTAGTTTTAAAGACCAAGTGTCTCACGGTTTTTGATGGAAATTTTAATGGTTTTGTTTGTGTAAAAACAAAAATGATACTTAATTGATTTAGAAGGAAAAAATATTTAATGGTTTCAATGACCAAGTACCACGGTTTTGAAGGCTTGTGAATGCCTTGATTTTATGAAATAAAGTGATTTCAAAGTGAAAAAATAATTGATGAAGTACAAGGATTAAAGAAATGGAAACAAAGTGTTTTGACACTTGAAAAAAATGAAATTTTCGTATATGAATGGAAAAGAGAAGTTGAAAGTGTTTGAACCTCAATTTATTTTAAAGAGGATTGATTTTTAGAATTGATTCAAGAATTTTGATGAATACGTTGAGAACTTGAAATTTACTAACGTAAAACTCATCCTTTGGGTTTTGGAGCGTGTTAGGAAATTTTAAGTTAGAAACATTGATTTAATTCAATGAAATGGTGAAATTGTCAAATTTATTGTGAAAAAGATTTTCTTGAGTAAGAAAATGTGGAAAATAATGTGAGAAGTCATATTATTTTGAGAAAGGTTGAATTGAAAATTTTGAAATATTGAGGAATATTTTACGTGGTTGTAAAATGGTGAAAAATGATTTATGTAACTTAAAAACATGATTTTTAAGCTACACGATTTGAAAAAAAAAACGTTTAAATATTTTTATGCTATTTGGAAAGTGTCTAAATATTTTTACGTGATTGAGATATTGTTGAAAAATCACTCCATGATTGAAGAATGATGAAATATTTTTACGTGATTGAGAAAACGATAGAAAATTGCTACGTGATTTGAAAACGCAACAGAAATGTTGCGAAACTGTGAAAACGTAACAGAAATATTGCGTGATTATAAAAAATGCGACAAAAGTGTTTCGCAACTATGAAAACACAATAATGTGATTTCGTGATTGAATATACAGTATGATTACTGTTGAACCAGTGTATGGACACTGTATGAGAAAATGATGAATTTTGCCTGTAATTGGCATTGGTGCATTTTACATACATGAACCAGTGTATGGACACTGTATGAGGAAATTATGAGATTTGCCTGTGATTGGAATTGGTGCATTTTACATGCATTGGAAAGGTTCGATGGACTGGATAAGGCTAATTGCCTAGGAGAGATGTACACCTCTTGAGTGGGTGTGATATGCGTAGTGTAAGTCATTTGTTGACCTTGGGGGCATTGGGGTGCGGGTTGCCTACAATGGGCAGTTGGTAGCTCTTATGTATCGTGGGTTAGACCAATGCAACACACTGATGATTGTAACACCCCAAAAAATATTTGTTTAGTTATAAATCATCATTTTATAATTTTCTCGATTTTTAGGAATTTTTCTGGAATTTTTCAGAAATGTCGAATATTTTAATATATTCCTTATTTTACGTGCACACTGAGCTGAGAATTGCTGAGGTCAGTGTAACGCTCCGGAAATTATTTATTTCACCACAAATAGTCATTTTCTAATATTTTTGATTTATGTGAATTTTTTTGGAATTTTTTGGAAATAATGAATATTTTAATATATTTCTCGTTTTGCGTGAACATTTAGCAGAGTCAGGAAAATGACTGCAATGCTTCAAAAATTGGAAAATTATATGACGAATAGTCGTTTTATAATATTTGCAAATTTTGAGAATTTTCTGAAAACGTCGAATATTTTAGTATATTTCTCGTTTTGCGTGCGCACTGAGCGGAACTGGAGAAATGCGATGTTTTCTCCGGGAACCTTGGACTATGGACATGTCGACGGGGGATCTTACTAAATTTGAGGCTGGACACAATTTACGAGGTTCACATTTTTCGAGAACTTCTAACAGATAAAATAAAATAATACTGCAAAAAATTTATCTGTCTGATTAATTAAATACTGACTTCTGTCAACTGTAACTATTATCCATTGGATAATAGCATGTAATAAAAATCTTATCACATTATCCTAATGCAATCTACTTTATATCTAATCAATCCACTTTAATTCAAATTTAATGTTAAATAATCAAAGCTTCTTTGAGAAGCTTTGACCAAACAATGACCCAAATGCCCTTAGCTTCCATGAGAAGCCAACACACTCTCCCCCTCTCTCTCTCTATGCACGGCTGAATGCAGCCCAAAACAAGGGAAATTAGTTTTTTTCATTTATTCTTTTATCACATAATTTCCATAATTAACCAAAACACTTTCTCTCTCTACCCTTTCTTCCTTCTTCTTCATTTTGGTTTTGTCTTCCTTCTCTCTACCCTAAGCTACGGCCAGCAGCTCCTTCTCCCACTCAATCTTCACAAAAATTTTAACCAAGCACATTTTCTTAATCCTCTCATCATTCTAAACATCTTTCCTTCTTGGAGTTTCTTGAAAATCCACCATCTTCATCACTTTCTCCAAGCTTCAAGCTTTGAGCTTTTTGAGTAAGTTTCAAAACTTCTCTTTTCTTCTCTTCATTTTCGTGGTTATGGTCTCCTCGGTGACCATCCATGCTTCATTTTTCAAGCATTGTTGTTGATTTAACAAAGTTGAAATTTCTAGGGTTTTTGGTGTTGCAAATCCGAAAATACAAGGAGCTTCCTTGGTGTTTCTCTTGATTTCTTCATTTGGGTAAGAGGAAGACACTCCTCCTCAACCTCTCTTATCATCTAGGAACCTTGATTGTGTTGGTTGTGGACAAACCCTAAAGAGGGTTATTCTTTGATTTTGTAATTAGAATGTTTGTGTATTGATTTTATGTTGTTTATGCTATTGGATTGATTTGTTATATATAATGGTATATTGGATTGGATTATGTGATTGAAAATAGAAGAAAAATATTTGAGAACCTCTCTTGGAGGGCCACGGTTTTTGGGTTGGAAAATGGGTAATTTGTGAACAAATTATGGTGAGTACAAGACTTAAATTTACTGAGTGACAAAATGAAATCAATGGAAGGAAAAACTTGAAATGAGAATTTCTAGGGAGGCTACGATTTTTAGCCAAGGAAATTAGGGTTCTTGGTGAATTAACTTAACAAGTGAACAATTAAATGAATTAAGAGAATGGCATATAATGTAATGACTTGGAAGAATTTAGAATTGAAACACTTGTGAGGCCACGGCCTCTAAGCCCTTTTTAGATAAAAATATGTAACTTTGGTAACTTGGAAGCATAAGTAACTATGTAATTTAAAAAAAAAACCTATGTAATGAGATAGGGAATTAATAAATTGGAAGAATTTAATATAATCAAAGATTTCATAAATTTTAAAGAACTAAGCGTGAGATTGTCATAAGACTTAAAGCAATTACAAGTGAGTGAAGAACAAGAAAGTGTGAGCTCTAAGGACTTGAATAATTTACAAATCGTATGGAATTAAATTACCTTGGAAGATTTAAAATAATTGTGAGAATTGGATTGGACATAATCCTTGAAAAGGGAAGCAAATTCTAAGTTAGGATTCATAATGGACCTAAGAATGTACCATTTGACGTGATAATTTTATTATAATTGTTATGGGTCCATGTGAGTGACCATAAATATATATATTGATGTCCATGTGAGTGACCATAAATATATATATTGATGTTCTCTTGGCCAATTGTGGCATATTATGGAATCGTATGAGACAATGGGTAATCATACATGTTCATGCATAGTATCTTATGCATTGTGATGTCCTATGGACCGTTCGTACATGTCTGATCTTTCTCTCCAAGGCTAAGTTGCTTAGGAGATTGAACACACCTTATAGTGCGGGTGCGAGTAGACTAGTGTGGGTCATGTTACGACCTTGGAGGCGTCGGATACGGGTCCTTCACAATGGGTAGTTGGTAGCTCCTTCCTGGAGGGCCGAGTGCTGCCAACGTTCGGATCGGTGTTTAATGGGAGATGTATCCGATGTCCTCAAACGCACTACAACGATCCTATACCCCTGGGAGGATTGACACCTCGGCTGCTCTCGCGGTTTCGCGGTTCCTATGGAGGTTTCCTCCGAAGAGGAGGATCTTATATCATGATCGAGCGCGGGGCTGTATATTTTGATATCTCTCGGGGTATATTTGTATAATCCTTTGGGGCGGTGTATAATTTTGCTTTTGGATATTTCTTGTATCTAAGTACAATTGATGTCTTGTATCTAAGTACAATTGATGTCAACATATATATATACATATCTATTTGCATGTTATTCAATGTACAATGCTCCTTGGCTTTCTTTGGTACCGGTTTTTATTTGGGGGGCTGTATTATTTCTTGGTGGGCTTTGTATATTTTGATATCTACGGGGTATATTTGTATAATCCTTTGGGCGCCCGATGTGCACGTGAAAATTATTAATGAATAGCACTTTGACAATGTGACGTTCCCTCCCAAAAAGCGTTACAATGATCCCGACCGAGACACTATTCTTAATCAAGATCTAGTAAAGATTGTCGTGTATATGCTAGATGTGCACACATATATGTCTCCCATGACGATCTTTCTCTCCAACTTGAGTTTGAGTCTAGCTCCATGGAGTAGGAATTTGGGAAAGCATGCATGTGCATCATGATATACTATTTACTATTAATAATTACTACCCTATGTGAACTTGAACTATTATTTATTATATTTGTTGTGTACCATTATAGTAATGAATGTCTGCGATAAATAATGGAGGGCTATTTATCTGGCTGACTATTGGATTTCTTTGTTTTATTACTTGCATATGCTACTTCGAATTACAAATATTATGAGTTCTCGCGATGGTGCGCCGTGACGATCAAAATGGATACATTTTGTTTCTAGTTATGGGTTTGCTATAATTGGTAATGATGGTAGGATGTCTTACCTCTTTCTTTTGTATCTCTTTTATTACTTGTTGTATGTGAACGCATTCGAAATGTGATGCCGTATTGATCGAAGATGACGGGAAGGAGACGATGAAGATCCTAATAATCTGATTATTCTCTACTTGCTTTTGGGGTTTAACAGATTTAAAATTAGTCATAATAACTTTCATCTTTTTCTCTTATTTTCGGCTCTTTTTGCTAAAACTTTGACCAAGATTAGCTTCTATCTATATTCGAGACGATGGAGGCACGCATGCATCCCCGGGTTATTTAGCACAAGGGTTCAATGTCCCTATGTGTGAAAAGTGCTCTAGGGCGACGTGCGTATTGTTATTGGAAAAATCTCGACCTTTTCGAGGATTCGTAGAGGGCCGGAGTGCCGTTTATTTTGCTCATATCAACTTTGAAAAATTTGAGTTCGGATCACTTGTGTTTATATGGGAGATGTATCCATTTCCCCGTATATTAGGCTTCATCCTATTGGAGACGTCACGAGGCGCTCCTAGAAGTGTCCTCACCATCATTACCACTTTGCCATGTCGAATTTCCTACAAAAACCGGAGTTCTACCTATCCATCCTTACTCGAGAGATGAACCAAGGGGTGATCGTTACTATACCCCGATTGGGAGGATTCTTTTCGATTCTACAATGCCCGCTTAATGATGAATAGCACTTTGGCGGGCTCCCGCATGTCTCCGGTTTCGCGGTTCCTATGGAGGTTTCCTCATGATATACGAAGAGGAGGATCCGCCGCTATTTATCCGAGGACCGGACACGGAATTACTATCCCCTCCTCCTTCGAGATGTCTTACCTCTTTCGATTTTAAGATGACGGGAAGGTAGCTACTAATGGCTACCATTTCGGGCGACGTGCGTGTTTTATTTTGGGGGCGTTGTGTTTATATGGGATGTATTATTCTTGGCCTGGGCTCGTATATTTTGATATCTCTCCTTCGGGGTATATTTGTATAATCCTTTGGGGGCCCGATGTATAGTTTTGCTTTTTGGATATTTCGAGCTTTTGGATATTTCAGGCTTGTATCTAAGTACAATTGATGTCAACATATATATATACATATCTATTTGCATGTTATTCAGATGTGAATTTTGTCTACTATTATATTCTTTACCATCATTCATATTCCCTATTGTTAAAATAATTAACAAAAAAATATACTGCCATTTTTACTCATGTATTTAAGCATCAAACAAGTTAAACTTAAACTAATGAACCGGGTCTTAATCATTTTAAAAATTTATTTTCCGCATTTTCTTCTATTTGACAATGTGATGACGCTAGCTACTTTTTTTGGAAAACTTCATGAACATGAATTGGAGTTGAACCGATTAAGCCAAAGTGAAGAAAATGACAAGAAGAAAAAGGGGATAGCTCTAAAAGCCACCACCTCAGCTATTGATGACGATGATGGTGACGAGGATGAAGGTACGGAGAACAACGAGGTTAATGAAGAGAATCTCAGCCTTCTAGTAAGAAAATTCAGTAAGTTCCTAAGAAAAAAATGGGATATAAAGAAGACCATCTTTCCCTCTAAAGAAAACATATAACAAAGGGGAAGGAACATCCTCAACTCTAACATGCTACGAGTGTGGAAAACCTGGACACATGAAGATGGAGTGTCCAATCTATCAAAAGAAAATAGAGAAATTTGAGAAGAAACTTTTTAAGGAAAGAAAAGGAAGAAGAGCCTACATAGCATGGGATGACAATGACATGGACTCAACTAGCAGTTCAAATAACGAGGAAGCCCATCTATGTCTTATGGCTAAAGGAGAAGAAGAAGGAAAAAGTGACAATAAGGTAAGTTCTAATCTATTGCCTTCTTATGAGGAACTACAAGATGCCTTTGAAGAATTGCACAATGAATCTTTAAAACTCACTAAATTAATTTCTTCGTCTAATAAAACAATCTCCTCATTAGAAAATCAAATTCTGAGTTTAAATAAAATAATTGAAGAATTACAAATTGAAAATAAAACTTTAGGATTAATTGATGCATGCACAACTTGTCCTTCACATGCTTCTACTTCTTCATCTTGTTCTTCATGTCATATACTAGAAAAAGAAATTGAAGATTTAAAGAATACCCTTGCAAAATTTACCTTTGGAAGAGATAATTTAAATATCATATTAGGAAAACAAAGAGTTATTTTTCAAAAGGCTGGAATTGGTTACAACCCAAAAAATCAAAACAAATGTTATAAAAAAATTTTTGTTTATTCAAACACTTCTAGTAGCCCATTTATTAAATGTTTCTATTGTGGGAAGAAGGGTCACAGTGCATCAACTTGCAATGTAAGGAAAAATATTGACACAAAGGTTGGAACAAAAATGGTTTGGGTTCCTAAGGGAGCAATACCCATAACTAACATTCAAGGACCCAAGAAAATTTGGGTACCAAAAGTTAAAAACTGAATTTGTGTTATAGGTATGCTTGAAAGCAAAAAAGCTCAAATTGGTACTCGATAGTGGATTCCCCAAGTACATGACTGGAGACGACTCAAAGTTCTTATTTCTTGTTCCCAAATCTCATGGACATATAACCTATGGAGATAACAACAAGGGAAAGATTCTTGGAGTTAGTAAAGTTAGTAAGAATCCAAACTCATCTATTGATAATGTATTACTTGTTGAAGGTTTGAAACATAACTTGCTTAGCATTAGTCAATTGTGTGACAAAGGTAATAGAGTAATCTTTGATTCAAATTGTTACATAATTGAAGATAAAAATGATAAGCATGTTAAATTTGTTGGTCATAAAGTTAATAACATTTATATAATTAGTCTTGATGATATATCTTCAAATTATGCGAAATGCTTTTTAAATAAGGAAGATGAGTCTTGGTTGTGGCATAGGAGAATTGCACACATTCATATGGATCACTTGAAAAAGTTAGTTTCTAAAGAGTTAGTAATTGGACTACCTAAGCTCAATTTTGAAAAAGATAAATTATGTGATGCATGTCAAAAAGGAAAACAAGTAAAGGTCTCTTTTAAAGCCAAAAATATCATTTCAACTTCTAGGCTTTACAACTTTTGCACATGGATCTTTTTGGACTATCTAGAACTATGAGCTTTGGTAGGAATTGTAACACCCCAAAATTTACTTTTCTACTCTCAAAATTCATTCTAAAAATATTTGTGATTTTCTGGAATTTTCTTGGAATTTTCTGAGAACGCGGAATATTTTAATATATTTTTCGTTTTACGTATGCATTGAGCGGAACCGGAGAAATGAGATATTTTATCCGAAAACCTTGAACTATGGAAACATCGACGGGGGATCTTACTAAACCCGAGGCCGGACACAGTTTACAAGGTTTCATATTTTTCGAGAAATCTTAACAGATGAGATAATAAAACATTGTAAAGAATTTATTTGTCAGATTTATTAATGCTGACTTCTGCCAACTATAATCACGTCCAATAAATAATAACACGTAATAAAAATCTTATCGCATTATTCAAAAAATTTCCTTGTGTCAACCCCTTTTAGCCTTATTTTTAAGAAGGAAGAAAAAGAGAAATTAGTTAATTAAAACCCTTGTAGGAAGTTTCCAAGAAGCTTCCTATTTGACACATTTTTCTCTCTCCTTTCTCCACTCTTCTACGGCAGAGGCTATAGGAAAGCCTAATGTAATACCTCTTTTCTTCCTAATATCATACTCTCACTTTTCTAAACCCCAAATATCCATTTCCTCTCTTCTCCTTTTCTTCTCCACCGACCACTCCTGGAGGCAGCCATTCTTTGTTTGCTTCATCATCAAAGATTCTTGCTTCCTTACACCATTCCAAGTCTTCTCTTGCTGCCATCTTTTGGTTCTTCTTCTTCTTCCATTCTTCTTCCACCATAGAAGCTAAAGCTTGGAGCTTTAAGGTAAAACCTTCAACTTTCTTCCATTTTTCTTGCTATTTTCATTTCTCTTGGCTACCTTGGTGACCAAGAACCTATTTTTCATGGTTTGAGTGAACATTGTGGTGATCACTCACATTGGAATTTTTCTTGAATGAGGGAAAATGAAAATCTAGGGCAAGAAGGAGTGGCACATTATGTTGTTTTCCAAATAGGTAAGAGAGAGATGATCTTCTTCAACCAATCTTGGTAGTAAGGGAATGTCTTGTATGTGTGTTGTTGTTGATTTCTGAATCCATGTATAAAGTTCTCTCATTTTTATGTTGTTCTCCGTGATAGTGCATTTTGTTTGGGTTTGTATGATTTGTTGATGCCTCTTGCATGATTTGAAGGTATATTTGAGTATCTTGTTGATTAAATATGATAAGGATTGGTTTGGTTTGAGTTAGAGGACCTAGAGAACTCTGTTTTCTGCAAGTTTACACGTGGTAATCGATTACACGGGGCTTGTAATCGATTACCAAGCTCTTAAAGATACAAAATCGTGATTCTGGAAATCTAGTAATCGATTACGTCTGGTGTATAATCGATTACAGAGATTCTGTTTAGCTTGTAATCGATTACAAGAGGAGTGTAATTGATTACTAAGCCTCTGATGTCACGAAATGGTGCTGCTGGGAATCACGTAATCAATTACAACTTGTGGGTAATCGATTACGGAGGTTCTGTCCAATTGGTAATCGATTACCAGGGCCTTGAAGTTACGAAACGTGATTCTGGGAATCACGCAATTGATTACGATTGATTACAGAGATTCTGTTTCTCAGTAATCGATTACAAGGGTGATGTAATCGATTACCAAGACCAAAAATGAGATTTTTGAGCTGGAAATGATTGAGATTATGGTTCTTTGTCCTTTGTAACTCAAACATAACCTAAAAATCCTGGATTCAAGGATTTTACTTTACTTAATTATGATAGGAATGTGTATTCATACCGATAGAGAAGAAATGATTTTGAATATGAAATTCTTGGATCCATGACATGGAAATTGTGATGTGTGTGTAATGAGGAATATATATTGATACTGAAAATTATTGATGCAAGTGTGATTCCCTATGTGGGTTATGTACTTATTGATGTAGTACTCAATGAGATAAGAATGATGATGTGCCATTGAGGCAATATTTTAATAAATGTATGGTTGATATGTCATGTTGGACATTGAATAATGCTTATGTGCCATTGAGGAAAGGCTTATGTTGAATGCATCATTGATGAACATACATGATTGGACATTGTGTCGTCATGCATGTGTTGTCCGTTGGACATGGTTAGTAAGGCGATGTATGCCTAGGAGTTTGAATAACACCTTTGTGCGGGTACGATAGACTTAGCGTAGGTATCATATGTTGTTGACCCTAGGGGCGTCGGGGTGTGGGTGTCTCATAATAGACAGTGGTAGCTCCACTAGGGCCGTGGGATAAACCAATGCAACACACCGACGATCCTTCCTGAGACGCTATCCTATGTCGCGATCAACTGTTGAGGTGCCATGTGTGAGCCATTTTGCGCAAACGTTTTTATGTGATGAGCACACTATTTTTAAGGCTAACGATACACTGGCATGACTCCTTGATCATTCACTCCGAAGATGTTTATGTCTAGCTCCATGGAGTAGGAACTTTGGTACCCTTGTTGCATTGTGAGTTGTCAGTCACATGGTCCATTGAGCATTCATGATTGGATAATGTGTTTACTATTATGACTGTGATATTCATTTGATTCTTGGTAATGCTAATGTTGCTAGCTGTCTATGGATAATGTCAACTACTGTTCTTTGTTGCTTTACTCTCATTAATTGCTCTCATGTGTTACCGTACTTGTATGTATTAACTGTGTCTTATGTGGGCGTTCGACGCCGTTTATTTTCTTGCTGCCTTGTTGGTACTGAAAGCTGGGAATCTCACCTCTTTCGGTAATTTTCTTTATTTTGCATTTTGGATTGGATCGTATGCTCTCAAGAAGACGTTCGTGAGGAGGATAAGGAAACCACTGAGTTTTAAGGTTTCTGGCCTTATCTCGACTGAGATAGAAGCTGTGAGGATGTCATTTCGACTCCGTGGACTTTTTGGCTATGTGCGGATCAACTTTCTTGGAGGTCCGGACTGCTAGCATATCAACGTACAGACTGACCGATGTGTATACCACGGCGATGTGATGGTGTCCTTAGCGTGGAGACGTTATGACGCTCCTATTATAGATTTTCATGCTTTTGTATGGCTGGAGTTCTATATGCCCGTGAGGGACATGTGGGGTGAAATGTATTATACCCCTCGTGAGGATTCCTTTTTGTCTACTGCCCGGGCTCCTGCCCGCTGTTCTGTCATCCCGATGGATGTCTCGTCGGACGACGAGGACCCTGAGGAGGATCCATCTACGGTTCCTTCTCGTTCCAGGCAGTCTTAGGGTTGGTTTTAAATTGATGGCTACTGATGGCTGTCCGTTTATTTTGAGGGAGCCTGACGTACTACTGGATTAGTGGGTATATATTTGTATCTCTTGGGTAGGTACACACTTTGCTTTTTGTATATCTTTTTGGAAATGTAATTTAAACAGGCTTGTATTTCTGGTACAAAGTATGTAACTATCCATATTGTGCATGGTTGTATGTTTCATTCCATGTTGATTTTTCTTTGACGTTTTTGATAAGAAGTTTTAGATGAAAGAGGAACTTTAAATTTTAACTCAATCACGCGATATATTTACAAACCAGTGTATATGTACATTAATGGAAGTTTTAACCGGATTTATGTTAAAGAAAAAGAAAAAGAAAATGTTCAAACTTTACGTAATCATTTGTGCGTTATTTCACTATGGTGCAACGTTCCTTCTTCTTACCCATTATGACTAAGGGAGAAAAAGGGGCATTACAGGAATTACTATGCTTTAGTGATTGTGGATGATTTTTCTAGATTCACATGGACTTTATTTCTCTCTCACAAAATGATGCATTTCAAGCTTTTAAGAAACTTGCCAAAGTTATCCAAAATGAAAAAGGTTTTTCAATTACATCCATAAGAAGTGACCATGGTGGTGAGTTTGAAAATCATGATTTTGAAAACTTTTGTGATGAATATGGGCATTGAATATAATTTTTCTGCCCCTAGAACTCCACAACAAAATGGGGTTGTAGAAAGGAAAAATCGATTTTTGGAAGAAATGACAAGAATTATGCTCAATGAGGCTATACTTCCTAAGTATTTTTGGGCTGATGCGGTAAGTACCGCTTATTACGTAATGAATAGGGCCCTTATAAGGCCAATTTTAAAGAAAACCCCATATGAATTATACAAAGGAAGGAAGCCTAGTGTGTCACATTTTCATGTTTTTGGATGTAAGTGTTTTGTTTTAAATAATGGAAAGGATAAACTAGGCAAGTTCGATGTTAAGTCTGATGAAGGTATATTTCTTGGTTATTCTAATCATAGCAAAGCTTTTAGAATATATAATAAAAGAACTATGACCATTGAAGAATCCATTCATGTTGCATTTGATGAGACTAATCCAAATGGATCGAGAAAGGAGTTTGTTGTTGACGATGTTGCAGAGGCATTGGCAAAAACATACTTGGATGACCAAGAAAAGGAAGTAAAGAAGCAAGAAGAAAATTAAGAGGATTCGCAAGTCATGGATCTTCCCAGAGAATGGCGAACTTCAAGATATCATCCACTTGATCAAGTTATAGGTGATGTATCCAAAGGTGTAAGTACTCAAAACTCAATTAGAAATGTATGTAACCATTTGGCTTTTGTTTCTCAAATTGAACCTAAAGACATCAATGAAGCCTTTAATGATGAACATTGGATCTTGGCCATGCAAGAGAAGCTAAACTAATTTGAAAGAAATTAAGTTTGGGAATTGGTTCCAAGGCCCAACGATCATCCAATTATAGGAGCCAAATGGGTGTTTAGGAACAAGCTTGATGAAGTTGGCCTAATAATAAGAAATAAAGCTAGGCTTGTAGCAAAAAGATATAATCAAGAAGAAGGTATAGATTATGAAGAACCCTATGCACCTGTAGTTAGATTAGAAGCTATTAGAATGTTACTTGCCTTTGCTTGCATCATGGATTTTAAATTATATCAAATGGATGTTAAAAGTGCGTTTTTAAATAGCTTTATTTAAGAGGAGGTATATGTTGATCAACCTCTAGGTTTTGAAAATCATGAACTACCTAACCATGTTTTCAAATTGAAAAAGGCTTTATATGACTTAAAACAAGCTCCTCGAGCTTGGTATGAAAGGTTGAGTAAGTTCCTTTTTGAAATGGTTTTACAAGAGGAAAGGTTGATACTACCTTTTTTATTAAAAATAAAAAGCATGACATACTCCTTGTACAAGTATATGTAGATGATATTATATTTGGTGCCACTAACGAAAATTCGTGCAAAGAATTTGCTAAAATCATGCAAAGGAAGTTCGAGATGTCCATGATGGGAGAACTCAATTTCTTTCTTGGGTTTCAAATCAAACAAACAAGGAATGGAACATTCATTAGCCAAACCAAGTATTGCAAAGAGCTTCTCAAAAGGTTTGAAATAGACAACTCAAAACATATGGATACACCAATGAGTACCTCATGTTACTTGGATAAGGACGAAGCAAGTAATCCTGTAGAAATTACCAAATATAGAGGTATGATTGGATCTTTTCTTTATCTTATTGCTATTAGACCAGATATAATGTTTAGCGTATGTATGTGTGCTAGATACCAAGCTAATCCTAAAGAGTCACATTTAAGTGCTGTAAAACATATTATGAAATATCTTGGTGGCACTACACAAGTGGGCTTGTGGTACCCCAAAGGTGCCACTTGTAGTCTTATTGGTTATTTTGACTCTGATTTTGCTGGATGAAAATTGGATCGGAAAAGCACTAGTGGAACATGTCACTTGCTTGGCAATTCCCTAGTTTCTTGGCATAGCAAGAAACAAAACAGTGTGGCATTATCCACAGCTGAGGCTGAATATGTTACATCCAGAAGTTGTTGTGCTCAAATCCTATGGATGAAGTAACAACTTCTAAACTTTGGACTTCAGCTAGATCACATCCCTATAAAATGTGATAATACTAGTGCAATCAATTTGAGCAAGAATCCCATTATGCATTCTAGGACTAAGCACATTGAGATAAGACATCATTTTATAAGAGACCATGTTCAAAAAGGTGATTGTGTATTAGAATTTGTTGAAACCAATAATTAACTTGCAGATATTTTCACAAAACCTTTACCTAAAGAGTCTTTCTTTCATTTAAGAAGAGAACTTGGTATTTTGGATCAATCTTGCATATAATGCTTATTTATTGATTTATTGATCCTTGACTATTATTGACATAAGCTTTGGAGATATCCCTAAAATGTATTTTTGCAGGTTCTTCATCGATTGGGTAAGTCTTTCTCTTTCAAATATGTATTTCTGGACATAATATATATCCTTTCCTGTTTAAGTTATTCGAATACCTCCCTATGGTATTCAAATACCATTGCTTTTGTACGTGTGAATTTGTGGTTTTCTGATAGGTCTATTCAAATAGACCTATGGCTATTCGAATAACTATACATCAGTACAACATTCTTGTGTTTTTATAAGCTGGTGTATTCAAATAACCTAATACATATCAATATCAGTGCTTCTCACATGCTTCTGGAGTATTCGAATCGTTTCCAAAATATTCGAATACTTGCTCTTGCCTTGTTTGCTTTTCTGTGGTGGGTATTCGAATACAGGAATAGGTATTCGAATAACCCATGGCAAGGAGCCAAGCCAAACTGGCCAAGCTATTCGAATAACTGTTAGGTTATTCGAATACCTCATATCTAAAGGGTGTGTCATTTGGCTTTCCCAACAGATCTATTCGAATACAACTCATGGTACTCGAATAGATTTGGGGTCTACTTTATATACCCCTTCGTACCTGTACTCTCTCTTTCTCTCATTTCTCCTGTTTCAAAACCTTTTGGTTTCCCTTTTCTCTCTATTTCTTTCCATTTCTAAACCCGTTGGCCTCCCTCCTCTCTCACTTTCTTTTCATTCCCAACATCTCCCCTCCATCAATGGCATCCTTTTCTTCTCGCCCCAAACATCCTCACACGAAGACGGCTCCATGCAACAACCCGCTGGACCTTTGAAGGCTCTCATCCAACGAGCAAGAGCTTGGTCGCTTCATTACCCATTTCCGAGAGCGTAATCTGATATAACCAAAGTACCTCGACTTGGGGTTCTTTGAAAAAGAAGGTGGTTTTGACTTTCTGGACCTATTGAACCATCAAGGCGTACTTCGGTTCTGCTATTACAAAGCAGTTCTCTATCCTGATTTAGTAAAGATGTTCTACTGTAACCTGAAGATCGACGATCAGGAACTTCACTATGACGTCAGTGATCAATACATTGTGATCACTACCCTGGATTGGGACCAGCTCTTTGGCTTACAAGATGCGATCACACATCTCCAGGACTTCAATAAGAACAGAGCAATAGAAGATGTTTTGAGACCTGGGTTGGCATTACCTTCGACTCAAAAGGGAGTCAAAGGAGGCATGATGAAGAGCCAAGATAGGCTCCTACATTATGCTTATGCCCACATCCTAGCTCCTAGAGGTGGGAACTACGCCTACCTGGGCGAAGATGATGTGTTCATGTTGTGGATCCTGAAGAAAGGATACTAGATTAACTGGCCCGTCTTTATCATGAAGCATAGATCCTATATCTATATGAAGAAGGCCAAAGGTAAAGAGCAGTCTGAGCTACCCTATGGAGTGATCATCACTGCCTTGTTAGGCAAGTATCCTCAGATTCTGGAAACCAAGCGAGCAACTCCGTTGACTCATCATCATGTGTTTGGCTCATTTACTCTAAACAAAATGAAGATGATTAAGACCGATGAAGGCTGGGTGTTCCCAGTTGAAGTGGAAGATGATGAGGATGAACCTCAAGGCGAACCTACTGATCCTGTTGCCTTTGTAGCCCCTGCTGCTCTTGCTAATGCTGTTGCTGCTGCTGGTCCAGTTACTCTAGATTAAGTCATGGCCACCTTACAGGCCAACCGAGCTTATATGGAGGATAACCGGGCTTACTTGGAGCATATTTTCTCTGTCCTGTTTGATCGTCTTGACGGTGTTGAACGTGAGTAGGCTGCCTTATGTGCCTTACTGACTCCGAGGGTTCTGACTCCCCTCCTCCTCCACCAGATGCCTATTTCTAGGCTTTGTCTTTAGTTTGTTTTTGTTTGTATTGGCTACATGTTTTTGGTTATGCAAATTATAAATGTATGTTGGCCAATTCAATTATTAATGAAATCTTTATTTTTGATGCATTATGTATCTCTTTCTATGCTTTTCATATATATATCTGTTATATCTTTTTGATTATGCCAAAGGAGATATATATAACCAGTAAATTTTGAGAAAAGACAGGTAACTTATGTAACACATATTGGATTCCAAAAATAAGGGGGAGCGTATCTCTGATTTAAATCACTTCTTACGTAAAAGAGGGGGAGTAAGTCTCTTAACATTCCTTTTTGAATTCCAATTTATATGAACTAATGCTTTTCTCAATGATAATTTGTCATCATCAAAAAAGGGGAGAATGTGATTACTATGTAACAATGAAGATGAGTTTTGATGATAACAAACATGAAGATGATGAGAAGACTAATTCCAAGATCTTCAAAATTAGCTTTAGGACTTAGGGTCTCTTTGTACGGAGCTTTTATTGGATATCTCATTGCTTGCTTTCAAAAGATCTAAAAACTTGTTCCTTATAAATTAAACTAAGGTTTTAATATGGTTTTTTGAAAGATCAAAAGAGTTTAGAAATTCAGAAATCACCTGGGCAGTTTCCTAAAGGTTTTTTTAAATGTTTTCTAACAGGGGTATTCGAATAACTCCTAAGGTATTCGAATAACCTGCTTCAATTCCATACGTTTTTCATGTTTTCAAAAGAGGTATTCAAACAGCATGCATGGAATTCGAATATAGAGCCTTTCAAAATTTGTTTGAAAATTGAGGTATTCGAATAACACATATGGTATTCGAATACACTTAAAAGGTATTCGAATAACATCCTTCTAAACCATTTTTGCAAAGTCTTTAAAATAGAGGTATTCGAATACACCCTAATGGTATTTGAATAACCTGCTTCTGAACTGTTTTTTATAAGTAATAAAATCAGTGGTATTCGAATACATCATAATGGTATTCAAATAACCCACTGCTTTGATTTTTGAATTCATACGTAAACATTTTCAACATTTATTATCATATTAATTGCACCCAACGGTCATTCTCATACGAGGCTCTATAAATAGAGGCCTTGGGTCACCTTTGATGAGTTGCCTAATAATCTGATTATTCTCTGCTTGCTTGAAAAACGTGTTTCATCTTTTTCTCTTATTTTCTGTGCTCTTTTTGCTAAAACTTTGAGATATTCTTGAAAGAGCTCCCTAGTGCTTCAATTTGTGATATTTTACTCTTTGTGAGAGTTTCTCTTCATCTATATTCTGGTTCTTTGAATCGAGGGTGAGGTATCCCTCAGGATTGTATAAAGGTGAGATATCCCTGAAGGTTGAGGCTTTAGCACAAGGGTTCAGTATCCTTGTGTGTGAAAAGTGCTCTAGTTTATAATGGTTGCAAGCATCTGTTTAAGCTTGTATTATTAGTGAAAAAATATCGAACTGTGTTTCAAGGACTGGACGTAGGCCATAAGTGGTTTAGTGCTCGAATCAGGATAAATATTGTGCCTGCTTTTCTTCTCTTTATCTCTTTATTTATTACAATTTATTTATTATTACTTAATTATTTATTTACTGCTCTTAAGGCATTTCATCATCTTTGTATATTCAATATATTGCTTCGAAAAATTTGTGTTAAAAAGGATTTGCGAAAAAGTTTTAATTACTCAATTCATCCCCCCCTCTTGAGTACTAGAAGCCACTTGGTAACACTGTTGGGGGATTTTTCTAACCTGTTATTGAAGCAAACAAAAGCCAATTTTCTAAAGTGACCACGAAAATAACCAATTAGGAACAAGTCCTAATCGGTTATTCAAGCTTACAGGGACCTCACATTTTTGCTCTCACATGAAGCTAATCAGTTAGCTCACATTTCTAACCAATTATTTGCTCAAACCCGTGGCCATTATATTTGTTTCCATACAAACATAATCGGTTACCCAATGCTCTAACCGGTTATTGTGCTTACTAAAACAGAAAAACGTGACTTTCCCCTCACCATTCATGACCCCCATCCTCCATGGTCATATTCTTCCTCTTACACCCACTTGCACCCACTCACTCAAACTCCTCACCCACTCCAAATCCAACCAAAATCCACCATTAAAACATCATTTCCACCATTTTCCATTACTTTCCACCAGTTTCTTTATTGTGCTTAAGCTAATCTAATCATTTTTGTTTATCTTTTGAATATACTGTTAGCTTATGACCTTGCTGAACAATAATATAACTTTGATATATGGTTTTTAGTATAACATGGATATTTTTGTAATGGATGGTTTGTTGATATGACTATACTGCTGATCTGGATATAATTGTTGATGCATTATTATTGAATATTTGTTACATGACAATGGTTTTGTGTTTAAGGATATATTGTTACTTCTCTCTTTGTCAAAATCTATATTGTATATCTTTCTTATCACGACAAAAGGGGGAGAAGTTTATGAGTCATTGAGAAAAGGTAAATAACAAGGTGCAAATTCAATGATCTTAGGATTCCAAAATTAAGGGGAAGTTGCGCATCTTTGAACAAATCACCTCTTGAAAAATAGAGGGGGAGTAAGTCTCTAACACTTTTTTGTGAGTTCTAATTTATTTGAACTAACTTTTTTCTCAATGGTTATTTGTCATCATCAAAAAGGGAGAGAATCTAATTAGCATTGGCAATGCAATGGTTTTGATGATAACAAACAAAAGAGGTGATGGTTGTACAAAGATCAAGTCCCAAGGTTTTTCAAGATTAGCTTATAGGTCTTAGATCTTATGTAAAGGTAAATAGGAATCACACCAAGCTCAAATATGTTTTCAAATATTTACAAATGGTTTTCACATGCCAAAATACCCAGCAAACATGTTTTGAAAAGCTAGTTATGGTGGTAGTTCAAAACTATGAAAAATAGCTAAGTTAGTATTTTACAAAGCTGACCTTTGGTTACTTTTTTTATCATATCTTTCCAAATACTTTGATTTTTTATCTGAAACTTCTTTCATATGAAAATAAACTCAAAGATCTTTCCAATGAGGGGTCATTTGTTTTAAACGGATAAGAAACGAAGTAGTTATGACCATTTAAAGTCAGTTTTCAAAACCAGAGTGCAATAACCGATTATGGATTTCCCATAACCGATTATTCACCATGTCAGGAGTGTTTTTCATGTTTTTCTAAGGCTCCTAACCAATTAGGACAACTCCCTAATTAGTTATTTGACAAGTCTGGAATGTTGCCTCTTTATTTCTTGAAAGGCCTAACCGATTAGGATGTTTGCCTAATTAGTTATTTGATAACTCAGAGGCTATTTCTAAAAGGCCTAACCAATTAGGGTGTTGGCCTAACCAATTAGGGGATTGGCCTAATCAGTTAGTATGTGTTTTTAATGGTACGTGAACTATTTTTATTATAGGCCTAACCAATTAGAGGATTTAGCCTAATCGGTTAGCATTATTTTTTAAAGTCATGTGGAATGGTTTTTGAAAAGGGCCTAACTGATTAGGCAGCTTGCCTAATTAGTTATTTGAGAAACAAAGGCAATGGAATTAATTCTCAAAGGCCCCTAACCAATTAGGACTTCTCCCTAATCGGTTATTTGGAAAATCAGAAAACATTTCCAATGGCTCTATTGGATCATTTAATGAACCGAACCACCTCCAACGACTCTAAAATGTTTTGGGCTATAAATGAAAGTGTATGAGCATCAAAGAAAAGTTAGAAAACTATCTGAACAAGTCTTTTGATCATCAAATACAAGTTTTCTCTTTTATCTTCTATCATACTATGTTTTGAGCTTCAAAGTGTGAGTCCTTGATACCCATAGTGCTTCAATTTGTATTATCTACTCTTTGAGAGAGTTTCTATCATTCAAACATTTTGTTTATTCTGTAAAGAGGGTGAGGTATCACTCTAGTGAAAAAGAGTGAGGTATCCCTTGTTGAAAAGAATATGAGGTATCCTTCAAAGGTGTAAAGAGGGTGAGGTATCCCTCAAAAGTTGTAAAGTGTGAGGAATCCCTATTTTGAGGCTCAAAGCACAAGGGCGAGGTATCCCAAGGTGTTGTTGAGTGCTCTAATCTGTAAAAGTTTTCAAGCACCCGTTCATGCTTGAAGTTTAGTGGAAAATCTCGAGTGGTTCGCTTGAGGACTGGATGTAAGTCAAAAAGGGTGGATGAACCAGGATAAATCCTTGTGTTTGATTATCTCAACTTTATCTCTTTACTTTGTGCTTTAATTATATATGCTTGAGTTAAGTTTGATATTTAGCTTTGCTTGAATACTTTCTATCTTGGCTTGTTTATTTGTGAGTGATTTATTCGATTTCATCTATCTATTCACTTTAATCAATCAATAGCTTCAACAAAAATTGATAATCAAATGTTTTGTGATAGAATTGTGAAATTATTTTACATACTCAATTCACCCCCTCTTGAGTATTGAGGCCACTTGGTAATACGAGTTATAAAATTTTTCCTTTGCGGATAACATAACTCAATGAATTAGATAGAACATGAAATACAGTAAACTGAATAATACACACTAGATATATACATATGATTTTGTTCTCAAAAGAAACATATAAAATACAAACTGTTTAACAAAATATAAACTAGCCCAAGTCCATTCCTAGGGAGGAAGGTTCTCAGATGGATCCTCATCCTCCTCCTCAGATTCCTCACCAGTCAAATCCCTTAGAAGGGGTAAGACTAGACGAACAGGAGTTTGAGCTGATAGAGTCCTCCCAGGGTTATAATGGATATCATCCCAAAAATCTCTGATAGACATGTTAAACTCTAAACATATAGAAACACTAAAGGTAAACTAAGCTACCATCTACCAGGTCCTACTGACAAACACCGTTACATCACCATGGTACGTCATTTGCTCTGTATCTAGATTGAAGTTCCACACATTGGTGCCACTATGAAATTGCACCCTCACGTATGCAAAAAGATCGTTTCCCGATGCCATCACAATGACTCATTATATCAACCCAAGCAAAAATGATGCAGCTCTTCTTGGTCTTCCTCACCTTCTTTACCAAACATAAATATAATACAGAAATAACATACAGAGAGGTGAGATCACCTACATCAATACCAACATAGTAGTAGAGAAACAGTAAAGACAATATAATCATACAGATATAACAGACAATGAATACAGTCATAGCATCAAGTATCAGTCAATTTAACATATATAAAATATCACAATGATATGTAAACAGACTATGCACAAGCATAATAAACCAATTTCCTACTCTATGGAGCTAAAACACAAATCGGAGAGAATGATCTAGAAGATCTATTTGTATCTCGGCCACCTCAGACCAAGTGCTATAATTTATCAATGTGCACATCAGGTATTATACAAGATAGTCTATGCCAGATTGTGAATAGAATAGTGTCTGGTCGAGATCGTCGATGCGGTGTTCGGTCACCACGGCCTAGTGGAGCTACCTACTGTCCACTTGTGGGATACCCGTACTTCGACGCCTCCAAGTTCAACAAGTGAACCACACAACGCAATTTGCACCCGTAGTTAAGTGTAATTCAACTCCTAAGCATACAGCCTCAACTGACACCACTGGTATAATGCAAAACGACATCGCTGGTATAATGCATGATCAATGATCCAATGCACAACAATAAGCCACTATGGCCAAAATCACAACTGTATATTTCTGGGTCCAATACGTTGGCTCGATCGTATTTCTACTGTTTCTCAATCGCGTAGTATTTATACCGCATTTTCACAATTGCGCAACACTTTTGTTGCGTTTTCAAGTCGCATAAATATTTTTCAACATTTTCTCAATCACGTAAAAATATTTAAACATTTTGTGAATTGCGTAGCTCAAAAATCCACGTTTTTGAAATGTGTAAGGTTTTTCTACTATTTTTCAACCATATAAAATATTTTTTTATGTTCTAAATTCAATTTTTGAAACTTTCTAAGTTTAAAGTATAATTTGAACTTCAAATTCCCATTTTCACATTAAAACACCTCTGGGTAATATTTTCTGACGTTTTTCTCAAAATCGGTATTATTTCAATTTAATAAAATCTTCTTTATCTACTTTACTAAAGATCCTTTTTAATAAAAATACTTTAAGTTACAACTTCACTTCTCATTCCTAATTTCTAACATCATGGCAAAAAATCACCATTTGTGAAATGATAAAGTTTATTTGATGTTATTTCCATCTTATAAAATCCTGAATTAATTCATTATTACCTAATCATCTAAGTTTACCATTAATAAATCATTTTTGCACTAGATCACCTTATTTTGACTTCATGGCCAAGAGCCATGTGGTCTTTGGAACCAAAATTCATTAATTCATTTCCTTACTTCTTAATCATCTAACTTCACAATTCATAAAATAATTTTGACTTGGAACACCCATGTTGGGGCATGGAGGCCGAGAGCCTCATAGTCCATTGGGGACCAAAATTCTTTCCTTTCAAGCATCAATCATAGCATACAACATACTTAAATCGACATAATCCTACTATAACAAGTTCATGCATAATATCAAAGCTATAAAGTCATATAAGGTAAATAAACACAAATCACTAAATTTATGCAAACAAGTGAATAACCCTCACATGGATTCTTCACCTCACAATCACAAATTCGTTTCTCACCATTATACTTAGTTGATGAGGTAAATCTTCCTCTTACCTTGGATGATCCTCCAAAGCTCCTAGTATGCCTCCTTCAAGTAGATTTTCTCCACCAAGTTGAACTTAAAAACAAAGAAAACATACAATATTAACATCCAAGGTTTATCAAAGATGACCATGAACCAAAGTATGGTCTTAGAATCTTGAAAATGAAAAGAAAGATGAAGAATAGAAAACTTCACCTAAAAACCCTTGATCTTGAGCTTGAAGAATAGTATTCAAGATGGAAGATTTAGGCTCAGATCTCAATTACAAAGTATCTTAGAATGGTATAAGGATGCAAGATGTAAGGTTGGCTTGAATTATTAAAGAGTGGAGGATGGTTAATGGTGGGTTGGCCGTGAGCTTTGGTGGAGAGAAAATGAGAGAGAATTTTGATAACTTTGCTATAGGAAAGATGATAGAAATGTGTTGAATGACTAAGTGTCATCTTTGGCTCCTCCTAGAAGCACTTGGTCGTGGGCTTCCTTGCCAAAAGGAGTGTCCAAGTTCTCTTCATAGCCTCCAAAATTAGCTAGGAAGGTAACTTCCCATCGGTTCTTCGCTTAAGTCAAAGCCATTAAACTTGACTATCACAAACTTGCTAAACAAGCTTGTTTCCTATTGGTGCTAAGATAAAGCTTGTCATGATTGATCATTATTAGATCCAAGATATTTAGGCTTATGGATAACCATCCATCAAGATATTTTTTGGTAGATATTAACTAATGGATAATAGCTATTGCTAATAAATCCAGTATATATTGTCCAATGAATAGTAGATTTACCCAATGGATAATAACATTGTCCAGTGGATAATAAAACAGAACAAAATCACTATAAAATAAAAATTTGAAAACACTTTTCGATTTCTGTAGCGCCCCTTTTCGAAGAGGGAACGTCACATTATTAAACATAAATGAAAATGCAGAAAATAAAATTTTTCTAAATTAAGACTCGGTTCATTAGATTTAAAGTTAACTTGTTCGATGCTTTAATACGTGAGTAAAACGGTAGTATACTTTTTTTTTTTAACAATAAAACCAAGTGATGAAACTTAAACAACAGTAAAGAGTAAGACAGGAAACCAAACTCACATCTGAATAATGTGCATATATATATATATATATATATATATATATATATATATTTTTAAATATCAACTGTACTTTAGTTACAAGCCTGGAAATTTTCAAAAAGCAAAACTATACCTATCTGTGGATTTTACATACACATCCACCAGAACTAATACATCAGGCCCCCAAAATAAAACACTGGCAGCCATCAGCAGCTACTAGTAAAATCAGTCTCTCAGAGGAGGAGGGACCGTATCAGGGTCCTTAGCAGGGTCCTCCTCGTCCGAGGAAACCTCCATCGGAACCACAGAGGCACGGGCAGGAGCCCGAGTGGTGGAATCAAACGAATCCTCCTGAGGGGTGTAGTAACGATCACCCCACATCTCACGTATGGGCAAGTAGAACTCCAGTCGCAGGCTGACATAGCAGGTAAAAACAGGCGTCTCATGACGTCTCCAGGCTAAAGAAATCGACACATCCCCAAATAGACGCAGCGATCGGAACTCAAGTTGATATGCCAACACTCCGGCCCTCCAAGGAAGGTCAGACGCACATCGCCTAGAAATATGCGCATGCGTGCCTCCATCGTCTCCAATAGATGCTAGTCTTGATCGGGCCAGAAGCTAGGAAAATCAAGATATTCCGCCTCCTTACCGTCGTCTTCGATCAATACAGTGTACACATAGGCAGCAAATAATAGATATGCAGGAAGGAGGTAAGACATCCTACCATCATTACCAATTATAGCAGCCAAAAACAAAACGGCGCAACGCACCCAAATAGCAATTCAGAACATCATTTCCAAATAATAAGCAGTAAGTCCAACAGTAGCAAATAAACAATTCTAGGTAGATGTCCATTACAGTAATGATCAGACAATTCACAGTTACGGAAAATAATGATTTACAAGGACAGATTATTTCATGATGCACATGCATGCTTTCCCAAATTCTTACTCCATGGAGCTAGACACAAACAGTCGAAGAGAAAGATCAGGAGACATGTCTGTAACTCGGCTGCCACGGCTAAAGTGCTAAAATCAATAATTCTCACGTGCACATCCAGGCATTGTACAGACATTCCATGCTCGATCACGATATAGGACAGTGTCTCAGTCCGGATCATCGGTGCGTTTGCATCGGTTTGCCCCATGGGTAGGAGAGCTACCAACTACCCATTGTGAGGGACCGGCACCCCGACGCCCCCAAGGTCATAACATGACCTACACTAGTCTACTCGCACCCGCACCAAGGTGTGTTCAATCTCCTAGGCAACTTGGCCTTACAACAGTCCACAGGACATTCACAATGCATAAGACTCTATGCATGAACATGTATGATTCACAATTTCATACAATTCCATAATATGCCACAATTGGCCAAGATAAGCATCAACACATAAATGGTCACTCACATAGACCCATAATGTCATAATATTGAACTAAATTACGGTAATACCTTTCTAAGGTCCATTATGCATTCTTATTCAAGATTTACCAATCATACAAGAATCCGACACTAAGTAAGTTTTCATAATCAATTGAATTTTCTAAAGTAATTTATTCTCTTACACTTAGAATGATTATTCTAAGATCTCAAATCTCACACTCTCTTGTTCTTACTCTTGTAAAATTTTCCCAAGTTTCATGACAAGTTCCTTCCTTAGTCCTTTAAAATTTATGAATCTCCAATTGTATTTAATTCTTCCAAATTTGTTACCTTACTAATTTATTGCCTATGTTTCAACCATTTAATTTTCTAAATTCCAAGATTACCAAAGATTACATAATTAAGTCCTAAATAGCCCTAGAGGCCGTGGCCTCCCTAGTGGATTTAATTCTCAATTTTTCCATTCCATTGATTTTATATTACACACTTGATTAATTTAGTCATTCACTTGTTAAAATTTGTTCACCAAGAACACATCAATTTTCACCTCAAAACCGTGGCCACCCAAGAGCCCTTCCAAATTCATTTTCTTCCATTTCAAGCCATCCAATCCAATCTAACACATCAATATACACAATAAATCAAATCAAGGTCATGAACTCCATAAAATCAACATGTAAGCATTTAATTTAGCAAATCAAAGAATAACCCTCATTAGGGTTTTTCCACAAACAACACAACCAAGGCTCCTAGATGCTAATAGAGATTGAGGAGGAGTGTCTTCCTCTTACCTAAGTGTAGAAATCAAGGAGAACCACCAAGAAACTCCTTGCAAATTCGGATTGGGTGCCACCAAAACCCTAGAAATTTCAACTTGGTTAAAACAACACCAATGCTTGAAAAATAAAGCATGGATAATCACCAAGAGGACCATGAACACGAAAATGAAGAGAGGGAAGGAAGAATCAAAAATCTTACCCAAGAACTCAAAGCTTGAAGCTTGAAGAAGATGGTGAAAATGGTGGAATTTCAAGATGCTCCAAGCAAGAGAAGTGTTTAGGAGGTGGAGAGGATTAAGAAAATGTGGTTGGTTGGAGTTTTTGTGATGGATGAGTGGGGAGGAAGAGGGCTAGCCGTAGCTCTAGAGAGAAGGAGGAGAAGAGGAAAATGAAGAAAGAAGAAGAAGAAGAAGAGAGAGAAGTGCTTTAGGTTAAATTTGAATTAAGGTAATGTAACTAATTAAATGAAAGCAAATTAATTCCCCCCCCAAAATGGCTCCAGCCGTGCATGAAGGGAGAGAGAGGAGGGAGAGTGGGCTGCATTTTGCATGGGGAAAGGGAGAAGGAAATTTCAAAGAAGCTTCCTCCAAGCTTGCATGAGAAGCTTCGCACGTTTCCCGATAAAGTAAAAGTAAGATTGCCTCCTAATTAAGCACACTAACATAGATGAATATTTACACTATCAGTATTATTTCCCCCCCCAGTGTAGGAGAGTCACAGATGATGAAAATAATATTTTATTGTTCATCGGATGATTTTACAGTTCTGCAATTTCATTTATCGGGTAAAAACTTCGTAAAACGTAAACCTCGTAAATTATGCCCGGTCTCGGGTTTAGTAAGATCCCCTATCAACAAGTCCACAAATTTAGAGTTTACCAGACACAGGGAAGATATTGCGTCTTCCCGGGTTCGCTCAGCGCACACGCAAAACGAGAAATATATTAAAATATTCATCATTTCTGAAAAATTCTGAAAGAATTCATATAAATCGCAAATAATAAAAATGACCATTCATGACAAAATAAATGATTTCCGAAGCGTTACACTCCTCGTTTTCTCTCTTTCGGATACACGTAAAACGAAAAATATATTAAAATATTCGTCGTTTCCGAAAAATTCTAGAAAAATTCATATAATTCATAAATATTTGAAAATGACCATTCATAATAAAATAATTGATTTCCGGAGCGTTACACTGACATCAACAGGTTTCTGCTTAGTGCGCACGTAAAACAAAGAATATATTAAAATATTCGTCGTTTTCGAAAAATTCTAAAAAAATTCCTAAAAATCAAGAATATTATAAAATGGTTATTGATGATTAAATAAACACTTTTTGGATTGTTACAATTTCGAGTTTAGTAAGCTCCCCCGGCCTCGAATCAACAATCCAAAACTTTTCAGTCCTGAAAAATTTTTATTTTTTTTTCGGGCCCACCTCAGGCCTACATATAGCTCAAAATAATATTTAAATAATCAAAAATTCAAAAAATCCATAAAAATTCACAAAAATCACAAAAATTTTAAAACTCATATATATTAAAAAAAACAAAATTCGGGGTGTTACAATAGTCAAGGCAAACACTGGAAGTTATTACAGGCTTTCCTGTGGGTGTGAATATAGACAAGTCATAAGGAAGTTCTGCCATAGGTAAATCTAGCACTTTCACACAATCATAGGAAACAAATGAGTGAGATGCTCCTAAATCATACATTACAGTTAAGAAATGATTGTTGATTATACATTTACCTTGAATAAGGTTGGGAGATTGAGCCATCTCCTTTCCGCTTAGAGTATACACCTTTCCCTTAGCTTAGGTTCTCAGGTTAGGCATAGCTCCCTTCCTTTGTGGAGACTCCCTGGTAAAATGTCCCAATTGGCCACAAGCATAGTATTCTAAGCAAGGTTTTTCTCTATGCTGCCTTCCACACTTAGGAAACTTATGCCCCATGGATTCCTTCTGAATATGCTTATCGTTTTCTTTAGGAAAATGTTGAATAGGTTTACCCCAATGGTTTAATATGTTAAGTTTTGATGATGATAAATATAAGACAAAAAGAATGATGTTTAAGCTACATAGATGTGCTTAATAAATTATATTGGATCATGCATCATCATGTACTCCATCTTATTATGTTTCATATAAGAATCATATATATTCTTTATAGCATATTTTATAGGATATATCCAATAATATGTTACATGAGTGATATTACAATTAATATTGGATTTGGCTCTATTTAAATAAAAATGTGTAAAGTGTGCTTTGTTACATCCTACATAGAGCATATCTATAAGTAATTGATAAATGTCTTATTTGGATGTGTCTATGAAAGTCTTATATGCATGTTAGACTAACTAGATTTATACATTTATGAATCATGCATATGATGATATTGAACTATAAATTTGGACTAACTATGTTTGTTCAAGTGAGTAATACTTTGTAGGATAGTTTAAGTACCAAGAGTGAGCATTGCAATAAGAAAGCAAAAGATGATAACAAAGTCAAGCCAAAGACCAAGTCCAAAGGAAGATTAAATGGTATATAGTTTATAGGGCTTAGGGTCTTTATATGAGAAGCTTTCTAGATATCTCAAAATGTTTTATAATGTTTTTGAAAGAGCTCAAATATGTTTTTTTTAAATCTTTACAAATGGTTATTACATGTTAAAATGCCTAACAAACATGTTTTGAAAAGGTAGTTATAGTGGTAGTTAAAACTTTGAAAAGCTGACCTTTAGTTGCTCTTTTAATCATAACTTTCAACATACTTTGAGTTTTGTTTTGAAACTTCTTTCATATGAAAATAAACTTAAAGTTCTTTCAAATGAGTGGTCATTTTCTTAAAACGGGT
This sequence comes from Ormosia emarginata, assembly GCA_029884605.1. Classification (NCBI taxonomy): domain Eukaryota; kingdom Viridiplantae; phylum Streptophyta; class Magnoliopsida; order Fabales; family Fabaceae; genus Ormosia; species Ormosia emarginata. The sequence goes on along the minus strand of JAQQTP010000042.1, from coordinate 2,645,826 downwards.
GAGAAATGAAGAAGTTATGACTATTTAAAGTCAATTTTCGAAACTATAGTGCAATAATCGATTACCACTTGCCCAGAAAGCCCAGAACTTGTTTTAAAAGCTTGATAATCAGTTACCAAAGCCTAGTAATCGATTATTATGTGCCCAAAAAGCCCAGAACATGTTTCAAAAGCTTGATAATTGATTAGCATATGTTGATAATTGATTACCACGAGTCTGAAGCCTGCAACGACTATTTTTAGAGCATTTAATGCATGGAGTAAATTACCCCCAATAGATAGGTTTCTCAAAACACTATAAATACATGTCTTTGAGTCATCTTTTACATTGAACAAACATTGAAAAACATCTTTCTCAAGGGTTTAATCCGAGTTTTATATTATTCCTTTTTGTTCTCTGTTTTTATCAATTATTTGAGATATCTTTGAGAGCTTCTAGGACTTCAATTTGTATCACCTACTCTTGTGAGAGTTTCTCCTTTCTTTTATATCTTGATTCATTATAAAGAGGGTGAGGTATCCCTATCTGTTGAGGCTTAAGCATGAGGGTGAGGTATCCCAAGGTGTGAAGAGTACTATGGGTTATAAAGGTAGCAAGCACCTATTCAAGCTTGAAGTGATAGTGAAAAATCTCAAGTGGTTTACATGAGGACTGGACGTAGGCCACAAATGGTTGGTGGCTGAACGGGGATACATTCTTGAGTTTGATTCTCTCTTCCTTACACTCTTTATATTCTATATTAACTTAATTTATGCATGTTTCACTGCATTTATTAATTGAGTGATTTAAAATGCTTAATTTTTTAACGTTGTTTTAAAAACTTGTGATCACCTAATTCACCCTCCCCCATGCGTGATGGTTGCTATGGCTAACAAAAAACTAGGTCTAGAAGCACCCTTCTTGTACTTGTCATCCCTTTGCTTCCTCTTTTGAAAACCATGTGATTTTTGCTCCACTTGAAGCTTGTTGTCATGGCCTTCCTCAATTCTACACTTGTTTACCAAGGTCGGAAAGTCCCGAATGTAACATCCTCTTTTTAGCATATTAGACTAGTTATGGTTACAAAGGTAGCATAACACTTGCTTGACATATCTGCTTAGTTTTGTGACAAACTAAGTTAGTTTCGACACTTTGCCACAACACAGAAGGTGAAAAATGGTTTTAAATGACTCAAATAATAGCATAAATTACTAACTTGAGGGAAATAAATCTAGAGATTTTGTTTCTAGGTCATAAATAGGTGGAAGAGGATGTAGTTAAAATTTGAGGATAATCAGAGTTAGTTTAGTATTTTTAAGTATACTAGTTGTGTGTTTTAATGCCGAATTGACTAGTCTCAGATATAGAAAAATATGATAGTGGTGAAACAAGATTTGGTGATGTTAGGAATTGCGGATGCATCACGCAGCAAAAAAACAAACTTCCCACTAAGGATCCATGCGAAATAGACCATAATCCGAGTTTTAAAAGAGTTTACCTCTTAAAGCATGATAAAATCAAGCGTCGTGAATCATTAGCACCATAACAACAATGATGTCTCTACAGCATCTACATGAACAGACTCACGAACATCCAATGTCAACAAAAAGGAGTCCCACGTCTCTGGCATAGTGCTAGCTGCGAAGAGAAGAGAAACCTGTCACTCTTTCACTCATTGTTTCTGTCAAGTACGGCTAGGGTTTGTAATGCATGCCTTGACAGCCTCTTAGCGGTGCTATTTATAATAGCTGCTGCCTTATGCGAGTGAGAGCAGCAGTAAGATAAGTTGTGCAACCCTAGACTCATTTGTTATGAGTCTGGCGCACGATTGAATCCTAGTCCAACTTGGATTCTAATTGCTCCAATTTAATTTGCTCTATGTGTGCAACCCTAAAAGTTCTCATGATGTTGGTAGTAGTATTAAAATTTCATTTTAATATTACAAGCAATGAGCGGTATCTAGCAACACATCATTGCTACTTAAGTAATGAGAATGTCAGTGATTTGACATAACCTTTCCGTGATCAATGTTACTGTGCAATTTAGTCCCTTTGTCTAGATATCTAGATTGAGCATAAGGCATAGAATATGTCACCATTGTATAGTTCAATATTCTGTTTCCTGATACTCGAGTAGACGTAGTAATAACAAATGAGATCATATCTCATATTGATTCATTTGAGCATGACCATGCTTTTCGTAGTCTCACTCAATTAGGGCCCCGAAGATATCACTCCTATTATGTAGGAAGGACAAATCTCATCTAGGTCACTCATATCCCTCCATTTAATTCACGGTATGTCCAATAACCAACTTTATAATCACCTTGTTATATATGACGTTTAATGGCATTAAAATGTACAACTCCTCATGTAGAAATTGTCATGATTTTAGGTCAAAGGACCATATACATCATTATCACTATGAGAATGGTTTTTGGCACACGTAATGATCTACATAGCATTCTCATGGTGGGTTAGTCTAATATATCATTACTCTAATATGTATCCATGTAAAGACTCGATATCTCATATCCATAACCCATAAGATGTGGTCATCAATCTGCGCATAGACTAGTCTTAATGCATTATTGTCGTCCTGATTAACAATAATACTTGACTAGGGACATTAAAGAATAATGTTCTATTTATATCTAATATGAACTCACGATTAAGTCATCCACTTGATGTCCTATGGCATAAAACTTACTATTCTAAGGACTTTATTATGTTTATCATAAATAATACACAATAAATGAAATGCCTTATATATTAAATAAATAACATAATACAATGTAAGCTAGTACGGTCAAAATAAATTGGACTCTAAGGTATACACTAACAATCTTCCACTTGCACTAGAGCCAATCAGGCATATGTCTAATGCATAAAGGTTCAGAATGACCCTTATGCTTTTGTTGTACAAGAGGTTTTGTCAGTGGATGTGCGATGTTATCATCTGTTAGTACTCTACATATCTTCACATCTCCTCTATTGATAATCTCATGAATGAGATAGAAGCGCCTAAGTATATGTTTAGATCGCTGGTGAGATCTAGGCTCCTTAGCTTGTGCAATGCCTCCATTATTATCACAATAGAGGTCCACTGGATCCACAATACTAGGAACTACACCAAACTCAATAATGAACTTCCTGATCCAAACAGCCTCCTTCACTACATTGGAGGCAGCAATACACTCAGCCTCTGTGGTAGAATCGGTGACTATCTCTTTCTTTGAGCTATTCCAGCTCACAACCCCACCATTAAGGCAATAAACAAAACCAGATTGTGATCTAGAGTCGTCCTTATTGGTCTGGAAGCTAGCATCTGTGTAACCCTTTACAACTACCTCTTCCTCAGCTGCATATACCAGGAACGAATCCTTAGTCCTTCTCAAGTACTTAAGGATGTTCTTGACAGTAGTCCAATGACTCTCACCGGGATCAAACTACCTACTCGTCATGCTCAAAGCATATGAGATGTCTGGTTGAGTACATAATATGGCATACATGATAGATGCAATTGCAGATGCATATAGAATCTTGCTCATACGATCTTTCTCATCCTAGGTGGAAGGAAATTAAGCCTTAGATAGGCTTACATCATGTGACATAGGCAAGAGTCCTTTCTCTGATTCATGCATGTTAAATTATCTTAACACTTTGTCTATGTATGTACTCTGACTTAGGCCAAGCAATCTTTGTGATCTATCTTTATACATCCTGATACCTAACACATAGTAGCTTCGACCAAGTCCTTCATGGAAAAGCATTTCCCTAACCAAGCCTTTACAGACTGTAAGGTAGGGATATCATTTCCGATGAGTAGTATGTTGTAACGCCCCTTTTCCTCTTTGGAAGGAGGAGGACGCCACAACTTTACGAATCCAAAATCAATCAATTAAAGTGGAATATGAAACATGTAACACCCCAATTTTTGGTTAATTACGATTTTGCCCTTATTGTACTGTTTTCTGATTTCTGTGTGTTATAAAATTAATTTGACTATTTCGTAACTGTATTTGATTGTTTCGTGTGATTTGCTCAAGTCAAGAAAATAATAATTTTCTACGTAGGGAAAATCTTGTTTGATTATTTGGAGTGATCTTACTAAACTCAATCCGAATAATACATATATCAATCTTTTAATTTTTAGAATTTTTCTGTATAATAAAAATATTTATCGTGCAGAAAAATCTGTGGGACCCACGTTTGGCTTGTGGGACCCACATTTGCTTTGTGGGACCCACGTTTGGGTTTGTGGGCCCCACTTTTAGGAAAAATTTACCAACGTAAAAGGCTTGTAAAATTCTAGACCAAAAGGTTAAAAATCCATAAAAATGGTTAGATTTAATAGATTAGTTAATTTAAAATCTAATTAAGTTAATCTAAAGGGGTTAAGTGATAATTATATAGATTAAAACCTAATTAGTTTTTATCAAATTTTAATTAGACAATTGTATTAGTATAATTAAGTAGAAGATTAAGGATTTTAAGTAAACTAATGATTAACTAAAATACAAAGGAATCTAACTAACTTTTAATTAAACTTAATTAGGAGGACTTAAGCATAAATAAGTTATTAAAAATCAATCAAATTTTGATTAGAATTTCCTATAGCTATTTTTGGATCTATGCATGCATTATGCATTTAGTTGGTCAACAAAGGAGACAAAGCTCCATTATGAGTGTCCTATGGCCATTATTAAGCCAATTTTGTCAAAAAGGATGGCTAGCTCTCTTATTGAGCTCTACGACCATGCATGATGGGGGGGACTAATATTCACTTTGTTATTTCATTTCATTCATTCTACCTCATCCTTTCATTTCTCTCCTACCCAAAGAAACCAAAGAAAACTCCTAAGTCCCTTTTCTCCTACCATTCGGCCAACACCATTTCTTCTACTTTCATCCATAAAAATTTCATCCAACTTCATTTCCTAAATCTAAACCATATTCTAAGAACATCTCTAGTTGTGAGTTTTTGCTAAATCATCCATTTGGAGCTTGGAAAATCACTTTGAAGTTTCTTTCCTATAAGGTGAAAATTCTTGTTTCTTGTTTCTAATTTTATTTTTGATGTTCTAAGCCATGATTGATCCATGGTTTATCTTTTTCATCCATAGTTTATGACTTAATAATTTGTTTAAGCTTGTTAGGATTTTTCTTGAAGCTACACAAAAATTTCTAAGGAGGAGTCCAAGGAGATCTTGTCTTCCTTATAGGTAAGAGGGAGATTTAATCTCATCAACCATGTGTGGTGGTGAGAAAATGGATGTAATTGTGGTGAAGAATCCATAAGGATTCATTCACTTGGTTGTTTGTTTTGTGATTAATTTTGTGTGCATGTTTATTGTCTTTTCTAGTTGTGATTAATTTTGTGTGCATGTTTATTGTCTTTTCTATTTGTGATTTATTATGCATGCAAGCATGTTTATAGCTTTGATATTTGGTATGTGTTTTATTATTGCTTTAATATATGGTATGTGTTCATAAATATATGTATATGTTCATAGATCTATGATAATTATTGTTGGATGTGCAAATATGATGAGATTTGCAAAAGTGTTCCAAAGAACACAAGATGAAGAGCTTATGGTTTTGACTATGAAAAGAGAACCAATATGTTCTCAACCATTTTCTAAAAGGATAACTTAATTGATCTAATTAAATTAAAGGATTTTTCAATGATTTAATGGATGAAAAATAATTTTAAACATGTTTGTATAAAAATGGTGATTTTCGGCCAAAATATATTTTAATGTTTAATTGATCCAAAAATTTATTTTATAAGTATAAACTTGTTTATTAACCTAAAAAGAATTTATTTACAATGAATTTTCAAGAACCAAATAAGTAAACAAATTTTTATTAGAAGTCTAGTATATAAAAGAAATAAATTTTTGACACTTGAAAATACTTATCTTTGAGTTTTAAAGTATGTTAGCAATTTTTAAAGTATATTTTATGGTTATGATTAAATAAAGGAATTTTTAAAAGGAAAACGTAGAAAATATCACTTAGTGGATTTTCTAAACTAAATGTTGTCAAAATTGATTAAAAATGAGTAAGTGTTGAAGAACGTTTCAAAATGGCATTTAGAAAGCAAGAAAATATTTTACGTAATTAAAGAATAAAATTATCGGTAGAAGAATTTATTAAATTTGATTTTTGGGAAAAACGTCAAAAATTATTACTTAGAGTAATTTTTGTAAGAAAAATAGAAAATAATGTCTAAATAATATTTTTAGTTTGGAAATTTAATTTGGAGCGTCAAGAAATATTTTATACAAATGAAAATAGTAGAAATAGTTTACACGTATTTAAAATAATGATTTTTAAACTACGCGATAGAGAAAACGTTGAAAAATATTTACGCGTTTGAAAAACGTTTGTAAAATGTGACGTAATTGTGAAAATGCGATAAAATATTTACGCGACTTATGGAAACAATAAATTTTTACCGTCGGGTCAAAGTGGTGGACCGGACACGTTAGGAAATAGTATTGTCAAGTGGAGACATATTTTTTTTTATACGAAGGGTATTTTCGTAATTATGATGACAATGAGGATATTTATGTAATTATGATTCATGGTGATACTTGAGGGTATTTTTGTAATTATGGATCATTACATACATAGAGTGGTATGTCAATTTGGTTGAAATTGACGATTGGTGACGAGATGAATTACACCGTATTGCGGGTGTGATAGGCGTAGTGTGTTCATGTGGAGAACTTGGAGGCGTTAGTGTGCGGTAGATTCCACATGTGGACGGATTGGTAGCTCCTCCGGGCCGTGGTAATCGAAAAACACACACTAGCGATCTCGACAAATACTATTCTTAATCGGGATCTATTGGGACCGTCATGCAGTACTATGCTGGATGTACACGACGTGTTTGATGTGTACTATTCACACGACGTGTTTGACGTGTGTCATTCACACGACGTATTTGATCGTGTGCTATTTACACGACGTATTTGGTACCGTAATAGCTGGTTGAGGCACTGATGTGCGGACATGTCTCTGGATCATTCTCTCGATGTTTGTGTTTAGCTCCATGGAGTAGGAATGAGTCTCGAGTACATGGCATATTTAATCTGCATCACCGTGTGAATAATTATAATTTGATTTATGATATTTTGCATCCGTGACATTTATACTTGATTGAGATATGATATATGTTGTGCTAACATGATTTTGTTGCTTTAACCGCTATATCCGTATGTTTTATCGTTTTCTTCTTGCTATCTTTGTAATGATGTAGATTGTCTCACCTCTTTGCATATATTTTCTCGTATTATTATTTATGTTCCGTAAAGTCGTTGAGGAAGTGGAAGGGAGCAAGCTGTTGGATTGTCAATACAACGAGGAGCGACAACCGAGTGACCGGTTCGAGGAAGGTGAACCTCGAGATCATCCATATCATATGGATTGATTGCAGAGTGGTATGATGTTACCCAGTATTTACGTCTTCCGATAATCTTCCCGAGGAGGATTCTTCGGAGGATCAGAACTTCTAGTGTTATGCTTGGGCTAGTTTATGGTTTGCTTTAAATCAGACAGTTTGTTGTTTTAATTAACTAGTTTATAATATGTAAATTATTTGTACCTATTAAACACAAAATCATATGTATAATTATGGTGTGTATGTAATAGTTTGTTTTATTTTATGTTCTGTTTATTTTATAATATAATGTTAAAAAAGAAATATTTTTACAGCTTATATTATTATATATTACGTAATAATTTATAACTTGGGTAGAGGTTATTATTATTGTTCGAAAATGTGACATCCCTATTAGGGTGTGACATTTTAGTTGGTATCAGAGCCCAAGTTAGAGTCTTTTGGGGTTGTGGTTGGGTCTGTTTTTGCTTGTGTTGTGTGATTCTCTGTGATTGGTGTCCGAAAGGATACATCTGACTTTGTTTTGTCTTGTTTGATTGAAGAAAAAAGATGTCTGGCGGAAGAGGAACACGTGCAAACATGAACCGTAATGTTGACCCAATGATTGCAGCTGCTGAGGCTATGCAGCGTATGGCAGAGGTGATTACGCAACAAAATGAACGAGCAGCTCAACAAAGAAGATGCGACTACTGATGCTCTAAACTTGTCTGAGTTTAGGCGCAATAACCCGCCGCAGTTCAGAGGTGAATTTAATCCAGAGAAAGCGAGTCTTTGGATCCAAGATCTCGAAAAGATATTTGAAGGAATGGGGTGCGCTAATGATCGAAAGGTGACGAATGCTACATTTATGCTGAGAGGGGATGCTGAGAACTGGTGGAGAGGAACCCGACGCTTACTACAAGCTGAGGGAACTGAAATTACCTGGGAGGTATTCTGTGAGGTATTTCTGGAAAAGTACTTTCCTGCCAGTGCTCAACATGCCAAGGAGATGGAATTTCTTGGTTTACGTCAGGGCAACATGACTGTCAATGAATATGCTTCTAAATTTGAGAGCTTGTCTCAGTTCTCAGACTATGCTCAAACTCGACAGAATGATACGTGGAAATGTCGTAAGTTTGAGGAAGGGCTGAGGGTAGAGTTGAAGCGAGGAGTGCTACCCTTAAGGATGAACCAGTTTCATGCTTTGGTGGACACATGTGTACGACTCGAGGAGTTGGAGCCGTCACGTGATCCAAGGAATCGTAACTTTGGACCAACGAGGTTCCAAAGAGGAGGCAACAACAACAACAATAACAACCGGTTTCAGCGCAAGCCGTATTCGAGACCACCGGGAATCAACCTCAACGTCCATCTATCGGCGGAAGTTCTAGTGGCAACAAAGTTGGTACAAACGTGGCGTTTACGCCAAGATGTTTTAAATGTGGAAAGAGTGGCCACATATCTAGAGACTGTCAATCAAAGGGCCAATCTGTTTCAAGTGTGGAAAGCCGGACATGTTTCTAGGGAATGTAACTGTAACGAAAAGGAAGCCAGTGGTGAGCAATGTTCGTGCTACTCAGCCGCGATCTGGAGGGCGAGTGTACACGATGAGCGGGGCTGAGGCTTCTCAGTCTGAAGATCTTATTCAGGGGGAAGGTGTCGTAGCAGGTAATCTTTTGACTGTACTATATGATTCAGGTGCGACGCATTCATTTATTGCGTATGACTGTGTGGATCGGTTGAAATTGCCTGTGTCTTCTTTGAGTTTTCAATTGATTGTTTCTACACCAACTGCCAAGCCTGTTGTTACATCTAAAGTATGTTTGAACTGTCCTATTACCATAAATGATCGAGTCTTTTCGGTCAATTTAATTTGCTTACCTCTTGTTGAAATAGATATAATATTAGGAATGGATTGGTTATCTTCTAACCATATCCTATTAGATTGTGCCAATAAAACCTTAGTTTTTCCTAAGGATGAGGATTCTGGATTTTTAACTGCCATCAAAGTCAAATCTTTGTTGAGGGACGGAGCTCAAGGATACATCTCTTTGTCTTCTTTGGAGGTCAAGAGTGAAAAAGATGTGAATGCTATTCCAATCGTGAATGAGTTTTCAGAAGTTTTTCCTGATGATGTACCTGGCTTACCACCGCAAAGAGAAATCGAGTTTGCTATTGATTTGGTACTAGGAGCAGGTCCTATTTCAATTGCACCATATAGGATGTCGCCATCAGAATTGGTGGAATTGAAGAAGCAATTGGAGGAATTGTTAGAAAAGCAGTTTGTGCGACCGAGTGTTTCACCGTGGGGAGCGCCAGTACTACTAGTCAAGAAGAAGGATGGAACTTCTCGTGTTTGCGTAGACTATCGTCAGCTGAACAAGGTCACGATAAAGAACAAATACCCACTTCCAAGGATCGATGATTTGATGGACCAGCTGAAAGGAGCAAATTTTCTCTAAAATAGATCTGCGATCGAGGTTATCATCGATTCATGTCAAGGTAGAGGATATACCTAAGACCGCTTTTCGAACTCGTTACGGGCATTATGAGTATCGGTGATGCCGTTCGGAGTGACGAATGCTCCTGCAATATTCATGGACTATATGAATAGGATTTTTCGTCCATACCTAGACAGTTTATCGTTGTTTTTATCGATGACATTCGATCTATTCCCAAAATAAGGAAGAGCATGCTTTGAACATCTTAGTATAGTTCTCCAAATTTTGAAGGACAAGAAGCTGTATGCAAAATTGGCAAAGTGTGAATTTTGGTTAGAAGAAGTTCAATTTTTGGGTCACGTAATTTCCAAGGAAGGTATTGCGGTGGACCCATCGAAAATAGAAACTATTTTGCAATGGGAGAGGCCGAAGACGAACCGAGATTCGGAGTTTTGTTGGATTGGCCGGATATTATCGGAGGTTCATTGAAGGTTTTTCTAAGATAGTTGGACCTCTTACGCAACTCACAAGGAAGAGTCAAGTTTTTGATTGGACGAAAGAATGTGAGGCAAGTTTTCAAGAGTTAAAGAAGAGATTGACGACGCACCGATGCGATTTTGCGGATCCTAACGAGGCTTTTGAGGTGTATTGTGACGCTTCTTACCAAGGGTTAGGATGCGTGTTGATGCGAAACGTAAATGTGGTAGCTTATGCTTCCGCATGCTGAAGGTTCATGAGAGGAACTATCCAACGCACGATTTGGAACTCATTGCGGTGGTTTTGCGTTGAAAGTGTGGAGACATTTTACGTATGGAGCCGTGTTCAATGTCTTCGATGATCACAAGAGTTTAAAATACTGCTCAATCAAAAGGAATTGAACATGAGGCGAGGCGATGGTTGGAGTTCTTGAAGGACTATGATTTCCAACTTCAATACCATCCGGAAAGGCGAATGTGGTGGCGGATGCCTTAAGTAGAAAGGTGATCAGTGTTTCTACCATGATGATAAAGGAGGAAGAATTGATCAATCAGTTTAGAGATTTACGGTTGTCAGTGGAATTGGCACCAGGAAAGATTCGTCTAAGTAAAGTTATTATTTTGAATGACTTGATGGAAGAAATCAAAGAAAAATAGGATAAGGATCCATATTTGTTGAATGAGAAAGAATTTTTGAAGCAAGGTCATAAGGCGACGGTTGAGGAAGGATCTGATGGAATCTTAAGATTTAAAGGAAGGATTTGTATACCTAATGATCCCGAAATTTGAAGCAAGCGATTTTGGACGAAGCTCATGCTAGTAGATTGAGTATGCATCCGGGGATGACAAAGATGTATCAAGATTTAAAGCGGATGTTTTGGTGGCCAAGGATGAAGAGAGATGTTGCGGAACGTGTGGCGTCTTGTCAGGTTTGTCAAAAAGCAAAAGTGGAACATCAAAGACCAGCCGGTATGTTACAACCTTTAACTATTCTCGAGTGGAAATGGGATAGTATCTCGATGGATTTTGTTACCTGGATTGCCAAGAACGAAGAAGGGTCATGATTCTATATGGGTTATAATTGATAGGCTTACGAAGTCGGCGCACTTCTTGCCGATCAATATTAAGTATTCGTTGGACGATTAACCCAGGTGTACATTAGTGAAATTGTTAGACTTCACGGTGTACCCTCAAGTATAGTTTCGATAGAGACCCGAGGTTTACGTCAAGGTTTTGGCGAAGCTTACAAGAAGCCATGGGGACTAAGTTACGTCTCGAGTTCGCTTATCATCCGCCGATGGTCAAACGGAGAGGACTATTCAATCACCGGAAGATCTATTGCGTGCTTGTGTGTTGGAACAACAAGGAAGTTGGGATGAATTTGTCTTTGATAGAATTCACCTACAATAATAGTTTTCACTCAAGTATAGGGATGGCACCCTATGAAGCACTTTATGGGCGACGATCTGCAACACCTTTGTGTTGGTATCAAGATGGGGAAAGTATGACCATTGGACCTGATCTTGTGCAACAAACTACGGAGAAGGTGAAGATGATTCGGGAGAAAATGCGGACGACTCGGAGCGGTGACAGAAAAAGTTATGCGATAAACGGAGAAGACCTCTTGAATTTGAAGAAGGTGAGCATGTGTTTTTGCGTGTAACACCTACGACCGGTGTCGGAAGGGTTATCAAATTCGAGAAAACTCACTCCTAAATTTATTGGACCTTATCAAATCATTCGTCGGATAGGTCTGTAGCCTTCTACCGAGATAGCTTTACCACCTTTTCTATCCAATCTTCATAATGTATTCCATGTGTCTCAGTTGAGAAAATATATTCCCCGATCCAATACATGTCATTCAACCCGATGAAGTACAACCGAAAAGATAATTTGACGTATGAGACAACTTCCTGTTAAGATTGAGGACAGGAGAGTGAAGCAACTTCGAGGGAAGATGATTGTTTTGGTAAAGGTTATATGGAATGAGATAACGGGAGATGCTACTTGGGAGCTAGAAGACAAAATGAGGGAGCATCCCACACATCTTTTCTAAGGTACGATAAATTTCGAGGACGAAATTTACATTAGTGGGGAGAGTTGTAACACCCCAATTTTTGGTTAATTACGATTTTGCCCTTATTGTCTTGTTTTCTCGATTTCGTGTGTTATAAAATTAATTTGACTATTTAAATCTATTTGATTGTTTCGTGTGATTTGCTCAAGTCAAGAAAATAATAATTTTTGGTCCGGGGAAAATCTTGTTTGATTATTTGGAGCTGGACGATCTTACTAAACCCAATCCGAATAATACATATATCAATCTTTTAATTTTTAGAATTTTTCTGTATAATAAAAATATTTATCGTGCAGAAAAATCTGTGGACCCACGTTTGGCTTGTGGGACCCACATTTGCTTTAATGGGACCCACGTTTGGGTTTGTGGGCCCCACTTTTAGGAAAAAATTACCAACGTAAAAGGCTTGTAAAATTCTAGACCAAAAGGTTAAAAATCCATAAAAATGGTTAGATTTAATAGATTAGTTAATTTAAAATCTAATTAAGTTAATCTAAAGGGGTTAAGTGATAATTAAATAGATTAAAACCTAATTAGTTTTTATCAAATTTTAATTAGACAATTGTATTAGTATAATTAAGTAGAAGATTAAGGATTTTAAGTAAACTAATGATTAACTAAAATACAAAGGAATCTAACTAACTTTTAATTAAACTTAATTAGGAGGACTTAAGCATAAATAAGTTATTAAAAATCAATCAAATTTTGATTAGAATTTCCTATAGCTATTTTTGGATCTATGCATGCATTATGCATTTAGTTGGTCAACAAAGGAGACAAAGCTCCATTATGAGTGTCCTATGGCCATTATTAAGCCAATTTTGTCAAAAAAGGATGGCTAGCTCTCTTATTGAGCTCTACGACCATGCATGATGGGGGGGGGGGACTAATATTCACTTTGTTATTTCATTTCATTCATTCTACCTCATCCTTTCATTTCTCTCCTACCCAAAGAAACCAAAGAAAACTCCTAAGTCCCTTTTCTCCTACCATTCGGCCAACACCATTTCTTCTACTTTCATCCATAAAAATTTCATCCAACTTCATTTCCTAAATCTAAACCATATTCTAAGAACATCTCTAGTTGTGAGTTTTTGCTAAATCATCCATTTGGAGCTTGGAAAATCACTTTGAAGTTTCTTTCCTATAAGGTGAAAATTCTTGTTTCTTGTTTCTAATTTTATTTTTGATGTTCTAAGCCATGATTGATCCATGGTTTATCTTTTTCATCCATAGTTTATGACTTAATAATTTGTTTAAGCTTGTTAGGATTTTTCTTGAAGCTACACAAAAATTTCTAAGGAGGAGTCCAAGGAGATCTTGTCTTCCTTATAGGTAAGAGGGAGATTTAATCTCATCAACCATGTGTGGTGGTGAGAAAATGGATGTAATTGTGGTGAAGAATCCATAAGGATTCATTCACTTGGTTGTTTGTTTTGTGATTAATTTTGTGTGCATGTTTATTGTCTTTTCTAGTTGTGATTAATTTTGTGTGCATGTTTATTGTCTTTTCTATTTGTGATTTATTATGCATGCAAGCATGTTTATAGCTTTGATATTTGGTATGTGTTTTATTATTGCTTTAATATATGGTATGTGTTCATAAATATATGTATATGTTCATAGATCTATGATAATTATTGTTGGATGTGCAAATATGATGAGATTTGCAAAAGTGTTCCAAAGAACACAAGATGAAGAGCTTATGGTTTTGACTATGAAAAGAGAACCAATATGTTCTCAACCATTTTCTAAAAGGATAACTTAATTGATCTAATTAAATTAAAGGATTTTTCAATGATTTAATGGATGAAAAATAATTTTAAACATGTTTGTATAAAAATGGTGATTTTCGGCCAAAATATATTTTAATGTTTAATTGATCCAAAAATTTATTTTATAAGTATAAACTTGTTTATTAACCTAAAAAGAATTTATTTACAATGAATTTTCAAGAACCAAATAAGTAAACAAATTTTTATTAGAAGTCTAGTATATAAAAGAAATAAATTTTTGACACTTGAAAATACTTATCTTTGAGTTTTAAAGTATGTTAGCAATTTTTAAAGTATATTTTATGGTTATGATTAAATAAAGGAATTTTTAAAGGAAAACGTAGAAAATATCACTTAGTGGATTTTCTAAACTAAATGTTGTCAAAATTGATTAAAAATGAGTAAGTGTTGAAGAACGTTTCAAAATGGCATTTAGAAAGCAAGAAAATATTTTACGTAATTAAAGAATAAAATTATCGGTAGAAGAATTTATTAAATTTGATTTTTGGGAAAAACGTCAAAAATTATTACTTAGAGTAATTTTTGTAAGAAAAATAGAAAATAATGTCTAAATAATATTTTTAGTTTGGAAATTTAATTTGGAGCGTCAAGAAATATTTTATACGATAGTAGAAATAGTTTACACGTATTTAAAATAATGATTTTTAAACTACGCGATAGAAAAACGTTGAAAAATATTTACGCGTTTGAAAAACGTTTGTAAAATGTGACGTAATTGTGAAAATGCGATAAAATATTTACGCGACTTATGGAAACAATAATTTTACTTGTCGGGTCAAAGTGGTGGACCGGACACGTTAGGAAATAGTATTGTCAAGTGGAGACATCTTTGTTTTTTTTATACGAAGGGTATTTCTGTAATTATGATGACAATGAGGATATTTATGTAATTATGATTCATGGTGATACTGAGGGTATTTTTGTAATTATGGATCATTACATACATAGAGTGGTATGTCAATTTGGTTGAAATTGACGATTGACTGACGAGATGAATTACACCGTATTGCGGGTGTGATAGGCGTAGTGTGTTCATGTGGAGAACTTGGAGGCGTTAGTGTGCGTAGATTCCACGTGGACGGAGTTAGTAGCTCTCGGCCGTGGTAATCAAAAACACACACTAGCGATCTCGACAAATACTATTCTTAATCGGGATCTATTGGGACCATGCGGTACTATGCTGGATGTACACGACGTGTTTGGTGTACTATTCACACGACGTGTTTGACCGTGTGTCATTCACACGACGTATTTATGTGTGCTATTTACACGACGTATTTGACCGTGTAATAGCTGGTTGAGGCAGCTTTGATGTGCGGACATGTCTACCGGATCATTCTCTCGATGTTTGTGTTTAGCTCCATGGAGTAGGAATGAGTCTCGAGTACATGGCATATTTAATCTGCATCACCGTGTGAATAATTATAATTTGATTTATGATATTTTGCATCCGACATTTATACTTGATTGAGATATGATATATGTTGTGCTAACATGATTTTGTTGCTTTAACTGCTATATCCGTATGTTTTATCGTTTTCTTCTTGCTATCTTTGGTAATGATGTAGATTGTCTCACCTCTTTGCATATATTTTCTGTATTATTATTTATGTTCAGTAAAGTCGTTGAGGAAGTGGAAGGGAGCAACTGTTGGATTGTCAATACAACGAGGAGCAAAGAACCGAGTGACCGGTTCGAGGAAGGTGAACCTCGAGATCATCCATATCATATGGATTGATTGCAGAGTGGTATGATGTTACGGAGTATTTACTCTTAGATAATCTTTCCGAGGAGGATTCTTCTGAGGATCGAACTTCTAGTGTTATGCTTGGGCTAGTTTATGGTTTGCTTTAAATCGAGACGTTCTTGTTTTAATTAACTAGTTTATAATATGTAAATTATTTGTACCTATTAAACACAAAATCATATGTATAATTATGGTGTGTATGTAATAATTTGTTTTATTTTATGTTCTGTTTATTTTATAATATAATGTTAAAAAAGAAATATTTTTACAAATATATTATTATATATTACGTAATAATTTATAACTTGGGTAGAGGTTATTATTATTGTTCGAAAATGTGACATCCCTATTAGGGTGTGACAAAACAAACTCAACCTAAGTTATAAAATTGGTAGTTATTAAAACCATAATATTTGATGTAAAATACTATTTTTTCTTGCAGATAACATATCAAACAAAGCGAGATAGATCATAAAACATCATATATATATATATATATATATATATATAATATATATATATTGCATATACATAAACATTCATATCAGCTGGTTCGTATGGATCATATACATATATGTACCCCAAAAATACTTACAAAAAGAAAGGCACTCAAGATACATACGCGTATTAAAAAATGTACAGATGATCAGGAAAGACTGACTAGCAAAAAGACATGACCAACACAAGTCCTACATACCTAAACCATAGGGTCCTTAGAAGGATCCTCTTTTGATTCCTTGGAAGAAATGATCACAGTGGGTGGAACACCCTGACGAACAGGCATCCACCCAGAGGACACTATGCTGTCCTCATAAGGAGTATAATGGAAGTTACTCCACCATTCCTGGATAGGTATGTTAAACACTAGATGAACAGATAAAGAAAAAGACAAAATAGGAGCTTCACGACAGTCCACACAAAAAGATAGGGTCAGCTCCCCCATATACATAATCCGCTCGTTGTCCAAGTTGACAGTCCAAGCGTCTGCTCCACGATGAAAGTACACGTGAACGAAACCAAGGATACGTCTCCTCAAAGCTATCGTGGATTGACAAGTCGATATAGATCAGAAAGACGACAGATCCTCCTCGCCTTCTTCCCGGTCTTTACTCAGTAACAACATAATGCAATATAATACAACTAAGAGGTGAGAAATCTGGCATCAATACCAACAGGTAGTGCAAAGACAGTACGGATAACAAGAATTATCCCAATACAGCATTTTGCAATTACAGATATTAAACAACAAGAAAATATAACAGATATTTGACAGTTAAACTATTCATTTAAGCATCAGATAATTCAACCTTATGAATATGTCATAAGGGTATATAATTGACTATGCATGTACACAATATACTCAATTCCTACTCCATGGAGCTAGATAAATATTTCGGAGAGAATGATCGGAAGACATGTCTGTATCTCGTTAGCCTGAATTCAAATGCTTTTCAATTAAATCAATATGTTTGCGCAACAAGGCTTTATACAAGACATTCTACACCAGATCCTAATTGGGGTGAGTGTCTCGGTCTGGATTATCAGTGTGTTTGCATTGGTCTGATCCACAACCAAGGGGAGCTACTATCTGGCCATTGTGGACATCCCACACCCCGACGTCCCCAAGGTCAATAAAGACCTACACTAGGCCCAACGCACCCGCACGAGGGTGTAATTCAACTCCTAGGCTTATACAGTCATAACAACATACCACATGACTCTACAAGGTAAGATGAATGCCTCAATGCACATATATATACATAATATCATCAATGTCATGTAATCCATGATCATACACCATCATAATTCATAGCAATTATCAATAATTCAAGATTCCACTTATAGGCGCGATAATAGAATTATTGTTCACTCTCAATTACATAGACTTCCATTATCACTTCATTGTAAGAATGACCTCAATAAGCTATCTTGTTTTCTTTCATTAATACTCATTTCTCTAGTTCAATTAGTGCTTATCTTTACTATTGATAAAGTTTATTTAATTAAAAGTCTTATGATTCTCAAACCTCACTTACACTCATTTTCTTTCAAAGACCAAAGTACATCATAGTTTTATGTTAAGGTTCTACTTCTTTTATTTTTTTTCCATCTTGTGAATTCCTAATTTATTATCTTGTCACTTAGCTATTCAAGTTTCACTTTTATTACAAATTTTCCTCTTGATTACTCTAAATGGTCATGAGCCCTAAGTTCATGGGACTCAATATTCATTCTCTTAATCCATTGTTTTAATTCCTTAATTAATTCATTTTCCACTTAAATTTCTAAGTTCCCATTTACCACCAATTTAGTCACACTTTTCTTAGTTTTCCTCCTCTTAGCCACGACCTCACCTAAGGTCTCAAGGCTCCAAAAATTTCCATTCTTTCATCAATTAGTTCATCAAGTTCTATGTTTATACAAAGATTTCATTTTGGTTCCCTATTTAAGTCCACAAGGCCGTGAGCTTCACCTCCAAAGGACAAAGTGTTGTTTGTCATCTACACATAAATCCAACTATACAACAATCACAATCCATCAACAACACATAATATCACAACATTAACAATAACACCATACAAATCACATAATTATAAATTATTGGAAAACAACCAATCAAGAGAAGAAATCCATACATAGATTCTCCATTTTCAACACATAAATGTTGGTGTATGCCCTAGTGGCCAATACATTTTGTTTGTATTTACATACATTATATTATGTTATTTTATATGAGGCATTTCATCTATTGTGTTCTTTTTGGTAGACATAATAAAGTCCTTAGAATAGTAAGTTTGATACCATAGGACATCAAGTGGATGACTTGATCGTGAGATCCTATTGGATAAAACACTATTCTTAAATGTCCCTAGTCAAGTATTATTGTTAATTAGGACAACAATAATGCATTGAGACTAGTATGTGCGTAGAATGATGACCACATCTCACGGGTCATGGATATGAGATATCAAGTCTACACATGGATACATATTAGAGTAATGATGTATTGGACAGACCCGCCATGAGAACGCTACGTGGATCGTTACTTGAGTGTCACAAGTGATTCTCATAGTGATAATGGTGTATGTGGTTCTTTGACCTGAAATCACTACGATTGCTACATGAGGAGTTGTGTGTTTTAATGCCATCAAATGTCATCTGTAACAAGATGATTATAAAGTTGGTTATTAGACATACTGCGATACAAGTGGAGGGATGTGAGTGACCTAGATGGGATTTGTCCCTCCTACATAACAGGAGTGATATCTTCGGGGCCCCTGATTGAGTGAGACTACGAAATGCATTGCCATGCTTAAATGAGTCAATATGAGATATTGATCTCATTTGTTATTACTATGTCTACTCGGGAATCAGGAAACTGAAGATTGAACTAAACAAGGGTGACACATTCCATGCCTTGTGTTCAATCTGGATATCTGACAAAGGGACTAAACTACACTAAACATTGGTCACGGATAGGTTATGTCAAATCACCGACATTCTCATTACTTGGGTAACAAAGGTGATGTGTTGCTAGATATCACTCATCTTTTGTAATATTAAAATGAGATTTTAATATTACTACCAACGTCATGAGAACCTGCAAGGTCGCACACTTAGAACAGACTAAATTGGAGTAATCAGAATCCAAGTTGGACTCGGATTCAATTGTGGGCCTAACTCATGACAGATGAGTTTAGGGTTGCACCACTTACCTTGCTACTGCTCACATTCACTTAAGGCAGCCACTGTTATAAATAATACTGCTAAGGGGGCTGCTACTAGGTTACATCACAACCCTAGCCGCACCTACAGAAAGTGAGTGAGAGATAGTGAGGTCTTCTTCTCCTCTCTTCGCAGCTAGCACTATGAAACAGAGGCGTGACTCCCTTTTGCAAGTCTGTTCGTGTGGATACCGCAGAGACATCATCACTATTACGGTGTTGGTGATTCACCTCGCTTGTGATTATCACGCTTCAAGAGGTAAATTTTTAAAGACTCGGATTATGGATTTTTCGCATGGATCCTGTGAGGGAATTCTATTATTCCGCTACGAGACTTTTGATCCGCAATTCCCAACAATAAATTCATCCCTCACTACCATGAGTGGTTGATGAGGTTGTTCTCCCTCTTACCAAAGAAAATGACAAGAAAAATCCCTCCTTGTTAGTCATTGTAGATTTCATCCAAGCCTCCAACAAAATCGTAAGAATTTCAACTCACAAAATCAACATTCTAAGCTTAAAAAAGAGTGAATCAATGGTCATAAAGAAGACTATGAACACAAAAATGAGGAGAAAAAAATGAAGATCAAGACTTTACCTCAAAAGCTTCAAATTTAAAGCTTGAAGAAAAGTGAAGAAGATGAAAGTTTTAGGAGATAACTCTAACTAGAAAGTGGTTTAGAATGTAGTGGAGTTTAAGAAAATGTGATTGGATGATGTGTGGATGGTGGTGTGGCCGTAAGGTATGAGGAGAAGAAGAGAGAAAAGTGAAGAGAAAAAGGAAGAAGAGAAAGGTAGAGAGAGAAAGTGATAGTAAAGTTTGAATGAAAAAGTGAAGTGTGACTTAAGTGAAATGAAAACTTTTGGCTCCCTCCTTTCCTCTCATTGCCGAGGAAGCACTCAAGGAGAGAGGGAAAGATTGGCTTCTCAAGCAAGCCAATAGGAAATTGCTTGGAAGCTTCCTCCAAAGCTTCTCCAAGAAGCCAAAAACTTACTTTTTGAAAAGTCAAAGGTGATGTCATTAAAGTGTTATATAAATGATGACTAACACTCTACTAAGATTATTATCCAGTGGACAAAAGTTACAGTTAACAAAACCAGTATTTATTGTCCAACGGATAATAAAGCGTACTGCGATTTTATTTATCAGATAAAATCTCGAAAAACAAAACTTCGTAAACTGTGACCGGTCTCAGGTTTAGTAAGATCTCCCATCGACGTTTCCACAGTCCAAGATTTTTTGGCCTCGGGAAAATATTTCATTTTTCCAACTCTACTCAACGTGCACGTAAATCGAGAAAAATATTAAAATAATCAAGTAATTCAAATAATTCCAGAAAAATTTCTAAAAATCACAAATATTATAAAATGAATATTTATCATAAAATAAACAACTTTCGGGGTGTTACAACTCTCCTCTTCTAAAAAGAAATTTTGTCCTCGAAATTTTCATACCTTAGAATAGTTGTGGATATTGTTCCTTCATTTTGTCCTCTAACTCCCACGTTGCGTCTCCAGTTATGTCATTCCAGATCACTTTCACCAATGCAATCTCTTTGCCTTGGAGTTGTTTCACCCTTCTATCTTCAATCTTGATAAGAAGTGTTTCATAGGTCAAATTCTCTTTCAATTGCACTGTTTTTGGTTCAATGACATGAGTTGGATTAGGAATGTATTTTCGCAATTGTGACACATAGAAAACATTGTGTAGGTTAGAAAGAAAAGGTGAAAAGGCTATTTGGTAGGCTACTAGACCTATACAATGTAGGATTTGATAAGGTTCGATGAATATAGGAGTGAGTTTTCTGGACTTAAGAACTCGGCCAACGCTTGTCATTGGTGTAACCCTAAAAAACACATGTTCGCCTTCCTCAAACTCTAGAGGGTTCTGTCTCTTGTCCCCATAGCTCTTTTGCCTACTTTGAGCTGTCGTCATCTTCTCCTAAATCACCTTAATCTTTTCTATCGTCTGTTGTACAAGATCGGGTCCCAATGTGAGATGTTCTCTATCTTGGTACCAACACAAAGACGTTCTATAACGTCGTCCATACAGGGCTTCATAGGGTGTCATCCCTATACTTGAGTGAAAATTGTTGTTGTAAGTGAACTCTATCAAGGGTAAGTCTTCATCCTAACTTTCACTTTGTTCTAAAACACAAGCTCTTAACAGATCCTCCAATGATTGGATCGTTCTTTCAGATTGACCATCTGTTTGTGGATGATATGCAGAAATCAAACAAAGCTTTGTTCCCATAACTGCTTGTAGACTTTTCCAAAACCTTGATGTGAACCTCGGATCTCTATCAGAATGATGCTGGAAGGTACACCATGAAGTCTAATAATCTCGCCAATATAAACTTGGGTCAACCTTTCCATCGAGTACCTTATGTTAATCGGTAAGAAGTGTGCAGACTTCATAAGCTAATCAACAATTACCCATATTGAATCATATCCCCTTCGGGTCTTTGGCAATCCAACCACAAAATCCATTGTGATATTATCCCATTTCCATTTGAGAATAGTTAAGGGTTGTAACATTCCAGAAGGTCTTTGATGTTCAACCTTAGCCTTCTGACAAACTAAACAAGATGATACGTACTTGGCAATGTCTCTCTTCATTTCATGCCACCAATACATCTGTTTCAGATCTTGATATATCTTGGTCATTCCAGGATGCATACTTAACTTGCTTGTGTGGACTTATTCGAGAATTAACCTCCTAAGCTCTGGATCATTAGGTACACATATTCTACCTTTGAACATAAAAATTTCACCAGGTCCTTCCTCAACTGTTAACACTATGCCTTGATTTATAAGCTTTCTCTCATCTTGCAAAAATTGGTCACTCTTCTGCTTCACTCGAATCTCTTCAATTAGATCATTCGAAATAGTAACC
The DNA here is from genome assembly GCA_029884605.1 of Ormosia emarginata. NCBI lineage: Eukaryota > Viridiplantae > Streptophyta > Magnoliopsida > Fabales > Fabaceae > Ormosia > Ormosia emarginata. The sequence goes on along the minus strand of JAQQTP010000042.1, from coordinate 2,623,300 downwards.
AAACCTAGACAAACTTCCTCTGGTGTCATTTCCAAGGACAACCACATATCTCTGAATTGTTCTATTAACTCTTTTTCCTTAATCATCATAGTAGAAACGCTAAGTATTTTTTGACTCAAGGCGTTTGCCACAACATTTGCTTTTCTAGGATGGTACTGAAGTTGGAAGTCATAATCCTTTAAAAACTCTAACCACCTTCTTTGTCTCATGTTCAGCTCTTTTTGGTCAAACAAATACTTCAGGCTCTTATGATCACTGAAGACGTTGAATGTTGCTCCATACAGAAAATGTCTCCATATTTTCAGAGCAAACACCACTGTGGCTTACTTGAAGTCATGCATTGGGTAGTTCTTCTCATGTATCCTCAGTTGCCTTGAAGCATAGGCCACAACATTCTTATGTTGCATGAGTATACATCCTAATCCTTGATATGAAGCATCACAAAATACCTTAAACGGTTCATCAGGGTTGGGTAGAACCAACACCGGTGCAGAAGTCAGTTACTTCTTTAATTCTTGGGAACTTTCCTCACATGCGTCCGTCCACACGAAAGCTTAATTTTTCCTCATAAGCTAGGTAAGAGGTCTCGTTATCTTGGAAAATCCTTCAATGAATCTTCGGTAGTATTCGGCTAATCCCATGAAGCTATGGATCTCCGTCACGGTCTTAGGTCATTCCCATTGAAAATCTGCTTCAACCTTTGCTGGATCTATAGTAATTCCTTCCTTTGAAATCACATGCCCCAAAAACTTGACTTCTTCTAACCAAAACTTACATTTTGACAATTTGGCATACAACTTCTTCTCTTTCAGAATTTGGAGAACTATTCTGAGGTGTTCAACATGTTCCTCCCGACTTCGAGAATAGATCAGAATATCATGAATAAAGACAACAACGAATCTATCCAAATAAGGGTGAAAGATATGATTCATGTAATCCATGAATACAACAGGAGCATTTGTTACTCCGAACGGCATCATATGATACTCATAATGTCCATAAAGTGTCTAAAAAGCTTTTTTGGAAACATCCTCTGTAACGTCACGGGATTGCCAGCACGATTGATGAGTTGTCTCCATAAACTAACATGGGTCATTTCAGCGTGCTTTGTCCTCACTCACATGCATCTTAGGAAACTTCCCAGGAGGTTACCCATCCCACAATTGCTCCAAGTCAAGCACGCTTAAGCATGGGGTTCTTATATTCTAGGCTCCCGAAAAGAAGTTGCAACTTGTTGATATGGCTACGTCTAATTAATTCCTTTAAGTCATCCTCAACTATACAGTCCCATACTTGCACAGTTTCTGAACCCCTCTCATTCTGGTGCATATTCAGTTCATTCATGGGACCCTTCTCCTAGAAGCTTGCCAGGAGCCGCTCATTAATGCTTTCTCTTAGCACTGGCGACCACTCCCTATCCTCATCAGCCCCAGGACTTCACATCTTCCACTTTCACACGAATCTGATGGTAACCAGATCGTAGGTCAATTTTGGAGGAAATAACAACTGCCATTAGCCAATCCATCAAATCGTCAATTCTCAGAAGTGGATACTTGTTCTTGATTGTGATCTTGTTCAGCTAGCGATAATCCACACATAATCAAGAAGTTCTATCCTTTTTCTTAACTAACAGCACTGGAGCTCCCCATGGTGAAACGCTAGGTCTCATAAACTGCTTCTCTAACAGTTCCTCCAATTGTTTCTTGAGCTCCGCTAACTCTACTAGTGACATTCGATATGGTGCCATAGATATAAGACTAGATCCAAGTACAAGATCGATGGAAAATTCCATTTCTCTTTCCGGTGGGAATCCAAGTATATCGTAAGAGAAGACTTCAGGAAATTCGTTGATCACTGGAATAGCTTGTACATCGATTTCACGCTTAACCTCCAAAGAAGATAAAAGCATGTATCCTTGGGTTCCTTCCTTCAAGAAAGTTTTGACTTGGTCGGTGGTTATAAATCCATAAATATCAGAATCAAGAAATACTAAGGTCTTATTGGAACAGTCCAATAGGATATGGTTAGAAGATAACTAATCTATTCCTAGAATTACATCTATTTGGGACAAAGGTAAACAAATCAGATCGACCGAAAAGGTTAGACTTTCAACAAAAATAGGACAATTCAGGTAAACTTTTGTAGTAGTAATAGGTTTAGTAGTAGGAGTAGAAACAATTAGATCAAAAGGTAAAGAAGACACAGACAATCCTAATCAGTTCACACAGTCATAGGAAATAAAAGAATGCATTGCCCTAGAGTCATACAGTACAATTAAAGGATTACCTCCTATGTCACCATCTCCCGTAATTAGATTTTTAGATTTTGAGGCTTCAGCTCCACTTATGGTATAAACCTTTCCTCCAGCTTGGGGTCTTACAGCACGCACATTGTTGACAGAGGGTTCTGCCTTGGGATTGTTGTAATCTTTGGATAGATGTCCCGACTTTCCGCACTTGAAGCAGATGATCCCCTTAATCGTGCAATCTCTCGTAAGGTAATCCTTCCCGCACTTGAGACACTTTGAAGAAAATGTCCCAGTCGGACCAGTTCGATTGCTACTAAAACTACCTCCACGAGGTTGTTGTTGTTGTTGTTGACTTCCAGATGGTCTGGAATATGGCTTCCTCTGAAACTGATTGTTGTTGTTTCCTCCCCTTTGGAACCTAGATAGTCCAAAGTTACAATTACGGGTGTCTCGGGATGATTCCAAATCTTCAAGCCTACGACACATGTCCACCAATGCTGAGAATTGATTCATTCTCATCGGTAGTACGCCTTGCTTCAGCTCATCTCTCAAGTCTTCTTCAAACTTACGGTATTTCCATACCTCATCAGGCTGGATTTGAAAATATCGTGAGAACTTTGACAAGCTCTCAAACTTTGCAGCATACTCACTAACCGTCATTCCACCTTGTCGCAATCCAAGAAGTTCCATCTTCTTGTCGTGCCTCGCACTATCTGGAAAATATTTCTCTAGAAACACCTCACAGAACACTTCCTATGTGATCCCTTCCTTCAGCCTACAACACTCTCGGAGTTGCCTTCCACTAATTCTCACCATCTCCCACCAACATAAATGCGGCATAAGTCACTTTACGGTCACCCGTGCATCTCATTCCTTCAAAGATCTTCTCTAGTTCTTGGATTCACAGACTTGCTTTCTTTGGATCAAACTCTCGGTGAAACTGCAATGGATTGTTGTGGCAAAATTCTGACAAATTTTGAGTCTTCGCATTTGCCTCTTGTTGCTGGGCTGCTCTTTCATTTTGTTGTACTATAACATCTATCATTTGCTGCATTGCCTCAATTGCTGTAGCCATGCCTCTACCATGAGCCATTGCTTTTCTTCAGAGTTAGACTGATCAAAACACAAGGAAAGTCAGATGTAACCTTTCAGAAACTAAACACAGAGAATCACATGGCACAAACATGACAGACCTAACCACAAACCCAAAAGAAGACTCAAACTTGGGCTCTGATACCAACTTAGTGTAACGTCCCCTTTCCTCTTTGGAAGGAGGAGGACGTCACAACTTTACAAATCCAAAATCAATCAATTAAAGCGGAATATAAAACAAACTCAACCCAAGTTATAAAATTGGCAATTATTAAAACCATAATATTTGATGTAAAATACTCTTTTTCTTGTGGATAACAGATCAAACAAAGCAGATAAATCATAAAACATCATATATATATATATATATATATATATATATATATATATATTGCATATACATAAACATTCATATCAGCTGGTTCGTATGGATTATATACATACTTGTACCCCTAAAATACTTACAAAAAGAAAGGCGCTCAAGATACATATGCGCACTAAAAAATGTACAGATGATCAGGAAAGACTGACTAGCAAAAAGGCACGACCAGCCCAAGTCCTACATACCTAAATCATAGGGTCCTAAAAAGGATCCTCTTCCGATTCCTAGGAAGAGATGATCATAGTGGGTGGAACACCCAGACGGATAAGCGTCCACCTAGAGGACACTACACTGTCCTCATGAGGAGTATAGTGGAAGTTACTCCACCATTCCTGGATAGGTATGTTAAACACTAGATGAATAGATAAAGAAAAAGACAAAATAGGGGTTTCACGATAGTCCACACAAAAAGATAAGGTCAGCTCCCCCATATACGTAATCTGCTCGTTGTCCAAGTTGATTGTCCAAGCGTTTGCTCCACCATGAAAGTACACGCGAATGAATCCAAGGATATGTGTCCTTGAAGCTATCGTGGATTGACAAGTCGATACAGATCAGAAAGGTGGCAGATCCTCCTTGCCTTCTTCTCAGTCTTTACTCAGTAACAACATAATGCAATATACTACAAATAAGAGGTGAGAAATCCGGCATCAATACCAACAGGTAGTGCAAAGATAGTACAGATACCAAGAACTATCCCAATACAACATTTTGCAATTACAGATATTAAATAGCAAGAAAATATAACAGATATTTGACAGTTAAACAATTCATTTAAATAATTCAACCTTTTGAATATGTCATGAGGGTATGCAACTAACTATGCATATGCACAATGTACTCAATTCCTACTCCATGGAGCTAGACAAATATTTTGGAGAGAATGATTGGGAGACATATTTGTATCTCGTCAGCATGAAATCAAATGCTTTCCAATTAAATCAATATGTTTGTGCAACAAGGCTTTATACAAGACATTCTACACCAGATCCTGATTGGGGTGAGTGTCTCGATCGGTGTGTTTGCACTGGTCTGATCCACGACCTAGGAGAGCTACCAGCTAGCTATTGTGGACACCCCACACCCCGACATCCCCAAGGTCAATAAAGACCTACACTAGGCCCATCGCACCCGCACGAAGGTGTAATTCAACTCCTAGGCTCATACAGCCATAACAACAGACCACATGACTCTACAAGGTAAGATGAATGCCTCAATGCACATATACATACATAATATCATCAATGTCATGCAATCCATGATCATACACCATCATAATTCATAGCAATTATAAATAATTCAAGATTCCACTTATGGGTGCGATAATAGGATTATCATTCACTCTCAATTACATAGACTTCCATTATCACTTCATTATAAGAATTACCTTAATAAGCTCTCTTGCTTTCTTTCATTAAAACTCATTTCTCTAGTTCAATTAGTGCATATCTTTACTATCAATAAAGTTTATTTAATTAAAAGTCTTATGATTCTTAAACATCACTTACACTCATTTTCTTTCAAAGACCAAAGTCCATCATAGTTTTATGTTAAAGTTCTACTTCTTTTATTTTTTTTCCATCTTATGAATTCCCAATTTATTATCTAGTCACTTAGCTATTCAACTTTCACTTTTATTACAAATTTTCCTCTTGATTACTCTAAATGGTCGTGAGCCCTAAGTTCATAAGACTCAATATTCATCTTCTTAATCTATTGTTTTAATTCCTCAATCAATTCATTTTCCACTTAAATTTCTAAGTTCCCATTTACCACCAATTTAGTCAAACTTTTCTTAGTTTTCCTCCTCTTAGCCGTGACCTCACCTATGGTCTCAAGGCTCCAAAAATTTCCATTCTTTCATCAATTAGTTCATCAAGTTCCATGTTTATACAAAGATTTCATTTTGGTTCCCTATTTAAGTCCATAAGGCCGTGAGCTTTTCCTCCAAAGGACAAAGTGTTCTTTGTCATCCACACATAAATCTAACCATACAACAATCACAATCCATCAACAACACATAATATCACAACATTAACAATAACACCATACAAATCACATATTTATAAATCATTGAAAAACAACTAATCAAGAGGAGAAATCCACACTTAGATTCTCCATTTTCAATACATAAATTCATCCCTTACCATCATGAGTGGTTAATGAGGATGTTCTCTCTCTTACTAAAGAAAATGACAAGAAAAATGCCTCATTGTTGGTCCTTAAAGATTTCGTCCAAGCCTCCAACAAAACCCTAAGAATTTCAACTCACAAAATCAACATTCTAAGCTTGAAAAAGAGTGAATCAATGGTCATAAAGAAGACCATGAACACAAAAATGAGGAGAAGAAATGAAGATCAAGACTTTACCTCAAAAGATTCAAATCTAGAGCTTGAAGAAAAGTGATGAAGATGAAAGCTTTAGGAGATAACTACAACTAGAAAGTGGTTTAGAATGTAGTGGAGTTTAAGAAAATGTGATTGGATAAATTTTTTGTAAACATGGAGGTGTGGATGGTGGTGTGGCCATGAGGTATGAGAAGAAAAAGAGAGAAAAGTGAAGAGAAAATGGAAGAAGAGAAAGGTAGAGAGAAAAAGTGACAGTAAAGTTTGAATGGAAAAGTGAAGTGTGACTTAAGTGAAATGAAACTTTTGCTTCTCTCCTTTCCTCTCATTGCTGTGGAAGCACTCAGGGAGAGAGGGAAAGATTGGCTTCTCAAGCAAGCCAATAGGAAATTGCTTGTAAGCTTCCTCCAAAGCTTCTCAAAGAAGCCAAAAACTCACTTTTTGAAAAGTCAAAGGTGATGTTATCAAATGAGGTCATCTTGTGATGTCATTAAAGTGTTCTCTAAAAGATGACCAACACTCTACTAAGGTTATTATCCAGTGGACAAAAATTACCATTAACGAAACCAGTATTTATTGTCTAATGAATAATAAAGCGTACTGCAATTTTATTTATCAGATAAAATCTCGAAAAACAAACTTCGTAAATTGTGTCCAGCCTCAGGTTTTGTAAGATCCCCCGTTAATGTTTCCATAGTCCAAGGTTTTCCAGCCTCGAGAAAATATTTTATTTTCCCGACTCCGCTCAGTATGCAGGCAAATTGAGAAAAATATTAAAATAATCAAGTAATTCAAATAATTCCAAAAAAATTCCTAAAAAACACAAATATTATAAAATAAATATTTATCATAAAATAAACAACTTTCGGGGTGTTACATATGTCATCTACATACAATACCAGAAAGACAATTGTGCTTCCACTAACCTTCTTGTAGACACAAGATTCTTTTTCATTCTTGATGAAACCAAATTATTTTATTGTATCATCAAAACAAAGATTCCAACTTCTGGAAGCTTGCTTCAATCCATAAATAGATCGTTGCAACTTGCACACCTTTCCAGCATCCTGTGGAGTGGCAAAACCCTCAGGTTGTGTCATGTACATATCCTCGAGAAGATTTCCATTAAGGAAAGCAATCTTGACACCCATTTTCTAGATTTCATAATCGTAGTATGCTGCAATAGCAAGTAAGATCCGAATGGATTTAAGCATCGCAATTAGGGAAATGTTTCATCATAGTCTACACCATGGATTTGCTTGAAACCTTTAGCCACCAATCGCGCCTTAAAGGTATGCATGTTACCATCCATGCCAGTTTTCTTTTTGAAAACCCACTTGCACCTAATGGGTTTTACCCCTTCAAGTGGGTCAACCAAGGTCCACACCTAGTTGGCATACATGGATTCCATTTCAGGTCTCATGCCCTCAAGCCATTTCTCAGATTCTGGGCTAATAATGGCTTCCTGGTAAGTCATAGGCTCATCTTGATTCATAAGCAATACATCATCTTGTTGAATCATGAGAAATCTATATCTCTCTGGTTGATGACGTATCCTGTTAGACCTACGTGGGTCTTGTGCTACTAAAGCAAATTGTGGTTCCACAACGATTTGTGGAAGCTGCTCTATTTCCACCATCAGTTCGCTGCTACTCTGTGAACTTTGAATTTCTTCAAGTTCTATTTTCCTCCCACTAGTTCTTTTAGAGATAAACTCCTTTTCTAGGAACATAGCAGTCTGTGCGACAAACACTTTGCCCTCGGTTGGATTATAAAAATAGTATCCCGTGGTTTCTTTAGGATACCCCACAAAGAAACATTTATCTGATTTTGGTCCAAGCTTATTAGAAATTTGTCATTTCACGTGAGCTTCACAACCCTAAATCTTCATAAAAGACATATTGGGTCGTCTCCCAGTCCATATCTCATACGATGTCTTTTGAACCGTCTTGGATGAGACACGGTTAAGTGTAAAACCTATTGTTAATAAAGCATGTCCCTAGAAGGAGCCTAGAAGGTCTGCATGACTCATCATGGAACGAACCATGTCCAACAAGGTTTGGTTTCTTCTTTCAAAAACACCATTCCACTGTGGTATTCTAGGAGGAGTGAGTTGAGATATTATCCCACACTCTTTTAGATGATCATCAAACTGTTGACCTAAGTATTTGATGATCACATATTTTATACATTAATAAACCCTCATTTTTTAGTCATTTACACTTTCATGTACTTAATTGATTAAGTCTAGTTATGTTTTGTAAGTTTGGACTCAAATTGGACTTAATTGATTTTTTCAGCACTATTTTGGTCTTACGTTGTTTCTGTATTTCGACCATATCATGAGTTCTAAATGTCTAATAATTATTAATTTTACCTTGTAAGAAAGATAAGAGAGAGCTCTATAACTTTGATGAAGAGCTCAAAGTCTCAATCAGACATCTAGTGGAGCTAATTGGGCTTGGAAGACAGAACACGAGTTTTGTGTCTGAAACCTGAACAGTGTACAGTAATCAGAGCATAACTCGGGCTGCAAGAATTATCTTGGGCTGAAATTTGGACATTTGAAAGTTAAGACCTAGATCTAAAACTTTCATGTTGAACACAAAACTTGATTCGGGCTCCTTGATGGTGATATTGGGTCTGAAAGTCAAAATAGAGGTGCTGAAACTGGGCCTGAACAGTTTGTAGTAATTGAGTCATATCTTGGGCTGTAGGACGAATTTTTGGGTGATTCTAGAGCCATTGGAAAGCTTAGACAATTTCCTAGAACTTTCATGATGACCACTTGGCTCGAAAATGACGAAATCAATGACTTAAGAAATGAATGATTTCGGAGACAAGAAATCTCAATAATTTTTCACTCTTATCCTCACCATTTGGCATTCTCCATCATTCATCCACTCATCCCACCTACCCCTAATCAGTCCCTTTGTCATTTTGTATCCCTAATCCTCTATAAAAAGTATCATTGGCTGACCATTTGGAGCATTTGGTGTTAGGCTTAGTTTGTTACAAGTTGTGGTTATGCTTGTTTCTTGTTTTACTTTGTTGTAATTTTCTCTTGTTCTAAAGTGAAGCTATGTTCATCTTTCTCTTCTTTTCTCTTTCTTTCTTCTTATCCATGAGTAACTAAATCTTCATCTTGCTTGGGTGAAAGAGTGAAGCTCTTGGTAATGAAATAAGGTTAGATTATTTTATTTCTTGTGCTTAAATGATATATTATTAAATGAACATTATATGTGTTGTATTTTGTTTCCAATCAATTTAGAAACCTTCTTTGTTAATGGAGATCTTGATTTATTGTAGATAATAGGATTGGCACAGTGAATGCTTGAACTCATTTACAAATGTTGGTAGATAATTAAAGGAATCATAATATGATTACATATATAATTGAACTTTGAATATTATATTTTTCGATTGGAACCTCCGTTGTGTGTGGATTTCAATTGAGTTAAAAAGAGAAATAATCTTATATTTAATTTATTACCAAGAGTAGATTTCCTAACCCAAGCAAGCCCTTAAATTCATTTGTGAACTTATATTATTACTTTTGGTGTTGTGACAAATCCTCTTCTTACCTCAATTAATTTTTCTTCATCAATTCCCTGTGGATCGACCTCGGACTCCCGAGAAATTTACTACTTGAGACAACCTGCACTTGGGTTTGCATCCTTTAAAATCCCGCAAATCAAGTTTTTGGCGCCGTTGCTTGGGACTTGATTTGAATTTTTGATTTATTGAGTTTTTTTTTTTTAAATAAAATTAATTTTCTTTTCCCCTCACCGGAGCAAAAGATCGGCGTGCCGATCCTTCGGTTTCTTTACTAACTCTCTAACTTACTAACTTGCTAACATACTAACTTTCTAACTTTTATATTTATGTCATTTATTTTTTCTTTTTAATTTTTTTTTTTTTATTTTATTTATTTTCGTCATTTTTTTTTCGTTAGTGGGGGTAACTCTCCATTTTATTTTACGCACTAACTTAGTGGGGGAAACTCTCCCTTTTACTTTTCTGTTATTTATTTTTTCGCATTTTATTTTTATTTTTATTTTTATTTTTATTTTTATTTTTGGGCGGTTGGTTTCTACCACATCCTTGTTAATGTTTAATGGTGGGTTACACCGCCAGCTTGTACATTATTTTTTGTTTATTTATTTTTAGTTATTTATGTATTTATGCTTAATTAGTATCGTGATTTAAATTCTGATCGTTTAGTTAAAATTAATTCTGGTACTTTATATATTGACTTGTTTGAATCACAATCACACACAATTGACACAATGGCTGACAATGAAAGTGTACATGATGAATCGAAAAATCAACTGTTGCGAACCATGCGTGAATATTTGCAACCACCTCGAAATTCTAGTCCATCATGTTTTATCTTTCCACTCAATGCCAACAATTTTAGATTTAAGCCAGGTATGATTTCTTTACTTCCTAATTTTCATGGTTAAGAATCTGAAAGTCCATATTTACATCTGAAAGAATTTGAGGAAGTATGTATTGCCTTCAATGAACAAAATTACACTGAAGAGATTGTTAAGCTTAAATTGTTTCCTTTTTCTTTAAAAGATAAAGCAAAATCTTGGCTTAACACTTTGAAACCAAGATCAATTGGCACATGGCAAGAAATGCAAGGTGAGTTCTTGAAGAAATTTTTTCCAACACACAAAACCAATGCTATGAAAAGACAAATCCAAAATTTTTCCCAAAATTCAAATGAAACATATTTTCAATGTTGGGAACGATTTAAAGATTTGTTAAATTCTTGCCCACATCATGGTTTTGAAAAATGGCGCACTATAAGCTTCTTTTATGAAGGTTTAACTCCTGAAACTAAACAATTTGTGGAAACAATGTGCAATGGTGAGTTTCTTGATAAAGAACCTGATGAAGCTTTAGACTATTTGAACCAGTTGGATGAAAATTCTCAATCTTGGCATAGTACTAACACTTCTGAGAATTCAATTAGATCTAATCTTGCAAGTGCTAATAAAGGAAAATATCACCTTAGTCAAGAAGAAGATCTAAATGCTAGATTTGCTAGTTTGGCTAGAAAGGTTGAAGCCATGGAATTAAGAAAAGCAAAAGAAATCAAATCTGTGCAAAATGAAGAAATTTGTGGTATTTGTGATGACTTAGGACACTCAACACACGAATGTCCTAACATTTCTGTTTTTAAAGAAGTTGTACATGAGCAGGTAAATGCAATGAATAATTTTAACAAGCCATTGACTTCTTCTTTTTCAGATACATACAATCCGGGATGGAGAAATTACCCGAATTTCAGCTGGAGGAATAATAATCAGTCACAATTTGTGCAACCACCACCTCCTCAGGCATAACAGGACTCTCAAAATTCTCAAGGATATGCACCTTATGTCCCACCATATAGGAAAAACCTTGAAGAAACACTGCATGCATTCATAGAAAAGCAAGAGGCCATTAATAAACAAGATAATCAAACCATGAATGACATAAAAGACACTCTTGCTAAACTTTCTTCTGCACTCATCATTCATGAGAAAGGAAAATTTCCTTCTCAACCTCAACCAAATCCTAAGGGTCAGTACAGTCTAAATGAGGGGAGTTCAGAAAACTAACAAATGGACTAAGTCCAGTCAGTGATAACTCTTAGGAGTGGAAAGGTTATTGAAAAACAAATCCTCGAATCTTGTGAGAAAGAAGATGAGCCAATTCCCCAAGAAAATGAAGAAGTTGACCAAAAGGAGACCAAACTCTCGCCTTCACCCCCATTTCCTCAAGCATTGAAAAATCCAAAGAAATTGGACCATAACACTGGAATTTTTGAAATTTTGAAACAAGTGAAAATTAATATTCCTCTGTTAGATGCTATCAAACAGATTCCTTCTTATGCCAAATATTTGAAGGACTTGTGCACTGTTAAAAGGAAATTAAATGTGAAAAAGAAAGCATTTTTGGCAGAACAGGTAAGCTCCATTCTTCAAAATAATAATGCGTTGAAATATAAAGACCCTGGTTGTCCTACAGTTTCATGCATTATTGGAGAACATAAAATTGAAAAATCTTTACTTGATCTTGGTGCTAGTGTCAATTTGCTTCCATATTCAGTTTATCAGCAACTCAACTTAGGTGAGTTAAAACCAACTTCTGTAACTCTTCTACTTGCAGATAGATCAATTAAAATTCCAAGAGGAATAGTGAAAGATGTGTTGGTTCAAGTTGATAAATTCATATATCCTGTGGATTTCATTGTCTTGGATACTGAACCTCTGGTTGATAGTTGCAAGTCAATTCCTGTTATTTTAGGCCGTCCATTTTTAGCAACATCTAATGCTTTGATAAATTGCAGAAATGGAGTGGTGAAGCTAACATTTGGAAACATGACACTGGATCTCAATGTTTTTAACATGTGCAAGCAACCACAGGAAGTCCTTGATGAAAATGAAGAAGTTGAAGGAATTGAAGCCATTATAGATGATCATCTTCAAAAAGGGAGTTCTTCTGACCCATTAGAAGTTTGTTTCATTAATTCATTTGATTTGCTTGATTGTACAGAGGAAATAGAATACAAAGGAAGAAAGCCAAAATTCGAAGAGCTAAAACCCATGAATGATAATGCTCATGAAGAAGTACCCACACTGGAACTAAAGCCATTACCTGGTAGGTTGAAGTACACATTTTTTGGAGAAAAGCAAAGCTTTCCTGTGGTAATTTCCTCATCTCTTTCTGAAGAACAAGAAGGAAAGATGTCGCCTCAATGGACGCACCAAGATAGAAGGAAATTTCTGACAGAGGTGAAAAATTTTTATTGGGATGACCCATACTTGTTCAAACATTGTCCTGACCAAATTTTTCAGAGATGCGTTCCCGACAATGAGGTAAGTAGTGTCATTAAATTTTGTCACTCAGAAGCATGTGGAGGTCACTTCTCTTCAAAGAAAATAGCTGCGACAATCTTGCAGTGTGGATTTTATTGGCCCACTTTATTTAAAGACTGCTATACTTTTTGCAAAAAATGTGAAAATTGTCAAAAGTTGGGCTCAATTTCAAAAAGAAACATGATGCCCCTGAATCCTGCAATCATGATGAAGAAAAACGCTACAGTCTTGGGAATCTGACTCTAAAAGACCCTGTTTGCCAATTTATAAGAAAATTGGATGGGAAGCTTATCCTCGACTCATAGAAGGCGTTTAAGCCGTTACTGGACGTGAAACCAGAGGCAGATGTGAGTCATATCCACAACAATCTATACATATTATCTTCTTCTTCTTCTTCATGTTTTCTTTTTGTAAAAAAAAAAAAAAATAAAAAAAATAAAAAAAAATAATAAAAAAAATTTGAAAAAAATAAAAATAATAATAAAAGAGTCCGAACAAGGGTGATTCGAAAGGAGTACTATGACTTTAATTAGTTGTGGAGCCCCAGCCTTTGGCTGACCCATCATTGACTCGAGTGAACTTTTGCATGCTAGTCCTAAAAAAAAAATCGTGAGTGTCTACTGCACTGGTGACACGCAGTATAAAGATATGCCACTACTGCACTCATGACGCGCAATATAAAGATACGCCATGAAAGCTATACATACAGGTATGTCATCATTTGCTATTATATTTCTTTTATCTTTGTATGATTTTGTTGTATTTTAGTTTTGGACAGACGATCCTTTGAACAGGGTCCTTCAGGGGTTTCTAGACTTCTTTACTCTGATGGTTTTCTTGAAGTCAAAAAAAAAAAAGAAAAAAAGAAAAAAGATTCTGTGTTTCTTAATTTCAAACTTTTCTGACAACAGCCAACCTACCTTTATAGGTGCAATTATTACCCTTTCCATTCTTTTTCCTATTTAAACATTCTATTTTCTCCACTTTCCTTAAACACGAAACATTCAAAGGGAGGAAGAGTATAGAAATGGGGCCTTCTATTCGTAACCTTAAAAATGTTTGTGTTTTTTGTAGGTCAAATTATGGGAAGGATTTAGAGTTTGTAAACGCAACTAGCACTCTTGGTCGATCACTTGCTGTGAGGAATATTCATCTTATATATGGGGGAGGTTGCCGTGGGTTAATGGGGGCTGTATCACTTGCTGCATCTATAGGAGGCAGTCAGGTTTTAGGTGTCATTCCTGGACCTTTAGCTCAACAGAACATCACTGGAAAGACGGTTGAAGAAGAAATTCAGGTAACATCTATGCATGGACGAATGAAAAAAATGCTTGACAACTCTGATGCATTCATTGCCTTACCAGGTGGTTTTGGTACTTTGGAAGAAATTTTTCAAATAGTCTCTTGGGCCGAACTGAACATCCACCATAAACCCATTGGTTTGTTGAATGTTAATAATTACTTTGATCTTTTGTTATTTTTTCTTGACAAAGCTGTGGAACAGAAATTTATCACACCTTCGGCAAGAAAAATTCTTATCTCTGCCTCCACTATTGATGAGCTGATTGATAAATTAGAAGCTTTTGAGTATGAACCTGATAAAGTAATAGCTCAGATAGATTGGTCAGCAGGAAGCAGTGAAGGGAGCAGGAAGAAAAGCAAGCCAGATCTAACACTTCATCTTTAATACCTTTGATTTTATTTATTGTACTTTGTTTTTGTTTAAATTTGTGTCAGATTTCTCCAACAGGTAATATCTTCTATCCTTTACTCATCTATATTTTAACATTGAGGACAATGTTGTGATCTAGTTGGGGGGGAAGGATAGTTGATAGTTGACCTAAAAAAATTTTTTTTTTGTTTTGTTTGGGAAGTATGATATGATTGTTATGGACTTACTAAACCAATTAGTAATGGCAGAGTAAAGAGTAAATTTTGGAAATAATTTTTTACTCTTGAGACGCATCTTAATTGGTGGCAGAGTAAGGAGTTTTTTAGGTAGTAATTAATTAGTACTGATTTGTGGAAGTAACAAAGTTTTTGTCTTTTGATTTCCTTTGAAAGATTCAAGCGAAGGCACTCTCACAACCTTTGAAGCAATTGAAATTCAGGAATCATAGCATGATTGAATAAATTATCTTCTTTCTTAAATTTCAAATGCTTGGTTATGGATGTTGAATTGGTGGATTGAGAATGATAGAAATATGCCTTGTGAGATTTTGAGCCTATTGATGAATGGATTGAATATCTGTACTATTCTCTTCTTTCTTGTGTGATTTTCACTCAGGGAATTGTTACTCTAGAACTTACTTTGATTCTTTTTTAAGCTACATTTTCACATGCATACATTAATATGATTGAGGCATTTTAAAATAGCTACTTTGACCAAATAGCCATCCTTGTATATTTTCTATTGTGTAACCCCTTTGAACTTGTTTGACCATTCCTTGTTTTTAGCTCATCTCATCCTTCAAAAAAATTAAAAAAAAACATGTTTTTACCCAACCTTAGGGAATAAGAGAGCATTGACCTTGTTCTTGAATAAGTGTGGGGGTGTGTGTACAAAATGATCCCAAAAAAAATATTGAACACCGTTGCAATCAAAGGATTATCATAATAAAGGTGGATGCTTGGAAATAACAGGAAGAAAAGGAGAATGTTCAAGTCTAACAATGAATTCAATTCACCAATTTGGGATTGATCTTCAACGAAACATTAGTCAAATATTGGTGATTGTCCTTTATGATGAATGTTCTCAAACATTTTCTCCACTCTAACTGTACCATAATGATCTTTTATTCTCTTTGGTATTTATCTTTTCATATCCATATTATCCTCTCCTTTACCATGACCCCATTACAACCTTGAATAAAGTCTTCTTGATTTTTGTATGCATGTGTTTTTAGTAGCGGAGAAGTAGAAGATAAGCAAGCTTATGATAGTGCATTTTTCATGAGTTGAATAGAGTGAAATACTTACCTTTTAAACACTTGAGAGATTGAGAGGGAATTCTGTGAGGATCTATCATTCTTGATTCATTCTTTTCAACTGAAGTTTCCTTGCTTGTTGGTTTGAGTTGTGAAGAAATGTTACATCATTTATGCTTTGATCCCTTGAATTTCTTGTTGCTCTTCTTGCTTCATCGAGTCTTTTAGAGTTTTTAGCTTTTGAGTCTGTGTCATTTTTCTTTGTCTCCTAACTTTGGTCTTATGTGTTTTGCCCAGGAGTGCAAAAAGCTAAGTGTGGGGGAATTTGATGATCACATATTTTATACATTAATAAACCCTCATTTTTTAGTCATTTACACTCTCCATGTACTTAATTGATTAAGTGTAGTTATGTTTTGTAAGTTTGGACTCAAATTGGACTTAATTGATTTTTTCAGCACTATTTTGGTCTTACGCTGTTTCTGTATTTCGGCCATATCTTGAGTTCTAAATGTCTAATAATTATGAATTTTACCTTGTAGGAAATATAAGAGAGAGCTCTACAACTTTGATGAAGAGCTCAAAGTCTCAATCAGACATCTAGTGGAGCTAATTGGGCTTGGAATACAGAACACGAGTTTTGTGTCTGAAACCTGAACAGTGTACAGTAATCAGAGCATAACTCGGGCTGCAATAATTATCTTGGGCTGAAATTTGGATATTTGAAAGTTAAGACCCAGATCTAAAACTTTCATGTTGAACACAAAACTTGATTCGGGCTCCTTGATGGTGATATTGGGTCTGAAAGTCAAAACAGAGGTGCTGAAACTGGGCCTAAACAGTTTGTAGTAATTGGGTCATATCTTGGGCTGTAGGACGAATTTTTAGGTGATTCTAGAGCCATTGGAAAGCTTAGACAATTTCCTAGAACTTTAATGAAGACCACTTGGCTCGAAAATGACGAAATCAATGACTTAAGCAATGAATGATTTCGGAGACAAGAAATCTCAATGATTTTTTACTCTTATCCTCACCATTTGGCATTCTCCATCATTCATCCACTCATCCCACCTACCCCTAATCAGACCCTTTGTCATTTTGTATCCCTAATCCTCTATAAAAGGCACCATTGGCTGACCATTTGGAGCACTTGGTGTTAGGCTTAGTTTGTTACAAGTTGTGGTTATGCTTGTTTCTTATTTTACTTTGTTGTAATTTTCTCTTGTTCTAAAGTGAAGCTATGTTCATCTTTCTCTTCTTCTCTCTTTCTTTCTTCTTATCCATGAGTAACTAAATCTTCATCTTGCTTGGGTGAAATAAGTGAAGCTCTTGGTAATGAAATAAGGTTAGATTATTTTATTTCTTGTGCTTAAATGATATATTATTAAATGAACATTATATGTGTTGTATTTTGTTTCCAATCAATTTAGAAACCTTCTTTGTTAATGGAGATCTTGATTTATTGTAGACAATAGGATTGGCACAGTGAATGCTTGAACTCATTTACAAATGTTGGTAGATAATTAAAGGAATCATAATATGATTACATATATAATTGAACTTTGAATGTTATATTTTCCGATTGGAACCTCTATTGTGTGTGGATTTCAATTGAGTTAAAAAGAGAAATAATCTTATCTTTAATTTATTTCCAAGAGTGGATCTCCTAACCCAAGCAAGCCCTGAAATTCATTTGTGAACTTATTTTATTACTTTTGGTGTTGTGACAAATCCTCTTCTTACCTTAATTATTTTTTCTTCATCAATTCCCTGTGGATCGACCTCGGACTCCCGAGAAATTTACTACTTGAGACAACCTGCACTTGGGTTTGCATCTTTTAAAATCCCGCAGTCAGTATTCACCACCTCGATCTAATCGAAAGACTTTAATACTCTTGCCAAGTTAGTTTTGTACTTCATTCTAGAATTCCTTGAACTTTTCAAAGGATTCTGATTTGTGTTTCATGAGATACACAAACCCATATCTTCTAAAATCATTAGTAAATGTAATGAAGTATTGAAAATCACCTCTAGCCAGTGTGTTTAAGGGTCCACATACATCACTGTGTATAAGGCCTAAAAGATCACTAGCCCTTTCACCTTGTTGATGATCACATATTTTATACATTACTAAACCCTCATTTTTAGTCATTTACACTCTTTATGTACTTAATTGATTGAGTTTGGTTATGTTTTGTAAGTTTGGACTCAAATTAGACTTAATTGATTTTTCTAGCATTATTTGGGTCTTATACTGTTTCTGTATTTCCGCCATATCTTGAGTTCTAGATGTGTAAAAATTATGTATCTTACCTTGTAGGAAATATAAGAGAGAGCTCTACAACTTTCATGAAGAGCTCCAGGTAAAATATAGACATCTAGAGGAGCTAATTGGGCTTGGAAGTCAGAATACGAGTTTTGTGATTGAAACCTGAACAGTGTGCAGTAATCAGAGCATAACTCAGGCTGAAGGAACTTTCTTGGGCTGAAATTTGGATACTTGAAAGTAAAACCCATATCTACAACTTCAAGAAGAACATAAGAGCTCATTCGGACAAATTAGAGGTGATATTGGGTCTGGAAGTCAAAACAGAGGTGCTGAAACTGGCCTAAATAGTCTACAGTAATTGGGTCATATCTTGGGCTATAAGACGAATTTTTGGATGATCTTGGTGACATTGAAAAGTTGAGACAAAATGCTACAACTTTTATGAAGACCATATTACTTTATTCTGATGGCATCCATGAGATCAGCAATGAATGATTTCAAAGACAAAGAATCTCAATAATTCAACCACTCATCCAACCACTCCACCCACTCATCCACCTACTCCTCACCTACTCTTAATCAGCTCCCTTGTCATTTTGTATCATTAATCCTCTATAAAAGGCACCATTGGCTGATCATTTGGTGCTCTTGGTGTTAGGCTTAGTCTTTTAGAAGTTATGGTTATGCTTGTTTATTGTTTTCCTTTGTTGTAATTTTCTCTTGCTCTAAATTGAAGTTATATTCATCTTTCTCTTCTTCTCTCTTTCTTTCTTTTATCTATGAGTAACTAAATCTTTATCTTGCTTGGGTGAAAGAGTGAAGCTCTTGATAATGAAATAAGGTTATATTATTCTATTTCTTGTGCTTAAATGATATATTATCAAATGGACATTATATGTGTTGTATTTTGTTTCCAATCAATTTAGAAACCTTCTTTGTTAATGGAGATCTTGATTTATTGTAGACAATAGGATTGGCACAGTGAATGCTTGAACTCATTTACAAATATTGGTAGATAATTAAAGGAATCATAATATGATTGCATATATAATTGAACTTTGAATGTTATATTTTCCGATTGGAACCTCCGTTGTGTGTGGATTTCAATTGAGTTATAAAGAGAAATAATCTTGCCTTTAATTTATTACTAAGAGTAGATCTCCTAACCCAAGCAAGTTCTTAAATTCATTTGTGAACATCTTTTATTACTTTTGGTGTTGTGACAAATCCTTTTCTTACCTCAATTAATTTTTCTTCATCAATTCCATGTGGATCGACCTCGGACTCCCGAGAAATTTATTACTTGAGATAACCTGCACTTGGGTTTGCATCCTTTAATTCTCGTAGTCAAGTTTTTGGCGCCATTGCCGGGGACTTGATTTGAAGTTTTAATTTATTGAGATTCTTTTTCTTTAATAAAATCTATTATGTCTTCTCCTTCACCGAAGCAAAAGATCGGCTTGTCGATCCTTCGGTTTCTTTACTAACTCTCTAACTTCCTAACCTACTAACTTGCTAACTTGCTAACATACTAACTTTCTAACATTTATATTTATGTCATTTACTTATGTTTACTAACTTTTAATTTATGTCATTTATTTTTGCTTACTAACTTTTATATTCTGTTCTCTAACTTTTTATTTACGTCATTTAATTTCTGCTTTCTAACTTTTTAATTTCTGTTATTTATTATTTCTCTTTAACATTACAAAATAATCTTTCTTCTTCTCTTCTCTTCTCTTCTGTACGGCTCTGGTGGGGCTCTACCTCTCTCCGGTTTTCATATTTAAATTTATTTTCTGCAATTTACTTTCTCGCACTTTATTTTCTGCACTTTCTAACTTATTAATTATTAACTCTCTAATTATTTAACTTTTAATTTATTAATTATCTAACTTTTTAATTTATCAATTATCTAACTTTTTACTTGTTAATATTTATTGGGTGGTTGGTTTATACCACATCATTGTTAATATTTAATAGCTGGTGTAAACTACCGACTAGTACATTATTTTTTCTATTTTAAGTCATTTATTTATGCTTAATTAGTATCATGATTTAAATTCTGGTCGTTTAGTTAAAATTAATCCTTGTACTTTATATATTAATTTGTTTGAATCACAATCACACACAATTGACACAATGGTTGTAAATGAAAGTGTACATGATAAACATGAAAATCAACCGTTACGAACGATGCGTGAATATTTGCAACCACCTCAAAATTCTAGTCCATCATGCTTTATCTTTCCATTCAATGTCAATAATTTTAGATTCAAGTTAGGTATGATTTCTTTACTTCCTAATTTTCATGGTTTAGAGTCTAAAAGCTCATATTTGCATCTGAAAGAATTTGAGGAAGTATGTATTGCTTTCAATGACCAAAATTGCACTGAAGAGATTGTTAAGCTTAAATTGTTTCCTTTTTCTTTAAAAGATAAAGCAAAAACTTAGCTTAACAATTTGAAACCAAGATCAGTTGGCACATGGCAAGAAATGCAAGGTGAGTTCTTAAAGAATTTTTTTCCAACACATAAAACTAATGCTATGAAAAGACAAATCCAAAATTTTTTCCAAAATTCAAATGAAGCATATTTTCAGTATTGGGAACGGTTTAAAGATTTGTTAAATTCTTGCCCACATCATGGTTTTGAAAAATGGCGCACTATAAGCTTCTTTTATGAATATTTAATACCTGAAACTAAACAATTTGTGGAAACAATGTGCAATGGTGAGTTTCTTGATAAAGAACCTGATGAAGCTTTAGACTATTTAAACCAGTTGGCTGAACATTCTCAATCTTGGCATAGTACTAACTCTTCTGAAAATTCAAGTGCTAATAAAGGAAAATATCACCTTAGTCAAGAGGAAGATCTAAATGCTAGGTTTGCCAGTTTGACTAGAAAGGTTGAAGCCATGGAATTAAGAAAAACAAAAGAAATCAAATCTGTGCAAAATGAAGAAATTTGTGGCATTTGTGATGACTTAGGACACTCAACACATGAATGTCCAAATATTCCTATTTTTAAAGAAGTTGTACATGAGCAAGTATTTGCAATGAATAATTTTAAAAAGCCATTTACTTTTTCTTTTTCAGATACATACAATCCGGGATAGAGAAATCACCCGAACTTCAGTTGGAAGAATAATAATCAGTCACAATTTGTGCAACCACCACCTCCTCAGGCACAACAGGACTTTCAAAATTCTCAAGGATATGCACCTTATGTCCCACCATATAGGAAAAACCTTGAAGAAACACTGCATGCATTCATAGAAAAGTAAGAAACCATTATTAAACAATACAATCAAACCATGACTGACATAAAAGAAACTCTTACTAAACTTTCTTCTGCACTCACCATTCACGAGAAAGGAAATGATTTGGGAAACTTTAGTTGCATAAACCTTTAAGAACTCTCTTTTCTTGATCAATCAATCAATAATCGGTTATCATTGTTCATATAACTGGTTAGGTGCCAAAATAGAAATGTGACAATTTGGTTTTAAATTGCCTAACCGATTAGGCAATAGAAGTAATCGGTTATTTGTGAAAACAGAAGCATTGCCTTCTCTTTTTTAAAGATCCTAACCGATTAATATGCCCAACTAAATCAGTTATTTACAAACTCAGTGGCTAAAGATTAAAAAGCCTAATCGATTAGGTACTTGGCCTAATCGGTTAGTATGTACATTTTTAAGAAACAAATTTTGTTTTAAAAGGAAGCTTAACCAATTAGGAAATTAAGCTAATCGGTTAGTGTGTCTTTAAAACACACGTAAAAAAGATTCTAATGAAGCCTAACCGATTAGGCTCATTGGCTAACTGGTTATCTGATAAAGACAGAGACCAATCCAAAATGTCTAACTGATTAGGAGTTCCTCCTAATCAGTTATCTGGAAAACCTGCAAATTCGAATAACGGCTCTATTGCAGAGCATTTAATGCTTCTAACTGCCCTCAACGACACAAAATCTTTCTTGGCTATAAATGAATGCTATTGGGCATTGATTAAGGGTTGGAAAACATTATGAAAATCATCCTTGAGCATTTATTACTAGTTTTCTCATCATTTCTTTCCAAACCCTGTTTTGAGCTTCAAGTTGTGTGAATCCTTAATACCATAGTTCTTCAATTTGTATTATCTACTCTTTGAGAGAGTTTCTATCATTTAAACACTTTGTTTATCTTGTAAAGAGGGTGAAGTATCCCTCTAGTGAAAAAAGGGTGAGGTATCCCTTGTTGAAAAGAAGGTGAGGTATCCTTCAAAGGTGTAAAGAGGGTGAGGCATCCCTCAAAGGTTGTAAAGGGTGAGGTATCCCTGTTTTGAGGCTCAAGCACAAAGGGTGAGGTATCCCAAGGTGTGGTGAGTGCTCTAGTTTGTAAAGGTTGTCAAGCACCTGTTGAAACTTGAAGATATAGTGGAAAATCTCTAGCAGTTGCTTGAGGACTGGACGTAGGCCACAAGTGGATTAGTGGCTGAACTACGATAAACCTTGTGTTTGATCTTCTAAACTCATCTCTTTACATTTGTGCATTTATTTTATACGCTTGCTTGAATGTTATTCAACTTGGCTTATTTAATTTGTGAGTGAAGTATTCAATCTCGTTTATCTATTCACTTCAATCATCCAATAGCTTTAATGAAAATTGATAATAAAATGTTTTGTGAAAAATTTACGAAAATATTTTACATACTCAATTCACCCCCTCTTGAGTATTGAGGCCACTTGGTAACAAGTGGTATTAGAGCTAGGCTCTTGTGTAAAGAGCTTAGCAGCTTCAAGAGAAAGTGATGGTCTCTTCAAATGGTTTTTCTGAAAGTTCTTCTTTTTATAGACCTCCATTTTTCAATGGGGATGGGTATGCTTATTGGAAAGAAAGAATGAAAATTTTTATTAAAGCTATTGACTTAGATGTGTGGGATGCTGTTGAAAATGATTCTTTCATTCCCACACAAGTTGTAAATGGTGTAAAAATTAATACATCAAGAAGTGAATGGACGGATGATGATAAAAAGAAGGTCCAATATAATTTGAGAGCCAAAAACATCATTACCACAGCTTTGGGGTATGATGAGTTCTTTAAAGTCTCAAATTATAAATCTGCCCAAGAGATGTGGGACACCTTACAAGTAACTCATGAGGGTACTAGTGAAGTGAAAAGATCAAGGATAAATACTCTCACTCATGAGTATGAACTTTTTAGAGTGAACCAAGGTGAAAGCATTCAAGAAATGCAAAAACGATTCACACATATTACAAATCATCTTGCTTCATTGGGAATGACTTTTCCTAATGAAGATCTTATTAACAAAGTGTTAAGATGTTTGAGCAGGAATTAGCAACCTAAAGTGACGGCTATTGCGGAGTCAAGAAATCTTTCAACCATGACCCTAGCCACACTTTTTGGCAAGCTCCAAGAACATAAATTGGAGTTGAATAGGCTCAAACAAAATGAAGAGCTTGACAACAAAAAGAAGGGGATTGCTCTCAAAACCACCTCCTCCATGATTATTGATGATGATGAAGATAATGGAGATGACTTGGAGATAAATGAGGAGAATCTCAATCTTCTAGTAAAGAAGTTTGGAAGATTCTTCAAAAAGAATGGAGCTCAAAGAAGACCTCCCTTTCCCTCAAAGAATGCCTATCATAAAGGGGAAGGAACCTCATCCACTCCTAAATGCTAGGAATGTGGAGAACCAGGATACATGAAGATGGAGTGTCCCATTGATCAAAGAAAAGTGGATAAATATGAAAGGAGGTCCTCAAAGGATAAAAATGAAAGAAAAGCTTATATAGTTTGGGATGAAAATGACATGGACTCATCTGATAGCTCAGACAATGAGAAAGCCGACCTATGCCTCATGGCTAGAAGTGAAGAGGAAGAAGAAGATGACACGGAGGTAACATCCTCAAACTTTGAATCAAATTCTTCCCCCTCCTATGATGAATTACAAGATGCATTTGAAGAATTGCATAATGAATCTATGAGACTTGCAAAAATTGTTTCATCATCCAAGAAAGCAATTTCCTCTTTTGAAAACAAAATCTCTATTTTAAATAAGGAAATTGAGGAGCTTAAAATTGAAAATGAAACTCTTGGAGTTATTGATGCAAATTCTTCATGCATGACATGTTCTTCATTTAATAAAGCATCTACATCATTTTCTTGCTCATCATGCAAAATTTTTGAAAAGGAAATTGAAGACTTGAAAAATACTCTTGTGAAATTTACCCTTGAAAGAGATAATTTGAACATATTGCTTGGGAAACAAAGATGTCTGTTCCAAAAGGCTGGTTTAGGGTACAATCACAAAAATCTACAAAAACTTTACAAGAACTTCTTTGTTCCCACAAGTACATCAACAAGTCCTTTTATAAAGTGTTTTCATTGTGGCAAGAAAGAGCATAGTGCATCAACATGTAATGTGAGGAAGAAAATCAACACAAAGGTTGGAACTAAAATGGCTTGGGTCCCTAAGGGCACCTTGCCTAACATTAACACACAAGGACCCAAGAGAATTTGGGTACCAAAAGCCAAAAATTGAAGTGTGTTGTAGGTGTGCTTGAAGGCCAAGAACGGACTTTGGAATATCAAAAGTGGCTGTTGTAAGCACAAGATCAGAAAATACTCCAAGTTCTATCCATTGTCTCCAAGAAGCTTGGACTTGCAACATTTGGATAAGCGGAGACTTGTTCTATACTTTAAGTTGCTTTAAAGATGTTCTTTTCTAGCTTTATGTCTTGAAAATATCTTTACATATGTTAATATTCTAGATAAGTACACTTCTTGTTTGAAATGACATGTTTGATTATAATATCTTTGTACTTGATATAACATTCCTAATATGATCATTGTTTGCCCACAAGTGCATATATAAGAGGAGAATTAGGAATAAATGATCAATCATGCATTTAAATGAATGCTTGTGTTAGATACTTTTTATCTTGGAATATTGGATCAATCTTGCATTCATATTTGAAATATAACCCTGCTGCATAAACTGGCCTCTACTGCATAATCTGCATAATTGCTGCATAATCTACCATACTACACTATACTTTTGCCTTAAATTGTTTTTGAATCCAATACTGACTTGAGCGTCGGAGTTTCCCCTAAGTTTGTTTTGCAGGTACTTAATCCATGCTTAAGTCCCCCAATTTTCTATAATTCTGATTCTGCTGAAGAACTATGCATTCTGGTTCTCTTGAAGAAGAAAATTATGTATTTGGATACTTTTATAATGGTTACAGCTGATAAAAATGAAACCAAGTTAAGCTGGCACAAGTTGGTGATCTAAGGACTCAATTCTTGAGGATTTTGTCTTGATTTGGAAATGCAATAGTCAGAAGAAGAAGGAGAAGAAGAAAAATCAATCCATAAGTAAGAAATTATAGTATACTGGTTTGGAAAGTCAAGAAATTTACGATGGAATTAAAGTGAATCCGAAGAAGACAAGGGTTGATATGTTTAAAGGGTGATCTCATGAAGGAGTTCTAGTTCTGGAAGTGAAACAACCAATTAGAGAAAAGAACAACTTAATTGATTGGCCTTTGGAAATGTTTTGGCACTTTGGAGGGCTCTCTGTCAAGCTTAAATAATCGATTAAGCAAGCCCCCTAACCAATTATTATAAAGGGAAGAGGACTTGATATTTCTGGAAATAACAAGCTAATCGATTAGCTACATGTTCTAATCAGTTATATAAGCTCGGGAAGTTCTGTTTTGCTTTTAAAATTCAAGTACCTAACCGGTTATCTCCTTATCCTAACCGGTTAGTAAATAAATCAGAAGGACTCAGCAACTCCAGTGGTATCACATAACCGGTTATTAATAAATTTCTAACCGGATAGTCAAGCAAATAGAGGCTCGTATATTTACAAACTCAGGTAAATAATCGGTTAGACAATTGTTTTAATCGTTTAATCTATCTGGCAGAAGCCTCTGCAACATTCCCAACATTTGCTAACCGGTTAGCCAAATTCTCCTAACCAGTTATTGCTCCAAACAGAGACCTATTCTTTTGCCATTACAAGCCCCTAACCGGATACTCAATATCCCTAATTGGTTACCCACATCCACTTAAAACTCCAACCATCAGCCATATTCATCATTACGCAGCCCCTTCGTCTCCATTGCCATCTTCCTCCTCTCAAACTCTCCAACATCCACTCCCTCAAAATCCATTCCCACCACAAATCCAACACAACCCCACCATTTACAATCCATTTCCATCACTTTTCATCCCTTTCCATCACATTTCACCGATTAACATTCCATCTCTTTCCTTCATCTTTCACCATTTAAAATCTCTATTTTCTTCCACATCTTCACCTTCCCTTATTCTTTCTCTCTCTTAAATCGAGCCCTACCTCCATTTTCAGTCATGGCAAGCAGTTCATCTCAACCAAAGCGCTCTCGTACCAAAAACCCCAATGTTTCCCTTCAACCTGAAGACACTTCACTCTCTGCCCCAGATTTATCAAACACTCTCAACATTGGAAGGTACTTCTCTCACAAATCTCAAATAAAGTCATACACACTTGGGTTTCATGCACGACGCCTCATTCAGCCCAAGTTCATGGATTGGGATTTCTTCGAAAGAGAAGGCTTCACATCCTTCACCGAGCTCTTGGAATTTCATGGTTTGAAAACTCTTGTCACCACCAACCCCGGGTACTTCTATCTTGAACCAACTAAAGTTTATTTCTGTAGTTTGTCTATTACTGGTGCGAATTTGGTTTCTAAAATCAAGAGACACAAAATCATTGTGTCACCAAGTCATTGGACTCCTCTGTTTGGGCTCACTCACTCTGGAGCCAAACTTACTAAGAATGATGACCGTACATGGGCAGATTTTGATAGAGCACAAGCTGTAGAGGACATGATTCAACTAGGTATTGTCATGCCCCTGGGATCTTTCACTACTGGTTTTCTGAAATTAATGGATCGCCTTCTTCACTTTGTGGTAACCCATATCTTGGTACCAAGGGCAAGCAACTATGCCTTGGTTGAAGAAGATGATATATTTGTGATATGGGGTCTTAAAAGCCGCAAGAAAATCAACTGGCCACACTATATCATACACAACATGAAGAAAGCCAAGGACAAGGCAATGATGGATCTGCCTTACGCCTTCATAATGGCTAAAATTTTGGATTACTATAAGGTCAATTTGAAGGACGATGAAGTCATTTTCTCTACTGGTCCCCACAAATTTGGCAATGCATCTCTAAACTACATGCATGCAAAGAAAATCGATGGTTAATGGATCTACAGTCGAAGAAATGAAGCAGCAGCTCCACAAAGCGAAATTCCTCTCGCAGCTAATGATGAACCTATGGAAGAGGACCTTGCGACCAACAATGAACATGTCCTGGAAGCAATTGCCAACATGCAAGCCAGTATTGAAGCCCGGATTGCGGATCTTAAAGCTTATCAAGAACATAGCAACTCTACTATCTATGATTGCTTGAGCGCTATGGAAGGACGGCTGGATAGGCTTGAGCATCACTATTCACAACCAAAGGATCACGGGGCTTAGGCATGGCTGTTTATTTCTTCTGTTGTTAATTTCTAATATGCTTAAAGTTTATCTAACCAACGTAAGCTCATCTTTTGGATATATTGCCTTACTCATGATAGATTTCCTATGTTTCAAATGACTTATATGCTTTTGAACTTAATGATCTGATTGCATTACTCACATGCTCAATATAACTGGTTAGGTGCCAAAATAGAAATGCGACAATTTGGTTTTAAATTGCCTAACCTATTAGGCAATAGAAGTAATCAATTATTTGTGAAAACAGAAGCATTGCCTTCTCTTTTTTAAAGATCCTAACCGATTAATATGCCCAACTAAATCGGTTATTTACAAACTTAGTGGCTAAAGATTAAAAAGCCTAACCGATTAGGTACTTGGCCTAACCAGTTAGTATGTACGTTTTTAAGAAACAAATTCTGTTTTAAAAGGAAGCCTAACCGATTAGGAAATTAAGCTAATCGGTAGTGTGTCTTTAAAACACACGTAAAAAGGATTCTAATGAAGCCTAACCGATTAGGCTCATTGGCTAACTGGTTATCTGATAAAGACAGAGACCAATCCAAAATGTCTAATCGATTAGGAATTCCTCCTAATCAGTTATCTGGAAAACCTGCAAATTCGAATAACGACTCTATTGCAGAGCTTTTAATGCTTATAACTGCCCTCAACGACACAAAATCTTTTTTGGCTATAAATGAATGCTATTGGGCATTGATTAAGGGTTGGAAAACATTCTGAAAATCATCCTTGAGCATTTATTACGAGTTTTCTCATCATTTCTTTCCAAACCCTATTTTGAGCTTCAAGTTGTATGAATCCTTAATACCATAGTTCTTCAATTTGTATTATCTACTCTTTGAGAGAGTTTCTATCATTTAAATACTTTGTTTATCTTGTAAAGAGGGTGAGGTATCCCTCTAGTGAAAAAAGGGTGAGGTATCCCTTGTTGAAAAGAATGTGAGATATCCTTCAAAGGTGTAAAGAGGGTGAGGCATCCCTCAAAGGTTGTAAAGGGTGAGGTATCCTTGTTTTGAGGCTCAAGCACAAAGGGTGAGGTATCCCAAGGTGTGGTGAGTGCTCTAGTTTGTAAAGGTTGTTAAGCACTTGTTGAAGCTTGAAGATATAGTAGAAAATCTCTAGCGGTTACTTGAGAAATGGACGTAGGCCACAAGTGGATTGGTGGCTGAACTTGGATAAACCTTGTGTTTGATCTTCTAAACTCATCTCTTTACATTTGTGCATTTATTTTATACACTTGCTTGAATGTTATTCAACTTGGCTTATTTAATTTATGAGTGAAGTATTCAATCTCATTTATCTATTCACTTCAATCATCCAATAGCTTCAACGAAAATTGATAATCAAACATTTTGCGAAAGATTTACGAAAATATTTTACATACTCAATTCACCCCCCTCTTGAGTATTGAGGCCACTTGGTAACACAGAAAACCAACAAATAGATCAAGTCAAGTCAGTGATAACTCTTAGGAGTGGAAAGGTTGTTGAAAAATAATTTCCCGAACCTTGTGAGAAAGAAGATGAACCAATTCCTCAAGAAAATGAAGAAGTTGACCAAAAGGAGACCAAACTCTCGCCTTCACCCTCATTTCCTCAAGCCTTAAATAATCCAAAGAAATTGGACCACCATACAGAAATTTTTGAAATTTTGAAACAAGTGAAGATCAATATTCCTCTGTTAGATGCTATCAAACAGATTCCTTGTTATGCCAAATATTTGAAGGACTTGTGCACTATTAAAAGGAAACTAAATGTGAAAAAGAAAGCATTTTTGGCTGAACAGGTAAGCTTCATTCTTCAAAATATAATGCGTTGAAATATAAAGACCCTGGTTATCCTAAAGTTTCATGTACTATTGGAGAACATAAAATTGAAAAAGCTTTACTTAATCTTGGTGCTAGTGTCAATTTGCGTCCATATTCAGTTTATCAGCAACTCAACTTAGGTGAGTTAAAACTAACTTCTGTAACTCTTCTACTTACCAATAGTTCAATTAAAATTCTAAGAGGAATAGTGGAAGATGTGTTAGTACAAGTTGATAAATTCATATATCCTGTAGATTTTATTGTCTTGGATACTGAACCTATGGTTGATAGTTGTAAGTCAATTCCTGTTATTTTAGGCCATTCATTTTTAGCAACATCTAATGCTTTGATAAATTGCAAAAATGGAGTGGTGAAACTAACATTTGGAAACATGACACTAGAGCTCAATGTTTTTAACATGTGCAAGCAACCACAGGAAGTCCTTGATGAAAAGGAGGAAGTTGAAGGAATTGAAGCCATTATAGATGATCATCTTCAAACAAGGAGTTCTTCTGACCCATTACAAATTTGTTTAGTCAATTCATTTGAGTCATACATGCAATTAGAAGATAATATCTCTAAAATATGTTCTTTGCTTGATTGTACACAGGTAATGGAGTACAAGGGATGGAAACCAAGATTTGAAGAGCTAAAACCCATGAATGATAATGCCAATGAAGAAGTACCCACACTGGAACTAAAGTCATTACCTGCTGGGTTGAAATACACATTTTTGGGAGAAAAGCAAAACTTTCCAGTGGTAATTGCCTCGTCTCTTACTGAAGAACAGAAGGTATGTTAACAGAAGTACTTAAAAGGCATAAAAGTGCAATTGGATGGACATTGAAGAACATAAAAGGCATTAATCCATTAATTTGTACGCATAGAATACATTTAGAGGATAATGCTAAAACTTCTCAACAACCTCAAAGAAGATTAAATCCACACATGAAAGAGGTAGTTAGAGCTGAAGTCTTTAAATTGCTTGATGTTGGAATTATCTATCCTATCTCTGATAGCCAATGGGTAAGCCCTACACAAGTTGTTCCTAAGAAATCTGGAATAACAGTGGTTGAAAATGATAATGGTGAATTAATACCTACGCGAGTCTCATCTAGTTGGCGTATGTGTATTGATTTTAGAAAATTAAATACTGCTACTAGGAAAGATCATTTCCCCTTGCCATTTCTTGATCAAATTCTGGAAAGGGTAGCAGAACATCCATACTACTATTTTCTTGATGGTTATTCGGGTTATAATCAAATACCAATTGCATTGGAAGATCAAGAAAAGACCACTTTTACATGTCCATTTGGTACTTTTGCATATAGAAGAATGCCTTTTGGCCTTTGTAATGCACCGGCAACATTCCAAAGATGCATGTTAAGCATTTTTAGTTATATGATTGAGCATTATTTAGAGGTTTTCATAGATGATCTGACAGTTTTTGAAAATTCTTTTGAAAATTGTCTTGATAATTTAGAAAAAGTTCTTAAAAGATGCAAAGAAAAAAGGGTTTGTGCTAAACTGGGAAAAATGTCATTACATGGTTACCTTAGGAATAGTGTTAGGTCATGTGATATCTTCTAAAGAAATTGAAGTTGATAAGGCCAAAGTTGAATTAATTGCCCATTTGCCTTCCCCAAAAGCAGTTAGAGAAGTTCGTTCCTTTTTAGGACATACAAGATTTTACAGAAGATTCATTAAGGACTTTAGTGTCATATCTAGACTATTATGTAATCTTCTGTTGAAAGATGCACCATTTGATTGGACTAAAGAATGTCAAAAATCTTTTGAAAAATTAATTGGTCTTTTGACATCTGCTCCTATCATGCAATCTCCTAACTGGTCTTTGCCTTTTGAGTTGATATGTGATGCTAGTGATTTTACTATGAGCGCTATTTTAGGCCAAAGAAAGGAAGATAAGCCTCATGTGATTTGTTATGCAAGTAGAACTTTAAATAGTGCACAAATGAATTACACCACTACTGAAAAAGAACTACTTGCTGTAATTTTTGAACTACACAAATTTTAATCTTACTTAATTGGTTCTTCTATTATGATTTTCACCGATCATGCTACTGTTAGATATTTGATGTTTAAGCAGGATGCCAAACCAAGATTGATACGGTGGATCTTGTTGCTTCAAGAATTCAACATCACAATAAAAGATAAGAAAGGAGCCGAAAATGTTGTCATTGATCATTTGTCCAGACTTACAACAGGCTCACCTTTTGATAGCACACCTATCAATGATTCTTTTCCTGATGAATTTTTATTTTCTGTCAATTCCATGCTTTGGTTTGCTAACATAGTCAACTTTCTTGTAACAGGAAAGATGCCGTCTCAATGGACGCACCAAGATAGAAAGAAATTTTTGACAGAGGTGAAAATTTTTTATTGGGATGATCCATACATGTTCAAATATTATCCTGACCAAATCTTTCGAAAATGTGTGCCCGACAGTGAGGTAGGTGGTGTCATTAAATTTTGTCACTTAGAACCATGTGGAGGTCACTTTTCTTCAAAGAAAATAGCTGCGAAAATCTTGCAGTGTGGATTTTATTGGCCCACTTTATTTAAAGACTGCTATACTTTTTACAAAAATTATGAAAATTGTCAAAAAATAGGCTCAATTTCAAAAAGAAACAAGATGCCTCTGAACCTTATCCTTGTCATTGAAATTTTTTATTGTTGGGGAATTGATTTCATGAGCCTATTTCCATCTTCATTTGGATATGTGTATATTTTGGTTGCAGTTGATTATGTTTCAATATGGATTGAGGTGATTCCATGTCGACACAATGATCATAAAATTGTTCTCAAATTTTTAAAAGAAAATATCTTGTGTTGATTTGGAATCCCTCGAGCTATCATCAGTGATGGGGGAACACATTTTTACAATAAATCATTTGAATCTTTAATAAAGAAATATGGTATTACACACAAAATTGCCACCCCTTATCACCCTCAGACAAGTGGACAAGTTGAATTAGCAAATAGGGAGATTAAACAAATTTTGGAAAAAACGGTTAACCCAAATTGTAAAGATTGGTCTTTAAGACAAAACGATGCATTTTTGGCTTATCGTACTACTTTCAAAACATCTTTAGGCATGTCACCCTATCGGTTAGTCTATGGAAAACCTTGTCACTTGCCTGTAGAATTGGAACATAAAGCATTTTGAGTCATTAAAGCTTTCAATCTAAATCTTGATGATGTTTGCAACATACGCAACTTGCAATTAAATGAATTGGAGGAATTGAGAAATGATGCATATGAGAACTCAAAGATTTATAAAGCCAGAACAAAAGCTTTTCATGACAAGACAATTTTGAGAAAATATTTTGAAATTAGTCAAAAAGTTCTACTTTATAATTTTCACCTGCACCTATTCCCTGGAAAATTGAGATCTAGGTGGAATGGTCCTTTTGTTGTCAAACATGTGTATCCTCATAGGGCCGTAGATATTGAGAATCCTAGAAATGGTAATGTGTTTAAAGTCAATGGACAAAGGCTCAAACCATTTTTGGAAAACTAAGTTGATGAGGTAGAATTCATCTCTCTTTCTGATCCTTGTTATGAATAGAATTTATTCTAATTTTGTTGCATTGTTTTTGCAGTTCTTTGTGTTATCGGTTAAGTGGCGGATAATGATACTCCGTGGCTCTCAAGTCGGTTTGTTTTTTAGTTTTCCAAAATAACTGAATCCTTCTTCTCCTTTAAAATGGATGTCATTCTTTCAAACTTGAGAAAACATTTTCCTTCTCTCCCTCAAAATGCTCTGACAAAAATCTACAAAGTTAGATGTAAAAGATTGAGACTGTTAGTGCACAAGGGTATGCCAAAAGATGTATGCTGGATAATTGAAGCAAAAGTCCGACTAGCAGGTGAGTCTTCAATTTCATTTGACTCGTATATGCTAGGTCTTGGAAGAAGTTCATATTCTAAAAGGAAAAGAGCAAAAAGGTTAAAAGTCTGTCACAAATGTGGTCGATGGAATTGTAACAAGCGATGTCATTCTTTAGGGATGGTTTTCGCAAACAGAGAAGATAAAATTTTCTTCATTAAGAATGGACTGAGTAAGGAGTCATTAAATGATATCTTATTGACTCTTGAGACGCATTCTTGTGGATTTGTGCATGTAAACTTTTTAATTTGTGGAATCTCTTCAAGGATGAAGAAAAATGCTATAGTCTAGGGAATCTGACTGTAAAAGACCATGTTTGCCAATTTATAAAAAAATGGATGGAAAGCTTATCCTCGACTCATAGAAGGCGTTTAAGCCGTTACTGGACGTGAAACCAGAGACAGATATGAGTCATATCCATAACAATCTGTACATATTATCTTCTTCTTCTTCATGTATTCTTAAAAAAAAAGAGAAGAAAAAAAATGTCTGAACAAGGGCGATCCAGAAGGAGTACCATTGCTTTAATTAGTTGCGGAGCCCCAGTCCTTAGCTGACCCGTCATTGACTCAGGTGGACCTTTGCACAGTGGTCCTTAAAAAAGGTTCGTGTACCATGCTTTGTAGAGAGCCGCACTCCATAACCCAATGTTTACCATCTAGGCACTGTGGAGTTGATGGACAGGCAGAAGCGTCCCACTCTGGTTATTAGTGAGAGGTAACCCACGGCTGCCAAAGCATATGAGGCATTTGAGCTTGATCCTCTCTTTTATTAGAAGGGGCTCTCAGCTCAATGGGATGGGACATTCTGGATCTTGGACATTACGAGTTTCAGATTTTAGCATCTTTGTTGATGTTACGAGCCCAAGTGTGAGCTCTCCAGGTTCCAGACCCAGGATGGAAACCCACGATGGTTTCTTCTTTCTCCTTTCTTCGAATAAATGAGTGTCTACTGCACTAGTGACACGCAGTATAAAGATATGCCACTACTGCACTCATGACGTGCAGTCTATGTTGGGAATTATGGATCAAAAGTCTTGCAGCGGAATAATAGAATTCCCTCACAGGATCCATGCGAAAAATCCATAATCCGAGTCTTTAAAAATTTACCTCTTGAAGTGTGATAATCACAAGCGAGGTGAATCACCAACACCGTAATAGTGACGATGTCTCTGCGGTATCCACACGAATAGACTTGCAAAAGAGAGTCACGCCTCTGTTTCGTAGTGCTAGCTGCGAAGAGAGGAGAAGAAGACCTCACTATCTCTCACTCACTTTCTGTAGGTGCGGCTAGGGTTGTGATGTAACCTAGTAGCAGCCCCCTTAGCAGTATTATTTATAACAGTGGCTGCCTTAAGTGAATGTGAGCAGTAGAAAGGTAGGTGGTGCAACCCTAAACCCATCTGTCATGAGTTAGGCCCACAATTGAATCCGAGTCCAACTTGGATTCTGAT
Source organism: Ormosia emarginata (assembly GCA_029884605.1). NCBI lineage: Eukaryota > Viridiplantae > Streptophyta > Magnoliopsida > Fabales > Fabaceae > Ormosia > Ormosia emarginata. Next base: position 2,588,421 of record JAQQTP010000042.1, on the reverse strand, counting down.
TACTCCAATTTTGTCTGTTCTAAGTGTGCGACCCTGCAGGTTCTCATGATGTTGGTAGTAATATTAAAATCTCATTTTAATATTGCAAACAGTGAGCGGTATCTAGCAACACATCACTGCTACCCAAGTAATGAGAATGTCAGTGATTTGACATAACCTATCCGTGACCAATGTTTTCGTGTAGTTTAGTCCCTTTGTCCAAATATCCAGATTGAACACAAGGCATGGAATGTGTCACCCTTGTTTAGTTCAATCTTCAGTTTCCTGATTCCCGAGTAGACATAGTAATAACAAATGAGATCAATATCTCATATTGACTCATTTAAGTATGGCTATGCATTTCGTAGTCTCACTCAATCAGGGGGCCTAAAGATATCACTCCTGTTATGTAGGAGGGACAAATCCCATCTAGGTCACTCACATCCCTCCACATGTATCGCGGTATGTCTAATAACTAACTTTATAATCATCTTGTTACAGATGACGTTTGATGGCATTAAAACACACAACTCCTCATGTAGGAATCGTAGTGATTTCAGGTCAAAGGACCACATACACCATTATCACTATGAGAATCGCTTATGACACTCACGTAATGATCCACGTAGCGTTCTCATGGCGGGTCTGTCCAATACATCATTACTCTAATATGTATCCATGTGTAGACTTGATATCTCATATCCATGACCCGTGAGATGCGGTCATCAGTCTACGCACATACTAATCTCAATGCATTATTGTTGTCCTAATTAACAATAATACTTGACTAGGGACATTTAAGAATAGTGTTTTATCCAATAGGATCTCACGATCAAGTCATCCACTTGATGTCCTATGGTATCAAACTTATTATTCTAAGGACTTTATTATGTCTACCAAAAAGAACACAATAAATGAAATACCTCATATAAAATAACAAAATATAATGTATGTAAATACAAACAAAATGTATTGGCCACTAGGGCATACACCAACAGTATAAAGATACGCCATGAAAACTGTACATAAAGGTATATCATCATTTGCTATTATATTTCTTTTATCTTTGTATGAATTTGTTGTATTTTGGTTTTGGACAGACGATCCTTTGAGTAGGGTCCTTCAGGGGTTTCTAGACTTCTTTACCCTGATGGTATTCTTGAAGTAAAAAAATAAAAATAAAAAAAACAAATAAAAAATCCTTTACCTTTGATCTTTGAACCTGACCCAACAATAGCTAAGATAGATTGGTCAGAAGGAAGCAGTAAGGGAAGTAGCATGAAAAGAAAGTTTGATCTAACACTTCGTTTATAACTTTTCTTTACCTTTGATTTTATTTACCGTACTTAATGTCAGATTTCTCTAACAGGTAATATCTTCTATCCTTTACTCATCTATATTTTAACATTGAGGACAATGTTGTGATCTAGTTGGGGGGGAAGGATAGTTGACCAAAAATTTTTTCTTTCTTTTTTTAAGAAGTATGATATGATTGTCATGGACTTACTAACCAATGAATGATGGCAGAGTAAGGAGTAACTTTACTCTTGAGACGCATCTAAATTGGAAAGTATGTTTAGTGATATGACTGTCAAAAATCTATTCGTAGTAAAACCAATTAAGGATGGCAGAGTAAGGAGTAAATTTTGCCTTGGAGGTAATTTTACTCTTGAGACATATCTTAGTTGAGGAGATAATTATTTTGTACAGAAGTAGCAAATGGATTCTTGGATCTTAGCATAAATTATCTTCTTTCTTAAATTTCATAAGCTTGGATATGAATGTTGATATGGTGGATTGAGAATGATAGAAATATGCCTTGTGAGATTTTGAGCCTATTGATGAATGGATTCAATATCTGTATCATTCTCTTCTTTCTTGTGTGATTTTCACTCATGAAATTGTTACTCTAGAACTTGCTTTGATTCTTTTTTAGGCTACATTTTCACATGCATACATAAATATGATTGAGGCATTTTGAAATAGCTACTTTGACCAAATAGCCATCCTTGTATATTTTCCCTTGTGTAACCCTTTTGAGCTTATTTGACCATTTCTTGTTTTTAGCTCATTACGTGCCCTAAAAAAAAGAGAAAAATAAGAAAAAAAAGACATGTTCTACCCAACCTTAGGGAATAAGAGAGCATTGGCCTTGTTCTTGAATAAGTGTAGGGGTGTGTCTCTAAAATGAAAAAAAAAATCTGACCACCATTGCAATCAAAGGATTATCAGAGTCTAGAATAAAGGTGGATGCTTGGAAACAACAGGAAGAAAAGGAGAAGGTTTAGGTCTAATTATGAATTCAATTCACCAATTTGGGATTGTTCTTCAACATTAGTCAAATATTGGTGATTGTCCTTTATGATGAATGTTCTCAAACATTTTCTCCACTCCAATTGTACCATAATGCTCTTTTATTCTTTTCGGTATTTATCTTCTCATATCCATATTATCCCCTCTCCTTTACCATGACCCCATTACAACCTTGAATAAAGTCCTCTTGATTTTGTATGCATGTGGTTTGAATAGTAGAGAAGTAGAAGATAAGCAAGCTTATGGTAGTGCAATTGTTCATGGGTTGATTAGAATGAAATACTTACCTTTTAAACACTTGAGAAATTGAGAGTGAATTCTGTGAGGATCTATCATTCTTGATTCATTCTTTTCAATTGAAGTTTCTTTGCTTATTGGTTTGAGATGTGAAGAAATGTTACCTCATTAATGCTTTGATCCCTTGAATTTCTTGTTGCTCTTCTTACTTCATCGAGTCTTTTAGAGTTTTTAGCTTTTGAGTCTATGTCGTTTTTCTTTGTTTCCTAGCTTTGGTCTTATGTGTTTTGCCCAAGAGTGCAAAAAGCTAAGTATGGGAGAATTTAATGATCACATATTATATACATTAATAAACCCTCATTTTTAGTCATTTACACTCTCTATGTACTTAATTGATTGAGTTTGGTTATGTTTTGTAAGTTTGGACTCAAATTAGACTTAATTGACTTTTCTAGCATTATTTGGGTCTTACACTATCTCTGTATTTCTGTCATATCTTGAGTTTTAGATGTGTAAATGTAGCACCCTGTAATAATTTTTTTTAAAATAAGAACTTTGATTTAAATAAAAACCCTAGACAAGGACTAAGATAACTTACTATAAATCTAACTCAAAAATCAATCTCAAAGTAAATTAGCAAAGAATGATCATGACCACGTATATGATTGAGTAATGACTAATTACTAGAAAATAGAAAAAGAAATCATGCAAACAAACAATTAATCTTTTGCATATTAATATTAAAGGACAAGTGTTGCTTGGTTATAAATATGATTAGAATTATGCCAAAGGCAGCCTAGCAATCATCAAACAAGTGTTTACATATCATTTACTTAGTGGAATTAATAACTTTAACATAACCTATGGCCATGGCATTTAGAAGGTTGCATGCTATCCTTAAAACAAGTATTTTACACAAGCAAGGAAACCAAGACAACATGATACAATAAGGCACACGGCTGGCCAGGATTGTGACACACCACTAAAGCTTTAAAATACATTCAAATAACATGACAATCATGGCTGGAACATATGGCAGCCGTATGGCTTGAAAGCCATGCAAATTGCCACATCCTTAACCAAGCCAAGTGTGCATTTGTCCAAGCCCTTCTCCATGCAATCTGCCATGGCAGTAGCCCTCCCCAAGGGCCATGATTTTCCTTCACCAGCCTAAGCAAAACGTGGAAGGCTGCATGACAACCAAAACATGCAGAAGGACGCCTTTCTTGATCAAACCAAGCCATGATGCCACATGTAACTCATGCTCCCTTTCACTTCATACAAGGAGACACCTCTCCAGCCTCCTTGTCACGCTGGAATCTAGCAGAAGCAACAGCATACTTCTTCAAAAAGGGAAGCAGGAGCTGGCACCAGGATTCCTCTCCAAAAACAGCAAGCTGCCACCCTTCTCTTCCAAGAAAATGGCCACATCAAAAGTCTATGCTAGCCTAGGCAATCATAGCCATGATGAGGAGAAGCAACACGGTTTTAAGGAGCTTAAGAATCAGAGACAAGACTGGAGCAGCATCCATCCAACCTCCTCCAAGTTCTTGCAAAAACCGTGAAGCCACTCATCCTTCCATTTCCATAATTTCTTCACACCCTTCCTCTTGTTTTCTTATCCGTGAGCCTTAAAGAAACACCACACCTCCTCCATCTCTTCACTCCTAACGATGGTTAAGGTAGGGAAGAATCAAAGGGGAAGCTTTTCTCTAGTCTTTCTTTCTTAGATTTTCATTCTATCAATTTATTGCTAACCAAGTGCATTTTGTTCTGCATACGATCTTCTGGTTGCATTTTGTTTTTCTGGTTTACATATAACCCTTGCATGATGTTTTCTGGCTTGCATAATGATATCCTGCATTTAGGTTTTCTTGTTTCCATATGCTTCTGTTTTGTTCTGGTTGCATTTAACATTCTGGTTTGTTTACTGTTTTCTGGTTTACAGGTTTTCTGGTTTCCATACGTTTCTGTTTTGTTCTGGTTGCATTTAACATTCTGGTTTGTTTACTGTTTTCTAGTTTACAGGTTTTTCTGGTTTCCATTATTATGTTTCCATTTTTCTGGTTTCCAATATTATGTTTCTATTTTTCTGGTTTCCATTCTAATACGTTTCTGTTTTATGAGTATAATATAGGTTCTAAAGCCAAGTAACCACACTTTGCTATAATGTTGTGTTAACAGTATGATTCTTATTTTTTTAAAATGCACCGAATGGCAATTTGGAAATCATGTATTCTGGTTTCTTCAAGTGCACCGAATGGAGGTTGTGATGTTATGTACTCTTCTTGATTCTGGTTTTAATTAAGTGCACCGAATCAAATGCATCTAAATGGTTACTAAAAAAAATGATGAAAGACTATGGTGATGAGTATTTGAAAATATGGTTATTGATCCCTATGCTTACAAGGACGTAAACACTTGGTTGGTGGTGAGTTGTGATTGGTTTTCGTTTGTAATATACGAACTTTAAAATCAACATATGTATAAATGTAATAAAAGTATAAAGATAAAGTTCCTTGGGATTAGCCTACACGAAGATATGTGAGGAGTAAATTGGGGGGGTGGTGAAACCCTTGGGAGTAATGCTATTGTGACCACACTTATGTTCAAGGTAGAACAAGTCCTGATAGGACTGTGAGTTTGTGGGGGTCGCTTCCGGAGGTGGCATTACTTTGACATGCCCTTTTTCTCCAAGACGATGGAGAGCATACAGTGGGAGGTATGTGTACTCTCGTCCATCCGCTATCCCAAAGGAGCACTCCATGGAGTTGGTACAGTAAAAGAGACCTTAAAAAGAAATTTATAACTATTCTAAACTCTTGTTATTATGATACTGTCTATATTAGTAATTTTTATGGTGTTTGGATGCTCTTATTGCTTATTATTGCAATTCTGTTATTATAAGTAATTTGTTCCTTCTAACTGTTACATCTTCTACAGAAAAGCTATTTTCGGAAAATAAACCGTTTTGGGAATCAGAGATTTTCCTTAAACTATGTTATTTTTGTTGTGAGAATTTTACTAAAAACCGACTCCTCTGGAATATCATTAGTTCTTTTTTTACCTACTGAGAATCATTTTCTCACCCCTTCTATGATTTATCGTTGTATTCCAGACCCGCCATCATGAGTACTATTATAGTCTGGCTGGGAGAAGGGACCAGGCATTATGACATGGAAACCAAACTGTTTACTTTTACTGGTCAGATTACCATACAGATATCATCCACCTCCCACCCAGAGTTTGGAGTTACTACCATCTCGGGCCCCTTCACTTACCAGGTGGTCCTCCCTCTATGGTGATCCTGCCATCGCCACCTCCGTTCAGCTAGCTATGACCATGCTAAATTCTCCTCTACCCTACTACTTGAAAATGAGGAGAAATATGTGTTGCTGCTAATGTTTTTTTTTATGTTGTGTTAATCTCACGGCTTGTATAAGACCCGGCATGTAATTTTGTAACTGTTATGCAAACTGGTGTTTGGTGTTTTGTATCTAAATGGCAATTATGCATGTAGGTCTTTGTGTTGATAGTTATTTCTTTCGCCCTTAAAAAGAAAGTTCAAAACGTAAAGTTAATAAGTTAACTATTTCCAAAACAACAGTGGCTAAATTAACCCTATCTACAAGGAAGAGGAAATAAATGTTTTTTTAGGTCGTTACAGTAAAAATTATGTATCTTACCTTGTTGGAAAGATAAGAGAGAGCTCTATAATTTTCATGAGAGCTCCAGGTAAAATATGGACATCTAGAGGAGCTAATTGGGCTTGGAAGTTAGAATACGGGTTTTGTGATTGAAACCTGAACAATGTGCAGTAATCAAAGCATAACTCGAGCTGAAGGAACTTTGTAGGGCTGAAATTTGGACAGTTTAAAGTTAAGACCTATATCTACAACTTTTATGAAGAACATAAGAGCTCATTCGGACAAATTGGAGGTGATATTAGGTCTGGAAGTCAAAATAGAGGTGCTGAAACTGGGCCTGAATAGTCTATAGTAATTGGGTCATATCATGGGCTGTAAGATGAATTTTTGGATGATCTTGGTGGCATTGGAAAGCTGAGACAAAATGCTACAACTTTTGTGAAGACCACATTGCTTTATTCTGATGGCATCCATGAGATCAGCAATGAATGATTTCAGAGACCAAGAATCTTAATAATGCAATCACTCAACCACTCATCCAACCACTCCAACCACTCATCCACATACTCATCACCTACTCTTAATCAGCCCCCTTGTCATTTTTTATCATTAATCCTCTATAAAAGGCACCATTGGCTGTTCATTTGGTACTCTTGGTGTTAGGCTTAGTTTTTTAGAAGTTTATTATTTTCTTTTGTTGTAATTTTCTCTTGCTCTAAATTGAAGCTATGTTCATCTTTCTCTTCTTCTCTCTTTCTTTCTTCTTATCTATGAGTAACTAAATCTTTATCTTGCCTGGGTGAAAGAGTGAAGCTTGGTAATGAAATAAGGTTAGATTATTCTATTTCTTGTGCTTAAATGATATATTATCAAATGGACATTATATGTGTTGTATTTTGTTTCCAATCAATTTAGAAACCTTCTTTGTATAATGGAGATCTTGATTTATTATAGACAATAGGATTGACACAGTGAATGCTTGAACTCATTTACAAATGTTGGTAGATAATTAAAGGAATCATAATATGACTGCATATATAATTGAACTTTGAAGGTTATATTTTTCGATTGGAACCTCCATTGTGTATGGATTTCAATTGAGTTATAAAGAGAAATAATCTTGCCTTTAATTTATTACCAAAATTAGATCTCCTAACCCAAGCAAGTTCTTAAATTCATTTGTGAACATCTTTTATTACTTTTGGTGTTGTGACAAATCCTTTTCTTACCTCAATTAATTTTTCTTCATCAATTCCCTATGGATCGACCTCGGACTCCCGAGAAATTTATTACTTGAGACAACCTGCACTTGGGTTTGCATCCTTTAATTCCTGCAGTCACTTGTCCAGTGAATGGGGCCTTAGTCATCTTCCCTAATAAACAAGACTCGCATATCTCATATGATTCAAAATCAAATGAGTCCAAGAATCCATCTTTATAGAGTTTGGAGATGTGTTTCACATTTATGTGGCCTAAACAATAATGCTAGAGATAAGTTGGGTTCATATCATTTAATTTGAACCTCTTCGTATTTATGTTATAAACAAGCATTTGGAGATCAAGGACACAAAGTTCATTACTCAGTTGTGCACTATTGATAACTCCATTATGTGTAGTTATTTATGCACTATATTTGTGCTCTTTTGATAGCTTAGTCCTTGTTGCCATGCATATTTGGAAGGATTTGGACTTATATTAGTCAAATTCTATTGTGATGTCTTACTTTATGCTTTTGTGATACTCTTTCCTATTCTTTATTGAATTAAGTAGATTTGCACTTGCACTGAATTTAGTGATTTCTCTGATGCAAGATAAACTAAAAAAAAAATGAATTGAAGTAAGCCAAGGCCCAGCATTGGAAAAGAAAGCCCATGGTGCATTCCAGCAGAGCACGTCGTGGCGTAAGGAGAAACATGCTGCAGTGCTATGATCTCAGCCCTGCTGCTCAGTTTGATACCCGAGGCTGGTATCCCGGGATGCAGGAGGAGTAAACGCTATGACGTTGTGCCCTAATTTCAACATGCGCCGCGGCGCCAGTTGTGTATCGCCGCAATGTGAGGTGGCAAACTAAGCCTATAAATAGATTTTTATCAGATTTTCTTAGGATGATTGTTAAGGGTTAGAGAAGTTGCGACTTTGTCCTTCATTTCTAGGCAGATTGGAGGCCAAGGGAGCCAAGGTTGGAGGCTATCTTCCTTATGGAGGGGGATTCAAGCATCAATGGCAACATCCATAAGCTTTTCCTCCGTTCTCCATTTTCTTTCCTTTCTCCCAATATCTTGAACATGATTTTTGTATTGTATTTTTGTGTTCAATGATGTAACAGTTGTTTTAGGGAATACTTTGAATCATTTTTATGAATATTAATGATTTTGTTCTCCTTTCAGTTTGTATGGATGTATGGTTTTGTTCAATCATATTGTGCTCAATGCTCTTGAATGATTGATCATCATTTAAGCTGATTTGATAAAATCTAATGAGCCTAGACATAGGACTTTGGTTTGAGGTCATATGTAAGGTTGATGCATGTTCGATTCCATTTCAATGGCAGGATGAGTTGATTCGCTAATGGGATAGAAATATACCTCTTAGCCAAGCATAACGGGTGTTTGATAATAGAACTTAAAGAGTGGATTTTGTGTTAGCTCTCATAGAAACATATTGAGTTAGGCAATTGAAACCATGGTTGATTGACCCCTAGACATAGGCTTTCAACTAATGAAGATTCTCAAGCTAACCTAATCATTGCATTCATATTTATAAAGAGGATTGCATGTTGTTGGTTGAAGTAAGGGGTGAAGAAGGATTTTCCTAAACTCTAACCATTATCTTTATTGCTTTCTTGTCTTTAGTTTATATCCCTTTTCTCTATTTTTATGTTCTTTAATAGAAATACTTAAACTATCGGTTAATACTTAGCATTGGAAATAAACTTATCCTCATGAGAACGATTCTTTACTCTTCACTTTATTACTTGTTCAGCCCATGTATTTGCTGCCTTAAATAGGGACAAACAAGTTTTTGACATTGTTGCTGGGGATAAGGCTTTATTTCTATAGTGCTAATATTGACAATAATTCAAGTTTTTATGTTTTTGTTATTGTTTTGCATAAGTATGTAATAAGTTTGGTTTTTATCCTTATGTTGTTTCTAAGTCTTTAAATATGTTAGTAGCTTGATTTTGGGGTTTTATTATGTTTTTGTTGTACATACCATAATTTAACCTTCTAGCCAAATTTTGTAGGTGCTGGAGGCCACTATGAAGTAAAAGTAGAGGCTTAGCTGAGTTTGCTGCAAAATTCTTCAGCCTAACTTCTCACACCATGGTGCAAACCTTGTCAACGTTGTAGCACTATAGCCTCTGTCGTATCAGGATTTGCACCTGAGGGCTCCACGCCGTGGCACACCTAGTGTATGTCGCAGCGTGCCACCCTGTTTTGTGCATATTTTTATGTTTTTCTTGTTTTTCTTTATTTATTAATGCTCAGTTCTAATGTGGTGGGTATTTTGACTGGCTCAGGTACCCCATACCCCTTGTACAAGAACGACACAATTTCACTCTAGTTTGGGGGAGTATCATTACATGTTTTTATACCTTTACGCTTAATGTATAACATGTTTTGATATTTAAAGTATGCAGTAGTGATAGTCATCATACTTTCATCATTACATCTTACTTTGGCTATTACTGATACGTTGTTGATACAAATTTTCAATTTTCAATATTCTTCACAAGATGTTATGCATGCTTGAATTGAAAAGGATGAATATTTTGAATGCATGTTATTGCCACTTGCTAGTGTGTGACGGTTGTCCAATGATAAATATGGATGCGATTTAACCTCAATTCTTTTATGAATCTATATGCAATCTTTGAAGCATGTTGAAGCAATTTAGTTTGTTTTTATGCATGATGTGTTTTTCACTTACATGCTCGTGTAACTTTGAAAGGATTTGAGTGCTTATTTAGAGAATGTTTATGATTTGTACATGTGGAAGTTTTCTACTATCCTTGAAGTTGTTTTGCAACCCACTTAAAGCAAAATCCAAGATTGTGCATGATTGAGGAAATGATTAGGGCATTGATTGGATTGATTGTGCCTAAAAAGCTTACCGTTACATGATCATATCCCTAGGTCCCCTTTTGAAGCTTTACAAATGTTTGGCCTTATATGTTTTTCATCACCCTCATCTTCCTTACCATGTAACCCTTCATATGCATACGAAAGCATTGCATTCTTTTCCTTCCTATCATTGTTTGTTGAGTGCATAATGTGTTATTTCTTCACCTGAGTCCAATGATTTAGGGTATTAATGTTGCAAATACAAAAAGAGGCTTAAAGGAACCTTTTGATATACAAAAAATGCTTTTGTTAAAAAAAAGGAGAAAGAGAAAGAAACAAAAAACAAAAGAAGAAAAAGAAATGAAAGCAATTATGAAAAGCATGGATGGTTCTGGATGGTGTTACTTATTTCATTTTGCATACCCTTGTTGTATTAATAAGTGGCTCAAGTCTTGAAATCGTATGTTATGTTTCTCAATGTTTGGGTTGTATCCTTTCCTCTTTGTTCTTCACCTCATAACATTGGCCTTACATTACAAGCTATTGAGGACCCTTTTGATCCTCAATTATGTGTGATTTACATTAGTGGAGAGAGAGTTGGATTGCAATTTTATGGATTCTTTGATTTGTATCCATGTGTATGCTTATAAACTTATCCGAGTGAGTATGATTTGAAAAAGATAAGTTTAGCTTGCATGTTTGTGGCAGATGTATTTTTGCATGAGCAGAAGCTTGATTGAGGGCAAGATAAGGATTGTATATGTGTTAAGCTAATTGAGAGGCATGTGCATTCTTTGAGGGCTGATACAATCATTGTAAACTAACTGTGGTTAAAAGAAAAAGGGAAAACTTCAAAAAAAAACCCCTTGTACTATACGTGATGTGTACTTTTGTCTTGTTACTTTACAAATGTGCAAAAAGTACCTATTACTTTGCATTTTTTGCAAAGTACAAAATGGTAACAGACGTTACATTTTGGACGAAAACGCGCACGTGCAATGCATGTGCACGTCTAAAATTTCTTCCCCTAAACGCGGTCTTCTTCTTCATCGAACCACAAACCCAGAACCGTGCAACTCTTCCTCGAATCACAAGCCTAAAATCGTTCAGTCGCCATCCAACCACCCAAACCTTGAACCCCATCACTGCTGCTCTTCCCTCACCATGCCAGATTTGCCTTCACCACGCTCCAAAACAAAACCCTTGAAAACCTAGGAGCAACCTCGCATAAACCACCACCGCAAGCCACCACACTCCACCGTTTCAAGCCACCGTTCTAGATTTGTAACCCACGAGCTCCATCGCATCGCCTAGATCTGCCATCTAGCTCTGTCGCGTAGCCTAGATTTGCCATCCCACGATGCACCTATTTCTGAACCAAACCTAATCGCTTGAGTCTCAGCCATGGTGGTGCGCGGATCTGGCTTGGGTGGCTAAGCGATGGCAGTTTCAAGTGATTATGAAGAAGAAGAGGAAGAAGAAGAAGAAAATGACGGTTCTAAGGTTTGGGCAGGAGGAAGAAGAAGATCGCGTTTGGGGGAAGAAATTTCACGTTTCCATCCAAAATGTAACGTCTGTTACCATTTTGTACTTCTTTGCACAAAACGCAAAGTAACAGGTCCTTTTTGCACATTTTTGAAGTGACAGAACCAAAGTGCACATCACGTATAGTACAAGGGGTTTTTTTGAAGTTTTCCCAAAGAAAAATTGAATTTATAAAAATTGTTGAATGCAAGTGAGCTTGAATTGTCAATGCAAGTGTATTTGTGCTTTGTTTTGCTCGAGGACTAGCAAAAACTTAGGTTTGGGGGTGTGATAACTCCACTATGTGTAGTTATTTATGCCCTATATTTGTGCTCTTTTGATAGCTTAGTCCTTGTTGCTATGCATATTTGGAAGGATTTGGGCTTATATTAGTCAAATTCTATTTTGATGTCTTACTTTATGCTTTTGTGATACTCTTTCCTATTCTTTGTTGAATTAAGTAGATTTGCACTTGTACTAAATTTGGTGATTTCTCTGATGCAGGATAGGATATAAAAATTAGATGAATTGAAGCAAGCCAAGGCCCAACATTGGAAGAGAAAGCCCAAGGTGCATTCCAGCAGAGCACACTACAGCGCAAGGAGAAGCACGCTGCGACATTGTGATCTCAGCCCTGATGCTTAGTTTAATACCTGAGGCTGGCACGCCGCGGCGCAAGAGGAGTAAACGTTGCGGCATTGTGCCCTAATTTCAACGCTTGCCACAACACTACTTGTGTAACGCCATGGCGTGAGGCAGCAAACTGAGCCTATAAATAGATTTTTATCAGATTTTCTTAGGATGACCGTTCAGGGTTAGAGAAACTGCAGCTTTGTCCTTCATTTCTGGGCAGATTTGAGGCCAAGGGAGCCAAAGTTAGAGGCTATCTTCCTTATGGAGGGAGATTCAAGCATCAATGACAACATCCATAAGCTTTTCCTCCTTTCTCCCTTTTCTTTCCTTTCTCCCAATATCTTGAACATGATTTTTGCATTGTATTTTCGTGTTCAATGATAAAGCAGTTGTTTTAGGGAATACTTTGAATCCTTTTTATGAATATTAATGATTTTGTTCTCCTTTGAGCCTGTATAGATGTATGATTTTGTTCAATCATATTGTGCTTAATGCTCTTGAATGCCTGATCCTCATTTAAGCTGATTTGAAAAAATCTAATGAGCCTAGACATAGGACTTTGGTTTGAGATCATATATAAGGTTGATGCATGTTCGATTCCATTCCAATGGCGGGATGAGTTGATTCACTAATGGGATAGAAATATACCTCTTAGCTATGCATAGTGGGTGTTTAATAATAGATCTTAAAGAGTGGATTTTATGTTAGCTCTCATGGAAACATAGTGAGTTAGGCAATTGAAACCATGGTTGATTAACCCCTAGACATAGTCTTTCAACTAATAAAGATTCTCAAGCTAACCTAATCATTGCATTCATATTTATAAAGAGGATTGCATGTTGTTGGTTGAAGTAAGGGGTGAAGAAGGATTTCCCTAAACTCTAACCATTATCTTTATTGCTTTCTAGTCTTTAGTTTATATCATTTTTCTTTATTTTTATGTTCTTGAATAGAATTACTTAAACTATTAGTTAAAACTTAGCATTGGAAATAAACTTATCTTTGTGGACATGATTCTTTACTCTTCACTTTATTACTTATTCGGCCCGTGCACTTGCGGCCTTAAATAGGGACAAACAACTACCATAAAAAATATCATTCAAATGAATAGAACAATTTCTGTTCTTTATTATAAAGTAAAACCTTTCTTGTCTAAACATGAAACAGAAATGATATTCGTGCTAATACCAGGCACAAATAACAGTTCTCTAATTCAATTACAAGCCCAGTGGGCAAAGATAATAAGTAAGTCCCTATGGCTATAGCAGCAACTTTTGCTCCATTTTCAACTTGTAGGTCGACTTCGCCTTTAGCCAGTGGTCTATTGTTCTTTAGATCCTGTACATTTACACAAATGTGAGACCCACATCCAATATCTAATATCTAAGTTGCAAAAGTAGACAAATTGACTTCTATAACAAAAATACTGAAAGTGGAAGTCTCACTTTCCTTCTTCTTCTTAAGCTCCTCTAGAAATTTGGCGCAGTTCCTCTTCCATTGTTCAGTTTAACCACAATGGAAGCAGGTATCTTCCTTAGCCACTTTGCCCGTAGGTTTCAACCCGGAAGTGCTGGGCTTGGATTTCTCCTTACCCTTGCCCTTCCAATTGTCCTTGGGCTTCTACAGCTGGTTTTTGCCCTTAACCTGTTGGACTATTATAATGGCATTTCCCTTTCCTTTATTAATGTTTTGCTCAGCGGTTCTCAACATGCTTAGCAGCTCTGGTAGAGATTTGTCAATTTTATTTATGTTGTAGTTCATGACAAATTGACTAAAACTTTCCGGCAACAATTGCAGGACTAAGTCAGTGGCCAACTCTTGGCCCAAAGGGAAACCAAGCCTCTCTAGGTTTTCAATGTACCTAATCATCTTGAGTACATGAGCACCAACAGGGCTACCTTCTACCAGTTTGCACTAAAAAAGTGCCTTAGAGACTTCGAATCTCTCGTGCCTAGCTTGCTCTTGATAAAGCTTCTTTAAGTGTACGATCATATCATATGCATCCATGTTTTCATGATGCTTTTTGTAGCTCTGAGTTCTTGGTAGCCAGCATGAGACAACAGACGTTTAAGGCATCATCTTGATGCTTCTTATAAGCATCCCTTTTAGCTCTAAGGGCACTTGCAGCTAGTGGTTCAAGAATGGGCTATTCTAGAACATACAATTTTTTTTCATGCTTAAGGACAATCCTTATATTCCTGTACCAGTCTAGGAAATTAGTCCCACACAGTTTGTCCTTCTCAAGGACAAAACACAATGATAAGTTACTAGTAGTGTTTGTTGCTATGGTAATCTATCAATAGAAAAATATGCAAAGTATAAGTATCATGCCATAAACATATTTAACAAGGTCTTTAATTAAATATGCTTCACACTATTTTACTCAAATCAATGACCCTCAGCATTGACTCAGAAAATCCTATCGAAATATTTCCTAGTGGGCCAAGATCCATATTTCACCTAACTTTGAGTTAGCTTTGGCTGATCACCCAAAATTCGGCTATTTAGGTAGGAAACTCTTTCCAATTACATCTCGTGCAACTCTTGGATAGTTGGGTGAATAACACTTATTCTAATCCATCTAATGCACTAAAGCCCAACTCCATGCCTCTGAGCTTTCAATCCTATTGAAATGACCTAGTTAAGTCTGATCTAATGGTTGACAGTTGGATATTACCCTTATCCTACTGCGTCTTACTAATATAGATTAAGGTATCCTGCTTTGGCAGACCTACATTTAATCGATACTAGTCTTGATGAGTGACACGCATTGGAAGGCATATGACTTTTGTAATACCCTAGTGAAACATGTTAGGCTTGTATATGGATGCAGAGTAACCTAATACTTTCTTAACATGTCTGTTGAATTTTGTGGCTTTCTGAGTATGTCTAGTCACTTTGCTGCAATGCTATGTGTGCGACATAGCTATTTTTAGCCCCGGATATGGCTTAAACTACTCAGTTAATGGAAATAAGTGTGGAGACTTTATTTATGGGTGACAAATGTGTTAGTTGTGCTACAGTTAAAATCTAAGAATAATCGGAGCTAGTTTGGTATTTTTAAGCATACTGTTTGTGCGTTTTAATACCAGTTTGACTAGTAGCTGATATGGAAAATGATGGTTTTGGTACAACAAGATTTTTGATGAATTCTGTGATTTATTTCAAACTTGTTGGCTTTAAGAAAACTAGATTTGGAGAAATTTAAGTGTTCTTAGCAAATCGGGATTTTTGGTACCCTTTAGTGATTTGGCTTTAAGAAGCCAAATATGACTTCTTTCTTCAATTTTCTCACGGCAGCCAGAAAAGAGAAAGGGAAACCGTGGGGGAGAAGAAGAAAGGAGGAGAAAAAGCTAAGGGGCCAAGGATCAAAGCTTGAAGGAGGATCCAAGAATAAGATCAAGACTTCACAATCACCATCTCAGCAGCTTGAGGAGCCAAAGGTAGGGGTTCTTAAGCTCAAACTCCATCTTCTTCCTCAATGTTGCATGTTAGTCCTAGGTGAGTTTTGATAGGTCACTTTGAGTTCTTAAAGTGTTTGAAGTGATTTTCTTGCTTGGATGAGTTTTAAATGTGGTTTATGACTTGTTCATGCCAAGAGTTTGGATTAGAAATTGAAAATTCTCCATTTGGACCTAAAATGCTCTAAGTATTGATTTTAGGAGTTTAGATGAGTGATTTGATGTTTTGATCCAATTTTGATGAAATCAATTGGTGTTTTAGGTTTCCATCATGGTAGTAAATATATTAGTAACTTGAAATCACGTAGAAACTATTTTGGAGTGGCCAAAAGCTAGATTTTTTTCCAATGGAATAGTAACCCGCGACTGCAGAATTCATGTTCTGATGTTGGCGCCGCGGCGCAAGGATTTGACGCCGCGACGTGAGGCTGAAGCACTTTCAGTATTGAAAGCCGAAAGCAAGGCGCCACGGCGTGGCACAGCGGGTGCCGTGGCGTGAGCTCCAGAATCTTCAAAAATGTGTTTTTGATGTCTTTTGAAGGTCCTAAGTGTTTGGATCATTCTTATATGTCTTCCTAAGTGTGTTGAGACACAAATTGGGGTAATTCTTAGAGAGACTAACCACCTAGTATATAGGAGAAGGTTGGAAACCCTTAGGCACCCAAAGTGATGAGATTTGCCGTAGGATGAGGTTAGAGAACCTTTAGGCTTCCAAAGTGTGGAAAATGCCTTATAATAGACTCGTGAAACCTTAGAAAACCATAATGAGGTGGAGTGTTAATGGGTTATGTCTTTGGAAACTTTAGGCTTCCATGGTATGATGGTCTGCCATAAAGTAGTCTTGAGAACCCTTAAGCATCCAAATGAGTTGGTTTGCAATAAGGAAGTGTTTAGAACCATGTTCAACATGAGGTGGGCTTCTAAATCACTTGTGAAGTGATAGTGAAGGGTTCTAGATACAAGAGGATTAGTGGTACATCTTGGAGAAGATAATCACTTACCTTATGAGAAGGTCTTTGAGAAGTAAAGACAAAGGGTACTAGAAACAACTAGTTGGGTTTGTTTGGCATAATATACCTACCTATATGCATAGTTTACTCCTTTAGAGTTAAAGTTGAGTTTAAGATGCATAGTTGGTGTATGATCTCTTGTTCTTAAAGGTTGAACTTGAGGATATGTTAGAAACATGGGTTGGTTCCTTTATGTGTTAAAGTTGAACCAAAAGTGCATGTTCTCTAGCTATGATTCTTTCACTTGGTTAGAGTGAACCTTGTGATAGGATTTGAGAAACCCTAGGCATCCTTTGAGAAGTTGAATGCCATAGGTCAATACCTAGAACCTTGAGCAATGTGAAGTTGCCTTGTAATTCACTTGTGAAGTGATGAAGTGAGGTATTAGGTGTTGTATGCTAAGTGTGCTTAGCAAGTAGTATTTGTTATCATGCATAGGTTGCTTCTTTGTGCAGAAAGTAAAGCCGGAGATGCATGGATGACATTTTACTTCTTTGTGAGACAAGGCTGGAGACATAGGAAAGACTAGAAACGTGACCTTGCATCTTATGTGATAAGTGAGCTTGGTTGGTTAGTTTGCTAGTTTTCCTTAGTCACTTGGTTAAGAGGAACCTAGTGATGATAATATGTATTTGTGAAATACATTGCATATCTTGTTTTCAAACTTGCTATGTCTTGTTTCCTATGTATTGTAACCTAACATGGTGTGCACAACCATATGGCTAGAGAACAAGGTGTTGATCTAGATTCTCATAGTGGGTATTTATTATGGTCAGGGTTACCGGTATAGGGGTGACAATAGTACTCTTGCATTGGTGAGAGGAAGGTGTTTACCTATTACTAAGTGGGATTTAGGCTTTTAGGCTTATCCTACTTCGTATATACAAGAAACAGTGGTTTCTGGGAAATAAGTATGTGGCATGTGTTTTCAAAATCTAAAACCTACATTTGCACTGCACCATCATATTATTAGAACTTGGTGTGAGCATAACCATACATCATATCATAAAGCATTGCATTTGTTAGTAGCTATATGGGCAGTTGCCTTGGTCGATGTTTACTATTGGTTGTTCGATGATATCTTACGATTGTATGGGCGATTGCTTCGATATCATTGATTATTGTGTGTTCACCTTAGGTTAAGTTTGTTGCTTGCATTATGAATGTTACATAGAGTAGAATGTATATTCTGATAGTGTTGAGCAGTGGCTCATTTATCTATTGCAGGCTTAATCTTAAGTTTATGGTGTTGTTTATTCAGTGTGGATCAATGAACACTGGTATTGGAATCCTTATACTGAGAAATTGTGATTTCTTACCTTGTTTGTGTTTCCATTTAAATCCAGGTACAAAAAAAGAAAAACGGGAGAAGTAGAAGAACTAGTGCAGTTATTTTGTTTTCTTGAAATAAGTATGTTGTATATTTATTTCCTGCTACCTTGAAATTGTAAAAGTTATGTACTACAGTTTGCCTTTAAGAGGTTTATGATGTATATATATCGCTTTTGTTGTTCAAGCTCTCCATATTTATTTATGTAAATGAATGATATGGGTTAGTTTGTTGTTGAGGTTAGAAGTGGCATGGCTGGTACTATGTTCCTTATATATTTGGTAGATATATCGGGTTCTCAGTATTAGGATGTTACATTATGGTATCAGAGCAGTTCATCCTGTTGTGCCGAGGTATGGACTGACTATGCTTAAGCATGTTTAAGAGTTCCTGTGCGTGTGGTTGTGCATTTCTTCATCTCTTGTGTTAGAGGTTGTGATAGAACTGCATGACTTGCCTTTGGTATGACTACTTTAGCTACTGTTGCATGGTTACATAATATTGGGATTAGCTACCCCAATATGTATTGTTCTGTGTGTATAAAAAACTATGGCATCTCCAAGGAGAACCCCTAGGAAATAAGAACTCTGGTCATGAAGGCCCTAACATTGTTGGAGCTTTTATGGCTATGACAGATGCTTTGAGGGAGCAGACAGTCGTTATTGCTGAAGCAAAGTGGAAGTAGATGACCATGACTGTTGATGCTACCAGAGAGCAAGCAACTGTCTCTACAAGGACGTTTGCGATGATGGGTGCGACCCAACATCAACAGCCTACATCACTAACACATCAATCGAGGTAACCAGACCAAGAGGTGTTAGTGGGGAAGAATCAGACTTTCTAGGACCTCTCGGAGTTCAGGGAGACTAATCCATCATCCTTCAAGGGGGAATATAACCCGGTGAGAGCTGAGAGTTGGCTAAAGGAAATGGAAGAGATCTTCTCTATTGTGGTATGCTCGGATGGGCAGCGAGTGCTCTTTGCTTTTACATGTAGGATGGAGAAGCAGAGTATTGGTGGATGGACATCAAGAGATCTTTTGAGGAGTCAGGGACTCTTGTTTCGTGGAAGATCTTCAAGATTTCATTTTGGGAGAAGTATTTCCCACAGAATCTATGTCTTGCAAATGAAATGGAATTTCTGAGGTTTGAGCAAGGCGAGATGTCTGTTGGTCAGTCGTGGCCAAGCTCAATGAATTATTGGAGTTCTCATCCTATATCAGAGTGACGTAGCGACAGTGTGTTAATTTTGAGAAGGGATTGAGATAACACATTCAAAGAGTGATCCAACTTTTTGAAATCCAGGGTTTTGCATCCTTGGTGAGCAATTGCAGAATTGATGAGGGCAGCGATAATAAGTCTCAGGAGGAGCAAAAATCACAAGACCTTTAACAATGGTAGTGGAACTACCACCCAAATGAGAAATAGGGTTCTCTTAGATTTAGTTCCTGGGATGGGATCTATCTCTATAGCATCCTATAGGATGGCAACGTCAAAGTTAGTGTAACTCAAAAAGCAAATCAAGGATTTGTTAAGCAATCAATTCATTAGGCCGAGTGTTTCTTCGTGGTAAGCACCTGTGTTCTAGTGGAGAAAAAGATGGTATCATGAGGCTCTGTGTGGATTACAGATAGCTGATTATGGTGACTATCAGTTTCAAGTATCTGTTACCTAAGATAGATGATCTAATAGATCAACTGAGAGGGGCTGAGGTTTTCTCCAAGATTGATCTTAGGTTTGGGTATCATCTGACAATGGTTAGGAAAGAGAATATTCCTAAAACCACTTTCAAAACTAGGAAGGGACATTACGAGTGTTTCATTATGTTCTTTGGGTTAACTAATCCGCTGGCAGGGTTCATGGAATATGTGAATAGGATCTTGAGACCCGACCTAGAGTAGTTTATTATGGTGTTTATCGATGATATTTCAATATATTCATAGTTAATGGAGGAACGTGAACCACATTTAAGGATAGTGTTAGAAACCCTTATAGAGATTGGGTCGTTTGCCAAGCTATCTAAATGTGAGTTTTGGTTTTCACGTGTATGGTGTTGGAACTTGTGATATCTCAGGGTGAGATTTGTAACACCCCTTGATGTAGCAACCGCGGCACAATCGTCATTACACCACAGCTACTAAATCCAAGTGTGTCACAATTATGATAACAGTCATTCACATTCTCAGGAGTCTAAATATATATATTTTTGACAATATGCATAAGTAGAAAATACGAGCCATGAATGAATTATAGATGTATTCAACCCTTAATACATCCATTGAAATGAAATCACATTCTTTATATATATGTACATTTTATAGCCACTTACACGAATCACTGATAATATAGAATATAATAATTACAGAGTCAAGTAAAATACAGCGGGAATAAAAATATAAAAAGGGAGAAGTAGTGACCCAGGGATGGGGTACTACCAGCAGACAAGGCCGCAACCCCATATGCATATGACACTCAACGTCCCGGTTGACACAGCGGGCATCAATGCCTCCACGCAGCTGCACTCCTACGAAATTGAAGAAATCTTGTCCAAATTCCCAATCCCTTCGGCAAGGCGTGATTCCTCATCATCTTCTTCACGATCTTTTATCAAATATGAATATAAAACAGAGAATGCAGAAATATAGGAAAGAGGTGAGACACCCGTCATTCGTTACCACTATTGGCAGCAAGAAAATAGCACGGCGCAAAGCGCCCACCGAGCAATACAGTTCATACATTTATCAATAACAACAGCGGAAATTATAGCAAAAGCAAGTCAATTCTAAGCAATAGTCAGAGTCAATAACAACAGTGATATTTATGGTAAAGGCGTAGAACAACAGTAAGCAATAGCAGGCGGTTTACAATAGTATTTCCGAAAATCAAAGACAACAATCGATAATCATTTACAAGTATTCATGCTCAACACGTTTATAAGACCAAGGTAATGAACGATGCACAATGCATGCTTTCCCAATTCCTACTCCATGGAGCTAGACTCAATCAAGCGGAGAGAAAGATCGGGAGACGTGTACCGCAACTCGGCTGCCGCGCGCCTAGGTGCTAAAACTCACGCTTTTCTACGTGCACATCGGGCATTGTACAGACAGCCCACGCTTGATCACGACATAGGACAGTGTCAAGTCCGGATCGTCGGTGTGTTTGCATCGGTTTGCCCCACGGTACAGAGGAGCTCTAAACTGTCCATGTGAGGGACCCGCACCCCGACGCCCCCAAGGTCATAACACGACCCACACTTGTCTATTCGCACCCGCACCCAGGGTGTGTTCAATCTCCTAGGCAACTTGGCCTTACAACAGTCCACAAGGACATTCACAATGCATAAGACTCTATGCATGAATATGTATGATCAACATCACATATTATTCCATAATATGCCACAATTGGCTCAAATAAGCATTATTACAACATTGGTCACTCATATGAATCCACAATATCATAATATTGAAATCAAATAAGGTAATATACTTTTAGGGTCCATTATGCGTTCTTATTCAAGATTTTCCACTCTTACAAGAATTCATCACTAAGTAAGTTTCCATCTCGCGTTATGCTCAAGTCTCTCGATACCAATCATTTAGTTTTTATTCTTCATGGGGTCAATCCCATTCCTAAAATCCATGATTAAAATCGTGGCTTCCCAAAGTTCACTGCTAACATCAATTTCTTCCATTTTATGCATTGATTTCGTGATATTCTTTACTCAAGTTTTTGTTCACCAAGTTCATTCTAATCCCTTGTAATTTTAATCTAATATCCTAGCTTCAAATTGAGTTAAAGAACCCTTAAAGCTCTCCATCTCACATCCCAACATTAACATTTATATTTCCAATTACATAGGCTTCATCTCACGGTTCCCTACGGTTCTGTCATGGGCACCTAGACGCCATATCTCGTAGCGCCCGGCGCTGGTGTAGCGCCTGAGACGCTGACCACGAAGCGCCCGAGCGCTCACCGGGCCGCGTTACGGGGAAAACTTCTCACGGGCACGGAGCGCCTAGGCGCTCATGCACGCGCCTGGCGCTAGTGCATTAACGGGGGTTCTGCAGAATTCTTTTACGCAGAGCCCCGGCCCATTCATTATCCAAAATCCCTCATCAATTTTCAACCATTCTAAAATGAGATACATGACATTTAATTACAAAATAGCAATATATGAGTTCATAATCATCAAGTCACACAATATATATTCATACATCCATACAAATCAAACAACAACATCATGGAAATAACCCAACATAACAAAGAGGAAATCCAACATGGATTCTCTCATCAACAACAACACACAAGACATTTCCTTACTACCAAGATTGGTTGAAGAGGATTATCTCCTCTTACCTATATGAAGGCAATCACAAGAATGCTTTCCCCTTTTTGCTCTTGATTTTCGTTTTCCCCTTCAAGAAAAACCCTAGGGTGAGAAATCCCCAATGTGTTCACTCCAATCATAGAAAAATGACTCCTTGGCCACATAGGTGACCAATAAAACGAAAATGGGAAGAAGATAGAAGAAAGTTGAAGACTTTACCTCAAAAGCTCCAAGCTTTAGCTCCAATGGTGAAAAATGGAGGAAGAAGAAGAAGAAGAACCAAGGATGGCCACAAGGAAAATGCTCTTGGAATGATGGGAGAAAGCTAGATGTGGAATGGTGAAGCAAGAAAATGAAAAGGGTGGATGGTGAAGGTGTATGGTGGTGAAGAGAATGAGAGAATAAGAGAAGAAGAAGGAAAACGTGGGAGGAGAAGAAGAAGAGAAGAGAGAGAAGAGAAGAGGAGAATGAGAAGAGAGAAAAGTGTTTTAGAAAATATGAGTATAATGGCAATTAAGTGAGAAGCAAATATGACTCCCCCTAGGAGTCATCTCGTAGAGAAAGAGTGAAGAGGGAAGAGAGAGAGAGGGAGGGTGAGAATTGGCTTCCAAGAGAAGCCAAAGGTATATGAGTAAATGTTTGGTCAAAGCTTCTCAAAGAAGCTTTGATTAATTTATCATTAAATTTGAATTAAAGTAGATTGATTAGACATAAAGTGGATTTCATTTGGATAATGTGATAGGATTTTTATTACACACTATTATCCAATGGATAATAATTACAGTTAACAGAAGTCAGTATTTAATTAATTTGACAGATGAATTTTATTTCGCTGTATTGATTTGTTTTATCTGTTAAGATTTCTCGAAAGACATGAAACCTTGTAAACTGTGTCCGGCCCCGGGTTTAGTAAGATCCCCCGTTGACGTTTCCATAGTTCAAGGTTCTCGGGAAAAATATTTTATTTTCCCGGTTCGACTCAGTGTGCATGCAAAACGAGGAATATATTAAAATATTTGTCGTTTCTGGAAATTTCCTAGAAAATTCTCAAGAATTACAAATATTATAAAACGACTATTCGTCATATAATTTTCCAACTTTGGAAGCATTACGGTCGTTCTGCCAATTCTGTCCAATGTATGCGCAGAACGAGAAATAATATTAAAATATTCTGCGTTATCAGAAAAATCCAGAAAAATTCCTAAAATTCTAAATATTGTAAAACGATCATTTATCCTGAAATTATAAATTTTCGGGATGTTACAAGATTTATGTTGACCCAAGCAAAGTTGATACAGTGTTACAGTGGGAGAGACCCATCACTGTGACCGAGATCTGAAGCTTCATAGACCTAGCGGGGTACTATAGAAGGTTCATAAAGGATTTTTTCTCAATTAGTGCTACCCTTGCTTAGTATGACTAGGAAAGGTAGTACTTTTGAGTGGACTCCGGTTTGTGAGAGTAGTTTCCAAGTGTTATTGGGGGTAACTACTACATCGGTGATGGTAATTTCAGATCTTTTGGAGAACTTTGAGGTATGTGGCGATACTTCAAAGATGGGTTTAGGTTATGTTTTGATGCAGCACAGGAGAGTTATTGCCTATGCATCAAGGCAGTCGAGATATCTTGAGGAGAATGACCCTACTCATGATTTGGAGTTAGCGGATGTTGTGTTTGCCTTAGATGATGGGAGCTTTTTCTTATATGGAGTTAAGTATAATCTGGGCAAGGCCAATGTGATGGTCGATGCACTAGGTAGGAAATCCCTACACGTGTCCTAGATGATGGTGATCCAAGAGAGTGAACTTCTTGAGAGTTTTAGGGACATAGGTCTTTTAGTAACTGTATTGCCACATAGTCTCTGTGTGAGTCAAGTGAACATGGTGAATGACTTGAGGACTCAAATCCTAGAACCTCAAAAGAAAGTTGAGACCCTTCAGGTTATATGTGATCAAATTATTTAGGAGATCCTAAATGGTTTGCTAGGGACGGATAATGGGAATAAGGAATGTGTTTCTATACCCAACTGTCAATAAAATGAAGACAACGGTAAGGAAATTGTTTCTACATCCAATTCTTCATAAGTTGATAAAGATGAGCAAGTTCAAGTGGAAACCTTAGAGTCTTAGTGCCTGGTGTTTGGAAGGCCACATGGCATTAGACCTTGTGTGGTTTGCTTTGTGTGTGGTTGACTAGGGCATTATGCTAGGAGGTGTCCATAGGGACAGGGAGTTACGCCTAACCCAAAGCTGCAAGCTTTAGAAAGAGTGTATACTCTGGTCAGAACAGTAGAGGCTTCATCTTTAGTTCCTATGTAAGGTATCCTTTGGTGTATGCCATATGTTGGACACTCATCGGATATTTTTGTAGGCTGCATACTAGCTGAGTTGTTAGCCTGTGTTTTAAATCAGCAAGATATCTGTAAGGAAAGGTGAGATCCTTTCAAGTATGATATCGTATCTGATAAGTGGTAATCTGAATTTTGGGGACAAAATTCTTAAAATGGAGGGGAGAAATGTAACACCCTGGTGAAATATTTTAGGCTTATATATGGATGCAGAGGTAACCTAATACTTGCTTAATATGTCTGTTGAATTTTGTGGCTTTCTGAGTATGTCTAGTCACTTTGCTGCAATGCTATATGTGTGATATAGCTATTTTTGGCCCCAGATATGGCTTAAACTACTCAGTTAATGGAAATAAGTGTGGAGACTTTATTTCTGGGTCACAAATGTGTTAGTTGTGCTACAGTTAAAATCTGAGAATAACCAGAGCTAGTTTGGTATTTTTAAGCATACTGGTTATGCGTTTTAATACCGGTTTGACTAACAGCTGATATGAAAAATGATGGTTTTGGTACAACAAGATTTTTGATGAATTGTGCGATTTATTTCAAACTTGTTAGCTTTAAGAAAACTGGATCTGGAGAAATCTAAGTATTCTTAGCAGATCGAGATTTTTGGTACCCTTTAGTGATTTGGCTTTAAGAAGCCAAATATGACTTCTTTCTTCAATTTTCTTACGGCAGCCAGAAAAGAGAAAGGGAAACCATGGGGGAGAAGAAGAAAGGAGGAGGAAAATCTATGGGGCCAAGGATTGAAGCTTGAAGGAGGATCCAAGAATAAGATCAAGACTTCACAATCACCATCTCAGCAACTTGAGGAGCCAAAAGTAGGGGTTCTTGAGCTCAAACTCCATCTTCTTCCTCAATGTTGCATGTTAGGCCTAGGTGAGGTTTGATAGGTCACTTTGAGTTCTTGAAGTGTTTGAAGTGATTTTCTTGCTTGGATGAGTTTTAAATGTTGTTTATGACTTGTTCATGCTAAGAGTTTGGATTAGAAACTGAAAATTCTCCATTTGGACCTAAAATGCTCTAAGTGTGGATTTTAGGGGTTTGGATGAGTGATTTGGTGTTTTGATCCAATTTTGATGAAATCAATTGGTGTTTTAGGTTTCCATCATGTTAGTAAACATGTTAGTAACTTGAAATCACCTAGAAATTGTTTTGGAGTGGCCAAAATCCGAATTTTGTTCCAATGGAACAGTAACCCACGGCTGCAGAATTATGCAGAATACATATTCTGATGCTGGCGTCACGACGCAAGGATTTCACGCCGCGATGTGAGACTGATGCACTTTAGTTTTGTAACTCGAGAGCAAGGCGTCGTGACGTGGCACAGCGGGTGCTGCGGCGTGAGCTCCAGAATCCTCAAAAATGTGTTTTTGATATCGTTTGAAGGTCCTAAGTGTTGGGATCATTCTTATATGCCTTCCTACGTGTGTTGAGACACAAATGGGGGTAATTCTTGGAGAGAATAACCACTTAGTATATAGGAGAAGTTTGGAAACCCTTAAGCACCCAAAGTGATGGGATTTGCCTTAGGACGAGGTTAGAGAACCTTTAGGCATCCAAAGTGTGGAAAATGCCTTATAATAGACTCGTGAGACCCTAGACAACCATAATGAGGTGGAGTGTCAATGGGTAATGTCTTTGAAAACTTTAGGCTTCCATGGTATGATGGTCTGCCATAAGGTAATCTTGAGAACCCTTAAGCATCCAAGTGAGTTAGTTTGCAATAAGGAAGTGTTTAGAACCATGTTCAACATGAGGTGGGCTTCTAAATCACTTGTGAAGTGATGGTGAAGGGTTCTAGATACAAGAGGATTAGTGGTACGTCTTGGAGAAGATAATCACTTACCTTATGAGAAGGCCTTTGAGAAGTAAAGACAAGGGGTACTAGAAACAACTAGTTGGGTTTGTTTGGCATAGTATACCTACCTATATGCATAGTTTGCTCCTTTAGAGTTAAAGTTGAGTTTAAGATGCATAATTGGTGTATGATCTCTTGTTCTTAAAGGTTGAACTTGAGGATATGTTAGAAACACGGGTTGGTTCTTTTATGTGATAAAGTTGAACCAAGAGTGCATGTTCTCTAGTTATGATTCTTTCACTTGGTTAGAGTGAACCTTGTGATAGGATTTGAGAAACTCTAGGCATCCTTTGAGAAGTTGAATGCCATAGGTCAATACCTAGAACCTTGAGCAACATGAAATTGCCTTGTGATTCACTTGTGAAGTGATGAAGTGAGGTATTAGGTGTTGGATGCTAAGTGTGCTTAGCAAGTAGTATTTGTTATCATGCATAGGTTACTTCTTTGTGTAGAAAGTAAAGCCAGATATGCATGGATGATATTTTACTCCTTTGTGAGACAAGGTTGGAGACATAGGAAGGACTAGAAATGTGACCTTGCATCTTATGTGATAAGTGAGCTTGGTTGGTCACTTGGTTAAGAGGAACCTAGTGATGATAATATGTATTTGTGAAATACATTGCATATCTTCTTTTCAAACTTGCTATGTCTTGTTTCCAATGTATTGTAACCTAACATGGTGTGCACAACCATATGGCCAGAGAATAAGGTATTGATCTAGATTGGCATAGCGGGTATGCTATTATGGTTAGGGTTACCAGTATAGGGGTGACAATAGTACTCTTGCGTTGGTGAGGGGAAGGTGTTTACCTATTACTAAGTGGGATTTAGGCTTTTAGGCTTATCCTACTTCGTATATACAAGAAACAGTGGTTTCTGGGAAATAAGTAAGTGGTATGTGTTTTCAAAAACTAAAACCTGCATTTGCACTGCACCATCATATTATTAGGACTTTGTGTGAGCATAACCATACATCATATTATAAAGTATTGCATTTGTTGGTAGCTATATGGGCAGTTGCCCTGCTTGATGTTTGTTGTTGGTTGTTCGCTGATATCTTATGATTGTATGGGCGGTTGCTTCGATATCATTGATTATTGTGTGTTCACCTTAGGTTAAGTTTGTTGCTTGCATTATGAATGTTACAGAGAGTAGAATGTATATTCTGATAGTGTTGAGCAGTGGATTATTTATCTATTGCATGCTTAATCTTAAGTTTATTGTGTTGTTTATTCAGTGTGGATGAATGAACACTAGTATTGGAATGCTTATACTGAGAAATTGTGATTTCTCACCCCGTTTGTGTTTCCATGTAAATCCAGATATAGAAAAAGGAAAGCGGGAGAAGTAGAAGAACTAGTGTAGTTATTTTGTTTTCTTGAAATAAGTATGTTGTATATTTATTTCCTGCTACCTTGAAATTGTAAAAGTTATGTACTACAGTTTGCCTTTGAGAGGTTTATGATGTATATATATCGCTTTTGTTGTTCAGGCTCTCCATATTTATTTATGTAAATGAATGATATGGGTTAGTTTGTTGTTAAGGTTAGAAGTGGTATGGCTGGTATTGTGTTCCTTATATATTTGGTAGATATATCGAGTTCTTGGTATTAGAATGTTACAACTTTATATTTACTTTGACGAAATTTTATAATTATTATTAGATCTCACCATTTATTAAATTGTTTAACATACCTTAAATGTCTATGCATCTTATACATATAAAGCATATAATAAATGTGACATGGTTATGGCCCTTAACGCATTGATTCTCTAGGCTTCACCAAGCATCTCCCACCAACGTCCTCATTTGATGTCGTCTTCTTGCTTCACATCAAGATTACATTATATAGAAAACTCAATTTACATACAAGCCGTATTTTAAAATAACCAAAATAACATAAAAAGAGGACTAAGGCCAAAACCATGCACTATGCACCACAAAGAACATATAAACTCAAAACAATAACATATTATTATTTTGTGAGTCATTTAAAAAAATATTTGAATTTTGCGCCTCCGAAAAAACGCATACCACGCAATGGGGTTCAGGGCAGCACCCCAAAACCTAAAATTTTTTGTTGATACCGCCACTGGTTTCTAACAAAAAATTAAAAGATAGACCTCTTACACCTCCTTGATGGCTAGGGCAACAACACTTGAATCCTCGTGCCACTATCACATGAACACTTCTTGCCATCGTCACCTATCTAGAAATAGGGTTTCCAGAACTTGTGAGGACATTAACACCGCTGTCCAGAAACAGGGTTTGCCTAACATCAACACTTGATGCTACCGCAAACCAAGAACCAAGTTTCTAAAACCCTTTGTGCCGCTCCGCTATCCAAAAACACGGTTTGCTTGACATCAACACTTGATGCCTCCGCAAACTAGAAACAAGGTTTCCATAATCCTTGCATCGCGCTGCGCTGTATATATTGCATATATACAAAAAAAATGCAAAAACAAATAGCATACTAAAATAGTTTTCACATAATTATATGAACATCTTTATGGTTTCGAAAACATCATCATGTTTCATATACAACAAATCAAACAGAATACGTTTTTCGTAAAGCATTCTTTCGATTTTAGAAATAACATATTCAAGATCATATTATTTCAAACAACACGTAATCAAAAAACCGAATCATAGTTTCACAAGTGGCTCTGATACCATTGTTGGGAATTGTGGATACATCACGCAGTGGAAAAAAAAAATTTCCACCAAGGATCCATGCGAAATAGACCATAATCCGAGTTTTAAAAGAGTTTACATCTTGAAGCGTGATAAAATCAAGTGTCGTGAATCACCAACACCATAACAACAACGATGTCTCTGTGGTATCGATACGAACAGGCTCAGGAACATCCAACATCCGCAAAAAGAAGTCCCACATCTCTGGCACAGTGCTAGCTGTGAAGAGAAGAGAAACCTGTCATACACGCTCTCACTGTTTCTGTCAAGTACGAGTAGGGTTTGTAATGCATGCCTTGATAATCCTTTAGCAGTACTCTTTATAATAGCTGCTGCCTTATTCTAGTGAGAGAAGTAGCAAGGTAAGTTGTGCAACCTTAGACTCATCTGTTATGAGTCCGGCCCACGATTGAATCCTAATCCAACTTAGATTCTAATTGCTCCAATTTAGTCTACTCTATGTGTGTGACCCTACAGGTTCTCATGACATTAATAGTAATATTAAAATCCTATTTTAATATTACAAGCAGTGAGCGGTATCTAGCAACACATCGTTACTACCCAAGTAATGAGAATGTCAGTGATTTGACATAACCTTTCCATGATCAATGTTACCGCACAGTTTAGTCCCTTTGTCCCGATATCTAGATTGAACACAAGGCATGGAATATGTCACCCTTGTATAGTTCAATCTTCCATTTCCAGATATTTGAGTAGACGTAGTAAGAACAAATAGGATCAATATCTCATATTGACTCATTTGAGCATGGCCATGCATTTCGTAGTCTTACTCAATCAAGCCCCCTGAAGATATCATTCCTGTTATGTAGGAGGAACAAATCCCATCTAGGTCACTCTCATCCCTCCACATGATTCTCAGTATGTCCAATAACTAACTTTATAATCACTTTGTTACAAGTGACATTTGATGGCATTAAAACATATAACTCCTCATGTAGAAATCATAGTAATTTCAGGTCAAAGGACCACATACACTATTATCACTATGAGAATCGCTTATGACGCTCATGTAATGATCCACGTAGCGTTCTCATGGCAAGTCAGTCCAATACATCATTACTCTAATATATATCCATGTGAAGATTCGATATCTCATATCCATGACTCGTGAGATGTGGTAATCAGTCTACGCACATACTAGTCTCAATGCATTATTGTTGTCCTGATTAACAATAATACTTGACTAGGGACATTTAAGAATAGTGTTCTATTTCTATCCAATAGGATCTCACGATCAAGTCATCCACTTGATGTCCTATGGCATAAAACTTACTATTCTAAGGACTTTATGATGTTTATCATAAATAACACATAATAAATAAAATGCCTTATATATTAAATAAATAGCATAATACAATGTAAGCTAGTGTGATCAAAATAAATTGGCCTCTAAGGCATACACCAACAAGTAAAATCTAAGTGTTCTTAACAAATCAAATGTTTCAGGTAAAGCACTAAAGAGACCAAAAGCCTTATGTTTTTTTCTTTGTTTCTACCCTTGACTTTCTTGGTCGTTAAGAGATATTTCTCTCCATTTAACACGACTAAGGCAGCAGTAAAGAGAAAGAAATGAAGGAAAGGGGGAGAAAGCAGAGAAGAAAGAAAGAAAGGCCAAGAGGAAAAGCTTGGCTTCATATCCAAGACTTGAAGATCATTTTGTAACACCCTAAAATTTATTTATTTTATTATAAATATTCATTTTATAATAATTGTGATTTTCTAGAATTTTTCTGAGAATGTGAAATATTTTAATATTATTCTTCATTTTGCATGCAAATTGAGCGAAGCCGGGAAAATGAAATATTTTTCTCGAGAACCTTGATCTATGGAAACGTCAACGGGGGGTCTTACTAAACCCGAGGGTGGACACGATTTACGAGATTTCATATTTTTCGAGAAATTTTTAACAGGAAAAATAATAAAATGTTGTGTAAATTCTATCTGTCAGATAAAATTAATACTGACTTCTGTCGATTGTAGAAATTCTCCATTGGAGAATAGCATGTAATAAAATCCCTATCACATTATCCTAATGTAATCTACTTTATGTCTAATCAAGCTCACTTTAATTCAAATTAGTGTACCTTAATTAAGAAGCTTCTTAAGCCAAATGACAACCTTGCCCTTGGCTTGTTGGGGAAGTTAAAAATTTTTCCCTCTTCTCTCTCCAATTGCCGTGGCACACCCTTGCCCAAAGGGGGGGAATTTGAATTCCACACATTTTGTCATTTTCACTCATTTCCATGTATCTACTTCTCTCTCTAGTTTCTTCTTCATTTTTCTCTTCCTTCTCTCTTCTTCTCCCCTCTCCAATCTGAAATTTGCAGCCCCATTGTGACCACCATTCTTCATTTTTTCTCTTCATTGAGACCATTTCTATACTCACCTTGACCTTCTCTACAACTTTCATATAGAAAATTTCTCCAAAAATCCAACCTTTCCTCCATTGTCTTCCAAGACGAAGCTCCCAACTTTGAGGTAAGCTTCCATCTTTCTTCTTCTTTCTCTTCATTTTCATACTCTAGGATCTCATTCGAGACTAAAGATTTTTTCTTTACCATGTTTAATGTTGGTTCTTAATGATTGAAAATCCTAGGGTTTTGAAGGCTTAAAACCGAAATTCACCAATGACCTAGAAGGAGACCATTTTGTGATTCTTCCTTAGGTAAGAGGGAGATTACTCACTTCAACCATTTTTGGTGGTGAGGGAGCCTTTGTGTGCTTGTTGATGGAGAAATCCATATTTGTATGCTCACTTTATTTAGTGATCTTGCATGTTTATATGTTCTTAAATTGGATAAATACTTGAATGGTGATTTTAGATATATTGGATGTGTTAAATATGCTTGATCATGTTAGGATTGTTAAATGGAAAATTTGGAGTTTCCTACCCTAATATGGTGCCACGGTTTTGACTAGAAATTAGGGGTGGAAATTGGTTTTGTACACAAGTGAAATGAAGCTTATGTAATTAAAGGTAGAATGACAATATTGAAATTAATGAATGGAAAGTTTTAAGGGTTTAATACCCAAGAGGGAGGCCAAAGTTTTGGCTTGGAACCATGAGGGATTTAATTGATTTTGGTGAACAATAACTTAAGTGAATTGATATCAAGAAACTAATACATAAAATGGAAAGAAATTGAGACTTTAAAAACCTAGAGAGGCCACGATTTTAGAGAGAAAGTTTAAGGTTTAAATGATGCCTTGGTGCATCTTTGGAAATTAAGAATTTAGAGACATGCATAATCCATAACAAAGTGGAAGAATTAAATTGAATAATGGGACTTGAGAAGGCCACGATTTTGAAGGGTTATTCACCTTAAAATTTTCATAATTGACCTAAGTTTAAGACCTTAAAAACGTGAATCCAAGATATGAACTTGTGAAAATCGATGAGCTATGTATGATTACATATTGATATTGAGAATTGATTTTATGTTGTTATGAATCCCTATGTGGGTTAAGTACTTGTTGATTATGTACATGAGAGAGAATTATGACAAATTGATTTTGAGAGATGAATGTATATATGCCATTGTGGTATGCTCATGATGAATGCATCATTGATAAACATACATGATGTACATTGTGTTATCATGCATATGTGTTATCCGTTAGACATTATTGTAAAGGCGGTGTATGCCTAGGAGTTTGAATAACACCTATGTGCGGGTGCGAGTAGACTAAGTGTAGGGTCATATTGGTTGGCCTAGGGGACGTCGGAGTGCGGGTGTCTCACAATAGATAGTGGTAGCTCCACTGGAGCCATGGGATAGACCGATGCGAAACACCGATGATCCGGACTGAGACATTGTCCTATATCGCGATCAATTATCGAGGTGCCATGTATAAGCCAATTGCACAAACATTTTTATAAGATAAAGCACACTATATTTTTAAGGCTAACGATATACTGGCATAACTCCTTGATCATTCACTCTGAAAATGTTTATGTCTAGCTCCATGAAGTAGGATTTTTGGTACCTTATGCACTATGAACTATCAATCTCATAATTCATTGAGCATAAACATTTATAACTACAAGAATATCTGCTTTTATTTCTGTAATAATTATGTGAATACTTGAACTGTTGACTACTGGTAGTATTACTGTCATTTACCTGTTGTAGAGGACCTTATTACTATCTGTTATTATTCTACTTTTACAATTAATTTTATTGTTACTGTGATTAAATATTAAACTGTGTTATATGTGGGCGTCCAATGCCATTTCATTTTCTTATTGCCATTTTGGTAATGAAAGTTGGGTGTCTCAACTCTTTCTGTATTTTCTGCCTTTTTGTCGGTCTGTTTATTTTTGAGAAGACACATGTGAAGAAGAGGAAACTCCTGAGTTTCCAAGCTTTTGGCCAGACTGAGATTGAAGCTTGCTGAGGATGACGTCTCACCCCCATAGATTTTTGGGCTACACACGGATCACTTTTCAAGGAAGTCCTGACTGCTGGCACATTAATGTGCAGACGAACCATTGCGTGTACCATGGAGAGCTGACGGTATCCTTGGCATGGGGTCGTTATGATGCCCTTATTTTTTATTTTCATGCTTTTGTTTGGTTAGAGTTTTACCTGCCCGTAAGGGATATGTGGGCTGACATGTATTACACCCCACGTGATGACTCTTTTCTTTTTACTACTCGGGCTCCTGCCCATTGCTCGGTCGCTCCGATGGATGTTTCATCGGACGAAGAGGACCCTTCTACGGTCCCTTCTCATCAGTCTTAGGGATTGATTTTGATGGTGGTTACTGATGGCTATCCATTATCTTTTTGGGGGATCCTGACGTTTTGCTAGATTGATGGATATAAATTTGTAACTACCTTGGGTGGGTAAAGCTTTTGCTTTTTTTTATTGTATATTTTGGAATGTAACTAAACAGGCTTATGCATATAGATATGAATATATATATATATATATATATATATATATATATATATATATATATATATATGTGTGTATGGTTTAACTTACGTCGATTTTTATTGCGATTGTTCTAATTATCATCTCTATACATAATGGATTTTTAAGTCAACTCTTTTGACTCTACTTGGTAGTGATATAATTCATCAAACAGAAAAAATATATATATATATATATATATAGTGACAATTGTAAAGGAACTTAAATAAAAAAAAAAAGAACCGGGCTTATGAGTTTAAAAACAATCCCTATTTTTCACAGTTTAATTTATTTCATTTCATGTTTCGCTTTATTATAGTGTGACATTCCTTCTTTGCGAGTATTGAGAAAAAGGGGCGTTACATTGTCTTGGTATCAGAGCTCCCGGTTTATGTTTTCTTTTGGGTTATGTGGTTTTGGACTGTCTTGTTTGTGCTGTGTGAACTCTCTGTGTTTAGTATTCCGCAAAGATACATCTGACTTTTCTCTGTGTTTTATGTAGTTTGACTTGAAAGAAAGTATGGCTCGTAGAGGGGATATGGCTGCTGCGATAGAAGCAATACAAAAAATGACTGAAGCAATGCTGTAACAGAATCAGTAGACTGCTCAACAACAAGCAAGGACTGCACAACAACTGTAGGCCACAGCCGATGCTCAGAATTTAGTGGAATTTCGTCGCACGAACCCTCCGCAATTCAAGGGAGAGTTTGATCCTGAGAAGGCTACTCTCTGGATCAAAGAGCTAGAAAAGATATTTACTGGCATGAATTGTGCCAATGACAAGAAGGTGACCTATGCGGCATTTATGCTAATAGGGGACGCTGAGGACTGGTGGACGAGAGAGCAAAGGTTGTTGCAAGCTGAGAATCGGACAATTACTTTGGAAATGTTCATAGAGAGGTTCTTGAATAAGTATTTCCCTGAAAGTGCCAGACACACAAAGGAAATGGAGTTTCTGGGTTTGTGGCAGGGAAGTATGACCGTAAATGAATACGCTGCTAAGTTCGAGAGCTTGTCGAGGTTCTCAACTTATTTTCAACACCAACCCAATAAGGCATGAAGTGCCGAAAGTTTGAAGAATGTCTGAGACATGATGTGAAGAGAGTCATCATAACTTTGAAAATTACTCAGTTTTCTGAGCTGCTTGATACATGATGCCGGGTGGAAGGCTTGGACCATGCGTGTGATGCAAGGAATAGAAATTTTGGACCCTTTCGGTCCCAAAGAGGAGGGAGCAGCAACGCAAGCCGTTACCAGAAGAAGCCCTATGCAAGACCACCTGGAAGTCAGCAACAACGACCACAGGGTAGAAGTCCAAGTGGAAGCCCGGGAAGGACAGGTCAGACTGCGGCGTCTATGCCGAGGTGCATGAAGTGCAAGAAGGAGCACTATACAAGAGACTGTACTATCAAGGGGATCATTTGCTTTAGGTGCGGGAAACCTAGACATGTTTCCCATGACTATAATTAAACCAAGGCAGAACCTTCCATCAATGCTGCTAGGACCGCTAAACCACAGGCTGGAGGTCGGGTTTACACCCTGAGTGGTGCCAAAGCCTCAGAATCTAAAGATCTTATACAAGGGGAAGGTCTCATTGAAGGTAATCTTTTAATTTTACTGTATGATTCTGATGCAACTCATTCTTTCATTTCATATGACTGTGTGAAAAGACTTAGTTTGCCTGTGTCTTCTTTTCCTTTTGATTTGACTGTTTCAACTCCCACTGCTAAACCTGTTGTCACTACCAAAGTTTGTCTAAATTGTCTCTTGATTGTTGAAGGTCGAACCTTTTCTGTCGATTTGATCTATTTGCCATTATCTCAATTAGATGTGATCTTAGGAATGGATTAGTTATCTACTAACCATATCCTGTTAGACTGTTCTAGAAAAACCATAGTTTTTCCTTTGGATGAGAATTCTAGATTTTTGACGGCCAACCAAGTAAAAGCTTTCTTGAAAGAAGGAGCTCGGGGATATATGTTGTTATCTTCTTTGAAGGTTGAGAATAAGGTAGATGTGGACGCAATCTTTGTGGTTCAAGAGTTTCCTGAAGTTTTGCCTGAAGATGTACCTGGTTTGCAGCCGGAACGGGAGATCAAATTTGCTATTGACCTAGTACCTGGAGCTGGTCCTATTTCCATAGCGCCTTACCGTATGTCACCAGCAGAGCTTGTAGAACTCAAGAAGCAACTGGAAGAGCTTTTAGAGAAACAATTCGTGAGACCCAATGTATCACCTTGGGGAGCACCAGTATTGCTAGTTAGGAAGAAAGACAGTACCTTGAGATTGTGTGCAGATTATCGTCAGTTGAACAAGGTCACGATCAAGAACAAGTATCCATTGTCGAGGATAGATGACCTAATGGACCAACTGAAAGGAGCAGTGGTGTTTTCCAAAATTGATTTGCGATCAAGTTACCACCAGATTAGAGTAAAAGTAGAAGACATTCCCAAAACGGCTTTTCGTACTCGTTATAAACACTACAAGTATTTGGTGATGCCTTTTGGTGTGACTAATGCACTTGCGATATTCATGGACTATATGAATAGGATCTTTCGTCCTTATTTTGACAGATTCGTCGTTGTTTTCATCAATGATATCTTGATCTATTCGCAAAATCAAAAGGATCATGCTGAACATCTCAGTATAGTTTTTCAGATTTTGAAGGAGAAAGAGTTGTACTCTAAATTGTCCAAGTGTGAATTCTGGTTGGATGAAGTGAAATTCTTGGGCCATGTGATTTCAAAGGAAGGAATTGTTGTAGATCCTTCGAAGGTAGAAGTTGTTCTACAACGGGAAAGACCGAAGACGGTAACAGAAATCTGAAGCTTTATTGGTTTAGCCGGATATTACCGGAGGTTCATTGAAGGATTTTCTAAAATTGCCGGAACACTCACTCAACTCACCAGGAAGAATCAAGCTTTCGAATGGATAGATGCTTGCGAGGGAAGTTTCTAAGAGCTAAAAAGGAGACTAACTACTTCACCAGTGTTAGTTCTGCCTAATACAAATGAACCATTTGAGGTGTATTGGGACGCTTCATACCAAGGATTAGGATGCGTTCTTATGCAAGACGAAAAAGTGGTGGCTTATGCCTCGAGACAATTACGAGTGCATGAGAAGAACTACCCAACGCATGACTTGGAATTAGCTGTTATGGTGTTTGCTTTGAAGATATAGAGACATTATCTGTACAGAGCAATGTTCAACGTCTTCAGTGACCACAAGAGCTTGAAATACCTGTATGACCAGAAGGAGTTGAACATGAGACAGCGAAGATGGCCAGAATTTCTGAAAAACTATGATTTCCAACTTCAGTATCACCCTGGAAAGGTGAATGTTGTGGCCGATGCTTTAAGTAGGAAGACGATCAGTGTTTCTGCCATGATGATCCGAGAAAGAGACTTGATAGAACAATTCAGAGACGTGTGGTCTTTTGTGGAGTTGACACCGGGTAAAATCTGCATGAACAGGGTTATGATCTCGAGTGAACTAGTGAATGACATTCAAGAGAAGTAGAAGGTTGACAAGTTCTTGCAAGAGGAAAGAGAGCTAATAAAGTAGGGCGGTGTATCAACGTTGAAGGAAGAAAGTGATGGAATTTTAAGATTCCAAGGGAGAGTATGTGTACCAAAGGATCAAGAACTGAGAAAGTACATTCTTGAACATGCTTATACAAGTAAGTTGAGTATGCATCCTGGTATGACCAAAATGTATCAAGACTTGAAGAAATTATTTTGGTGGCATAGGATGAAAAGAGATATTGCTAGATGCGTATCATCTTGTTTGGTTTGCCAGAAAACAAAGATTGAACATCAACGACCATCTAGAATATTACAACCTTCGACTATTCCTGAATGGAAATGGGATAGTATTGCCATGGACTTTGTCGTCGGATTGCCAAGGGCAAGAAGAGCATATGACTCGATATGGGTGATTAACTTACAAAGTCAGCACACTTCTTACTGATCAACATAAGATATCCATTGGAGAAATTGACTCAGTTATATATTGGTAAAATTGTCAAACTTCACGGTGTACCTACGAGTATCATTTCTGACAGAGATTCGAGGTTTGCATCAAAGTTTTGACAGAGTCTTCAAGAAGCAATGGGAACAAAGTTACGATTGAGTTTTGCATACTATCCGCAGACTGATGGTCAATCAGAGAGAACAATTCAGTGATTAGAGTATTTACTGAGAGCTTGTGCTATAGAGCAAACTGAAGGTTAGGATGAATTCTTACCATTAGTAGAATTCACCTACAACAACAGTTATCATTCAAGTATAGGGATGGCACCCTATGAGGCTCTGTATGGACGAAGATGTAGAACACCATTATGCTGGTATCAAGATGGAGAGCGACTTACAGTTGGACCTGATCTTATTCAACAGACAACTGAGAAGGTCAAAATGATTCAGGAGAAGATGAAAACAGCTCAGAGTCAACAAAAGAGTTATGCAGACAAAAGAAGAAAACCTCTAGAATTTGAAGAAGGAGAGCATGTGTTCCTGAAAGTCACGCCTACGACTGGGGTCGGTTGGGTTCTCAAATCTAGAAAACTCACTCCGAAATTCCTTGGACCTTATCAAATTCTTCATCGGATAGGTCCTGTTGCTTATGAAATAGCCTTACTCCCTTTCCTTTCAAATCTCCATAATGTCTTTCATGTGTCACAACTCCGAAAATACATTCCAAGTCCTGATCATGTCATAGCACCTGATTCGGTACAATTAAAGAAAAACTTGACTTATGAAACAACTCTTATAAGGATTGAGGATAGGAGAATGAAGCAACTCAGGGGGAAAGACATACCATTGGTGAAAGTGATTTGGAATGAAACAACTAGAGATGCGACGTGGGAATTAGAAGACAAGATGAAGGAGCGATACCCAGAGTTATTTTAAGGTACGAAAATTTCGAGGACGAAATTCTTATTTGTTAAGGAGAGTTGTAACACCCCAAAATTTATTTATTTTACTATAAATATTTATTTTATAATAATTGTGATTTTCTGGAATTTTTCTGAATTTTTCTGAGAATGTGAAATATTTTAATATTATTTCTCATTTTGCGTGCAAATTGAGCAGAGCAGGGAAAATGAAATATTTTTTCTGAGAACCTTGATTTGTGGAAACGTCGACGGGGGATCTTACCAAACTCGAGACTGGACACGGTTTACGAAGTTTTACGTTTTCTGAAAAAATTTTAACAGGAAAAATAATAAAACATTGTGTAATAGCATGTAATAAAAATCCTATCACATTATCCTAATGTAATCCACTTTATGTCTAATCAAGCTCATTTTAATTCAAATTAGTGCACCTTAATTAAGAAGCTTCTTTGAGAAGTTTTAGCCTAATGACAACCTTGCCCTTGGCTTGTTGGGGAAGCTAAAAATTTTTCCCTCTTCTCTCTCCAATTGCTGCGGCACACCCTTGCCCAAAGGGGGGGAATTTGACTTCCACACACTTCACACACATTGTCATTTTCACTCATTTCCATCTATCTACTTCTCTCTCTAGTTTCTTCTTCATTTTTCTCTTCCTTTTCTCTTCTTCTCCCCTCTCTAATCCAAAATTTGCAGCCCAATTGTGACCACCATTCTTCATCTTTTCTCTTCATCAAGACCATTTCCATACTCACCTTGACCTTCTCTACATCTTTCATATAGAAAATTTCTCCAAAAATCTAACCTTTCCTCCATTGTCTTCCAAGACAAAGCTCCCAACTTTGAGGTAAAGCTTCCAACTTTCTTCCTCTTTCTCTTCATTTTCGTACTCTAGGGTCTCATTAGAGACCAAAGATCATTCTTTACCATGTTTAATGTTGGTTCTTGATGATTGAAAATCCTAGGGTTTTGAAGGCTCAAAACCGAAATTCACCAAGGACCTAGAAGGAGACCATTTCGTGATTCTTCCTTAGGTAAGAGGGAGATTACTCATTTCAACCATTTTTGGTGGTAAGGGAGCCTTTGTGTGCTTGTTGATGGAGAAATCCATCTTTGTATGCTCACTTTATTTAGTGATCTTGCATGTTTATATGTTCTTAAATTGGATAAATACTTGAATGGTGATTTTGGATATATTGGATGCGTTAAATATGCTTGATCATGTTAGGGTTATTAAATGAAAAATTTGGAGTTTCTTACTGCAACACCCTATTGGGGATGTCACATTTCCAAACAATGATAATAAAACCTTTACCCAAGTTATAAGTTATTTCGTAATATATAATAATATAGGTTGTAAAAATATATTTTTTTTGAAAACATTATATTATAAAATAAAATAAACAAAACATAAAATAAAATAAACTATTACAATACACACCATAATTATACATATGATTTTGTTTTTAATAGGTACAAATAATTTACATATTACAAACTATTTAATTAAAAACAGTAAACTGTCTGGTTTAAAGCAAACCATAAACTAGCCCAAGCATAACACTAAAAGTTCTGATCCTCCAAAGAATCCTCCTCGAGAAGATTATCGGAAGACAGAAATACTCTGGTAACATCATACCATGCTGAAATCAATCCATATGATATGGATGATCTCGAGGTTCGCCTTCCTCGAACTAGTCACTCGGTTGCTACTCCTCGTTGTATTGACAATCCAACAGTTGCTCCTCTTCTACTTCCTCAACGACTTTACAGAACATAAATAATAATACAAAAAATTTATACAAAGAGGTGAGACAATCTACATCATTACCAGCATAGCAGTAAAGAAAATGACAATACAAACAAATATAACAGTTAATATAACAATTCATATTATCACATATGCAAAATATCATAAATCAAATTATAACTATTCACATAATAATGCTGATTAAATATGTCATATACTCAGACTCGTTCCTACTCCATGGAGCTAAACATAAACATTAGAGAGAATGATCCGGTAGACATGTCCGCACATCAGGCTACCTCAACCAACTATTACACAGTCAAATACGTCGTGTAAATAGCACACAGTCAAACACAGTGTGTGAATGGTACACAGTCAAATACGTCGTGTACGTCCAAGCATAGTACCAGACAGTCCCCAATAGATCATGATTAAGAATAGTATTTGTCGAGATCACTAGTATGTGTTAACAGTTACCACGGTACAGAGGAGCTACCAACTGTCCACATGTGGAATCTACTACACACTAATGCCTCCAAGTTCTCCACATGAACACACTACGCCTATCACACCCACAATACGGTGTAATTCATCTCGTCAGTCAATTGTCAATTTTAACCAAATTGACATACCACTCTATGTATGTAATGATCCATAATTATAAAAATACCCTCTGTAACACCCTTGTGGGAATGTCACATTTAAAAAGAAAATAAAAGAAAAATAAATAAAATCTATCCAAGTTGTAAAACATTTGTTACATAATAATACGGTTTATAAAATTATTCCCGTTAAATAGAATATTATTAAATAAAATAACGCGGAGACACAAAATTAACAAACTAACATCACACATAATATACATAGGGTTTTAGTCATGAGTTATACAAATAATTTACAACTAAAATATTTAAACGGAAACAGTAAACAAAAGCAATAATAGTCTATATATACAAACGCAGACGCGCCCAAGTACACATCATAAATATTTAACCCTCTGAAGGATCACTCTCAGGAAGATCATCAGGAGATAAATATCCAGGATACCTCGACTCTCGGCAGAAACGAGACCGCGCAGTCGAAACGCTGCTAATCTCACTAGGCGCAATGAACATACCACCCCAATAACGCCTAAGAGATAACGGCAACTCCAAATGCAAAAACACCGTAGTCGTCATGACTGGTTCTCCATCAAACTCATTACGTAGAGACACAGTCAACCGTCCCACGTAAGTCACCGAGTCTCTGTCTTCACGCAGTCGCCAGGCTGTCGATCCCCCATGAAACTCAAAGCGTACAAACCTCAGAAATCCTGGCACCGTCATACTCAAGCAATCAATCCAATAGATATGGATGATCGGATGGTTCTTGATCGTAGAACTGATCTTCGGCTAGCTGATCTTCCTCCTCCTCGGGGTACTCACACTCAAGAGGTTGTTCCTCTTCCTCAAACTCTTTACCATATAATTTAAAACACAAAAGCACATACAATAAAGAGGTAAGACAATCTATATCACCACAAACATGGTAAATAAGAAAACGATAATACAACAAGTTTAACAGTTCATACAATATAATATTCTATAATAGCATAAATGAAATACAAGATAACGCATATGTAATATAATACAGAACGCAATGTAACAACCTATAGTGATACAGATAAACAGAATAACACAGATAAATAATGGTACAAATAAATAGAAAGTTATAGATAAATAGCATTAAAATGTATGAGATAAAAATATGTAACTCAACCCTACTCCATGGAGCTAAAAAAAAACACAGACATCAGAGAGAATGACCCGCAAAATCTATTAGTACCGTCGACCGCCCAATAACTATTATGCTGTCTCACGTTGCGTCTATAGCCCACTGAAATAGCATAGTGGTGTAGCACACTGTCATACGTCGTGTCACTACAGGCTTGTACTAATAGAATTCACAAGATCTTGATTAAGGATAGTGCGTGTCGAGTCCATTAGTGTGTTACCAGTTACCACGGCCCAGAGGAGCGACCAACTGTCCACAAATGGAATAATCTGCACACTAATGTCTCCAAGTTCATTCAAGTTGAACAACACTAAGCTTATCACATCGACAACACGATGTTATTCACCTCGTCAATCAGTCCACCAAAATTGGCATGACTCAATGCATGACAAAAATTCCAGATATGCCCTCACTGGCAAAAATTACAAAAATGCCCTCACTGGCAAATCGCATATATATATATATATATATATATATATATATATATATATATATATATATATATAT
Source organism: Ormosia emarginata (assembly GCA_029884605.1). Lineage (NCBI taxonomy): Eukaryota > Viridiplantae > Streptophyta > Magnoliopsida > Fabales > Fabaceae > Ormosia > Ormosia emarginata. The sequence continues at coordinate 2,545,124 of JAQQTP010000042.1, read as the reverse complement.
ATATATATATATATATATATATATACGATGCGCACCCACTGCAATACCGCATGTATATACAGTACGCACCCACCTGGCAATACTGTTTCACCATCTGTCCGGGTCCACCACTTTGGCCCGATAGTCAAAACTTGTTTTCGTCAATCGCGTAGAAATTTTATCGCGTTTTCAAAATCTCGTCGTCAATCGCGTAAAAACTTGTATATACTATTTTGCTGTTTTTAAAATCGCATAAAGTTTTTCAAACGTTTTCTCAATCGCGTAAGATTTTTAAATCATTTTCTTGTCCAAATTCCTTAAAAATTACTGTTTAAATAAAAAAAATAATATTTAGTATATTTAAACTACGTAGAATAATTTTTTATACCGTATACTGTCATTTGGACATCTTTTCTATCTTATTTGTCTGTTTTTAATAAAAATTGACAGTATTTTGTTTAGAAAATTCATAATAATGGTTTTTAATTTTTTTTTCTATAAAAATTCTCTTTTTTATTTATTTAACCATGTAATTACTTCCTTGAAAATTACTAACGTGCTTCAAAATGTGAAATGAGCTCTACGTTAGAAATTTTATAGGAGTTACTGTTTTTATTTCCAACTATTAAATTCTTAATTTTAACCACTTAAACTTAATCTAAATCCTTTTATTTCCTCAAAATCATTGTTATAAAAATTCCTTTTAGTAATGTTTGCTTCTCTTTAATTGAAAATGATTTGGAAACAACTTTTGAAATCATAATTACATGGCTTAGGCATGTTGGCCGAAATGCTTCAATTTCCTCTTTTAATCCATAAATTCATTTTTCTTACTTTAAATTCATTTGTAACCTATTAATTTTCTTAGGTTAATTAAATCACACTTTTAGAAAATTGTTGAGAACATTTTGGTTCCCATTTCTTGATCAATGGTCGTGAGCCTTGTTGATGTGTTCTTTGGAACACTCATACAATCCTTGACATATTATTCACATCCTATAAATTATCATGCATTTTTAACACATACAATATTATCAAAGCTTGTAGACATGCAAATTAATACAAATAACAAATAGGAAAGCTTATAACAAACACACAAATGAATCCTTATGGATTCTACAACCACATACAAATTCCATCTTCTTACCACCACCCAAGGATGATAAGATTTAGTCTCCCTCTTACCTTAAATGAAGACAAATATGCTTTCACACCTTTCCTAGGGTTTCGGTTTTCTCCTTCAAATCACCTAACAAACTTAAACAAATTTCTACAAATTACTAACATTAAAGAGAGCTTAAACCATGGATAAATCATGGCTTGAGTTTAGAAATGGAAAACAAGAAATTTCACCTTCTAGGTAAAATCTTCCAAGTAGGTTTTCAAGCCTCAAATGAATGATTTTGCAAGAACTCTCAACTAGAGATGTTCTTAGAATTTTGTTTAGGTTTAGAAAAGTGGGTTGGATAAAATTTTAGGTAGATGGATGGTGTATGAGGGTGCTTGGCCGAATAGCTTGAAAGGAAAACAACAATGGAGTTTGGTGTTCTTGGAAGAGAGAGAAGAGAGAAAATGCATGAAAAACTAAGTGATTATAGCCTTCCAAAGTCACTTGGCCATAGACATGAATGGGCAAGGAGGTGTCCATTTGTGTTGGCTCCATCCAAGCCTTAGAATTGATCAATGGTGAGGATTAAACAACAAACAGATCATTCGGGACATTTTTCTAAAAATTGGGGTGTTACACCCTCAGTATCTCCATGAATCATAATTACATAAATATCTTCATTGTCACCATAATTATAAAAATACCCTTAGTATTAATAATTCCAAAAATAGTATGTCTCCATTTGACAGTACTATTTCCCAACATGTCCGAGTCCACCACTTTGGCCCGACAGTAAAAACTTACTGTTTCCATAAGTCGCGTAAAAATTTTATCGCATTTTTCAATCGTGTAAATATTTTTCAACATTTTTCTCAATCGCGTAGTTTAAAATTCACTATTTTAAATACGCGTAAACTATTTTTACTGTTTTTCACTGTATAAAATATTTCTTGACGCTCCAAATTAAATTTTTAAACTTTCCAAAACTAAACATATTATTGAGACATTATTTTCCATTTTTCTTTACAAAAATTAGTCCAAGTAATAATTTCTGACGTTTTTCTTAAAAATTTGATTTTAATAAATTCTTCTACAGTTAATTTTATTCTTTAACTACGTAAAATATTTCCTTGCTTTCTAAATGCCATTTTGAAATGTTCTTCAATACTTACTCATTTTTAATCAATTTTAATAGCATTTAGTTTAGAAAATCCACTAAGTGATATTTTCTACGTTTTCTTTTTAAAAAATCCTTTATTTAATTATAACCATCAAATACACTTTGAAAATTACTAACATACTTTGAAAACTCAAAGGGTAAGTATTTTTCAAGTATCTAAAATTTATTTCTTTTCTATACTAGACTTCTAATAAAAATTTGTTTACTTATTTGGTTCTTGAAAATCCATTGTAAATTAATTCTTTTTAGGTTAACTAACTAGTATATACATAGAAAATAAATTTTTGATTAATTATACATTAAAAAGCATTTTTTTTTTACCGAATTCCACCATTCTTTGTACAAATCATTTTTTTAAAAATTATTTTTCATCCTCTAAATTATTGTAAAATCCATTAACTTAATCAAATCAATTAAATCATCCTTTCAAAAATGGTTGAGAACATTTTGGTTCTCTTTTTCATAGTAAAATCCGTGAGCTCTTCATTATGTGTTCTTTGGAACACTTATGCAAATCTCAACATATTATTCATATATCACAATAGATATCATATATCTATGAACACATACCATATATTAAAGCAATCATAAAACACCTACCAAAATATCAAAGCTATAGACATGCTTGCATGCATAATAAATCACAAATAGAAAAGACAATAAACATGCACACAAAATTAATCACAAATAGAAAGGACAATAAATAAAACAAGTGAATGAATCCTTATGGATTCTTCACCACAATTACAATCCATTTTCTCACCACCACACATGGTTGATGAGATTAAATATCCCTCTTACCTATAAGGAAGACAAGATCTCCTTGGACTCCTCCTTAGAAAATTTGTGTAGCTTCAATAAAAATCCTAACAAGCTTAAACAAATTATAAAGTCATAAATTATGTTTGAAAAAGATAAACTATGGATCAATCATGACTTAGAACATCAAAAATCAAATTAGAAACAAGAAACAAGAATTTTCACCTTATAGGAAAGAAACTTCAAAGTGATTTTCCAAGCTCCAAATGGATGATTTAGCAAAAACTCACAAGTAGAGATGTTCTTAGAATATGGTTTAGATTTAGGAAATGAAGTTGGATGAAATTTTTGATGGATGGAAGTGTATTGAAGAGGTGATGGTCGTATGGTAGGAAAATGAGGACTTAGGAGTTTTCTTTGGGTTCTTTGGGTAGGAGAGAAATGAATGAAAGTTTAGAATGATAGAATAATTGATTTAGGAGTAAATGATTGTCTTAAGACATTATGCATGGCCGTAGGACACTCAATTATGGAGCTTGTCTCCTTTGTTGACCAATTTGGCTTAATAATGGCCTTTGATGATTTGGATGGTGGATGACTTGCTTTAGAATTCATGATTGCTTCATGATTGCATTTTGAGAGCATAATGCATGCATAAGGCCAAAAATGCTATAGGAATTCTAATCAAAATTTGATTGATTTTCAAAGACCTAATTATGCTTAAGTCCTTCTAGTTATGTTTAATTAAAAATTAGTTAGATTCCTTTGTATTTTAGTTAATCATTTATTTACTTAGAGTCCCTAATCTTCTACTTAATTATACTAGTACATTGCCTAATGAAAATTTGATGGAAAATTAATTAGGTTTAATCCATTTAATTATCACTTAAACCCTTTAAATTAATTTAATTAGGTTTTAGACTAATTATTCCATTAAGTTAGGTTTTAAACTAACTAATCTACTAAATCTAACCATTTTTATGGATTTTCAACCTTTTGGTTTAGAATTTTACAAGTCAATTACATTGGTAAACTTTCCCTAAAAGTGGGTCCCACAAACCCAAACGTGGGTCCCACAAAACAAACGTGGGTCCCACAAGCCAAACGTGGGTCCCATAAACTTTTCTGCATGATAAATATTTTTATTATACAGAAAAATCCTAAAAACTAAAAGATTGATATACATATTATTTGGAATTGGGTTTAGTAAGATTCCCTAGCTCCAAACAATCAAACAAGATTTTTCCCCAGCCCGAAAATTATTATTTTCTTGACTTGGAGTAAATCATACAAAACAATTAAATACAGTTACGAAATAGTCAAATAAATTTTATAACGCACAGAAAACAGAAAACAGAAAACAGCACAATTAGGGCAAAAACGTAATTAACCAAAAATTAGGGTGTTACACTTACCCTAATATGGTGCCACGGTTTTGACTAGAAATTGGGGGTGGAAATTAGTTTTGTACACAAGTGAAATGAAGCTTATGTAATTAAAGGTTGAATGACAATATTGAAATTAATGAATGGAAAGTTTTAAGGGTTTAATACCCAAGAGGGAGGCCACGGTTTTGGCTTGGAACCATGAGGGATTGAATTGATTTTGGTGAACAATAACTTAAGTGAATTGATATCAAGAAACTAATACATAAAATGGAAAGAAATTGAGACTTTAAAAACCTAGAGAGGCCACAATCTTAGAGAGAAAGCTTAAAGTTTAAATGATGCCTTGGTGCATCTTTGGAAATTAAGAATTTAGAGACATGCATAATCCATAACAAAGTGGAAGAATTAAATTGAATAATGGGACTTGAGAAGGCCATTGTTTTGAAGGGTTATTCACCTTAAAATTTTCATAATTGACCTAAGTTTAAGACCTTAAAAATGTGAATCCAAGAAACGAACTTGTGAAAATCGATGAACTATGTATGATTACATATTGATATTGAGAATTGATTTTATGTTGTTATGAATCCCTATGTGGGTTACGTACTTGTTGATTATGTACATGAGAGAGAATTATGACATATTGATGTTGAGAGATGAATGTATATATGCCATTGTGGTATGCTCATGATGAATGCATCATTGATAAACATACATGATGTATATTGTGTCGTCATGCATATGTATTATCTATTGGACATTGTTGTAAAGGCGGTGTATGCCTAGGAGTTTGAATAACACCCATGTGTGGGTGCGAGTAGACTAAGCGTAGGGTCATATTGGTTAGCCTAGGGGGCGTCGGGGTGCGGGTGTCTCACAATAGACAATGGTAACTCCACTGGGGTTGTGAGATACACCGATGCGACGCACCAACGATCCGGACTGAGACGCTGTCCTATATCGCGATCAACTATCGAGGTGCCATGTATAAGCCAATTGCACAAACATTTTTATAAGATAAAGCATACTATATTTTTAAGGCTAACGATATACTGGCATAACTCCTTGATCATTCACTCCGAAAATGTTTATGTCTAGCTCCATGGAGTAGGATTTTTGGTACCTTGTGCATTGTGAACTGTCAGTCTCATAATTCATTGAGCATGAACATTTATAACTGTAAGAATATCTGCTTTATTTCTATAATAATTATGTGAATACTTGAACTGTTGACTATTGGTAGTGTTACTGTCATTTACCTGTTGTGGAGGACCTTATTACTATTTGTTATTATTTTGCTTTTACTATTAATTTTATTATTATTGTGATTAAATATTAAACTGTGTTATATATGGGCATCCAGCGCCGTTTCGTTTTCTTACTGCCATTTTGGTAATGAAAGCTGGGTGTCTCGCCTTTTTCTGTATTTTCTGCCTTTTTGTTGGTTTGTTTATTTTTAAGAAGACACATGTGAAGAAGAGGAAGCTCTTGAGTTTCCAGTCTTTTGGCCAAACTGAGATTGAAGCTTGCTGAGGATGACGTCTCGCCCCCGTGGATTTTTGGGCTACACACGGATCACTTTTCACGGAGGTCCTGACTGCTGGCATATTAATGTGCAGACGGGCCGTTACATGTACCATGGAGAGCTGACGGTGTCCTTGGCGTGGGGTCGTTATGATGCCCCTTTTTTTTATTTTCATACTTTTATTTGGTTAGAGTTTTACCTGCCCGTAAGGGATATGTGGGCTGACATGTATTAACCCCACGTGATGACTCTTTTCTTTCTACTGCTCGGGCTCCTGCCTGTTGCTCGGTCACTCCGATGGATGTTTCATCGGACAAAGAAGACCTTGAGGAGGACCCTTCTCGTAAGTCTTAGGGACTGATTCTGTTGGTGGCTACTGATGGCTATCCGTTATCAGTCTATATGCATAAGTTTGTTTAGTTACATTCCAAAATATACAAAAAAAAAACAAAAGCTTTACCTACCCAAGGTAGTTACAAATTTACATCCATCAATCTAGCAAAACGTCAAGCTCCCCCAAAATATGGTTTAACTTACGTTGATTTTTATTGCGACTGTTCTAATTATCATCTCTATACGTAATGAATTTTTAAGTTAACTCTTTTGACTCTACTTGGTAATGATATAATTCATCAAATAGAAATATATATATATATATATATATATATATATATATATATATATATATATATATATATATATATATATATATATATATATATATATATATATATAGTGACAATTGTAAAGGAACTTAAATAAATAAAAAAAAATGAACCGAGCTTATGAGTTTAAAAACAATCCCTATTTTCTGCAGTTTAATTTATTTCATTTCATGTTTCGCTTTATTATGGTGTGACGTTCCTTCTTCGTAAGTATTGAGAAAAAGGGGCGTTACACATTTTGTCTACAAGAGGTAGGGTTGTTTGACTTCATCTCATCCTTTCTTATCTTCATCTTGTTCTTGGTTTGGCTTGATTATGGATAATGGGCATGAGTGAGTTAGTGAATCATGTTGCTTATTTCTTGTTTCTAAGGTTGAAGTGAGCTTAGGTTTAGCTTATTTGATGCATGGTTATTACTTTTGATCCATTATAATCCTTTGGTTGCACTTGAGTTGTGAGTTTTAGAATGGGTTTCTAGGCATGTGATTGAATCTTTTATCCATGTTTGAGAGAGCTAAGAGGTTGTATGTGAGTTATAACATGATTAAAGGCCTTGAATGATGATAGAAATCATCTAGGAATTGATCTTGAGTGTGAGAACTTGGTTGGAAACCAAGATTATGCAGAACACATTTCTGTAGAGTGCATTCTGGTGCACTAGCGCCTAGGCTCCAAAAGTTGGGCTCCTAAGCCCCCAAATGTAATGCTTCTTTTTCTTGTCTCACGAAGAAGGAACTTCACACCATAATGAAATTAAAACAAAAATGTGGAAAACAATAATTACTTTGATTAATTAAGACCCGATTCATTTTTAACACGTGATTAAATAATTTGCGTTCTTGGGTTGTAAAGTAAATTGAGTATTGAAATATATGTACTTTTTGTTTTTGAAATAACGGTAATGAGATAATAATAATTATAGGTACAATGGAATCGACACAGAATTGAAAGTCATACATTCACAATTCATATATAATATTATATCCATCAGCTTGTTTAATTTCATCATGATTTACACAAAAACCAAAAGATGTACCTACCCAAAATGATACAAATATACACCCATCAAGTATGGCAAAATGTCAGGCTTCCCCAAAAAGATAAACAGTTAGCCATTAGTAGCCACCGACAATATCAGCCCCTAAGGCTGACAAGAAGGGACCGTAGTCGGGTCCTCCTCGGGGTCCTCTTCATCCAATGAAATTGCCATAGGTGCGACCGAATTTCAGGCAGAAGCCTGAGCAGTGGAGAGGAAAGAGTCCTCTTGTGGGGTGTAGTAAAGGTTATCCCACAGATCTCTAACAGGCAGGTAAAATTCAAAATGAACAAAAGTAGTAAAATAAAAAACAGGCGGGTCATAGCGGCCCCATGCCAAAGACACAGCTCCCTGTGATAGATGCAATGGTCCGTACTCAAGTTAATGTGCCGGCAATCAGGTCTTCCATGAAAGGTCATCCTAGCATACCCTAAAAATCGGCGCAGACGCGAAGACATCTCTGATCAGTGCTAATCGTAGTCGTGCTAGAAGCCAGGAAACTCAGGCGCCTCCTTTTCTCCCTCGCGAACGTCTTCTCGGTAGTACATAATTTAAAATAGAAGTACAGATACATAGGAAAAGAGGTGAGATACCCAACTTTTATTACCAATATGGTAGCAAGAAAATAGAACGGCGCTGGATGACCACATAGCATTATAGTACATATATTCATCAATAGAATAATTAAAAATAACAGTAATAATTAATAAAGCAATAAAAGAGAAATAACAGTAGAATCTCAGGCAGTGTCACTTCATCATCCAGATAATTATATTGATAGTAAGAACAGATATTTCAACAGTCAAAAGTGCTCATGCTCAATGAAATATGAGACTGACAATGGGCAATGCACAATGCATTATGGTACCAAAAATCCTACTCCATGGAGCTAGAAATAAACATTTTCGGAGTGAATGATCAAGGAGTCATGCCAGTATATCGTTAGCCTTAAAAATAGTGTGCTTCATCTCATAAAAATATTTGCGCAATACGACTTATACATGGCACCTCAATAGTTGATCGCAATATAGGACAACGTCTCAGTCCGGATCATCGGTGTGTTTGCATCGGTCTATCCCACGACCCCAGTGGAGCTACCACTGTCTATTGTGAGACACCCGCACTGCGACGCCCCCAGGGCCAACCACTATGACCATACGCTTAGTCTACTCGCACCCGCACATAGGTGTTATTCAATCTCCTAGGCATACATCGCCTTTCCAATAATGTCCAACGGACAACATATATTCATGACGACACAATGTACATCATGTATGTTTATCAATGATACATTTATCATAAAGTATACCACAATGTCATATGATCATTTCTCAATATCAACATGTCATAATTTTAGCAAGTACTTAGTCTCATATAGGAACTCACAATGGCATAGAACCAATTCTCAACATCAACATTTATTTATACATGGTTCATCAATTATCACCACCACATGTTATGGAATCCAACATTTCCAACATCTTAGATCTTGGTCAATTATGAGAAGTTTTGGTTAAATAACCCTTACAAACCGTGGCCTCCCTAGGTCTTCAAAGTTCCAATTTCTTTCCATTTTATACATTAATCACTTGATACCTAATCACTTAAGCTTTATTTTACACAAAATCAATCCAATTTCTTAAAATCTAAGGCCAAAACCGTGGCCACACATTAGTGTAGGAAACCCTCAAAATTTTCATTTCATGCCTTAATCATCTTATAATCAATCACATAAATTTTTATCTTACACAAATCAATTCCAACCCTAAGAATTCCAAGCCAAAACCATGGCCTCCAATGGGGTAGTAAACCCTCAAAATGTTCCATTCATTAATTCTATCATTATCAAATATTCCAACACCACCAATGCATTCAAAATCATTATTCAATCATCAACCTTAATTAAGAACACATACATATGCAAAATCATTAAACAAAGTAAGCATACAAATATGGATTTCTCCATCAAATAATCACACAAGGTCTCCTCACCACCAATAATGGTTGAAGTGAGTAAATCTCCCTCTTACCTAAAGGAAGAACATGAAAATGGCCTCTTATTTGCTCCTTGGTGATTATGGTTTTGGGGTCCAAAAACCCTAAAAATTTCAACCACAAAGAATCAACATCAAGCTTGGTAAAAGATGGATCTTTGGTCTCCAATGAAACCATAGAACAAGAAAAATGAAGAAGAAGAAAAGATAAAAATGGAAACTTTACCTTAAAGTTTGAAGCTTGGTCTTGGAAGACAATGGAGGAAATGATGGATTTTGAGGAAACTTTCTAAATAGGAAGTGTAGAGGAGGTTGAGGGGAGTGTAGAAATGGTGTTAATGAAGAGAAAAAAATGAAAAAGGATGGTCATATTTGGGGGCTACAAACCGTGGTGAAGGAGGAGAAGAAGAGAAAAGAAAGAGAAAAAATGGAAGAGGAAACTAGAGAGAGAAATGGATAGATGAAAAATGAGTGAAATATGATTAAGTGTGTTAAGTGTGGGAAAGCAAATTTTTGCTTCCCATTAGCCACATTTCCGCGAAAAAGAGAGGGGAAAGAGGGGGAAAATTTGGCTTCCCCAACAAGCCAAGGGTACATGGGTCATTTAGTGGTCAAAGCTTCTCAAAGAAGCTTTGATTAAAATACAATATATTTGAATTAAAGTGTGTTTGATTAGACATAAAGCGGATTACATTAGGATAATGTGATAGGATTTTTAATACATGTTATTATCCAATGCACAATTGTTACAGTTGACAGAAGTCAGTATTAATTGTCCGACTGATAAAATTTACACAACAATTATTATTTTATCTAATAAAATTTTTTGAAAAACGTGAAAATTTGTAAACCGTGTCTAGTCTCGGGTTTAGTAAGATCTCCCGTCAACGTTTCCATAGATCAAGGTTCTTAGGAAAAATATCTCATTTTCCCAACTCTGCTCAGTTTGTATGCAAAATGAAGAATAATATTAAAATATTTTGCGTTCTCAGAAAAAACCAAAAAAATTCTAAAAAATCACAAATATTATAAAATAAATATTTATAATGAAATAAATAAATTTTAGGGTGTTACACCAAATACCAGCAGAACGTAGAACAAGGTAAGCATCCTGACAATTTGTGGTGTTCGTAACATAACTTGAGCTATAAACATCGAAATGACCTGCTTCTCATTGCATTTGAAACTTAAGAAAAGGCTTCATGTAGTTAAACTTTTAGATTTTTAGGCCAACCCAATTAGCACCAGTTTCAGTTTGAATCTGAGTCAAATTCTATAGAAACAAGTATTCTGGCACTTTGTAAACCAAATTGCATAACTTCTTACTCGTAAGTGAAAATTACATGAGACCAATGGCATTTTGAAGCTAACATAAGGCTATAAGAGGTAAAAATTTTAAGAATTTTGTAGTCTTCATACATTCCCAGTTTCAATTTAAAGTAAGGTCAAATTCTAAGAAAACAAGTAGTTGCCCTATTTTAGCCTCTACATTTTGTTGCATAACTTTAGCTACACTAAGTCAAATGAAGTGAGGTTTGTTTAATTTGAAAGATAAGAGATAAGCATATTTTCCTATAAAATTTTAGAAGTTAGGATGTATGGTGTATTCATGAAAATCAGAAAATGTCAATATATGAATCTTGTTGAAATGGAGTTCCTTACCAGTTGGGATCTCTCACATATGCCTTTTAAGGTTTGTTGAGATACTAATAGGGGTATTTCATAGAGAAAATGATTACCTTGCATATATGAGGAATTGAGAAAAGCTTAGGCATCGTTTGAGATGTAGAATGTCATAGGTGAGTTTTTAGAACCTTAATCAACATGAGGTTGTTTTTGGTTTCTTTTGATAAGTAATGACAAGGTGTACTAAAAACAACTAGTTTGGGTGTGTTTGGTATAGTATGCCTATCTATATGCATAGGTTGCTACTTTAGAGTTAAAGTTGAGCTTAAGATGCATAGTTAGTGTAACACCCCAAAATTTATTTATTTTGCTATCGATATTCATTTTATAATATTTATGATTTTTTGGAATTTTTATGGATTTTTCTGAGAACGCGAAATATTTTAATATATTTCTCGTTTTACATGCACATTGGACAGAGTCAGGAAAATAACTGTAACATTCTAAAAATTGGAAAATTATAGGACGAATAGTCGTTTTATAACATTTGTAATTTTTGAAAATTTTCTGGATTTTTTCGGAAACGCAGAATATTTTAATATATTTCTCATTTTGCATGCGCATTAAGCGGAGCCAGAAAAATGAGATATTTTCACAAAGAACCTTGAACTATGGAAACATCGATGGGGATCTTACTAAACCCGAGGCTGGACACAGTTCACGAGATTTCACGTTTTACGAAAAAATTCTAACAAATAAAATAATGAAATACAGCATAAAATTTATCTGTCAAATTAATTAATACTGACTTCTATCGACTGTAACTATTATCCAATGGATAATAGCATGTAATAAAAATTCTATCACCTCATCCCAATGTAATCTACTTTATGTCACAACAAATCCACTTTAATTCAAATATATTGCTATTTTAGTCAAGTTTCTAGAAGCATTGACCTAAAAAAATGACATGACTACCCTTAGCTTGCTTAAGAAGCTTATCAATTTCCCTCTTCTCTCTCTCCATTGCCGCGGCTCTCACTAGGGAAAAGGGGGGGGAAATTTGTCTCCATCACTTTAACTTATCTCATAAAAATATCTCACTCACTTTAACCTAGCTACTTCTCTCTCTACCACTTCATCTTCTTCTTTGCTCTCCCTTCTCTCTAGAAACTCCATAGCCATCCGAAAATTCCAGCCCCTTCACCATTTGATCTCTTCATCTTTTCTCTTCATCAACCACATATCCTTACTCTACATCATCATCTCTACCACTTTCATTCACAAGACTTCACCAAAATCTTCCATTTCCTTTTCTCTCCATTTCGGGTTACCACTTCCACCATCACCATTTTCGTTTTCTTTCTTCATTAATTTCATTTCTAGCTTCTCTTCATCATTCTAAGTCTTTTTCCTTTCATACCCTACATCAAAATCTTTCATCTTCACCATCCTTCTTCAAGATCAAAGTTTGAGACTTTAAGGTAGAAATCACAACTTTCTTCTCTTCTCTTCTCCTTTTCGTGGTCCAAGACCATTTTCATGGTCAAGGATGCTTTTCTTTTCAAGTTATGGTGTTGATTCTTTGAGGTTGTTTTCTAGGGTTTTGAGGAGCCAAAACCGAAATCACAAGGAGCACTTTGGAGGCTATTTTTGTGCTCTCCTCTTTGGTAAGAGGGAGACCACTCTATTCAACCAAAAATGGTGGTTGGAGACTTGTTGTTTGAAGATTTGTGAGAAACCCTAATAGGGGTTACTCTTGCTATTTCATTTTTCTTATAATTGATTCTTTAAATTTTCATTCTTTTAATTGATTTGTTAGATATATTTCATTCTTATTGCCATTGTAAAAATTGTGATGGATTGAAATTAATGAAATTGGGACAAAAGCCCCTTGCTTGAGGCATGGAGGCTTACGGCCACACCCTCCTTGGTGGGGTGTTGGTGCTCAAAATTTTAAAGCTTAATGGATTGGTGTTAATTAAGTGATTAAGGATTAATGAAGAAGTGGAAAAAAAAAAGAAAATTATTAGAACCCTAATCTTCATGAGGCTCACGGCCATGAAGGAGTAACATGGTGAAAAATTGTGACTTGGATGAAGGAATTAATAAATTGGACATTAGAAGACAATTAGGGATTCATAATGTGTAATGATACTTAATCAAAGACATAATTTGATAACTTGGAGAATTTGAATCAAGAGAAAGAACATGAGTGTGTGAGTTTGGGAGAACTTTAAATAAACACATAAAGTAAATTAATAATGAAACACTAATGTATAAAAAAATACAAAAAATGAAAATAGACATTGGACTTGAGAACTCAATAAGGGCCACGGTTTTGACTTAATTAATATAGGAATGGATTAACTCAATGAACTAATGGAAATTCAAAGACTTTTGAATGCCCTGGATATAAGGAATTAAAGTGACCCAAAGTTGTCACATTAAATCAATAACATATAACTTGATAAAGTGGAACCCATAATGTGGACCATAATGATGAATGAAAATTAGAAAGCAATAATGACATAAAAATTGACTTTATTCTATTGTGGACCCTTATGTGGGATGAACATTTGACGAATATGGACTACCAACACACCTTGATGTGACGATATCAATAAATGAATTTGTGTACGTATGTATATAAATGTATCATTGTGAAATATCGTGATGAGCATACATGATTCAACATTGTGTCATCATGCATGTGTATTGTCCGTTGGACATTGTTAGAAAGGCTATGTATGCCTAGGAGTTCGAATAACACCTATGTGCGGGTGCGAATAGACAAAGCGTAGGTGTCATATGTTGTTGACCCTGCAGCCGTCGGGGTATAGGTGTCTCACAATAGGCAGTGGTAGCTCCACTGGGGCCGTGGGATAGACCAATGCGACATACTGGCGATCCTGTCTGAGGCGCTGTCCTATATCGCGATCAACTATTGAGGTACCATGTATAAGCCATTGCGCAAACATTTTTATGAAATAAAGCACACTATATTTTCCTAAGGCTAACGATATACTGGTATTACTCCTTGATCATTCACTCCGAAAATGTTTATGTCTAGCTCCATGGAGTAGGTTTTTGAGACACTTTTGCATTGTGAGCTGTCAGTCGCATAACTCATTGAGCATGAGCATTATTAATTGTGAAGCATGCTTACTATTATTTCTGTAAAAATTGTTGGTTGCCTGAATTGTTGACCGCTGATGGTATCTCTGTTATTTAAATGTTGTTATTCTGCTTTCACTGTAAATTTTTAATATTGTGGTGCTTAAATGTATAAATTGTGTTCTATTTGGGTGTTCAGTGCCGTTTAGTTTCTTGCTACTATTATTAGTAATGAATGACGAGTATCTCACCTCTTTACTGTATATTCTGCCATTATGTATCACCCTATGATTGTCCGAAGACATTCGTGAGGAGGACAAGGAAACCACTAAGTTTCAGGGTTTCTGGCCATATCTTGACTGAGATCGAGGCTGCTGAGGATGTCATTTCGCCCCCGTGGATTCTTTGGTTACGTGCGGATCAACTTTCATGGTGGTCTGGATTGCTGGCATATCAACGTGCAGACTGATCGTTGTGTATACCATGGCAAACTGACGGTGTCCTTAGCGTAGGGACGTTATGATGCTTCTATTTTTTATTTCTATGCCTTTGTATGGCTGGAATTCCACCTGCTTGTGAGAGACGTGTGGGCGAATATGTATTATACCCCACGTGACGACTTTTTCTTGTCCACTGCTCGGGCTCCTGCTCGTTGTTCCATCGTTCCGATGGATGCCTCGTCGGACGATGTGGACCCTGAGGAGGACCTATCTACGGTTCCTTCTCATTCTCGTCAGTCTTAGAGACTATTTTTAAATCGATGGCTACTGATGGCTGTCCATTTATTTTTGTGGGAGCCTGACGTTTTATTGGATTGATGGGTATATATATTTGTATCTCTTGGGGTAGGTACACATTTTTTGTGTGTGTACATTTTGGAAATGTAATTAATACAGGCTTGTACGTATGATTATGATAATGTAGTTCCAATGTATGGTTTAATTTTTGTTGACTGTATTATAACTGTTCAGTGTCTAAAGTTTCACTACAACATGGATTTTTCTAGTTTACTATTGTACTACTTACAATGACTTACAAAAAATAATAATGATAATATAATAAGAATATGGCGAAAGTTTTAAGATAAATTAAACCAACATTAATACACCAAGTTTTTGAAATTCAAAATAAGTACTATTTTCCGCAGTATAATTTTACCTTAGGTTTTCACGATTATATAAATATAACAGTGTGACGTTCCTTCTTCGCGAGTATTGGACTAGGAAAAAGGGGCGTTACAGTTTGTGTGTGCTTCCTTGTTTATCAAGGTTAGCCTTGTGTTTTGCTAGAGACATGGGTTGGTTCCTTTATGTGATAGAGTTGAGCCAAGAGTGCATGTTTTCTAGTTATAGCCTTTTCAATTGGTTGGGGTGAACCTTGTGATAGGAGTTGGTAGACATCCAAGTGTTATGGAATGCTATAAGATAGTGTCTAGAACTTTGAGCAATTTGAGGTAGCCAGATGAGTTGCTATATATAAGAATACTAGTGACATGAGTTTTACTACTTATGTGATAAGTGAAGGTAAAGTCTTAAGTTACTAGTGTTGCTTTTCACTTGGTTGTTGTGAACCTTGTGATGAGTGAGTATGTGTTTTTATATTAACTTTGCATATTTGGTTTTCAAAATTGCTATTTGTTGTTTCCTATATATTGTAACCATTTGTAGTGGGCAATTCTATCAAGGTTAGGGTTACTGGTATGGGGGTGGTAATAGTACTCTTACTGTGGTGAGGGGAATGAATCCACTTATTACTAAGTAGTATCAGGGCTCTTTTGCTAATCCTACCCAGTATACACAAGGGAACATAGTCCCTCGGAATTAAGCAAATATCATGTGCTTTCTAAAACTAAAATTTGCATTAGCATTACATAATCATATTATTAGGACATCTTCTATGCATAAGCATTCAATATAACAAGCATTGCATTTGTTGACGACTGTATGGGCGGTTGTCTTGATTAATGATATTTTACGATTATATGGGTGGTTGTTCAATATCATTGATTGTTATACATATGAGTTAAGATTATGACTTTCCTTGTGAATGTTACATAGAGTTTGTGTATATATTCTAATAGTGTTGAGTAGTGGCTCATTTATCTGTTGCGGGCATAATCTTATGTATTAGTTTGGTTTACTCATTGCAAATGATTAAACTCTAGTTTTGGAATACTTATGTTGAGAATTGTAAGTTCTCACCCTGTGTGTTGCCATGTAAATCCAGGTGAAAGCTTTTCCAAAGGAAAGAAGAAAAAGTATGAAGACTCGAGTAGTTTTTATGCTTAGTATTAAAGCCTGTATTTATTTACACTGCTTTGAATTTGTATAAAAAGTTTATGTATTACAATGTGCCCTTTTGTGGCAATGATGTATATATATAACTTTTAGTTTCTATAAGGCTCTCCATTATTATTTATTTAAATGATATGGATTAGTTTGATGTTTAAGTTAGAAGTAGCATAGCTAATACTACTTATCCATGTATATGCCAGGTATACTAAGTTATCGGTATTAGGATGTTACACTGAATCTCAAAAGGTCTAATGGCTCTCTAAATGTCATCTCTCAATCCCTCTTCAAATTTGCACACTTCCACTCTTTATCTAGGTTGAATCTGAAGTAGGAAAAGAACTTTGACAATTCATCAAAATTGGCCATGTACTAACCAACCGATATGCAACCTTGTTCTAGTCTCAAGAATTCTATCTCCTTAGCATTCTATAGATTCTTAGGGAAGTACCTACCTAGAAAAGAATTCCTAAACAAACCCCAAGTAATCTAAGTACCTAATGCATCAAGCAACATCTTTGTATCAGTCCACCAGTCCTCTGCTTCCCTCACCAGCATGTAGGAAACAAACAAGACTCTCTGCTCGTCTGAACAAGCTATAACTGTAAAGATTTTATCCATTTCTTTCAACCATCCCTCCATCCTAACAGGGTTGTATTCTCCCTGGATGAAGGGATAGCTTTCCTAAACTCTAAAAGGTCTAGTAAATTCTGATTCCTCCCCACTTGTACTTCTTGCATTGGTTGAACTAGTTATACAGGAGGTGTTAGTTATTGAGGTGGATTTGCTTCCATCCTCTCAAGCATCCTAGCAGTAGCAGCAGCCTGCTCCCTCATAGTAACTTCCATTGCCACAAATGCTCCAATCATATCGGCTAGATCTTCATTAGAAGAATTCCTGTTTGTCCCGGTTTGCCTTGGTGAAGCCGTAGTTTCCTGTACACACAAAACAATACATATTGAGTTGGTCAGTCTCAATATCATATAATAGTGCGATGTAGCCAATAACATTCATACCTAAGGTTGTTATGCAATTCTATCCATATATCTCATAACGAGACAAGAAAATGCATAACACAAAATAGGAATCACTAAACACGCATAAGCATAGTCAGTCTATACCCAGGCTCAACAAGATGAATGACTCTGGTACCATAATGTAATGTCCTAATACTAATACTTGAGTATATTCGGAATATACAAGGGTAAGCAGTAGTAAGCACGTCACTTTTAACTTAAAAAGACCATCCTATTTCCATAATAAGCATACAAGTTTTTATAAAGAGCCAAGAAGGAAAGTTAAGTCTCATATGTATAAACTTTTTACATTGTATTTACAAACTAAGCCTCAAAAGGGCATAAGTATCATACATAAAAATCTTTACAACCAACACACTATACAAGAATTGGAAAAAAAACAAATAAAACTAAACTAGTTCATTTGTTTCTTTTTCATCCCCTTAGAAGAGTGTTGACCTAGATTTATCATGGAAACAACAAATGGGGTGAGAATTCATAATTCTCAGTATCATATAAACATATATGGCATCATGATGAGTCCAACTGCTTTGGTGAAAAACAAGTTATTCAATAACATAAAAAAAGGTGGCATAAGCCAGAAACTATTCCTTTCTCTTCCCGAGGTGAATAATTCAATAATTCACGAATATGGTTCAATCATAACATAATTAACCATTTATAATAAATAAACCTTCTAGCAATAGATTATGATTGCAACAAGTAGATGAGACATTACTCAATATCATTGTAACATTAACATGCTCTTTTTATGCAATATTCACAAAGTCGATCAATAATCCATAGTTAATCCCATTCCAAAAATAAAACAGTTGCCCATACAATTTTTAATTAAAATGGAAATGCTTGTGCATGATTATGCCTAACATATGCCCAAAGATAATGTTTATGAAATGTGTTGTGATAATGTTTGTACAATGTCATGAAACTTGTCTATTCCCAAGAACTCGATTCCTTGTATTTTTTTAGGTAGGAAAGAGAAAAAAGCCCTCTACACTACCTAGTAGGGAGTGGACTCAAACCACCTCACAATACCAGTAACCCTGGCCTTAGGAGCCTTTGCTGTGAGAATTTAGGACTAGTCCTCATTTAGAGAATTTTTAGGGCTGACTACCTACAATTCTTTGGCCAAATGATTGTGCACACCATATAAGGTTACAATACTTAGGAATAACAAGTATGTGAAACATGCAGTGTTATATATCAAACTCATTCACACCACAACAACACATCACAAGCTACATTTCAATTAAGTGAAAGAGCATAAACTAGAAAACATGTAATTCCAGCTTAGCTTTATCACATCAAGGAACAAATTCATGTTTTTAGTATACTATCATCACATCACAAGTGACCTCAAGTGCAACATCATTGTTATTCAATGATTTAGGAGCATACCTATATCAATCCACAACTATTGGATGCACAAAGGTTTATTCTATTATACATATTCTAGGTGGTTATTTCCTTCATGAAATATCCCTAATAGTGTCGTAACACACACTAAAAATCTTATATAAATGATCCCAACAACCAAGGAACTCCAATTACTCAAAATAAAAAGTATTAAACTTTCTGTCCTTGGGCACTTAGTTGCTCACTTTTCCAGCGATTAGGCGCCCCATGACAGTAAAATTCTCCCAGATTTTCTATTATTGGGCGCTTAGGCACCTAGTTTCTAAACGATCAGTCACTAAACACTAGACCATTCTGGACTTGAGCGATTAGGTGCTCATTTTTTGAGCTCGTAATGTTTTTTCTCTCTGGACATGGGCGATTAGGCTCCCAATTTTTGGGTGATTAAGCGCCTAGTACCAAACTTCTCATGCCTTGTTCCATGGAGTTTTTAACTAAACCTTGACCTTCAAAAATAGGTCTTAAATGGTTTTCAACCTCATACATGATCTATAAGCATGTTGCAACTCCCATGCACAATCTCAAATTATTAAATCATGAATTTATGAGCAAAAAATAAACCATCCAAAACTCATTTCTCAACTTCAAGTTTAAAGAAACATAAGGATGCATCTAAGTTCAAAATCCATCACCATGCATAGATTAACCATAAACAAGCCATTTCAACCATTAGAAGACAACAATCAAGCAAAAGAAACCTTCAACCCACTCAAACCCATTTCTAGCATACTAGCATGCATCAAGCATCAAAGATGTATTTAGGGAAAAGAGATAGGTAAGATCAAACACCCATACCTCAAGTGGTGTGATTGATACTCAAGCTTTGATCCTCTTGGCCTTCCTTGGTTCTTCCTCCTCTTCCTTCTTCCTTTCCTTCTTCTCTTCTTTCTTTTCTTTTTCTTTTCTCTTCTCTTCCTACTACTCTAAATGTGAGAGATGAGAGAAATGAGTGAAAAAGAAAGTCAAAGATGAAGGGTTGAAAGGTGAGGGGTGGTGGAAACAAAGGAGAGATAAGGTTGTACATAGATATTTAACTAGAAACATTATATTTTTTACGAATACTTTGATCTTACAAAATCAAGCTTCCTAACTTGTTACTCAAGTGGCTTCAGTACTCAAGAGGGGGTGAATTAAGTAATTAAGAACTTTTTCGCAAACTCTTTTGAATACAAATTTCTTGAAGCAATATAATGAATATATATAAAGATGATAAAATGCCTTAAGAACAGAAAATAAACAATTAAACAATGATAAATAAATTACAATAAATAAAGAGATAAAGGATAGAAGAGCAGGCACAATATTTATCCTGGTTCGACCACCAACTACTTGTGGCCTACGTCCAATCCCTGAAACACAGTTCAAGATTTTTCACTATTTAATACAAGCTTAAAAACAGGTGCTTGCAACCTTTACACAATAGAGCACTTTTCACACACAGGGAAACTCTACCCTTGTGCTAAAGCCTCAGCCTGCAGGGATACCTCACCCTTACACAAACCTTAGAGGGATATCTCACCCCCTTTGAAGGATACCTCACCTTCTTTACAACAAGGGATACCTCATCCTTTTTACTGAGGGATACCTCACCCTCACAATACAGTATATCAGAGAAATAGATGAAGAAGAGAAACTCTCACTCAAAGTAATTTATACAAATTGAAGTGCTAATGAAGCTCTCACAGAAATATCTCAAAGTTTAATAAAAAATAGAGCGTAGAAAATAATTTCACAAGATAGAGCAATCTGAAAAATAATCAGAGTATTGGGTAGTTTTTGAGAAGACCCAAGACTTCTATTTATAGAGAAAATTCGAAGAAACAGCCGTTGGAGGTAATTAATGCTTAATATTTCAAAAACTTGATTCCATATCAGACTTCGTAAAAACCGTGATTATTCGAATAAATGAAACTCTATTCGAATAGCACTATTTGTGAAGCTTTGTAAAGGGCCATCTGATATGGGTTATTCGAATGACTTTAAGTCTATTCGAATAGCTCTTTTAACAAGTATTTCAGGAAAACTGAGTTTATTCGAATAATTACTGAGTTTTTCAAATAACTCTTTTGAGAGAGCCTTTCTGGAGGTCCTGTTATTCGAATAAATACTTGGTTTATTCAAATAGCATATATTAGAAAACAGAGGCTTTAAAACACATTATTCGAATACCAGTTCAGAAAATAGAAGATTTATTCGAATGGATGGAGCTTTATTCGAATAGATAAGTTAAAAAATAGAAGCTCGTAAAAGAAGGAATAAACCTTGTTTGTTTAGAAAATAATAGAAACTGATTTTAAAGAAACACTTGATTAAACCAAACTTAATTTTTCTTTCAAAAAACTGAGAGATATTTAGAGTGAGCTCCGTACAAAAAGATCCTAAGTCCTAAAGCTATTCTTATGTGATCTTGGACTTGGTCTTTCTATCTTCTTCATTTTAGTCTTCATGTTAGTTATCATCAAAACAAAATCCTCAAAGGCATATGTCCAATTACATAACTTGCATAAGTGTTATATAAAATCCTAACATTCATCTCAATCCTAGTTTCATAATTTTATAAACTCCTATATACCTAAAACTGTCACTTAGGCTCAATTATTCTCCCTCAAGCTAAATTAAACCTAAGGAAATAAGCTAATAGGCTTACAGGTATCTACCTTAACCTATACTCATTTCCAAAAAAAAAACCATCATTCTTTACTTGATATCTTCACAAAAATTCACATTTTTTCAAGATATCAGTCTATTTAATCAGGCCCTTAAACACTTATTCACTATTATTAAAAATACCAAATTAACTCAGTTAATTCTCAAAAATTAACTACTTCACATTCAATTCATTTGTGACCTAGAAATAAATTCTCCATATTTGTTTCCCTCATCTAAGAAGTTTAGGCTCATATTTGAGCTATTATCAGTTATTTTTCACATTCAATGTTATAACAAAGTATCTAAACTAACTTATATGGTCAATAGAATTAACAGACTATTCATGCTAGTGTTATATCACCTCTATAACCATATTCAAGGCTAACAAATTAAGGAGGATGCTATATGTAACACCCCAACTTTTGGGTAAATGGCCGTTGTGTCCCGATTTTACTGTTTCTTGTTTTTCTGCATGAAATACAAGTATATTTTACAGACTCTAATTTTATTTGGTCATTTTGCGTAATTTGCTTTGAGACAGTAAAATAAAAATTTTGTCAAATTTACTGTTTTAAATTTTCTTGTGATATACAGATATATTTTACTACCTGTAATTTTATTTGAGTGTTTTGAGTGATTTGCTTGGTTGTGGGGAAAAATGAGAAAATGACCATTACGTCCCGAATGTACTGTTTTAAATTTTTTTGTATGATACAGTGTTTTATATTACTGTCTGTGATTTTATTTGGGTGTTTTATGTGATTTGCTCCGACGGAAAATAATAATTTTCTCGGACCGGGAAATTTTATTATTATCCGAGCCGGGAGCTTATTAAACCCGAACCGGAGACAGTTTTTGAAGTTTTATTTTCCTGCGATTTTATCTGACAAATAAAATTAGGGTATGTTTTATTATCTGCTGGATGATATTTTTCTTGAAAAATATCTAGTGGACGATGACTCATCGCAACGAGCCAATAGAAATTCGACACGTGGTGTGACACCTTAGCACTCATGACTCAGCAGATTCCGGAAGGTTGCAGAAGCGGTGACTCGCCCTGTGACTCACTGTAGTGACTCACCTGTTCCAGAAGCTTCTATGATGACTCACCATGCTGACTCAGTGCTGTGACTCATCATTGATGACTCAGCTGATGACTCAGCGCTGTGACTCACCATTGATGATGCAGTTGATGACTCAGTCAGTGACTCAGCACGCTGACTCGCCATGCTGACTCACCTGCTCTAGAAAATATCTACGCTGACTCGCCATGCTGACTCACCCGTTCTAGACAGTTCCACGATGACTCATCATACTGACTCATCGTAGTGAGTCACATGTTCTAGAAATTTCTCTTTGATGACTCGCTTTATGACTCATCAAGGGCAATCAGTAGAAAAATGATCAATAATAATTGCTACTCTGTTAGTATAAGATAAAAATCTAGGTATACTTTATTATCCATTAGACAATAGACACTGACTTTATAAGCAGTAATTATTGTTCATAGCTTTTATAAAATGATTTCATTTGGTTTTATGTTTTATTAAAAAATGTGACGCCCTACGGAGGGTGTTACATTAGTTGGTATCAGAGCACGGTTACAGTCTTTTTGGGGTTTGTGGTTAGGTCTGTCATGTTTTTGTTGTATGACTCTCTATGCTTGGACTCCGAAAGGAGACAATGTTTCTTTGAAATGGTTACATCTGGTTTCCATTGTTCTATGATTCATCCGTCTTTGAAGAAAGATGATGACTCGTGGTAAACGTGCACGTGAGGAAGCAGGACTTGAACGCGGCAATATGACTGCATCTACGAAAGCAATGCAAAGAACAGCTGAAGGTACAGTACAACATGATCAGAGGATTGCTCTGCAGCAAGGAACGATAGCCAAGGTTTAGGATCGGACAAAGTCGAAATAAATCTTAGAATACGCAATTTCGTAACGTCGGACCGTGTTGGTTCTCAAGGAGGAGAAATCGTAAGGCCAAGCAAGTCCAGTGGAAAAACGTATTCGTGATCATCAGGAAATCGACAACAACAACAATCCCGTGGAAGAAGAACTAGCGGTAGCAGGTTTGGTCAGACTGTGACATCTACGCCAAATGTCAGAAGTGTGGGGAAGATCATTTAACGAGAGGCGATACAATTAAAGGAATCATCTGTTTCAGGTGTGGGATGGCCGGACTTTTTGCTGAAAAGTGTATCTCGCCAAAGACGAAGTCATCTGTTAGTAACGTACGTGCTTTGACATCTTAAGTAGAATGGAGCAACGATTCTTCAAGTGAAGTAAAAGAATCTTAGACTGAGAACTTAAACAAAGAAGATTGTATCACAAAAAGGTGATTCTTTAACTATACTGTATAATTCCGAAAGTAACCTATTTCTCTATGGCATATAATTATGTGGGTCAATTAGAGTTATCTGTGCTTTCATTTTTCTTTTGGTCTGGTTGTTTCTACTTCTATTGTTAAAACATGTGGTTGAGGACTTGAGTTGCTTAAACCATCCTAAGTCTATTCAATAATTGAATCTTTTCAGTTAATTCAATTTGTATGCTTCATTCTTAAAACGGACGCAATTTAAAAATGTGGATTGGGTATTTTTCCAACCATCCATGCTCTGTTAGACTTATCAGTTGAATTATTCAACTTAAAAAGTTTACTTCTAAATTCATCGGACCACATCAATTTCTCTATTGGATAGGTTCGGTGGTAAGAATGATTCTATCATCTCTTATTTCTATGCCTTCATGATATCTTTCATATGCCGCAATTGCAAAATATATGGAAATGTACATTTGGTCTAACTCATTCTTTTATGACTAATTGACTGTTTGGGTTGATTAGAGCTATCAACATCTTCGTTACCTTTTGACTTATCTATTTCTGTTTTTATTACCAAACCCATTGTTATTATCCAATTCCTTAAATAATCTTTTCTGTTAATCTAAATTGTCTACCTCTTTCGCGAGATAGATGTGATCTTATAAATGGATTGGTTATCTTTAATCATATCCTGTAAATTGTTTCAGTAAAACTTTGGTGTCCTAGAAAACTCATTCTTAAAATCGGGCAATGTCAAATTCTTTGTTGGACATGTCTGGTAACGATTCCAATAGTTTTTCTACCTTTTCTTTCTAAATTTTTATAATGTCCTTTTGTGTATTGCAATTGCAAAAGAAGGGATATTTTTAGTTAAAATTATGTCATAAGTATCAGATACAGTTTTGTTGAAAAAGAGAATTTGATTTGTGAGGCACTTCCTGTTAAAAGCAAAGGAAAAAGAGTGAAGCGGTACAAAGGCAGGGATAATTTCAAGTGGTACTGATCAGAGTGGCGCAGCGGAAGCGTGGTGGATAGTATTTTTCGTCCTTATTTAGACAGAGTTGTCATTATCTTTATTAATAACATTCTGATCTATTCTTGAAATCATGAGGAACATGCTAAATATCTTAGTGTGGTTTTCCATGTTTTACGTGATGCAAGGGGTTTTCGTTGGTCGAGGAAATCTGGAATGGTGTAAACGGATGTGCAACGTGGGAACTAAAAGACAAGAATGGAGGAGTAGTGTCAATGATTGTTCAGAGACTGCTACGAATTTCGGGGGGCGAAATTCTTTTTAGGAGGGGAGAGTTGTAACACCCCAACTTTTGGGTAAATGATCGTTGTGTCCCGATTTTACTATTTCTTGTTTTTCTGCATGAAATACAAGTATATTTTACAGGCTCTAATTTTATTTGGTCGTTTTGCGTAATTTGCTTCGAGACAGTAAAATAAAAATTTTGTCAAATTTACTGTTTTAAATTTTCTGTGTGATATACAGATATATTTTATTGTCTGTAATTTTATTTGAGTGTTTTGAGTGATTTGCTTGGTTGTGGGGAAAAATGGGAAAATGACCATTACGACCCGAATGTACTGTTTTAAATTTTTTTGTATGATACAGTGTTTTATATTATTGTCTGTGATTTTATTTGGGTGTTTTATGTGATTTGCTCCGGGACAGGAAAATAATAATTTTCTGGACCGGGGAAATTTTATTATTATCCGGAGCCGAGGGAGCTTACTAAACCCGGAACCGGAGACAGTTTTTGAAGTTTTATTTTCCTGCGATTTTATCTGACAAATAAAATCGGGGTATGTTTTATTATCTGCTGGATGATATTTTTCTTGAAAAATATCTAATGGACGATGACTCATCGCAACGGGCCAATAGAAATTCGACACGTGGCGTGACACCTTAGCACTCATGACTCGGCAGATTCCGGAAGGTTCCAGAAGCGGTGATTCGCCCTGTGACTCACTGTAGTGACTCACCTGTTCCAGAAGCTTCTATGATGACTCACCATGCTGACTCAGCGCTGTGACTCATCATTGATGACTCAGCTGATGACTCAGCGCTGTGACTCAACATTGATGATGCAGTTGATGACTAAGTCAGTGACTCAGCATGCTGACTCGCCATGCTGACTCACTTGCTCTAGAAAATATCTACGCTGACTCGCCATGCTGACTCACCCATTCTAGACAGTTCCACGATGACTCATCATACTGGCTCATCGTAGTGAGTCACATGTTCTAGAAATTTCTCTTTGATGACTCGCTTTATGACTCATCAAGGGCAATCAGTAGAAAAATGATCAATAATAATTGCTACTCTGCTAGTATAAGATAAAAATCTAGGTATATTTTATTATCCATTAGACAATAGACACAGACTTTATAAGCAGTAATTATTGTTCATTGCTTATAGTGTACCGAAAAATATCTTAAGCCTTCATCTTTTTCCTGGAGTCTATAAATAGGAGGGTCTTGGCTCATTTTCAATTTTGGCAAGAAGCTCTCACCCTTCCTCTCCCATGGTCTTCTACGGCCATAGCTTCCAAGTGGAGGACAATCTTCATTGATTCATCTCACTTACTCTCCTACACATCCTTTTCTCCAAAGAACCAAGATCAAACAACCAAAACTCTCTCATTTTCTCTCCCCCTTGATTTCGGCCAAAGCACCAAGAAACCTTCTCCAAATTTCTATAATTCCTACCAATATCATTTCTTGAATCCTTTCATCAATCCAAGACACTTTCATGTTAGGAATTTCTCAAGATTCCTTCATCTTCATCTTCCTATCAAGCAAAGACCACAAAAGCTCATATCTCTCCTTTTCTTCAAGCTCATGGCCAACCCCTCAAAAGTCACCTTCCAAGCTTCAATAATTCTAAACAACCATAGATCTTGAATCTCCATGCAGTTCTAAGGAACTTTCATGTTGGAGATTTTCTCTAAATCATCCGTCTTCATTTTCGTTCTTCAAGCTCATGTTTAAAGCCTTGAAGGTGGAATTCTTTAATCTTCATGTTTCTATCCATTTCAAAGTTCTAATCATGATTTTAATCCATGATTATTTTAGTTTAGAGCCTTAGGTATTAATATTGTATGTTTTCTTTGTTTTTCAAGAAGCTCTTGGTGGAGAAAATTTGCTTGAAGGAGACATACAAGGAGCTTTGGAGGTTCTTCAAGAGGTAAGAGGGAGATTACCCTCATCAACCATGTGTTGGTGGTGAGGAATGTATGTGTTTGTAGTGAAGAATCCATAAGGATTCATTCACTTGATTGTTTATAGTCTTTCCTAATTGTGATTGATTATATGTGAAAGCATGTCTAATAGCTTTAATATTTTGTATGTGTTATGTGTGTAACATGTCTAATAGCTTTAATATTTTGTATGTGTTTTATGGTTGTTTTAGTATATAGTATGTGTATATATATGCATGATAATTATTGTAACATGTAAATAATATACAAGGATTTGCATGAGTGTTCCAAAGAACACAAATCCAAGCTCACGGCCTCAATATAAAGAGGAGAACCAAAATGTTCTCATCAATTTTTTAAAAGTGGAATTTAATTAACCTAGGAAAATTGACAAATTACCAATTTGTTTAGAGTAAGAAAAATGAATTTATGGATCAATGGATGAAATTAGGTATTTCGGCCAACATGCCAAAGCCAAGCAATTATGATTTCTAAAATCATTTCCAAACCATTTTCTAAAACAATGATTTAATGAATTTAGGTAATACAATAAATTTGACATTTATTTAGAAGATGAAAAATAATTTAAGGATCAAATGCAAAGACTTTGTTAAATTTGGCCAACATGCCACATACCTTTGATCCAAATTTATTTTCTAACTATTGACTAGATCATTTAATAACAATAAATTAGATCAAGAGTTTTATAAGAGATTAAATGTATGGAAATAATTAGGAATGAATTATAAAGCATAGAATGATTTTCGGCCAAAATGCCAAATTTAAATATTTTTTATTTATAGAATTATTTTCAATTAAGGTTAAGTAATAAATGCCAAAAGGATTTTATTACAATGAGTTTTGAAGAAATAAATTGATTAAAATTAAGTTTAAGAAGTTTAAACAAATGATTTTTACTGTTAGAAGAAAATACAGTAACTTTTGTAAATTGCTAACATATGGCTCATAATTATATTTTGAAGCATGTTAGTGGTTTTCAAAAAGTTAAATTATATGGTTAAAAAATTAAGTAAACAGAATTTTTACAGAAAAATTAAGAAACCATTATTATAAATTTTCTAAACATAATACTGTCAATTTATATTAAAAACGGACAAATAACATAGAAAAGATGTCCAAAAGACAGTATACGGTATAAAAAATATTCTACGTAGTTTAAATGTATTAAATATTATTTCTGTTTATTTTAAATAGTGATTTTTTTAAGGAATTCAGACAAGAAAATGATTTAAAAATCTTACGCGATTAAGAAAACGTATTAAAAACTCTACGCGATTCTAAAAATAGAAAAATAAATTTACGCGATTTAAAAACGTTTGTAAAAAAAACGACGAGACTGTGAAAATGCGATAAAATTTCTATGCGATTGACCGAAATTGTATATTTTATACTATTGAGTGTATTCTGTATATTTTTCTACTGTCGGGCTATGAGGTGAACCCGTACAGGCTTTGAAATAGTATTTGTCCGGTGGGACTTACTGTATATATTTATCTTTGAGGATATATTTTTATTGAGGGTATTTTGGTAATTTCTTATTTTTGGATCATATATTGAGTTTATGCCAATTTTGGTGGATAGGTAGACGAGGTGAATCACATCGTGTTGTCGATGCGATAAACGTAGTGTGGTTCATTGTCTTTATGAACTTGGAGACGTTAGTGTACGGGATCCCATATATGGACAGTCGGTCGCTCTGCTGGGCCGTGGTAACCGATAGCACACTAATGGACTCGACACACACTATATTTAATCGAGATTTCGTAAAGTCTAATAGTATATTGCCTGTAGTGCCACAACGTGAGACCGTGAACTACACCACGCCTTGGACAATGGGTTCCATGTGTCGTGGGGCTATAAACGCAACGTGAGACAGCGCAATAGTTTGGTTGGGCAGCCGTGGTACTAATAGATTTTGCGGGTCATTCTCTCTGATATCTGTATGTGTTTAGCTCCATGGAGTAGGGTTGAGTTCTATTGCATATGTTTATATGTTGTACATTATTATTTCTTTATCTGTGATCTTTTATCTATGATCTTTTATCTGTGATCTTTTATCTGTGATATTATATGTTTATATGTTGTATTTTGTCTGTACATTATTATCTTTTATCTGTGATATTATATGTTGTTATTGCATTTAATAGTTATTTTATATTGTTATGATTTTGTTATGGCATTTTATATTGTATGAATTGTTATATCTATCCTGGTAATGTTATTGTAGTTTATTTTATTATGATATATGCTTATTCAAATTAATTGTAAATTGATAACATGACTATATTGGTATTATCTGTGTGTATGGAATGACCTTGTCATTCGTATTATTCTTTGCTACCGTACTGGTATTGGTGAAAGGGGATCTCACCTCTTTACTGTATTGCTTGTTGTGTTTGTATTGTTAAATTCGTATAGTAGATGAAGGAAGTTTCTTAGACCTACTGGAGGCTATGTTCTGAATGTGAATGCATGTGTCTCGAAGCATGTCAAATGGTTTTTGATGATAACAAAGTCAAAGATGAAGACCAAAGAGAAAATGAGAAAGCCAAGTATCAAAGGAAGAAATCAAGAGGCTTAGATATAGGCATAAGTACATCAATGTTAAATGCTCCAAAGATACCTCAAATGGTTTTTCAAAAATGTTTTTAATCAATATTGATTTCAAAGACGAATTCCTAAAAAGAGAACTTATTTTATCCTGGATCATGCCAAACAATGCTACATTTTGTTTAATCCGTGTTTTCTAAAGCTTAGGAATGATATAAAACAGTTTTAAGGCTTGAAAAATGAGTTTAAGGTATAATGTAATCGATTACCTGAGTTTAGTAATCGATTACAAGCTAAACAAAAGCCTTGTAATCGATTACACCATTTCTGTAATCGATTACCAGAAAGTCAGAGAACGTGTAATCGATTACACCAAGTCATGTAATCGATTACCATGTTCCCAGAAAGCCAAGAACATGACCAAGAGGGCCATGTAATCGATTACACCATTTCGTAATCGATTACGTAAAGTCGAGAACGTGTAATCAATTACACCAAGTCATGTAATCGATTACCATGTTCCCGAAAAGCCAAGAACATGACCAAGAGGGCCATGTAATCGATTACACCATTTCGTAATCGATTACCATGAAGTCGAGGGCGTGTAATCGATTACACAGGTCATGTAATCGATTACCACAAGCCCATAAAGCCAAGAACACGTTGTATTTTCCATGTAATCGATTACCAAAGGCTTGTAATCGATTACCAAGGTTCTGACATGCCCAACGGCTATATTGAATGCATTTAATGCTTGGCCTTAACCACCCCCAACGGCTCTTTTAATGAATGGGCTTTAAATACAATGGCTGGGGGCATCATTAAGGGTTGTTCTTGAACCTAAAAACATCATAGCAACACATCATACGAGAATCAAACTCAAATCCTTCTTGCTCTGTTTTTGTCCAATCTTTGAGATATCTTTGTGAGCATTATTTGAACTTCATTTGTATCATCTACTCTAGTGAGAGCTTCTCAAATTCAATCTAAATTGCTGTATAAGATAGAGGGTGAGGCATCCCTCAATTTGTAAAGGGTGAGGCATCCCTTTGTTTGAAGAGACTCAAGCTCAAGGTGAGGCATCCCAAGGAGTTGAGGGCTCAAGTTTGTAAAGGTATTCAAGCACCTATTGAAGCTTGAGGATATAGTGGAAAATCTCAAGTTGTTGCTTGGGATGGACGTAGATCACAAGTGGATTGGTGATCGAACCAGGATAAACGATTGAGTTTGTTTTCTCTAAACCCTTCTCTTTATACTTGTGCATTGCTTATACTCTTACTTGATTACTTCTCTCTTGGTTGGTTATTAAGCAATATACATTGTTCTTATCAATTCATTCATTTCAATTAGTCAATAGCTTCAACGAAAATCAATAATCAAGTGTTTTGCGAAAGAATTGCGAACTTGTTTTACAAACTCAATTCACCCTCTCTTGAGTATTGAAGCCACTTGGTAACAAGTGGTATCAGAGCTAGACTCTTATATAAAGAGCTTAGCCGCTTCAAGAGTAAAGATGGCTTCAAATGGTTTTTCTAATGAAAGTTCTTCTATAAATAGGCCTCCCTTTTTCAATGGGGATGGTTATACATATTGGAAAGAAAGAATGAAGATTTTTATTGAAGCTATTGATATTGATGTGTGGGATGCTGTTGAAAATGGTCCTTTTATCCCCACACGTCTAGTTGATGGTGTTAGAACAAATACACCAAGAAATGAATGGACCGATGATGACAAGAAAAAGGTTCAATACAACTTGAGAGCCAAGAATATCATTACTACCTCTTTAGGATATGATGAGTTCTTTAAGGTGTCAAATTGTAAGACCGCTCAAGAAATGTGGGATACATTGCAAGTAACTCATGAAGGTACAAGTGAGGTAAAAAGATCTAGAATTAACACACTCACTCACGAATATGAATTGTTTAGAATGAACCAAGGGAAAGCATTCAAGAAATGCAAAAACGTTTTACTCATATAATTAATCATCTTGCTTCATTGGGAAAAACTTTTGCCAATGAAGATCTTATTAACAAAGTTTTGAGATGTTTGAGCGAAATTGGCAACCCAAGGTGACGGCAATATCGGAATCAAGAAATCTTGCCGCAATGACTTTGGCCACTCTCTTTGGAAAGCTTCAAGAGCATGAGTTGGAACTAAACCGATTAAGTCAAAATGAAGAGCAAGATAAGAAGAAGAAGGGAATTGCACTCAAAGCCACCTCCTCCATACTTGAAAATGATGATGAAGATGGTGAAGAGGATGCTGAAAATATTGAACTAAGTGAGGAGAATCTTAGTCTCCTTGTGAGAAAATTTGGAAGATTTCTAAAGAAAAAGGGACTTCAAAGAAGACCACCCTTTCCTCAAAAGAAAGCATATCACAAAGGAGAAGGATCCTCTACTCCTCCAAAATGCTACGAATGCGGAAAACCGGGACATATGAAAATGGAGTGTCCTACATATCTCAAGAAGACGGAGAAGTTTGAGAAAAGACCCTCCAAGGAAAAGAAAAGAAGAAGAGCATACATAGCTTGGGAGGACAATGACTTAAGTTCTTCCGACGATTTCGAAGATGAAGAAGCCCATCTTTGCCTCATGGCTCAAGGAGAAGAAGGTGGAGAAAGCGACACCGAGGTAACCTCTTCTAACCTAGAACCTCCACCTACTTATGATGAATTGCAAGATGCCTTTCAAGAATTGCATGATGAATCCTTGAGACTCACTAAAATGATTTTATCTTCAAATAAAACAATCTCCCTATTGACAAACAAGGTTTCTACTTTAACTAAGGAGATAAATGAACTTAAAATTGAAAATGAGACCTTAGGACTCATAGATGCTAATTCATCATGCATGACTTGTTCTTCACATGATAATGCATCCATATCATTACCTTGTTTATCATGTAAAGCTTTTGAAAAAGAAATTGAGGACTTGAAAAACACTCTTGCAAAATTTACTATGGGAAGAGATAATTTGAACATGCTACTAAGCAAACAAAGGTGTGTTTTTCAAAAAGCCGGATTGGGATACAATCCAAATAATCATCAAAAATCCTACAATAATTTCTTTGTTCCATCTAAAACTTCAAGTACCCCCTTTATCAAATGTTTTCATTGTGGTAGGAAAGGGCATAGTGCATCCACTTGCAATGTTAGAAAGAATATAAATACTAAAGTTGGAATAAAAAGGGTTTGAGTTCCTAAAGGCACCATGCCTAACTCTAACACACAAGGACCCAAGACAATTTGGGTACCAAAAGTTAAAACTTGAATGTGTGTTGTAGGTGTGCTTGAAGACCAAGAGCTCAAATTGGTATCTTGATAGTGGTTGCTCCAAGCACATGACCGGTGATGGGTCAAAGTTCTCCTCCCTTACTCTCAAGAAACATGGTCATGTCACATATGGTGACAACAACAAAGGGAAGATTCTTGGAATTGGCAAAGTTGGTAAGACTCCTTCATCATCTATTGATAATGTTTTACTTGTTGAAGGACTTAAACATAATTTGCTTAGTATTAGTCAATTATGTGATAGAGGCAATAGAGTTATATTTGATTCAAATTGTTGCATAATTGAGAGTAAGGATGATAAACATGTTAGGTTTGTTGGTCATAGGGTCAATAACATATATATGATTAGCCTTGATGATATTTCCTCAAATGATGCTAATTGCTTTATGACTAGAGAAAATGATTCATGGTTATGGCATAGAAGAATTGCTCACATTCACATGGATCACTTAAACAAATTAGTTTCTAAAGAACTAGTAATTGGTCTTCCAAAGCTCAAATTTGAAAAAGATAAACTTTGTGATGCATGTCAAAAGGGAAAACAAGTAAAGGTCTCTTTTAAAGCTAAAAATGTGGTTTCAACTTCAAGACCTCTACAACTTTTGCACATGGATCTTTTTGGTCCCTCTAGAACTATGAGCTTTGGGGAATTACTATGCCTTAGTGATTGTGGATGATTTTTCTAGGTTTACATGGACATTGTTTTTATCTCACAAAAATGATGCTTTTCAATCATTCAAAAAGCTTGCTAAAGTTATCCAAAACGAAAAAGGTTTTTGTATTGCATCCATAAGAAGTGATCATGGTGGTGAATTTGAAAACCATGAATTTGAAACGTTTTGTGATGAACATGGCATTGAGCATAATTTTTCAGCCCTAGAACACCACAACAAAATGGTGTTGTAGAAAGAAAAAATTGATCTTTAGAAGAAATGGCAAGAACTATGCTCAATGAGGTCCAACCTTCCTAAGTATTTTTGGGCGGATGCGGTTAACACCGCTTGTTATGTTATGAATAGGGCTCTAATAAGGCCAATTTTAAAGAAAACCCCTATGAATTATACAAAGGAAGGAAACCAAATGTCTCACATTTTCATGTTTTTGGATGTAAATGTTTTGTTCTAAATAATGGAAAGGATAACTTGGGGAAGTTTGATGCAAAATCTGATGAGGGAATCTTTCTTGGTTATTCTATACATAGTAAGGCCTTTAGGGTTTATAACAAACGAACAATGACCATAGAAGAGTCCATACATGTTGCATTTGATGAGACTAACCCAAACGAGCCAAGAAAGGAGCTTGTTGATGATGTTGCAGAAAACCTTGCAAGAATTCACCTTGGAAATCAAGAAGAAGAAGTCAAGAAGCAAGAAGAAAGCCCATATGATTCCCAAGACAAGAGGACTCTCAAATCATGGATCTTCCCAAGGAATGGAAAACATCAAGATATCATCCTCTTGACAAAGTGATAGGTGATGTATCAAAAGGGTAATCACTCGTAACTCTCTTAGAGATGCATGTAATCATATGGCTTTTGTTTCTCAAGTTGAACCTAAAAACATAAATGAGGCCATTAATGATGAACATTGGATCTTGGCCATGCAAGATGAATTAAATCAATTTGAAAGGAATCAAGTTTGGGAATTAGTTCCAAGGCCCAATGATCATCCAATAATTGGCACCAAATGGGTTTTTAGGAACAAACTTGATGAAACGGGCTTAATAATAAGAAACAAGGCTAGGCTTGTAGCTAAGGGGTATAATCAAGAAGAAGGCATAGATTATGAAGAAACGTATGCTCCCGTAGCTAGACTAGAAGCCATTAGAATGTTACTTGCATATGCTTGCATCATGGATTTCAAACTTTTTCAAATGGATGTCAAAAGTGCCTTTTTAAATGGTTTCATACAAGAAGAAGTATATGTTGATCAACCTCCTGGTTTTGAAAACTTTGAACTGCCCAACCATGTTTTCAAACTTAAAAAGGCCTTGTATGGCTTAAAACAAGCTCCTGGAGCTTGGTATGAAAGGTTGAGCAAGTTCCTTTTAGAAAATGGTTTCTCTAGGGGAAAGGTTGACACAACTCTTTTCATCAAACATAAAAAGCATGACATTTTACTTGTTCAAATA
The DNA here is from genome assembly GCA_029884605.1 of Ormosia emarginata. Taxonomy (NCBI): domain Eukaryota; kingdom Viridiplantae; phylum Streptophyta; class Magnoliopsida; order Fabales; family Fabaceae; genus Ormosia; species Ormosia emarginata. The sequence continues at coordinate 2,509,825 of JAQQTP010000042.1, read as the reverse complement.
TATGTTGATGATATTATATTTGGTGCTACTAATGACTCTCTTTGTAAAGAATTTGCTAATATCATGCAAAGTGAGTTTGAGATGTCCATGATGGGTGAGCTCAACTTCTTTCTTGGACTTCAAATCAAGCAAACAAGAAATGGGACTTTCATAAGTCAATCAAAATATTGCAAGGAGTTGCTCAAGAAGTTTGGAATGGAAGGAGCAAAGCAAATGGCTACACCAATGGGAACTTCCTGTTACTTGGACAAGGATGAAGGAGGTAAATCGGTAGAAATCACTAAGTATAGAGGTATAATTGGCTCACTCCTTTATCTTACCGCAAGTAGATCGGATATCATGTTTAGTGTGTAATATCCTTAAGTACATGTTAGACTGGTAAATGGTTACGAAAGGTAGCATTTAACTTGTTTAGCATGTCAGTCAAGTTTTGTGACAAACTGAGTTCATTTAGGCACTTAGTTGCAACACAGAAGTTGTAAAGTGGCTTAAAATGACTCAGATAATAGCATAAGTTGCTAAGTTGAAGGAAATAAACATAGAGAGTTTATTTCTAGGTTACAAATGAGCCAAGTAAGATGTGGCAAAAGTTTCAAGAGAATCCGAGTCAGTTTGGTATTTTGAGGCATACTGGTTGTGCATTTTAATACCAAATGACTAGCAACAGCAGATATAGAAAATAATGAGAAAAGAGAAACAACAACTTAGATGAATCTTATGATTTATTCTAAGGTTGTTGGAAGCAGGAAACTCGAATTAGCATGATTCGGGTATCCATAGCAGATAGAAGTTTCGGATTAATCTTTTCCCGTAATTCCTCGCACGTCCCTTCCCCTTTATATTTGGTTCTCCTCGGCAGAGAAGAAGAGAAACCGAAAACCAGAGAAGAAAAGAGAGAAAGGGGAGAGGAGAGAAGGGAAGAAGAAGGGAAGAGGAAGATCAAGCTTCAAGATTCAAGGCTTCAATCTTCAAGAGGTAGGGGTTTAGAGCTTTTATTCATCTCTATTCTCTATGTATGCATATAGATACATAATATGCTAATTTGAGTTTTAGAGATGTTAGAAGAGTTTGGCTTATATAGAAGTGTTCCTTGGGTCATTTATGACTTGTCTATAACATCAACTTAAGAAAGAAGACCATGGAATCACAAAGTGAGTCTTAAGTTAAAGAATGGAGAATTCTAGCCATAATCTAAATTAAGAGATTTAAGAGAGTAATTGATGTTCCTAAATGTTAAAGAATTGATTAGGGACTTAGAATTACTTAGAATTTGGATTGAAATGGCTTGGAATCGTAGAAATGACCAATAGAGCAAGCAAACCCGCACTGCACTCGAAATAGAGAACCAGGGTTCTTCGATGGCGCATTGCGGCGTGGAGATAGTCACGCCGCAGCCGCGAGAGTTTTCGGCTGGGAATGCCGCGGCGTGGAGGAAGCATGCCGCGGCGTGAGGTTAAAAAAAATTAGCCCAAGAAGAGCCCTCGAGAGAAGGGCGCCGCGGCGTGCAAATGTCAGTCTTGCGGCGTGAGACCCGAAGCTCCAAAATGATGTTTTTGGATGTTCGAGAGGTGCTATAGTTAATGGAATCATTGAGACATGTTTCCTAAGTGTGTTAAGGCACAAGTTGGGATATTTTCAAGTGGAAAATATCTATCTATCAAGCATGAGAAAGCATAGGCTTTTAAGCATCCTAAAGGAAAGGTTTGCTTTAAGTAATGATATTGCACTTTAGGCAACTTAATGTTGCAACTGATATCACTTAAGATGTGATGAGATAGTGCAATAGAGATGAATAATAGTATTCACTCTAGTAGAGAATGATGAGAAAGGTATGAACCTTAGGAAATCCAAGAATAGTGGATTACCTTAGGAAGGTACCTAGAAGCTTAGGCAACAAAGAGTTGCAAGTAAGAGCCACTCTAGAGTTAGATTACATGAGTGGAGATAAGATTGTGTATGAGTTCCACGGAGGGACGTTTAGGTACTTAGTCCAAAAATTATCACTCAAGTTAAGTGAGACTTAGTATATTGTTAAATACACAAGAAGAGGAATTATGACTAAGAAGATGTCATAAGCGTAAAGTAGAACAGTAAATGTACAACAACTCAAGTATAAGTTAAGATGAGTTAGAAGTACAAGATAAAGAGAAGATACTTCCTTAGATGCAAGTAAAGCATGGAAGTTGAGTTTAGAATAAGTATGTTAGTACACAAGTGTAGTATACGCTACTACCGAAGTGTGATAGAAAAGGAAAGTTAGATGCATGAACTACTCTCTTTAGACAAAGTTGAGTTAATTATGCAAAGTTTTAGAGAAATGCTCTCGGTTCCTTAAGCAAGGTTAGATGAGGCATTAGTTAAGATAGACTCTTTCACTAGGATGAGTTGAGTCTATAGAAAAGAGTGAGATGGTGTTTATGTAAGAGATAAACATAACACTAAGCTCTTCACACACTAGAGAGTTAAGCTAGTGTGAAGATGAAGAGAAAGGACCTTAGGGTACCAAGATTAGTGGTTCGCCAAAGGTAAGTACCTAACACCTCAAAGAACGTAAGGTTGCATTAGAGATCACTTAAGAGAAAGGAGTGATGAGGTGAAGTTTAGGTACAAGTAAGAGACATAGTTTAGTAATGTTTACCTCGAGAATGTAACGTTATATGACGTGAGGTCATTCAGCCGGAGGTAAGGGATCGAGAGAAGTTCCTAAGGGAACAAGTATTCCTAACCAAGTGCTAAGGTTACATATAGTATGAGGTTACTGATTCTCCTCATCACAAGGGGTAAACATAAGAAGACTAGAATATGCTTAGCTCTTAGAGGAACTAAGTATATAAGTATGTACGAAAGTCTATGAATTAGTCAAGTAGGATCGATCTAGTGAGTATCCTTTGACGTTAATCATGAAGGCAAAAAGGAGATAGATGGGTGTCCGAAGGACTTTTGAGAAGGACATAACCCTGATGTCTCGATGTGCCAAGGCCTAAGGAGATAAGTGGGAAATCCAGACGCTCTTTGAGCAAGGATGAAGCCCGAATTTCTCAATGAGCCAGGATACGTGTAAGGTGAGGATGAGGTTTCCTCTATTTACCACTAGATGATATACTAACTAGTTCCTAGCAAATTCCTTCGCTCCAAATCAAAACTCTGCATTTGCATTTCATTCACATGCACTTAGGATTCCTTAGGTATATTCATTACATATCATTAGCATTGCATTTACGGACAGTTGTATGGGCATTGTCCGTCACTGTTGGTATGTACAGATGTATGGGCGCTGTATATATTAGCAGTGTGTTCACTCTTGATTGTTATCACACTATTAGAAAGTGTTTAAGTTAAGAGAATAGAGGAGGCAACTCCTAAGTTAAGCGAATAGAGGAGGAAACTCCTGAGTTAAGAGAATAGAGGAGGAAACTCCTAAGTTATGAGAAAAGAGGAGGAAACTCCTAAGTTATGAGAAAAGAGGACAAAGCTCCTAAGTTAGAATTATAGCATTTGTTATATACAATGTTATAGAGAACTGGTAATGGAATTGCTTATACTGAGAATGTTAATTCTCACCCCAGTTGCTATTCCATGTAAATCCAGATGCAGGTTCAGATGCAGGTACCGATGCAAATTCAGATACAGGCAAAGGCTCAGTGCGTAGAGATGCAAACCACCGCTAAGGATGAGAAGATAAAGCATGAAGACTAGAATAGTTTTATTGCTTTAAGTAGATGAACTTATGTAATAAGTTTATGTTTGTTCTGTAAGTTTTATGTTATATGTATTACAATAAGCCTCAGGTGGCTAAGTTTGTATATATATATATGTATGAGTTTAAGTTTTTCCGCAATCTCTCAAGGCTTTCTATAATTACTCAGTTGCGATTATAGATATATGTTAGTATGTAGTATAGAAGTGACATCTCTAGTACTGGTTATCTGTATATATCTCTGTCTATCTAGGATATATCTGGATATCTGTATTAGGGTGTTACATAGTGTATGCATGTGTGCTAGATTTCAAGCAAATCCTAAAGAATCACACCTAAGTGCTGTAAAACGTATTATGAAATATCTAATAGGCACTTCACAAATGGGATTATGGTACCCTAAGGGTGCTTCATGTTGTTTGGTTGGTTATTCCGATTCTCGATTTTGCTGGGTGCAAAATGGATAGGAAGAGCACTAGTGGGACATGCCACTTGCTTGGAAGCTCACTAGTTTCTTGGCATAGCAAGAAGCAAAATAGTGTGGCATTGTCAAATAAAATTGGTTCGAATATGTTGTAGTGGGAGTTGTTGTGCTCAAATCCTTTGGATGAAGCAACAACTTCTAGACTATGGTCTTGAGTGGATCACATCCCCATAAGATGTGATAACACTAGTGCAATCAATCTATCTAAGAATCCCATTTTACACTCAAGAACAAAGCACATTGAAATAAGGCATCATTTCATAAGAGATCATGTTCAAAAGGGTGATTGCATGCTTGAATTTGTGGAAACCACTAAGCAACTAGCGACATTTTCACTAAACCTTTAGCAAAAGAAGCCTTCTATTATATAAGAAATGAACTTGGCATATTAGATCAATCATGTACAAGCTAAAATCCATCATTTTGCTGCATAAAGAAACTTTCTCTCGCATAATCAAGCCCTTTTCGCATAATCATGGTTATTTGTTGCATAAATATTGTTTTTCAATTCCATACTGACTTGAGCGTTGGAGATTTCCCCAAAGTTTTCTTGTAGGTGCTCCTTCATGTCAATCATTCCCAAGAAACTCAAAAGCATCACAAATCCATCCAAATGGGGTAATTCTTGGTAAAAGTAGCAATCTTGTATGATTAAGTGTTTTGGATCAAAATCTATGTGAATTACTTGCCTAAATGATGTTTGAAATTGATTTAAAATGCTTTGCAATCAACTTGAATGGTTTAAAATTGATCCCTAACTGTTTAATTTGCAAAAACGAGTTTTAGTAGTCGTAATCGATTACAAGACCTTTTGTAATCGATTACAAAGATTCTGTTGCCAATAATCGATTACACATAACTGTAATCGATTACATTGAATCTGAACTCGGTAATCGATTACACATATACCGTAATCGATTACAAGGTTTCAGAAAGCTCGTAATCGATTACATTGAAATTGTAATCGATTACAAGGGAAAATTGAAGTGCGTAATCGATTACACAACCCATGTAATCGATTACGAGAGGGGTTTAAAGGGCTTCTCGACGCGCGAAAGGTCACTCATTCCCGACATTTCATCTTTTCTCTCCTCTCGTTCTCACGAAAGGTCTCCTCTCACCTTTCCTCTCTCAAATCTCTCCTTCTCCTTCATTTCTCCACCAAATCTCCCAAAATCTCCTCCTCTCACTCGAAATCACTCCCCACCATAACCCAACCATCAAATCACCTCCAAATCAACCACATTTCCTCCCACACCTTCACCCACACTCCCACGTTCTTCTCCCCTTCGTTCCCCACGAGCCACAACCCTCCAACCACCACTCTCACACCCTTCCATTCATCCATGGCTGAACCAAGCCAACGCACTAAACGTGCAAGGACAGGGACCACCGTTGGTGAGTCCTCCGGCTCCCCCACGCAACATTTCGGGTTGGACCTCACCGGACATTTCTCCACCACGAAGAAGGCGAGCTCTTCAGAAGAACTTCCGCTAAGGAAGCTCATCTCTCCGCGCTATCTTCCTCACTCCTTCGCACGAGTGAGCCTCTACAAGGTGCTTCCACCGCTTGAGAGGCCGGGATTGCTTGGATTCTTAAGCATTCGAAAGCCATCTATCCCAACCTGGTAAGAGTGTTCTACGCCAACCTGAGGTATGAAGACCATTGCTTGATCTCTGAAGTGAAGAAAACTCAGATAAAGATCACTCGGGAAGAATAGTGTAGGTTGACCAAGCTCACCTATGCTGGGACCAGCTTTTATGGTAACGAAAATGCCTGGGGTGACGAGTTTGAGTACAAGAGCGCCTTGACATCCCTGCTTCGCTCAGGCTACGTGCTTCCCAGGAACAACAAGAGGGTGATGGCAACTGGTCTGACCATGGAGAACAGGGTACTCCATTACTTGGTTGTTCGAGGCCCGATTCCCGGAGGAGGAATTATTCCCGGATACTACGTGATGACGTGGTGGTCTTGTGGGCCATGATCACCGATAGGCCAATCAACTGGGCCAATTACATCATTCAAAGACATGCTTTGGATGTAAAGAAAAAGAAAAACTCGCCTCCCCTATGCTATGCTTTGGTCACCGCCATCCCGGAGCACCGTCGCATCTCCCCGGGCCGAGGAGTCCAAGGATACCACTCCAAGGGACCTCAATCTATTGGATTGCACACTCGAAAAAGCTTCACCGTACAAGGTTGATGGGAGATGGCATTATCCGGCTCATGGGAGCTACGGCACATCCCTCATGGTCCGGATGATGATGATGATGATGAGGACCGGCAGCCGCACCACTCCACTGCTCCAAATCACATTGGAGCTTCTACCGCAAGAGATGCGAAGTTTGGCCACCACAGTGGATACCAGGCTGGACCGCATTGAGCAGAAGGTGGACCACCTCGAGCTTAGGATGGACTACTCCGATCAGGAGCTTGCTGCCATCCGGTCTCATTTGGAGGGCACCAGACATGCTGCACCATCCACCTCCTCTGCTCCTCCTATCTTGCTCCACTATCATTTGCTTTGATCCTCTCGCCGCTCCACCAGCCTTCCTACCGAAAATGAGGAACTTCTCGGCTCCGAGGACGACCTTGACACCGGTGACGATGATGTTGACCTTGGAGATGTTGCTGCTGATGTAGAGAGCGATAGCGAGGCCACTGATAATGATCATGGACCTCTGCCATGATAGTGTTTTTTTAGTTGTTCTGATATTCTGATGTACATGATTGAAACATTGTTTATAAAATCAGTTGGTTTATTGCTTAATATGCTTGATTATAATATACATTTGGATATTAATTTACTTGGTTCCATTTGGATATGTTTGATTGATCTATTGGTTTGATTGTCTCTGGACTGATTTGGACTGATTACATTTCTACTATCTAAATTTTTTTTGGGAAATCATGACAAACAGAGGTAATGCTGTCCAAATTTCCGCTTAAAAGTGTTTTTGATAATGCCAACGGGGGAGAGATCAGTGAATTGCATAAGTACGGGGGAGTTTAATTTAAAGCTTTCACATGATTACATCACTAACCCTATATTATGCATGCATTACGGGGGAGGATTGCGCTTAAATCTCTGATATACATATATATATGCAATTGTTTCTCTTTATTCCATTGATTCAGATTGTCATCATCAAAAAGGGGGAGAATGTGAATGCATGTGTCTCGAAGCATGTCAAATGGTTTTTGATGATAACAAAGTCAAAGATGAAGACCAAAGAGAAAATGAGAAAGCCAAGTATCAAAGGAAGAAATCAAGAGGCTTAGATATAGGCATAAGTACATCAATGTTAAATGCTCCAAAGATACCTCAAATGGTTTTTCAAAAATGTTTTTAATCAATATTGATTTCAAAGACAAATTCCTAAAAAGAGAACTTATTTTATCCTGGATCATGCCAAACAATGCTACATTTTGTTTAATCCATGTTTTCTAAAGCTTAGGAATGATATAAAATAGTTTTAAGGCTTGAAAAATGAGTTTAAGGTATAGTGTAATCGATTACCTGAGTTTAGTAATCGATTACAAGCTAAACAGAAGCCTTGTAATCGATTACACCATTTCTGTAATCGATTACCAGAAAGTCAGAGAACGTGTAATCGATTACACCAAGTCATGTAATCAATTACCATGTTCCCAGAAAGCCAAGAACATGACCAAGAGGGCCATGTAATCGATTACACCATTTCTGTAATCGATTCCCAGAAAGTCAGAGAACGTGTAATCGATTACACCAAGTCATGTAATCGATTACCATGTTCCCGAAAAGCCAAGAACATGACCAAGAGGGCCATGTAATCGATTACACCATTTATCGATTACCATGAAGTCAGAGGGCGTGTAATCGATTACATAGGTCATGTAATCGATTACCACAAGCCCAGAAAGCCAAGAACACGTTGTATTTTCCATGTAATCGATTACCAAGGTTCTGACATGCCCAACGGCTATATTGAATGCATTTAATGCTTGGCCTTAACCACCCCCAATGGCTCTTTTAATGAATGGGCTTTAAATACAATGGCTGGGGGCATCATTAAGGGTTGTTCTTGAACCTAAAAACATCACAGCAACACATCATACGAGAATCAAACTCTGAAATCCTTCTTGCTCTATTTTTGTCCAATCTTTGAGATATCTTTGTGAGCATTATTAGAACTTCAATTTGTATCATCTACTCTAGTGAGAGCTTCTCAAATTCAATCTAAATTGCTGTATAAGATAGAGGGTGAGGCATCCCTCAATTTGTAAAGGGTGAGGCATCCCTTTGTTTGAAGAGACTCAAGCTCAAGGGTGAGGCATCCCAAGGAGTTGAGGGCTCAAGTTTGTAAAGGTATTCAAGCACCTATTGAAGCTTGAGGATATAGTGGAAAATCTCAAGTTGTTGCTTGGGAATTTGGACGTAGATCACAAGTGGATTGGTGATCGAACCAGGATAAACGATTGAGTTTGTTTTCTCTAAACCCTTCTCTTTATACTTGTGCATCGCTTATACTCTTACTTGATTACTTCTCTCTTGGTTGGTTATTAAGCAATATACATTGTTCTTATCAATTCATTCATTTCAATTAGTCAATAGCTTCAACGAAAATCAATAATCAAGTGTTTTGCAAAAGAATTGCGAACTTGTTTTACAAACTCAATTCACCCCCCCTCTTGAGTATTGAAGCCACTTGGTAACAAGTGGTATCAGAGCTAGACTCTTATATAAAGAGCTTAGCCGCTTCAAGAGTAAAGATGGCTTCAAATGGTTTTTCTAATGAAAGTTCTTCTATAAATAGGCCTCCCTTTTTCAATGGGGATGGTTATGCATATTGGAAAGAAAGAATGAAGATTTTTATTGAAGCTATTGATATTGATGTGTGGGATGCTTTGTTGAAAATGGTCCTTTTATCCCCACACGCCTAGTTGATGGTGTTAGAACAAATACACCAAGAAATGAATGGACCGATGATGACAAGAAAAAGGTTCAATACAACTTGAGAGCCAAGAATATCATTACTACCTCTTTAGGATATGATGAGTTCTTTAAGGTGTCAAATTGTAAGACCGCTCAAGAAATGTGGGATACATTGCAAGTAACTCATGAAGGTACAAGTGAGGTAAAAAGATCTAGAATTAACACACTCACTCACGAATATGAATTGTTTAGAATGAACCAAGGGGAAAGCATTCAAGAAATGCAAAAACGTTTTACTCATATAATTAATCATCTTGCTTCATTGGGAAAAACTTTTGCCAATGAAGATCTTATTAACAAAGTTTTGAGATGTTTGAGCAGAAATTGGCAACCCAAGGTGACGGCAATATCGGAATCAAGAAATCTTGCCGCAATGACTTTGGCCACTCTCTTTGGAAAGCTTCAAGAGCATGAGTTGGAACTAAACCGATTAAGTCAAAATGAAGAGCAAGATAAGAAGAAGAAGGGAATTGCACTCAAAGCCACCTCCTCCATACTTGAAAATGATGATGAAGATGGTGAAGAGGATGCTGAAAATATTGAACTAAGTGAGGAGAATCTTAGTCTCCTTGTGAGAAAATTTGGAAGATTTCTAAAGAAAAAGGGACTTCAAAGAAGACCACCCTTTCCTCAAAAGAAAGCATATCACAAAGGAGAAGGATCCTCTACTCCTCCAAAATGCTACGAATGCGGAAAACCGGGACATATGAAAATGGAGTGTCCTACATATCTCAAGAAGACGGAGAAGTTTGAGAAAAAACCCTCCAAGGAAAAGAAAGGAAGAAGAGCATACATAGCTTGGGAGGACAATGACTTAAGTTCTTCCGACGATTTCGAAGATGAAGAAGCCCATCTTTGCCTCATGGCTCAAGGAGAAGAAGGTGGAGAAAGCGACACCGAGGTAACCTCTTCTAACCTAGAACCTCCACCTACTTATGATGAATTGCAAGATGCCTTTCAAGAATTGCATGATGAATCCTTGAGACTCACTAAAATGATTTTATCTTCAAATAAAACAATCTCCCTATTGACAAACAAGGTTTCTACTTTAACTAAGGAGATAAATGAACTTAAAATTGAAAATGAGACCTTAGGACTCATAGATGCTAATTCATCATGCATGACTTGTTCCTCACATGATAATGCATCCATATCATTACCTTGTTTATCATGTAAAGCTTTTGAAAAAGAAATTGAGGACTTGAAAAACACTCTTGCAAAATTTACTATGGGAAGAGATAATTTGAACATGCTACTAAGCAAACAAAGGTGTGTTTTTCAAAAAGCCGGATTGGGATACAATCCAAATAATCATCAAAAATCCTACAATAATTTCTTTGTTCCATCTAAAACTTCAAGTACCCCCTTTATCAAATGTTTTCATTGTGGTAGGAAAGGGCATAGTGCATCCACTTGTAATGTTAGAAAGAATATAAATACTAAAGTTGGAATAAAAAGGGTTTGGGTTCCTAAAGGCACCATGCCTAACTCTAACACACAAGGACCCAAGACAATTTGGGTACCAAAAGTTAAAACTTGAATGTGTGTTGTAGGTGTGCTTGAAGACCAAGAGCTCAAATTGGTATCTTGATAGTGGTTGCTCCAAGCACATGACCGGTGATGGGTCAAAGTTCTCCTCCCTTACTCTCAAGAAACATGGTCATGTCACATATGGTGACAACAACAAAGGGAAGATTCTTGGAATTGGCAAAGTTGGTAAGACTCCTTCATCATCTATTGATAATGTTTTACTTGTTGAAGGACTTAAACATAATTTGCTTAGTATTAGTCAATTATGTGATAGAGGCAATAGAGTTATATTTGATTCAAATTGTTGCATAATTGAGAGTAAGGATGATAAACATGTTAGGTTTGTTGGTCATAGGGTCAATAACATATATATGATTAGCCTTGATGATATTTCCTCAAATGATGCTAATTGCTTTATGACTAGAGAAAATGATTCATGGTTATGGCATAGAAGAATTGCTCACATTCACATGGATCACTTAAACAAATTAGTTTCTAAAGAACTAGTAATTGGTCTTCCAAAGCTCAATTTTGAAAAAGATAAACTTTGTGATGCATGTCAAAAGGGAAAACAAGTAAAGGTCTCTTTTAAAGCTAAAAATGTGGTTTCAACTTCAAGACCTCTACAACTTTTGCACATGGATCTTTTTGGTCCCTCTAAAACTATGAGCTTTGGGGGGAATTACTATGCCTTAGTGATTGTGGATGATTTTTCTAGGTTTACATGGACATTGTTTTTATCTCACAAAAATGATGCTTTTCAATCATTCAAAAAGCTTGCTAAAGTTATCCAAAACGAAAAAGGTTTTTGTATTGCATCCATAAGAAGTGATCATGGTGGTGAATTTGAAAACCATGAATTTGAAACGTTTTGTGATGAACATGGCATTGAGCATAATTTTTCAGCCCCTAGAACACCACAACAAAATGGTGTTGTAGAAAGAAAAAATCGATCTTTAGAAGAAATGGCAAGAACTATGCTCAATGAGGCCAACCTTCCTAAGTATTTTTGGGCGGATGCGGTTAACACCGCTTGTTATGTTATGAATAGGGCTCTAATAAGGCCAATTTTAAAGAAAACCCCTATGAATTATACAAAGGAAGGAAACCAAATGTCTCACATTTTCATGTTTTTGGATGTAAATGTTTTGTTCTAAATAATGGAAAGGATAACTTGGGGAAGTTTGATGCAAAATCTGATGAGGGAATCTTTCTTGGTTATTCTATACATAGTAAGGCCTTTAGGGTTTATAACAAACGAACAATGACCATAGAAGAGTCCATACATGTTGCATTTGATGAGACTAACCCAAACGAGCCAAGAAAGGAGCTTGTTGATGATGTTGCAGAAAACCTTGCAAGAATTCACCTTGGAAATCAAGAAGAAGAAGTCAAGAAGCAAGAAGAAAGCCCATATGATTCCCAAGACAAGAGGACTCTCAAATCATGGATCTTCCCAAGGAATGGAAAACATCAAGATATCATCCTCTTGACAAAGTGATAGGTGATGTATCAAAAGGGGTAATCACTCGTAACTCTCTTAGAGATGCATGTAATCATATGGCTTTTGTTTCTCAAGTTGAACCTAAAAACATAAATGAGGCCATTAATGATGAACATTGGATCTTGGCCATGCAAGATGAATTAAATCAATTTGAAAGGAATCAAGTTTGGGAATTAGTTCCAAGGCCCAATGATCATCCAATAATTGGCACCAAATGGGTTTTTAGGAACAAACTTGATGAAACAGGCTTAATAATAAGAAACAAGGCTAGGCTTGTAGCTAAGGGGTATAATCAAGAAGAAGGCATAGATTATGAAGAAACGTATGCTCCCGTAGCTAGACTAGAAGCCATTAGAATGTTACTTGCATATGCTTGCATCATGGATTTCAAACTTTTTCAAATGGATGTCAAAAGTGCCTTTTTAAATGGTTTCATACAAGAAGAAGTATATGTTGATCAACCTCCTGGTTTTGAAAACTTTGAACTGCCCAACCATGTTTTCAAACTTAAAAAGGCCTTGTATGGCTTAAAACAAGCTCCTAGAGCTTGGTATGAAAGGTTGAGCAAGTTCCTTTTAGAAAATGGTTTCTCTAGGGGAAAGGTTGACACAACTCTTTTCATCAAACATAAAAAGCATGACATTTTACTTGTTCAAATATATGTTGATGATATTATATTTGGTGCTACTAATGACTCTCTTTGTAAAGAATTTGCTAATATCATGCAAAGTGAGTTTGAGATGTCCATGATGGGTGAGCTCAACTTCTTTCTTGGACTTCAAATCAAGCAAACAAGAAATGGGACTTTCATAAGTCAATCAAAATATTGCAAGGAGTTGCTCAAGAAGTTTGGAATGGAAGGAGCAAAGCAAATGGCTACACCAATGGGAACTTCCTGTTACTTGGACAAGGATGAAGGAGGTAAATCGGTAGAAATCACTAAGTATAGAGGTATAATTGGCTCACTCCTTTATCTTACCGCAAGTAGATCGGATATCATGTTTAGTGTATGCATGTGTGCTAGATTTCAAGCAAATCCTAAAGAATCACACCTAAGTGCTGTAAAACGTATTATGAAATATCTAATAGGCACTTCACAAATGGGATTATGGTACCCTAAGGGTGCTTCATGTTGTTTGGTTGGTTATTCCGATTCTGATTTTGCTGGGTGCAAAATGGATAGGAAGAGCACTAGTGGGACATGCCACTTGCTTGAAGCTCACTAGTTTCTTGGCATAGCAAGAAGCAAAATAGTGTGGCATTGTCAACACCGTGTTTGAATATGTTGCAGCTGGGAGTTGTTGTGCTCAAATCCTTTGGATGAAGCAACAACTTCTAGACTATGGTCTTGAGCTGGATCACATCCCCATAAGATGTGATAACACTAGTGCAATCAATCTATCTAAGAATCCCATTTTACACTCAAGAACAAAGCACATTGAAATAAGGCATCATTTCATAAGAGATCATGTTCAAAAGGGTGATTGCATGCTTGAATTTGTGGAAACCACTAAGCAACTAGCAGACATTTTCACTAAACCTTTAGCAAAAGAAGCCTTCTATTATATAAGAAATGAACTTGGCATATTAGATCAATCATGTACAAGCTAAAATCCATCATTTTGCTGCATAAAGAAACTTTCTCTGCATAATCAAGCCCTTTTCTGCATAATCATGGTTATTTGTTGCATAAATATTGTTTTTCAATTCCATACTGACTTGAGCGTTGGAGATTTCCCCAAAGTTTTCTTGTAGGTGCTCCTTCATGTCAATCATTCCCAAGAAACTCAAAAGCATCACAAATCCATCCAAATGGGGTAATTCTTGGTAAAAGTAGCAATCTTGTATGATTAAGTGTTTTGGATCAAAATCTATGTGAATTACTTGCCTAAATGATGTTTGAAATTGATTTAAAATGCTTTGCAATCAACTTGAATGGTTTAAAATTGATCCCTAACTGTTTAATTTGCAAAAACTGAGTTTTAGTAGTCTGGTAATCGATTACAAGACCTTTGTAATCGATTACAAAGGTTCTGTCAAGCCAGTAATCGATTACACATAACTGGTAATCGATTACATTGAATCCAGAACTCAGGTAATCGATTACACATATACTGTAATCGATTACAAGGTTTCCAGAAAGCTCGTAATCGATTACATTGAAATTGTAATCGATTACAAGGGAAAATTGAAGGCAGGTAATCGATTACACAACCCATGTAATCGATTACAGAGGGGTTTAAAGGGCTTCTGACGCGCGAAAGGTCACTCATTCCTGACATTTCATCTTTTCTCTCCTCTGTTCTCACGAAAGGTCTCCTCTCACCTTTCCTCTCTCAAATCTCTCCTTCTCCTTCATTTCTCCACCAAATCTCCCAAAATCTCCTCCCTCTCACTCGAAATCACTCCCCCACCATAACCCAACCATCAAATCACCTCCAAATCAACCACATTTCCTCCCACACCTTCACCCACACTCCCACGCTCTTCTCCCCTTCGTTCCCCACGAGCCACAACCCTCCAACCACCACTCTCACACCCTTCCATTCATCCATGGCTGAACCAAGCCAACGCACTAAACGTGCAAGGACAGGGACCACTGTTGGTGAGTCCTCCAGTGCTCCCCCACGCAACATTTCGGGTTGGACCTCACCAGACATTTCTCCACCACGAAGAAGGCAGAGCTCTTCAGGAAGAACTTCCAGCTAAGGAAGCTCATCTCTCCGCGCTATCTTCCTCACTCCTTCTGCACGAGTGAGCCTCTACAGTGCTTCCAGCTGCTTGAGAGGCTGGGATTGCTTGGATTCTTAAGCATTCAGAAAGCCATCTATCCCAACCTGGTAAGAGTGTTCTACGCCAACCTGAGGTATGAAGACCATTGCTTGATCTCTGAAGTGAAGAAAACTCAGATAAAGATCACTCGGGAAGAATAGTGTAGGTTGACCAAGCTCACCTATGCTGGGACCAGCTTCTATGGTAACGAAAATGTCTGGGGTGACGAGTTTGAGTACAAGAGCGCCTTGACATCCCTGCTTCGCTCAGGCTACGTGCTTCCCAGGAACAACAAGAGGGTGATGGCAACTGGTCTGACCATGGAGAATAGGGTACTCCATTACTTGGTTGTTCGAGGCCTGATTCCCAGAGGAGGGAATTATTCCCAGATACTACGTGATGACGTGGTGGTCTTGTGGGCCATGATCACTGATAGGCCAATCAACTGGGCCAATTACATCATTCAGCACATCTTGGATGTAAAGAAAAAGAAAAACTCGCCTCCCCTATACTATGCTTTGGTCACCGCCATCCCGGGAGCACCGTCGCATCTCCCCGGTGAGGAGTCCAAGGATACCACTCCAAGGGACCTCAATCTATTGGATTGCACACTCGAAAAAGCTTCAGCGTACAAGGTTGATGGGAGATGGCATTATCGGCTCATGGGAGCTACGGGCACATCCCTCATGGTCCGGATGATGATGATGATGATGAGGACCGGCAGCCTGCACCAGCTCCACCTGCTCCAGTCACATTGGAGCTTCTACTGCAAGAGATGCGAAGTTTGGCCACCACAGTGGATACCAGGCTGGATTGCATTGAGCAGAAGGTGGACCACCTCGAGCTTAGGATGGACTACTCCGATCAGGAGCTTGCTGCCATCCGGTCTCATTTGGAGGGCACCAGACATGCTGCACCATCCACCTCCTCTCGCTCCTCCTCGTTGCTCCACTATCATTTGCTGATCCTCTGCCGCTCCACCGCTGTTCTGCTGAAAATGAGGAACTTCTCGGCTCCGAGGACGACCTTGACACCGGTGACGATGATGTTGACCTTGGAGATGTTGCTGCTGATGTAGAGAGCGATAGCGAGGCCACTGATAATGATCATGGACCTCTGCCATGATAGTGTTTTTTAGTTGTTCTGATATTCTGATGTACATGATTGAAACATTGTTTATAAAATCAGTTGGTTTATTGCTTAATATGCTTGATTATAATATACATTTGGATATTAATTTACTTGGTTCCATTTGGATATGTTTGATTGATCTATTGGTTTGATTGTCTCTGGACTGATTTGGATTGATTACATTTCTACTATCTAAATTTTTTTTGGGAAATCATGACAAACAGAGGTAATGCTGTCCAAATTTCCGCTTAAAAGTGTTTTTGATAATGCCAACGGGGGAGAGATCAGTGAATTGCATAAGTACGGGGGAGTTTAATTTAAAGCTTTCACATGATTAAATCACTAACCCTATATTACGCATGCATTACGGGTAAGGATTGCGCTTAAATCTCTAATATACATATATATATGCAATTGTTTCTCTTTATTCCATTGATTCAGATTGTCATCATCAAAAAGGGGGAGAATGTGAATGCATGTGTCTCGAAGCATGTCAAATGGTTTTTGATGATAACAAAGTCAAAGATGAAGACCAAAGAGAAAATGAGAAAGCCAAGTATCAAAGGAAGAAATCAAGAGGCTTAGATATAGGCATAAGTACATCAATGTTAAATGCTCCAAAGATACCTCAAATGGTTTTTCAAAAATGTTTTTAATCAATATTGATTTCAAAGACAAATTCCTAAAAAGAGAACTTATTTTATCCTGGATCATGCCAAACAATGCTACATTTTGTTTAATCCATGTTTTCTAAAGCTTAGGAATGATATAAAACAGTTTTAAGGCTTGAAAAATGAGTTTAAGGTATAGTGTAATCGATTACCAGAGTTTAGTAATCGATTACAAGCTAAACAAAGCCTTGTAATCGATTACACCATTTCATGTAATCGATTACGAAAAATCGAGAACGTGTAATCGATTACACCAAGTCATGTAATCGATTACCATGTTCCCGTAGAAAGCCAAGAACATGACCAAGAGGGCCATGTAATCGATTACACCATTTATGTAATCGATTACGTAAAGTCGAGAACGTGTAATCGATTACACCAAGTCATGTAATCGATTACCATGTTCCCGTAAAGCCAAGAACATGACCAAGAGGGCCATGTAATCAATTACACCATTTCTGTAATCGATTACCATGAAGTCGAGGGCGTGTAATCGATTACACAGTCATGTAATCGATTACCACAAGCCCGTAAAGCCAAGAACACGTTGTATTTTCCATGTAATCGATTACCAAAGGCTTGTAATCGATTACCAAGGTTCGACATGCCCAACGGCTATATTGAATGCATTTAATGCTTGGCCTTAACCACCCCCAATGGCTCTTTTAATGAATGGGCTTTAAATACAATGGTCAGGGCATCATTAAGGGTTGTTCTTGAACCTAAAAACATCATAGCAACACATCATACGAGAATCAAACTCAAATCCTTCTTGCTCTGTTTTTGTCCAATCTTTGAGATATCTTTGTGAGCATTATTAGAACTTCAATTTGTATCATCTACTCTAGTGAGAGCTTCTCAAATTCAATCTAAATTGCTGTATAAGATAGAGGTGAGGCATCCCTCAATTTGTAAAGGGTGAGGCATCCCTTTCTTTGAAGAGACTCAAGCTCAAGGGTGAGGCATCCCAAGGAGTTGAGGGCTCAAGTTTGTAAAGGTATTCAAGCACCTATTGAAGCTTGAGGATATAGTGGAAAATCTCAAGTTGTTGCTTGGGAATTTGGACGTAGATCACAAGTGGATTGGTGATCGAACCAGGATAAACGATTGAGTTTGTTTTCTCTAAACCCTTCTCTTTATACTTGTGCATTGCTTATACTCTTACTTGATTACTTCTCTCTTGGTTGGTTATTAAGCAATATACATTGTTCTTATCAATTCATTCATTTCAATTAGTCAATAGCTTCAACGAAAATCAATAATCAAGTGTTTTGCGAAAGAATTGCGAACTTGTTTTACAAACTCAATTCACCCCCCCTCTTGAGTATTGAAGCCACTTGGTAACACTGAAGATGGTGACGGCATCAAGGTGTAATCTTCCAAGTTTCAACAGGATACAGTTTGGTGGAGAAATGGAACATGTAGGTTGGGTTTCTCGTTGGTGTTGTTACCGTGCTATTAGTAGTACCCGTCTTTGGGTTTGCTACTATTTCTCTGAGTCTGTAAATGTTATGTTTTAAATTGTTGTTGAATATTTTGTGGAATATATAATATGTGTACTAATTAATTCAATCTAATTTCTGTTTTACTTATAATTTTTGGTAAGTTTATATTTTCGCGAAAAGAAATTTTCAAATTCATCCTTTAGAATTCAAAGCTTTTATAAAATGATTTCATTTGGTTTTATGTTTTATTAAAAAATGTGACGTCCTACGGAGGGTGTTACACTATAGATGTGGTTCTATGAAGACTTGGTTGAATCAACTACAAGGGAGTTGAGCTCAAGAAGAAAATTGCCTTGATTTGTGAAGTAATTAAGTTTTGTGTCGTAAAATAAACATAACTTGAGCTACAAAAGTCAAAATAAGGTGATTCTGGTGGGACTGGAAAGATAAGTGTAACATCCTCTTCAACATGTTAGACTTGTAAATAGTTACAGAGGTAACTTAATACTTGCTTAACATGTCTGTTTAGTTTTGTGACAATCTGAGTTAGTTTAGGCATTTTGTTGCAACCTGAAAAGTAAAAAATAACCTAAAATGACCCAAGATATTAGCATAATTGACTCAGATAATGGAAATAGATGTGGATAATTGGTTTCTAAGTCACAAATGTGTAATCTGTGATGTGGTTAAAATTTGAGTATAATCAGAGTTAATTTGGTAATTTTAGGCATACTAGTTGTGTGTTTTAATGTCGGATTGACTAGTCACAGATATGAAAAAATATGATACTAGTGAAATGAATTTTTTAATGGATCTTAGTATTTATTTTAAAGTTGTAGGAACTTGAAAAACTTGATTTAGTTAAATCTAAGTGTTTTTAGCAGATCAGGAAGTATTAGTGTTGTATCTTAAGGCCTTAAACCATCCACAGTTACAACCTATTTCTTTGACTTCTTTTGGTGATTTTGTATCTCATTTCTCACTTTTGTCTCTTCTCTTCATAGCAGAACACCAAATAGCAGTAGGGAAGGAAGCTCTAAGTGGAGGAAAGGAAGGCAAGGAACAAAAGAAGAAGAAGAAATCCAAGATCAAAGTGAAAGGTTTGAATCTCCATCATTATAATAGGTTGAGATAGGGGGTTTCATGTGTTCTTGTTGCTTTTTTAGTCCATTTTCACCATTTACGCATATAAGATGCATAATAGGTCTTTTTGGATTTTAGATGTACTTTGAGTGAATTTCTTGCTTAAATGAGTTTCATAGGTTGTTTATGACTTGTTCATAGAATGAGTTTGAGTTAGAAACTTGGAATTTGTCATTTGGACCTTTGATGCTAAAAGGGAGAAGCTAGGTCATGGATGTTTGATTTTTGTCCTTAGTTCCAATTTGGTGATTTAAGTTAGTGTTTGTTGATTCCTATGTGTTTGTGAACTAGTGATGAACCATATATCACCTAGAAACTAGTTTGGAGTGGCCAAAATTCGTGATTTGTTCCAAAGGAACAGTACCCGATTATGTAGAATTCTGCAGAACTTGGTTTTTGCTGCTTGTGCCACGATGAAGGTGTTACACGCTGCAACGTTCGAGTGATGCTACTTCCAATATTGGAACTCGATAGCAAGGTGCCGCGGCGTGGCCGTATGATGCTGCGGTCTGTGAGTGGGCAGTGGGAAAAGCGTCGTGGCGTGGTCGTGGTGTGCCGTGGCGTGAGATGCTGGAATTTCCAACATTGTGTTTTTTATGTTTTGGAATTTCCTAAGTGATAGGATCACTCTTATATGCTTTTCTAAGTGTGTTGAGGCACTAATGAGGGTAATTCTTGGAGAGAATAACCACTTAGCATATATACATGAAGTTGTGAAACTTTAGGCAATCTTTGAATTTAGAATACCTTAGGGTTGTATCTAAGACCTTGCACAACATGAGGTTGTTTTGAAATCACTTGTGAAGAGATGATGTGAGGTTCTAGATATGACAGTGCTAAATACATGGTTCTTGCTACTTTGTAGGATAAGTGAGTCTAAGACTTACATGTACTAGTATTTGCTTTGTCACTTGGTTATGAGGATCTTGTGATTATTTCAATTATGAATTGAGATGGTTCTGGTACCTTTAGT
The DNA here is from genome assembly GCA_029884605.1 of Ormosia emarginata. Taxonomy (NCBI): domain Eukaryota; kingdom Viridiplantae; phylum Streptophyta; class Magnoliopsida; order Fabales; family Fabaceae; genus Ormosia; species Ormosia emarginata. The sequence goes on along the minus strand of JAQQTP010000042.1, from coordinate 2,489,501 downwards.
TTTCAAACTTAGTATTTGCTAATTTCTTATGTATTGTGACCTTAGATGGTGTGCATAACCATATGACTTGAGAATGAGGTGTTGGATCTAAATTCTCCTTGCATTTATGCTGGTATGGTCAGGGTTACCAGTATGAGGGTGGAAGTAGTACTCTTACGTTGGTGAGGGGAAAATGTCCACCTATTACCAAGTAGGATTTAGGCTTTTAGGCTTATCCTACTTTGAATATTCAAGAAACGGAGGTTTCTGGAAAATAAGTATGTAACTTGTGTTTTCAAAACTTAAAACCTGCATTAGCATTTGCATAGCCATGTTATTGGGACTTTGTGTGAGCATAATCATACCTCATTACATAAAGTCTTGCATGGTTGACAATTGTATGGGCAATTGTCTCGCTAGATCGCTAGATTGCTTGGTTGCCTTGCTTGTTTGATAGTATCTTAGGATTGTATGGGTGATTCTCTGATATTATTGATTATCGTATTTTCTATTACATAAAGTGTAAATGTGTGTGTTCAGTTGGTTTATTTGTTGTTAAATAAATAACTTCTAGTCTTGGTATGCTTATGTTGAGAAATTGTGATTTCTCACCCCTGTGTATTCCATGTAAACCCAGGTAATGACCTTACAAAGAAAAAAGGCAAGAAAAAAGAAGAAACAGAAAGCTTAGTTTAGTTGCTTTTTTTTTGTGTTAGCTTGTATTTATTTACTTTGCTGGCTTGTTTGTAAAAGTTTATGTATTGCAGTGTGGCTTATTAGCCAATGATGTATATATATGATCTTTTCATCATCGTGGCTCTGTATAATGAATATGCATATTATTCTGGATTTATGTTTTATACACTTTAGGAAGTGACATGCTTAATATGCTTTATCCTAAAATATACTACTTATTTTACGATAATTTGTATTAGGGTGTTACAATAAGAAAGTGAGCTACATTTTTCATGCAGACATTGAAGCCAAGTTCTCATGGTTGGAGGGTTTGAAATTACACACAAGTCAAGAAATTAGATTTTGGTCAGCAACAGGGACGCCTTAGCACCCTACGTTGGTCTTTAAAACTTAATGGCTAAGTAATAGGAATTTAAGGACAAATTAATCAAGTTTCCTAAATTTATTTAACACTTTTTCATTACTTAGAGACCAATAAGGGGTTTATTTGGGGATCGAGTAAGGAGATTAAGTTTCATAGAATTGGTTTCCTAAATCCAATCAAGATCTTCTCTTTACTTAGGGGGCAATTAAGGAAATTGGATTTCCTAAATCAAATCATATCTTTTCATTACTTAGGGGCCAATTAAGATTACTTTGGGACCAAATATGGAGATTTAATGCATGATACACCTCTATTAGGTTAAATCTCCTATAAATAGAGCAAGGATGAAGAGATTGGGTAGCATCCACCAAAGGTTAGATGCACAAGGCTTGAGATGAGTTCAAGGAGAAATGATACAATTTTTGAAGACATCTTAATTCTTTTCTACTTCTTCTTCCTCTTCCTTTTGTTTTCTTATTTTTCTTAGATAGAATCATGGTTGTCTCTTCTTCTGTTGTATTTGTTTGTGTCACAATTATCATGAATGGCTAATTTTCTAATTTCTAGGATTGGGATTTAACTCTTTACTCTTCTATGTTGAATATTTGACTTAATTCTTTGTTAATGAAAATTATAGTTCTTGATTCATTCTTATTGTATTTAATGCATGTCGTATGTTGCATGCTATATTTACATGATATTAGGCATTAGGTGAAGAATCAAATGATAAAATCAAAGTGCTTAAAAATCTAAGAATTGAACTTAGGAATTAAGACTTAGAGATATGCTTGAATCCTTCATGGAGCAAAATAGTTGTCATGGAACTTAAAGGGTTATAGCTCAATTGATTGCTATGAGAATGAGATTAATAAGTTTTTAATATGTTTTTATTGCCAAGAGATTGGGCTTTAAATCATTTAGGATAACCGTCTTCAAGAACATAATTGACAATTAGCAAAGATAGCGTTAATATTCATCATAGTGGGTATTGTAGTGAAATCCTAAGTCCTAGGCCTTTATAACTTGGTGAACTTTATTCCTTTTAATTTGTTTGCTTGCTTTATTATTTAATCTATTTTCTTGCTTTTAAATTCATTAGCCTTTATTTCTCTTGATTGCTTAGATAATCAACATTGTTGTGAGAGTTAGTAATCGTATTGATCCTCGTGGGAAAGCTATTAATTTACTATTTGAACGATCCATGCGCTTACAGAAAATCCACAACATTTGACATCATCAAAAATGGGGAGAATGTTTTCTGACTATATATTGTGCTTTCATCAGAAAACTCACTAAAATCTTATGATTCTGATGACTTATATCACTTGAACATGTCTATTAGCTGAGCATTGCTAATGGGTGTTTTGAAGTGTGTTAGGTTTTAAAATACAAATCTTATATAAAGAACACTAGCTTCAAACACTTGGCTATTCAAAATTTTTATTAAAAAAGTTGCTCAGAAAGACATCAGAAAAGCATTCAAAAAAGAAATCAAAAAACCATCAGAACATTTCAATCAAAAAAGTACATCAAGGACAACTATCAAAGGCATTCCAATTGATTAATCACAAGTTTCTATCACCAAACAAACATTGTGATGCTATGAAGAGATGTTGGAAGGCTACCAAAAGCATATCAGAAGAAGACAAATAATTGACTAGTCTTTCCTGATGAACTAGAAAAGCTACCAAGCATATTTAATGCACTCTTAACAGCTAGAATAGATCAAGGCATATAAATTGAAGTGATTATCAAATTGCTTTAATTCTAAGTGATTATATCAACTATTTGAGTGTTAATGAGCGCATACACAAACTAAACACTCTCTTTGTAACCTGAACCAAAAATGCTCTTATTATTGAGCCTGGAGACACTAGGTGAGAAAAGAATACTTTGAGTGTTAGCCTAGGGAAGATGTGTTCCAAACAATACTTTATTATATTTAGCCTGGAGAGGCTATAATTCAAAGAATACTTAGAATAGTGAAAATCCTGGAGTTCTACTAGGGACTAGACGTAGACCAAGTGGTTGTGTCAAACTAGTATAAATCCTGAGTGTATTGCTTATCTTCCCTTTCTCTTTATTTTCTAAACTTGATGCATATTTAGTTTTCTGATCTTTTTCAAGTTCTTTTTGATAAAGAGCAAAGTTTATGAAAACTATTTTCTGATTAAGTGAATATTAGTAAAAGTTTTTCAAACTAGTTAAGAGAAGTTTCATAAGCATTCTAAGTATCATACAGAACTTGATATCTTTTTTATCTTATCTTGCTAACATATTACTCTAGTTATCCAAATTCTATACTTGAGAAAGTTGTTTTCGTAAGCTCTATAGCCCTTTAGAAGCTATAAGAACTTGCTAAAGTTCTTTAAGAGCATTCTAAGTTTTGATGAATGATAAACTTACACTTAGATTTGAGTATTAATAATGTTTCTTTGTTGAGTATCATGGTACATAAATGTTTTCATTTGGAACTTGTTCAGTTTTTGAGAAACACTTCATGTCAAGTTCTGAAAGATGGAAGACTCATAGTACCTTCATTGTTTTTTAGTAAAGTTCTTGGATGAAAATTTGCCTAAGTCCTTATAACAACACTCAAATTTGCCTAACTCAAAAAATGTCTATATTCTTCAAGAAAAAGCTTCAAGTGTTGTTTCATGGGAAACTATTCTCAATTTAATGTGGCCTACACAATCAAATCATGACCCAAACTTTGAATGTTGACCCTTTTACATTCGAGAGGAAAGAGAGATCTTACTTTTGTTATTGCTTTATTTTGTGTATATCAAAGTTTCGGCCTGGTGTGGTTGCAAAAAAAGACTTTATATTCAAAATGTTAAGTGTGTGATCATGTCGAATATGAATTAAACATCAAAGAAAAATACTAGGTCTGCAATTCAATAACAAGTATTGAAACAAAATGATAACTAGATTCAATTAGAAAAACTTACAGAGTCATTCAAAGTACGAGTTGTTGAATAAACTTTGAGCTACTTCTACTCCTAAGAGTAAAGATAAATTTCCTTTCTAGAAAAGTAAAAATAATAAAGGGTGGTCACTGGAAACTCGTATTCCTTCCAAGTGAGGAGTATAAAGTGTTTAAGACCTTTTGGAATGTTACTCGACCTCCTTATTTATAGATAAATTGTGGTAACTGCTCTCAGCAACAAACGATTATAACATTCCCCTTAACCTAATAGGTCTAATCAGAGTTCTGGAAACTTAGTACTACTGGTAAGAGTTATCTGTTAATTCGAGTAACTTTCTAAACTAGTTTGAGCGTAATTCTATAATACTAAATACAAGAAAATAACTAAATTTTCTACATAAACAATTGATATGATGGAAATAAATGTGAAAAATTTATTTCTTAGCTATAAATAATTGATAAGAATTGTAGTAAATTTTGTGAAATCAACTGAGCTAGTTCAGTATTTTTAAGGATAGCGATAAGAAATAAACAGAACAACTAAGTATCTTAGAAAATTATGAAATTTCATGGAAATGATAAGTAATATATGGAGACTATTTTGATATAAAATACCAACTAAGATAAGTATCAGTAAGCATATTTACATAATCCCTTGGTTTAATTTAACTTGGGACCAAGTAATGAAGTTTAACTGATAAATTGCAATAGACAAAAAGTTATGGAAAAATGGATCCAAGGATTAGGTTGAGTCCTAAATTTTTTCATAACACTTAAGGCAACTTGAAAACTTAGTTTTGAAAGATTAAAGTAAGCTTAACAAATACAAAAGTTTTAGTAAGAAATTTTGGTCATAAACCTTAGTCAATAGTCGCCCAAATCTCTAGAATTTTCTACCTATTTATCCACTCCTTTTGCCTCATATTTTTGTCTCATTTTTCTTCATTTCTCTCCCCTGTTTTTGTCCAGCAGCAATAGCCTAAGAAAAACAAGAACAAAATAAGAGAAAGCAAGGAAACAAGAGACAAGAAGAAGAAGAAATCAAAGGAAAGAAAGGAAAGAAAATTATGGCAAGTTAGTGGAGTTGAGGTACGGGTTGCATACCTTATTTTTACCTTTCATCCTTTATGTTTCTTGTATCAAAATTTTGTTTTCAAGACCATGGATGTCCACAGTTAGGGCATAATTTCTTTGAATGGTTGTTGGTTTCAATTTGATCTTTCTTTTTCTATTGATTCTTATGAGAAATTTGTGATGTTCTGAGATCAAATTCTTATGGTCTAAGGCTAGGTCATTCATGACCAAAATAAGACCAAGTATGGATTTAATACCTAGCCTATGTTTCTACATTGTTTATATGGTTTTGAGAACTTTGTGAGGTGATTTAGCATGTATGGAAAGAAAAATGTTTGAACTTATAATTTTTGTGAGAATCACGACCATACTTAGTGAGTAATGAATTTGTTGATTAATTTGACACTTTATGTTTCTATATGCATTTGTTAATTAAATTGATTATAGAAATGATGATTAATTGGTCAATTTGTGAAGATGGCATTTAAATTGAATCATGGTGGTGACTTGCTTTTGACTATGCATGCTTGAATTATTATGTTACATAACTTATATATGATTAGTTATGCTTGATAACGCATACGTGAACTACTAAGAATTTATGGAAAAACTTTGGTACTTGTAAAGGCCATATAGGCCGAGTTGAGGGCTAAAGGAGATATGGTAATTTCCATGTAGTATTTAATGTGTAAGTAAGTGAATTGTATTTGTATGGGAAATTATTGAATAATTGATTATGTATCAAATGAGTCTTGAATTGCACACTTGTTGAGAATTTGTTAAATGTGATGATGAAATATATTGGTATTGCTCCTTGATTATTCAAGTTGAGCTAGGATTTGTATTGAATATACTCCCTTAATTCATAAGATTGAACTTGGATGTGTGATTGAATGATCAATGCTCATGGTATTTGAATTCGAATTGTATATGAGAATTGTGGACTTTTATCCTTGAATGGGAAGGAAAATAGTTTTATTGTGCTTTTCCCACTTGGAATCCTTCTTTTATGTGAACTTATAATTCACTCAGAATAGTGGATTTTGGAGTTAATCATGTATAGGAGCAGGGTATTCAAAATCCTATTAGAATCATGGAGATGATCTTTTGTGAGGAAGGGGATCATGTATTCTTAGAAATTCCTCATTATGTTTCCTCATGTATTATCTTTCCTTCATATGATACTAGTGGTAGTGTGAGACCCTAATTTACTCCCAACCATGAGTATATATAACCCGAGCTATATAAGGTGGCTTTCACCTATTATGGTGCTTGAGATATGGGTTCTATGGGAATAAGCAAGTATTTGAATGAGCATTAAGATGGATTTATATTTAGAAGTTATATTTTGACCTGGTATCGTTATAAGAATCGTTGAATGAATTTAAGATCACAATTCTTGAATGGAAATTGTTTTTGAAATTAATTATAGAAATAATTTGTGATGTTGATTAATAAATGTTTTTGGAAATTGTTAAAAATTGGAATTTATGTTTCAGGAAAAGAAATCACTTGATTTGGCACTTTGCCACCTTTCTAGTTTATGTGTAATGTGAAATGTAAAATGTGTTTTTTTCAAAACAGTTGGAAGTATTATGATGACATGTATTTTAATAGTCTTACTGAGAATTTTTAGAATTCTCACCTCTTTCTGTTTATATTTCTATAATATTTTTTGGTACACGCACTTCCATTAACAAGTAAGGAAAGAAGACTTAGAATAAAATTTTGATAGTATTTTATATTTGTGTTGTATATTAAATATTTTGGAACAAATCATGTAAATTATATGTATTGTATTAAATTGTGTATATTGTTCTATATAATGTATGTACTTATTATTAACCCCTCAACACGACTCATATTTTGTATATTCTTTTTATGTAATTTTAAATTGCTTACTTTAAATATAGTAACATGCTTAATTTCAATTACTAATACATAATTCCGGATACATAATTGGTAATTGTATTAAGGATGTTATATTATGGTTTTAGAGTAATTCATCTTGTTGAGCCTGTAACATCCTGAAAATCATGTTAGGCTTGTAATTAGTTACAAAGGTAATATATTACTAGTTTAGGCACTTTGTTACAACCCCGAGTGTGAAAAGTCGCCTAAAATGACTCAGAGAATAGCATAAACTGCTATTTGAAGGGAAACAAGTTTGGATAATTTGTTTCTAGGTCACAAATGAGTTAAGCAAGGTGTAGTTAAAATTTTAGAGTAATCAGAGTTGATTTGCTATTTTTAGGCATACTGGTTGTGCATTTTAATACCGAATTGACCCTAGCAGATATGGAAAAATAGAGAAAAAGTGCAACATGATTTTTAATGAATCTTAGGATTTATTTTGAGTCTGTTGGAAGTTAGAAAACTGGATTTGGTAGAATCTGAGTGTTCTTAGAAGATCGAGGTTTTAGTGTTTATCCAAGAGAAGTCAAATTTGACTTCCCTTATTAAATATCTCACAGCTGAGATATTAGAGAAGCAGAAATAGAAAAGAGAAGAGAAAGGAAAGAAGAGGAAAACGTGAATAGAGAAAGAGAGGAAGAAGGAAGACCAAAGAGGAGAATCAACCACCAAGGAAAAGAAATCAAGTGGATCTTGGCTTCATCTTCATCTTCAAGACTAAGAGGTAGGGGATTCTATTCATCTTTTCTTATTATTCATCATGGATGAACATAGTCATGAATGGAAGTAAGGATTTGGAAAGCCAAATCCATGTTTTTGACTTAGTTCTTGATTTCAAGGATTAGGTTAGTATGTATTTAGTTTAGTGAGTACCAGATAGCCATTTATGGTTCAAGATCAATCATTAGAGTACATAGAAGAGGAACTTTGTGATGGTTGGAGTTTTGGGGATTTTGGACCTAAATCTATGCCTAAGTGAATTAATAGGTTGTATGAAAGTTACAACAAGTTTAGGGGCCTAGATTGTTGTTAGAAATCACCAAGGAATCAATTTTGGATGATTAGAAGCCAAGAAAATTTGAATGGAACAATAACCCGCAACTGCAGAATTCTGTAGAATCTGAGTTCTGCATGTCACGTCGCGGCATGGCCCGAGGCGTGAGCATGCTGCAACGTGGGGCAGTTTTCTGTACAAAAGTTGCACCCGAGAGTTGGGTGCCGCAGCATGCACAGTTTTATGCCGCGACATGAGACCCTGAAGCTTCAAAAATGTTATTTTTGAATGCTTTAAGTTCTTTAGTTGATAGAATCCTTTGGCTATGCCTAGTAGAATTTGTTGAGGCACTAGATAGGGTATTTCTTAGATAGAAAAACCTAGAGTTATACAAGGAAAGATAAGAGTAAAGTTGTGAATCCACTAGACATGGATTGCCATAGATAAAGAGTTTCATTAGACATGGATTGCCATAGATAAAGAGTTTTAGTTTCTTAAGCAACTTAAAGTTGCACAGATGTCACAAGAGAGTTGATAAGAGATTTAAGGTGCCGAGTTGGTAATAGTAGAGTGTCATAGTGCCTAATTGGCAAGAGTTAAGGGCCAAGGTGCCAAGTTGGAAAAAGTTAAGTGCCATAGACCCTAGTTGGCAAGGGTGAATGCCATAGTACGTGAAGAGCTCTCAAAGAGTGAAAGAGAGTTAGTAATGCAAAGATAGTAGTGTACTAAGTCTAGTTGACATTGGTTAAATGTCGTACTGCATGAAATGTTCCCACAGAGAAGAAATGGAGTTATTAATGCAAGATGGACTTAGTATGAGATCATGTGGTGGTTATGTCAGAGTTAGGACATAACTCCACATTTACACACACACCACACTTCACATATGCTTGCTAATCCCTAGACAACAGGTAGTGGAGGCATCTACTCAGTTATAGTGGCGATATCCACCTAGTTAAGGTAGATTACTTGGTGATCTATGGGTGTAGGAGGTCAGGTGTTACGGTAACAGACTTCGATCCTAAAAGTAGGCTATAAGGGGTCACACGTTATCATGGAAGAATTCCTCTACGCCTAAGGGGAATAGTTAAGCATTCATGACGTTGCACCAACACTAACATACACTTTACTTTGAACATAAACATACATCATCTCATCATTACATTATTAAATTTGGTTTTGTTTGGATATTTGTGTGTGATTGTTGTGTATATGTTACTTTGTGCCTTCGGTAACAGCTCTATGGGCGGTTGTCTGGTCGATGATTTCAAATGATTGTATGGGTGGTTGTTTGATATCATCGTGATTTCGGTTATCAAAACAGAATTATAGATTGCTTAAGAATGTTACATAAAGAGAGAGTTGTAATTGTTTCTTATGCAGGAAGTATTAGTTCAGTTGGGTTTATTCATTACGAATGTTTAAACTGCTGGTTTTGGTATACTTATACTGAGAAATATGATTTCTCACCCCGTTTGTTGCCATGTAAATCCAGGTGGAAGTTCATCCAAAGGCAAGAAGAAGAAGTGTGAAGACAAAGATAGTTTTCATGTTTTCTAGTTTAAAGCTTGTATTTATTTACGTGCTTTTAGTTGTATGAAGTTTATGTATACAATGAGCCCTTTAGTGGCAATGTTATACATATAACTTGTAGTTTTCCGCAAGGCTCTCCATTATTATTTGTTTAAATAATATGAATTAGTATTATGTTAAGTTAGAAGTAGCATAACTAATACTGCTTATCTAGGTATATTTTGATATACTAGGTTACCGATATTAGGGTGTTACAGAGCCGAGGTATGGACTATCTATGCTTTGTTATGCATTTTTCTTGTCTTGATGATGAGATGTATAGGTAGAATTGCATAACTTTCTTGAGTTTGTATGTTTATGGTCAACTGTCATATTGTTACATAATATTGAGCCTGATCAACTCAATATATAATTTGTTGTGTGTGCAGGAAGTTATGACATCGACCAGGTGTGCTCGAGGCCAAGGTAGAAGAGCTCCTACTAGTGATAGAAACAATGCACCAGATATTACAAAAGCTTTTAGAAACATAGTTGATGTTATGAGAGATGTGACTGCTAGAATAGTGGAGTAGATAAGAAATAATGTACAACTGGAACCAGTACAACCAGCTCAACTAGCACAATGCAACTGGCCCCAGTGAATAATGTAGTTCCAATGGAGAATCCAGATTTTCATAATTTGTTTGAGTTTAAAAAAGTGGATCCTCCATCCTTTAAAGGGGAGTATGATCCAATAAAGGCAGCATAATGGATAAGGAAGCTAGAAAAGATATATTTGCAGTGATGAGATGTACTGACTAACAAAAAGTGTTATTTCCAGTTTATATGTTAAAACGAGAAGTTGAGTGTTGGTGGAACGATGCTAGGAGACTTTTGGATATTGTTGAAACTCAGTTTACATGGAGGTGTTTAAAACCACCTTCCTAGAGAAATATTTTCTATAGAATTAGCAAGAGGAGAAAGAGTTGGAATTTTTGGAACTTCAACAAGGAAGTTGTCCAAGTTCTCCTTATACTATAAATACAATCTAGATGAAAAATGGAAATGTATTAAGTTTGAGGCCAGACTGAGAGATGATGTGAGAAAAGTAGTTAGGCCTTTGCTGATCAAAGACTTTCCAACATTGGTGGTTAGATGCAAAATTGTGGAGGTGGAAAACTCAAAACCACAGCAGAAGTATGGACAACAAAGCTTTCAAAAGAGAAAAAAAAGAAGATGAAAAATTTCAAAGAAATGTTCCACGACCTAAAACTCAACATGAGAAATGAAAATAGGTTGAAACAGAACCTTATGGACCGATCTATCCAAAGTGTGGCAAGCGTCATGGAAATAAACCATGTTGGGCGGATTAGGAAGTATGTTATACATGTGGAATGAAAGGACATTTTTCTAGGAGTTGCCCATAGAAGCAAGCACTGCCTCCTCCTCCTAGGTCCCAAACTAGATGATGAGTTTTTACTCTAAGTGGCAAGGAAGCTGCTCAATCTTCAGATCTGATACAGGCTAAGTGCATAGTTAAAGGCATACTTTTACCTATATTATATGATTCAAGAGCATCTCATTCTTTCATTTCTTATGATTATGAAAGGATGCTGGATTTACCTATTTCAGGCCTCTCATATGGCTTGACAGTGTCTACCCCCACTAGAAATCTTGTATCAACTTCTAAAATATGTTTAAATTGTTGTGTAATTGTTGAAAATAAAGATTCCTTTGTAAACCTTATATGCCTACCCCTTGTTGACATAGATATTATTTTGGGCATGGACTAACTGTCAGCAAACCATATTGTCCTGAATTATTCAGATAAAACCTTAGTGTTTTTGTCTAAAGCTTCTTCCACAAACACTACTTCTAAATCTAAATACTTGAATACCAGTCAAGTTATCAACTACCTAGTAGAAGGGGCTCAATGCTATGTTCTCCTTTTGTTTTTGAATTTCGAAAGTAAGCAGAATTTAGAAGACATACTTGTAGTGAGGGATACCCATAAGTGTTCCCAGATGAAATTAGTGAATTGCCACCTGAGAAGCAGATAGAATTTATCATAGATTTAGTGTCAGGAACTAGGCCTATTTCTAAAGCACTTGTAACACCCTCAATAATATGTTAGACTTGTATATACTTATAGAGGTAGCCTAATGCTTATTTAACATGTTAGCATAATTTTGTGACTTTCTGAGCTAGTTTGGTCACCTTACTGTAACACTATGAGTGGAAAATAGCTATTACCAACCCAGGAAATGACTTAAACTACTTAGTTAATGGAAATGAATATGGAGAATTTGTTTCTAGGTCACAAATGTATAAGATGAGATGTAGTTAAAGTTTCAAGATAAACTGAGTTAGTTTGGTATTTTTAAGTACACTAGTTGTGTGTTTTAATACCGAATTGACTTATAAAAGATATGGAAAATTAAGGTAATGATGAAACTAGGGTTGAGATGAATCCTAGGTTTTATTCTAATACCTATGGAAGTTAGGAAACTTGAATCTGTTAGATTAAAGTATTCGTAAAAGATAAAATATTTCAGCAAATATCCTAAAACCCTTAAGCCTCCCCACGTTGTTGCTTCTTTTTTTTACTTTCCCATGAGATATTTATCTCATTTCCCTCTTTTTTTGTTTCTTTTCTTCGTGGAGCTACAGTCAAGACAGAAAAAGAAGTGGAAAAGCAAAAAGGGAAGGAAGAAAAGAAGAGGAAAGGAAAAAGGAAGGCAAGATAGGAGTTTCCATAACCAAAGCTTGGTCATCTTCAAGAGTTAGAGGTAGGGGTGTTTTCCTACATGCTCTTACTCTTTCCATCCTCTTTTCATGCTTGAATCTTGTATGATTTGGGTGAAAAATGGGTTTTTGGGTGGTTTTTCTATAGTTGAGTTGGATTAACTTGTAGAAAACCTATTTAGTGATTTAACATGAGTTGTTAGGAACATAGTTGCTATTTTGAATCCTATGAATAACCTTGAGACTCTTTGTGGAAGAAGTTGAGAAATGGGCTTTGGAAATGGGGTTTAGGTTCTTGAATCCATGCTTGGTTAAGTTGAGAGCTTGTTTGAGAGTTTCCTGATGGTTATAGTCCATTTTTGTGATTGGAAATCACTTAGGATCCATCGGATGGAGGTTAGAAATTGGTTGGAGGATCAATAAAATAGTAGTTTGGTTTTTGGTGCACTGGCGCCAGAGTTGGGAGCTTAGGCGCCTACTCTCTAGAACCAGTTCAAAGGCATTATGCACAGTCAATGCCCAGGCACTGGGTTTTAGGTGCCTAAGCACCAATCGGGAAAAGAAAGTTATATAAGCTGCTGGGTGCCTGACACCTAGGCGTAGGATTTGGGTGCCTAAACACCAGCGACTGAGGGAAATAGTGCAAGCGCTCAGCTTCCCTAGCACCTAAGCGTGGGAAAACTGGCGCCTACTAGTTTTTGACAAAATATTGATCTTGAGGAAATGTGCTTCCCTAAGTGTTGGGATCACTCATATATGTCTTGTAAAGTGTGTTGAGGCACTAATGGGAGTATTTCATGGAGGAAATTACTTCTTTGCATATGTGAGAAGTTGAGAAACCTTAGGCAACCAAAGTATGGTGGAATGCCATAGGATAGTGTTGAGAACCTTCAGCATCCAAGGGTTGTGGAATGCCATAGATTAGTATCTAGGACCTTGAGCAGTGTGAGGTCGTTGCCTTAAGGTACTAGGTGAAGTATGCTAAGTTTTCTTGACTAGGTGTATTTGTTATCATGCATAGGTTGCTCCTTTGGGCACAAAGCAGAGCTAGAGGGTACATGAATGACAATTACTTTCTTGAGTGATAGGTTGAGGTATGGAAAGCACTAGAAACATGACTTTGCTCCTTATGGGTTAAGTTGAGCTTAGTTGTCAGGTTTGTTAGTTTTCCTCTTTCACTTGGTTAGGATGAACCTTGTGATAAGTGAAGTGTTTTAAAAATATCTTTACATGTTTTGTTTTCAAACTTGCTATTTGTTTTTCCTACGTATTGTAACCTTATATGGTATGTACAACCATTTAGCTAGAGAGTGGGATTTGAGATCCTAACTTCTCATAGCAGGTAACGTTATTATGGTCAGGGTTACTGATATGAGAGTGATAATAGTACTCTTACTTTTGTTAGGGGAATGAATCCACTTATTATCAGGTAGTATCAGGGCTCTTAGCCAATCCTACCCAGTATATACAAGGGAACAAGGTTCTTAGGAATTAAGCAAGTATCATGTATTTTTTGAAACTAAAATACGCACTACCATTGTATAATCATATTATTAGAGCATCTATTAGGCATAAGCATTCAACATAACAATGATGGTGTATGCCCTAGAGGCCAATTTATTTTGATCATATTAGCTTACATTTTATTATGCTATTTATTCAATATATGAGGCATTTCATTTATTGTGTTATTTATAATAAACAAAATAAAGTCCTTAGAATAGTAAGTTTTATGCCATAGGACATCAAGTGGATGACTTGATCGTGAGATCCTATTGGATAGAATTTGAACACTATTCTTAAATGTCCCTAATCAAGTATTATTGTTAATTAGGACAACAATAATGCATTAAGACTAGTATGTGCGTAGACTGATGGCCACATCTCACAGGTCATGGATATGAGATATCGAGTCTTCACATGGGTACATATTAGAGTAATGATGTATTGGACTGACCTATAATGAGAACGCTATGTGGATCATTACGTGAGTGTCATAAGTGATTCTCATAATGATAATGGTGTATGTGGTCCTTTGACTTGAAATCAATACGATTCCTACATGAGGAGTTGTATGTTTTAATGCCATCAAATGTTATCTGTAACAAGGGAATTATAAAGTTAGTTATCAGATATACCGCGAATCATGCAGAGGGATGTTAGTGACCTACATGGCATTTGTTTCTCCTACATAACATGAGCGATATCTTCGAGCCCCATGATTGAGTGAAACTATGAAATGCATGGCCATGCTCAAATGAGTCAATATGAGATATTGATCTCACTTGTTATTACTAAGTCTACTCGAGTATTAGGAAACAAAAGATTGAACTATACAAGGGTGACACGTTCCATGACTTGTGTACATTTTAGATATTTGGACAAAGGGACTAAACTACACAAAAACATTGATCATGGAAAGGTTATGTTAAATCACTAACATTCTCATTACTTGGATAGTAACGATGTGTTGTTAGATACCGCACACTACTTGTTGTAACATTCTCCCTAACCTAATAGTTCTAATCAAGGTTATAGAAGTTCTATAATACTGATAAGAATTATCTGTTAAATCAGATAATTTTTTGAATTAGTTTAAACGTAATTCTATAACATTGAAAACAAGAGAATAATTAAGGTATCTGCTGAATCAATTGATATGATGGAAATAGATATGGAAATTTTATTTCCTAACTAAGGACCATTGATAAGAATTGCAAAAAATTTTGGAGAAGCAACAACGCAAGTTTGGTATTTTTAAGGATATTGCTAAAAAATAGCTGATGCTGTTAAATAGCTCAAAAAATTATAAAATTTTATAGAGATGACAAGTAAAATATGAAGAATAAATTAGTATAAAATACAAACTAAGATAAGTATCGGTAAGCTTATTACTTAATTCATCAGTTTAATTCAATTCGGGACCAAGTAATGAAGCTTAACTGATATATAGTAGTATATGGAAAGTTACGGAAAAATGGATCTAAGGACAAAGATGAGTCCAAATTTTTTTTCTAATACATATGGACACTTGAAAATATAATTTTAGAAGATTAATGTGTACGTAACAGATATAAAAATTTCTGCATAATTCTTTTAATCATTATTATATTTCTCCATCACCTAACGTCTCAAGAACTCTCCTACACTTTCCCATTTGACTTTTCTCCATCTATTTCATTTCTTTCTCTCGTTTTCTCCCCTATTTCACATCCCCGTCACTTTTCTTCTTTTTCTTTCATCTTCATCTATTTTGTTGATTTCCTTCTCTATATTTTATCTTTCATCTTTCACGATTCTAGTAGCCACAAATAAAAAGAAGAAAAACATGAAAGAGGGAAGAGAAAGGTCACAGAAAAATATTGAGGAAAATGAGAGAAAATAAGGAGGAAAAATAAAGAAAATTGAAAAAAAATTCAAGGATTCAAGCTCCCAAAGCTAAGGAATTGAGGTAGGAGATGTCTTGCTTTATTTTGTTTACTTTCTTTTAAGAATTTTGAATGAAGATCTGCTCTGTTTTGGGCTGATTAGCCATAACTAGAATAGAAAATTTTAAAGAGATTAATGGTTCAAAGTTTGTTCTTTCATTTCTATTTATTCTTAACTTAGGATTCTGATGTTTGTTAAGATGAAAAATTGACAATATGGTGGTGTTTCTTGGCTGACTAGATCACGACCAAGATTAGAGAAAATAGGTATTTTTTATTTTTAATTTGTTCCTCTCTTTTTATGAAATGTTGAATTCAATTGGTGGTTTGTTTTAATGAAGATATGGCCAAACTTTATTTTTATGAGGCTCACGGCCAATTAAGCAACTACTATAACAAATTTTGTTTAGCTTATGCTTTTATCATGTTTCTTTGATTTTGAGAGGCTTGTGAAAGAATTTAGTATGAATGAATGAAAGTTTGCTAGATTCTAGTCTTATAGTATATACGGCCAAGTGATTTAAAGTAAAGGAAATAATTGGATTTTATGTTATATATGTCTCTAACTAAGGGTTTAGTGATTACAAAAGAATAAGAGTAGTTATTATTGTGATTTGATTACATGTTTTTTTTAAAATATAATTGAATAAATTTTAGTGTAATGGTCATATAGTCAAGTGTGACTTGTCTATAGTTACTTGTACTTGTTTTGATCAATTATGATTGTTGATAATTAATTTGAGATACCAAGAATACCTAGTGCTTGTATTGACCATGTAGGTAAAATTAGAATCTAAGGAGATATGGAAATCTCCATACTGTATTCAATATTTAAGTACTTAAATTGTGCTTGAATAATTGTTTGCATGGAAATTTCTTGAATAATTGATTGTGTATCAAAGTAAGTTTGTTTATGCTTATTTGAGTTTATTTGATGATTGGATATGTTTAGAAATTATCATTTGATGAGATCTTATAAGATGTAGTAATTGAAATAGATTTTGTGCACTTTTGGTGTATTTCAATTTATATAGCTCCTTTAAATGCAAAGTTGAGCTATTTGAGTTGAATATGAGGAATTGCTCCTTTATTTATTAAGGTTGACCTAAATATGATTTGGTATAGTTCTTTTATATTTATAAAGTTGAGTTGGAATGAGAATTTGGAAATTGAATTGAAATTTGTAATGAGTATGTGAATGATTGATTGATGATTTTAAATACCCATGATAAGATTGATTGGATTATGTATTATATTGCATATTTGATGATTTCATAAACAAAGAGATTTAATAAAAATGATTTGATTTTTATGGGTATCCCTTTGTGGAACTGGGCTGAGTGGATTTTGGATATACCTTAGACTTAGGGTAAGTCTCCAAAATGGTAAGAGAGATATTGAGAATTTCTTTATACCATGGTAATTGAGGTTGAGGAAGACCTCCTTCTTTACCTGAGCTTCTCTAGTCATCAAGTGGTAGAAGATGACATTACTATTTAAGGTGATCCTAAATCCAGGATAATGTGAAGATTTATATGCGTCTTCCCTATCTCAAACAACTACTAGTATGAGGATTTTTGTGCATCCTCTCTATTCTGGTAGTTGTAGACTATCCTTATGTCTAGATTGATGATTTCTTTGCCTCCTCTTTACTAGACTAGATTGACAGGGCCTAGTTACTCAGAATAGTCCTTTGTGACAAATTGATCGTCATAAATAGGTTGAAGTGCACTAACGCGAAACTAGGCTACTACCAAGTGATCGATATTGTGATGACGGATAATTCCCTCCATACCATTTGATTTGAGATGACACAGGTGTCCTGATGATTTGAGATATGAATCTTGAAAGATGAGATTTCACTAAGATTTTATAGATGATTTATGATTTGAGTCTTAATGACTTTGGATATGATGGATTTGAAACATTAGATTTTTATAATGTGCTTAATGATTCTTAAGACAAGAATTTTTAATGATATTTTGATGATTTGAGAATACGAGTTCAGATAACATGAGTTGTGATTGAATGATATGAGATTTTAGAGACATAATTTACAATGTGATTATAATGATTATAAATGATTTTTATAATAAAATGAACCTTTGTTTCGGGAAGAGGAAGGAACCGATTTGGCTTTAGCCACCTTCCTATGGATTACACAATAATGATTTGAAATTATTTTTCTTCGAAATAGCTGAAATTATTGTGATGACACGATTTTTATAAACTATTGAGAATTTTACAATTCTCACCCCCTACATCTTTGATTTCCATGAAAATTCCAGGAGGGACCTACAGTAACAAGCAAGATGAAGGAAGACAGAGCTTATGGATGAAGAAATATTTTAGTTAGTTTGATCAGATTTTGTATAATATATCGATATAGGTATATTATGTTTAGCGATGTATTCTTTGTATAATAATTCATTTCATATTATACATGTAATATGCTTCTGCTTAAGGCTCATATTTTGTATATTATTAAACTATTTATTTGAAAAATTGTGGATATTCATAAGTAATATACCAAATTCTAATTATTGATGCATAAACTGGATACGTCATTAGTGTTAGTAATTTGGGTTATTACATTATGGTATCAGAGCTATTCATCCTGTTGAGTCGGGGTATAGACTAATTATTCTTGTATGCACTTGTCTTATCTTGATGATAAGATGTATAGGTAGAATTGCATAAACTGTCTTGAGTTTGTATGTTTATAGTTAACTGTCACACTACTATAGAATATTGAGCCTGATCAGGAAGACCAACCCTCCATCATCTTGAAGGAAGTAAGATCCTGCTAGGGATGTGGAATGATTGAGAGAGTCAGAGAAATGAAAGGAATTATGATAAATTCCCCGTTTAATGTGTTTGAAGTAAATGCTCAGTTTAGGTGTGCCTCACTTATGGTTAGAGTGGAGAAAATGTTTAAGAACATTCAGTCCAAAGTTCTTAGAGCTCCATAATTCCTCCTTTATTTTCCTCCTGATCGAGAAAAACTGTGATGTTCATGGTCTACGGAAGAAGAAAAGTCTTGCTGAGTATGGAGTTGTCACTCAGTGCATAGCTCTTATAAGGGTCAATGACCAATATCTAACTAATGTTTTGTTGAACATCAATGCCAAGCTTGGTGAGTTGGATTCATTGTTGGGCGTTGAACCATTTTATTCTCTTCCTATTAGTTTCTAGAGTTTCTACCCTCATTATAGGCATGGATGTGTCACATAGTTCACCAGGATAGTCTGGAATTCCTTTAATTGTAGCATGGTTAGCTCTAAATTGTGGCCTTGGATATGTTAGTCAGAAAGACTGAAAGATAGTCGGATGATACCAAGAGGTTGGTAAAAGTAGCAGAAGTTTAGATTGCGTGGAAGATGTTTTGAGTTGTTTTTATGGGTCACATCTTAGGGAAGATGATGTGATAAATTAGATAAGAGGAAATAGTAGCGTTCTCAAAGAATGACTCAGGGTTAGATTACTATCAGGATAGAGTTCGAGAGAAAATATTCCAAAGATCATCCTTAGAACCAGCACAGAGCACCTATAATCCCTATGTACTAGATGAATAAATTTTATGGACCGTATCTAGACAAGATGCTTGAGGTCTTTGTAGATGATATTTTCATCTATTTAAAAACACTTAAAGAGTATAAAGATCACCTCAGGAAGGTTCTAAGAATCCCAAAAGAGAAGCAATTGTATGATGGCATGGTGCAATCATTAGAACATGTAATTTCTAGAAAAAAAGGTATTTGTATACCCAAATAAGAATAAACATAAGAACTGAAAGAGGTAGTGTTTCTGATTAAATACAAGATTACGAAAATAAATTCTAAGGACTGAGAAAAGATTAACTCCCATACTAGTTTTAGTGGTCCCAAACCCTCAAGGAAACTTTAAGTCAAGAGAAGAAGTAGGATGCATGTGATGTTGGATGGCTGGGTAGTTGTTTACACCTCTAGGCAATTGAGACCACATGAGGACAATTATCTAACCCATCGCCTAAGATTGGCAACTGTGGAGTTTACCTTGAAGATTTGGAGGCACTAAGTGTATAGAGTTAAGTTTGGGGTCTTAATGACCATGAAGGTTTGAAATACCTATTTGACCAAAAATGGTCAAATATGAGACAAAGACGATAGATGGAGTTCTTAAAAGATTATGATTTTGAGTTAGAATATCATCTAGGTAAGGCCACTGAAGTGACAGAGACATTGAGTAGAAGATTTCTGCATATGTCTTATATGATAGTACGATAGATGAAACCTTAGGGAGTTTCTAGAACTTGAGCCTGAAAGTGACTGTGTTGTCACATAGTCTTTGTTTGGACAAATTAGAACTTCAGGATGATATGAGGACTCAAGTCAGGGATACTCAAGAAGAAGATGAAATCTTAAAGTGATGGGACGATAATATTTAGAGATAGACCTTGTGTCTTAGGAGAATATGTCATTAAAGAGAAAATCCTTAATTATGCTCATAAGAACAACTACTCTATCTATCTTGAAATTATGAAAATGTATTAAGACCTTAAGGGATGATTAGAGACTATGCGGGTGAGCATTTTGGGGAATTGCATCTTGGCTCATGATTCCGAGAGCTAAGAAAATATTCATGATTGTTAGACTCATGTAGAGTGTAACACCCCAAAATTTACTTTTCTACTATCAGAATTCATTCTAAAATATTTGTGATTTTCTGGAAATTTTTCCTGGAATTTTCTGAGAACGCAGAATATTTTGATATATTTCTCGTTTTACGTGTGTACTGAGCAGAACTGGAGAAATGAGACATTTTCTCCGAGAACCTTGAACTATGGAAACGTCGACGGGGGATCTTACTAGACCCGAGGCCGGACACAGTTTACAAGGTTTCATATTTTGCGAGAAATCTTAACAGATGAGATAATAAAACACTGCGAAGAACTTATCTGTCAGATTTGTTAATGCTGACTTCTGCCAACCATAACTACGTCCAATAAATAATAACACGTAATAAAAATCTTATCACATTATTCAAAAATTACCTTGTGTCAAACCCCTTTTTAGTCTTATTTTCAAGAAAGAAGAAAAAGAGAATTTAGTTAATTAAAACCCCTTGTAGGAAGTATCCAAGAAGCTTCCTATTTGACACATTTTTCTCTCTCCCTTCTCCACTCTTCTACGGCAGAGGCTATAAGGGAAGCCTAAATAATTTCTCTCCTCTTCCTAATATTACACTCTCATTTTTCTAAATCCCAAATATCTATTTCCTCTCTTCTTCTTTTCTTCTCCACCGTGCAACCACTCCTGGAGGCAGCCATCCTTTGCTTGCTTCATCATCAAAGATTCTTGCTTCCTTACACCATTCCAAGTCCTCTTTTGTTGCCATCTTTTAGTTCTTCTTCTTCTTCCATTTTTCTTCCACCATTGAAGCTAAAGCTTGGAGCTTTAAGGTAAAGCCTTCAACTTTCTTCCATTTTTCTTGCTATTTTCGTTTCTCTTGGCCACCTTGGTGACCAAGAACCTATTTTTCATGGTTTGAGTGGACATTGTGGTGATCACTCACATTGGAGTTTTCTTGAAGGGGGAAAACGAAAATCTAGGGCAAGAAGGAGTGGCACATTGTGTTGTCTTCCAAATAGGTAAGAGGGAGATGATCCTCTTCAATCAATCTTGGTAGTAAGGGAATGTCTTGTATGTGTGTTGTTATTGATTTTTGAATCCATGTATAAAGTTCTCTCATTTTTATGTTGTTCTTGATGATAGTGCATTTTGTTGGGTTTGTATGATTTATTGATGCCTCTTGCATGATTTGAAGGTATATTTGATTATCTTGTTGATTAAATATGATAAGGATTGGTTTGGTTTGAGTTAGAGGACCTGGAGAACTCTGTTTTCTGCAAGTTTACGCGTGGTAATCAATTACACGGGGCTTGTAATCGATTACCAAGCTCTTAAGGATATAAAATCGTGATTCTGGAAATCTGGTAATCGATTACGTCTGGTGTGTAATCGATTACAGAGATTCTGTCTAGCTTGTAATCGATTACAAGAGTGGTGTAATCGATTACCAAGCCTCTGATGTCACGAAATGGTGCTTCTGGGAATCACGTAATCGATTACAACTTGTGGGTAATCGATTACGGAGGTTCTGTCCAATTGGTAATCGATTACCACGGTTGTGTAATCGATTACCAGGGCCTTGAAGTTACGAAACGTGGTTCTGGGAATCACGTAATCGATTACAATGAGATTGTAATCGATTACAGAGATTCTGTTCCTCGGGTAATCGATTACAAGGGTGATGTAATCGATTACCAAGACCAAAAATGAGATTTTTGAGCTGGAAATGATTGAGATTATGGTTCTTTGTCCTTTGTAACTCAAACATAACCTAAAAACCCTGGATTCAAGGATTTTACTTTACTTAATTGTGATAGGAATGTGTATTCATACCGATAGAGAAGAAATGATTTTGAATATGGAATTCTTGGATCCATGACATGGAAATTGTGGTATGTGTGTAACGAGGAATATATATTGATACTGAGAATTATTGATGTAGTACTCAATGAGATAAGAATGATGATGTGCCATTGAGGCAATGTTTTAATAAATGTATGGTTGATATGTCATGTTGGACATTGAATAATGCTTATGTGCCATTGAGGAAAGGCTTATGTTGAATGCATCATTGATGAACATACATGATTGGACATTGTGTCGTCATGCATGTGCTGTCCGTTGGACATGGTTAGTAAGGCGATGTATGCCTAGGAGTTTGAATAACACCTATGTGCGGGTGCGAATAGACTAAGCGTAGGTGTCATATGTTGTTGACCCTGAGGGCGTCGGGGTGTGGGTGTCTCACAATAGACAGTGGTAGCTTCACTGGGACCGTGGGATAGACCAATGCAACACACCAACGATCCTGACCGAGGCGTTGTCCTATGTCGCGATCAACTGTTGAGGTACCATGTATAAGCCATTGCGCAAATAATTTTATGAAAGAAAGCACACTATATTTTAAGGCTACTGAGATACTGGTATTACTCCTTGATCATTCACTCTGAAGATGTTTATGTCTAGCTCCATGGAGTAGGAACTTTGGTACCCTTGTTGCATTGTGAGTTGTCAGTCACATGGTCCATTGAGCATTCATGATTGGATAATGTGTTAACTATTATGACTGTGATATTTATTTGATTCTTGGTAATGCTAATGTTGCTGGCTGGCTATGGATAATGTTAAGTATTGTTCTTTGTTGCTTTACTCTTATTAATTGCTTTCATGTATTATTGTACATGTATGTATTAACCGTGTCTTATGTGGGCATTCGACGCTGTTTATTTTCTTGCTGCCATGTTGGTACTGAAAGCTGGGAATCTCACCTCTTTCGGTAATTTTCTTTATTTTGCATTTTGGTTGGATCGTATGCTCTCAAGAAGACGTTCGTGAGGAGGATAAGGAAACCACTGAGTTTCAAGGTTTCTGGCCTTATCTCGACTGAGATCGAAGTTGTTGAGGATGTCATTTCGACTCCGTGGACTTTTTGGCTACGTGCGGATCAACTTTCTTGGAGGTCCGGACTGCTGGCATATCAACGTGCAAACTGATCGATGTGTATACCACGGCGATGTGATGGTGTCCTTAGCGTGGAGATGATATGACGCTCCTATTATAGATTTTCATGCTTTTGTATGGCTGGAGTTCTATATGCCCGTGAGGGACATGTGGGGTGAAATGTATTATACCCCTCGTGAGGATTCCTTTTTGTCTACTGCCCGGGCTCCTGCCCGCTGTTCTGTCGTCCCGATAGATGTCTCGTCGGACGACGAGGACCCTGAGGAGGATCCATCTACGGTTCCTTCTCGTTCCAGGCAGTCTTAGGGTTGGTTTTAAATTGATGGCTACTGATGGTTGTCCGTTTATTTTGAGGGAGCCTGACGTACTACTGGATTAGTGGGTTTATATTTGTATCTCTTGGGGTAGGTACACATTTTGCTTTTTGTATATTTATTTTTGGAAAATGTAATTTAAAACAAGCTCGTATTTCTGGTACAAGTGTGTATATGTACATTAAATGGAAGTTTTAACCGGATTCATGTTAAAAAAAAAAAGATGTTCAAACTTTACGTAATCTCTTGTGTGTCATTTTCACTATAGTGCGACGCTCCTTCTTCTTACCCATTATGACTAAGGGAGAAAAAGGGGCGTTACATGGAGTTTTCTTGGTAAGCATCCTAATGTGAGATGTTTGGTGATGCTTCCTCAAGGAATACTATCGACTTGGTAAATGTTTCAAATATGGCAAGCGAGGACATACCACTTTATGACTCACATATTATGAAAGCAGATAGAAAATCACAGCCACTAACAGTGTTGAAACAGTGGGTGGAGCAGAAAGGTATCTTTTTCTTAGAGTATAGATAGTTCTTTACAATTGTCTATGAAAATGGGATGAGCAGTTTGTGGCTATCTTATCAAGAGATATGACCTAAGATTTCTTCAATTTTGACTAGATAAGAGGTACACTCTAATAAATGAAATACTGATTTAGTGCAGTTCCTTACCAAAGTACGAATAATTAGAGAAGTTGTGCTATCAGGAACCCTATATCAGAATTATGACAGAAAAATGTTCAATATCATAGATCTTGGGTAGCCAAAGTTTTGAAGTTGGAAACAACTAGCTCTGTGGACAAGCCCATTCATAAGTAGAATACAAACACATGGTATAAGAAACCTCTTTGATTTGGTTGAAAACACGTTGCAAAAGAACACAAATTTTAAAAGGAAATTAGTCATCATATAAGATTTGCATAAAATGATGAGTAGTGTATTTTACTATTATAAGGAAGATATTCTTGATGAGCTTTTTGATCTACTTGAATTCGCTATAGTACTCAATCTTACCCCTAAATAGAAGCATGAAGCTGAGGAATTAAAAGAGATATCCAGGACTATTCAAATAAGATAAATCAAATTTTGAGGACAAAATTTATAAAAAGGGAGAAGAAATGTAATATTCTCCCTAACCCAATAGTTCTAATCAAGGTTATAGAAGCTCAAAATACTGGTAAGAATTATCTGTTAAATCGGATAATTTTCTGAACTAGTTTAAACGTAATTCTATAACACTGAAAACAAGAGAATAATTAAGGTATCTGCTGAATTAGTTCATAGGATGAAAATGGATATGAAAATTTTATTTCCTAACTAAGGACCATTGATAAGAATTGCAAAAAAATTTGGAGAAGCAACAAAGCAAGTTTGGTATTTTTAAGGATATTGCTTAAAAATAGCTTGTACAATTAAACAACTCAAAAAATTATGAAATTTTATGGAGATGATAAGTAAAATATAGAGAATAAATTGGTATAAAATATAAACTAAGATAAGTATCGATAAGCTTATTACTTAATCCATCAGTTTAATTCAATTCAGGACCAAATAATAAAGCTTAACTGATAAATAGTAGTATATGAAAAGTTATGCAAAAATGGATCTAAAGATTAAGATGAGTCCTAAAATTTTTCCTGATACATATGGACACTTGAAAGTATAATTTTAGAAGATTAATGTGTATGTAACAGATATAAAAATTTCTGCATAATTCTTTTAATCCTTATTATATTTCTCCACCACCCAATGTCTCCAGAACTCTGCTACACTTTCCCATTTGACTTTTCTCCATCTATTTCATTTCTTTCTCTCATTTTCTCCCCTGTTTCACGTCCCCATCATTTTTCTTTCTTTTTCTTTCATCTTCATCTATTTTGATGATTTCCTTCACCATATTTTATCTTTCATCTCTCACGTTTCTAGTAGCCACAAATAAAAAGAAGAAAAATATGAAAGAGAGAGGAGAAAGGTCATAGAAAAGTAGAGAGGAAAATGAGAGAAAAGAAGGAGGAAAAATGAAGAAAATTTAGAGAAAATTTAAGGATTCAAGCTCCAAAAGTTAAGCAATTGAGGTAGGGGATGTCTTGCTTTATTTTGTTTACTTTCTTTTATGAATTTTGAATGAAGTTCTGCTTTGTTTTGGGCTGATTAGCCACAACTAGAATAGAAAATTTTAAAGAGATTAATGGTTCAAAGTTTTCTATTCCATTTCTATTTATTCTTGACTTGGGATTCTGATGTTTGTTAAGATGAAAAATTGATAATATGGTGGTGTTTCTTGGCTGAATAGATCATGGCCAAGATTAGAGAAAATATGTGTTTTTTATTTTAAATTTGTTCCTCTCTTTTTATGAAATGTTGAATTGAATTGGTGGTTTGTTTTAATGAAGATATGACCAAACTTTATTTTTGTGAGGCTTACGGCCAATTAAGCAACTATTATAACAAATTTTGTTTAGATTATGCTTTTATCATGTTTCTTTGATTTTGAGAGGCTTGTGAAAGAATTTAGTATGGATGAATGAAAGTTTGCTAGATTTTAGTATGATAGTATATATGGCCAAGTGATTTAAAGTAAAGGAAATAATTGGATTTTTATGTTATATATGTCTCTAACTAAGGGTTTAGTGATTACAAAAGAATAAGAATAGTTATTATTATGATTTGATTATATGTTATTTTAAAATATAATTGGAGAAATTTTAGTGTAATGGTTGTCTAGTAAAGTGCGACTTGTCTATAGTTACTTGTGCATGTTTTGATCAATTATGCTTGTTGATGATTAATTTGAAACACCAAGAATACCTAGTGCTTGTGTTGACCATGTAGGAAAAATTGGAATCCAAGGAGATATGGAAATTCTTATACTGTATTCAAGATTTAAGTACTTGAATTGTGCTTGAATCATTGTTTGTATGAAAACTTCTTGAATAATTGATTGTGTATCAGAGTAAGTTTGTTTATGCTTATTTGAGTTTATTTGATGATTAGATGTGTTTAGAAATGATCATTTGATGAGATCTTACGAGATGCAGTAATTGAAATAGATTTTGTGCATTTTTGGTGTATTTCAATTTATATAGCTCCTTTGAATGCAAAGTTGATCTATTTGAGTTGAATATGAGGAATTGCTCCTTTATTTATTAAGGTTGACCTAAATATGATTTGGTATAGTTCTTTTATATTTATGAAGTTGAGCTGGAATGAGAATTTGGAATTTGAATTGAAATTTGTAATGAATATGTGAATGATTGATTGATGATTTTGAATACCCATGATGAGATTGATTGGATTATGCAATATATTGCATATTTGATGATTTCATAAACAAAGAGATTTAATAAAAATGATTTGATTTTTATGGGTATCCCTTTGTGGAGCTAGGCTGAGTGGATTTTGGATATACCTTAGACTTAGGGTAAGTCTCGGAAAATGTAAAGAGAGATATTGAGAATTTTTTTATACCATGGTAATTGAGGTTGAGGAAGACCTTCCTCTTTACCTGAGCTTCTCTAGTCATCAAGTGGTAGAAGATGACATTACTACTTGGGGTGATCCTAAATCCAGGATAGTGTGAAGATTTACGTACATCTTCCCTATCTCAAACGACTACTAGTATGAGGATTTCTGTGCGTCCTCTCTATTCTAGTAGTTGTAGTCTATTCTTATGTCTAGATTGACGATTTCTTTGCCTCTTCTTTACTAGACTAGATTGACAGGGCCTAGTTACCTAGAGTAGTCCTGTGTGGCAAATTGATCGTCATAAATGGGTTAAAGTGCACTAACCCAAAAGCAGGTTACTACTAAGTGATCGGTATTGTGATGATAGATAATTCCCTCCATACCATTTGATTTGAGATGACACAGGTGTCTTGATGATTTGAGATATGAATCTTGAAAGATGAGATTTCATTGAGATTTGATAGATGATTTACTGATTTGAGTCTTAATGACTTCGGATATGATGGATTTGAAACATTAGATTTTTATAATGTTCTTAATGATTAGCAATACAAGAATTTTTAATGATATTTTGATGATTTAAGAATACGAGTTCGGATAACATGAGTTGTGATTGAATGATATGAGATTTTAAAGACATAATTTACGATGCGATTATGATGATTATAAGTGATTTTCATAATTAAATGAACCTCTGTTTCAAGAAGAGGAAGGACGTGATTTGGCTTTAGCCACTTTCCTGTGGATTACACAATAATGATTTGAAATGATTTTTTCCCAAAACAGCTAGATTTATTGTGATGACACGATTTTTATAAACTACTGAGAATTTTACAATTCTCACCCCCTACACCTTTGATTTCTATGATAATTCTAGGAGGGACCTGCAGTGACAAACAAGATAAAGCAAGACGAAGCTTATGGATGAAGAAATATTTTAGTTAGTTTGATTAGAATTTGTATAATATATTGATATAGGTATATTATGCTAAGGGGGCTACAAAGTACATAGAACAAAACCCTAGCCGCACTTACAGAAACAGTGAGTGAGAGAGTGACAGATTTCTCTTCTCTTCGCAGCTAACACTGTGTCAAAGACGTGGGACTCCTATATTGTGGATGTTGGATGTTTGTGAGTCTGTTCGTGTGGATACCGTAGAGACATCGTCATTGTCACGGTGTTGGTGATTCATTTTGATCTATTCATTTGATTTCAAGAGGTAAACTCGAAAAATCACATATCATAGTCTCTTTTTCGTATGAATCCTTGGTGGGAATCCTTTTTTCGCTATTTATTTGTGTTCGCAATTCCCAACAAACAAGCATTGCATTTGTTTTACAATTGTATGAGAGGTCGTTTGATATCATTGATAGTTATAAATGTGAGTTTAAAGTTATAACTTGCCTTGTGAATGTTACATAAAGATTATGTGTATATTCTAAAAGTGTTGAGCAGTGACTCATTTATCTGTTGCAAGCATAATTTTATGTTTATTGTTTTGTTTACTTATTCTGAATGAATGAACTTTGGTTTTGGAATACTTATAATGTGTATTATAAATTCTCACCTCGTTTGTGTTTCCATGTAAATCCAAGTCAAGACCTTGTTAAGGGGAAGAAGAAAAAGCAAAAAAACTAGTGTAGTTTATTTTGTTTCTTTTGAGTTTAAGCTTGTATTTATTTACACTGCTTTGAGTTTGTATAAAAAGTTTATATATTAAAATATGCCTGATTGAGGCAGTGATTGTAACATCCTAATACGAATTATTGTAAAAAAAATGGAATCTTTTAAAATAAAACACATTAAGCATATCACTTCTAAAAAATACATAAAATAAAAACGCATAATAACTTGTATAGTCATCATAGAGAGCCACGAATGATAAAAAAATCATATATATACATACATCACTGGCTAACAAGCTATACTGTATACATAAGCTTTTACAAACAACTAGCAAAGTACAAAAATATAAGCTGATGCAAAAATAAATAAAGCGACTAAACTAAGCCTTCTGCTTCTTCTTTTTCTTACCCTTTTCCTTTTGAGGGTTTTCACCTGGATTTACATGGAACACACAGGGGTGAGAAATCACAATTTCTCAGTATTCGTATACCAAGACCAGCAGTTAATCATTTACATCAATTAATTAACTGAGCACATTAATATTAAAAACAATATAAATATCTAATTAGTCAACAATACCAAAGAACCGCCCATACAATCCTAAGATATTATCGAACAAGCAACCAATCAATCAACCGGTCAAGCAATGACAACTGCCCATACAATTGTCAACCATGCAATGTTTTATGTTATGAGGTATGATTATCCTTAAACAAGGTCTTAATATAATGATTGTGCAATGCTAATATAGGTTTTATTTTTAGAAAACATAAGTTACTTACTTATTTCCCAAGAACCAAATGTCCCCTTGTATATACTGAGTAGGTTAGACCTAAAGCCTTTACCTTACTTGGTAATAGATGAGTGCTTTCCCCTTATTAACATAAGAGTACTATTACTACCCCCATACCGGTAACCCTAACCACAATAGCATACTTGCTACGAGAATCTAGATCAACACCATGTTCTCTAGTCATATGGTTGTGCACACCATGTTAAGTTATAATACATAGGAAACTAGCAAATACCAAGTTTGAAAACTAAATATGCAAGTTTGCTATCAAAACATACATTCTTATCACAAGGTCTACAACCACGTGAAAATCAAAGACTAGAGACTCACGGTTTTACTTCAACTTAACACATAAGTAGTAAAACTCATGCCACTAGTGTCCTCATATCTAGCACCCCACACCATCACTTCCTAAGTGATTTTAAGGCAACCTCAAATTGTTTAAGGTTCTAGATATTACTTTATAGCATTCCATAACACATGGATGCACAAGGATTTACCAACTTCCATCACAAGGTTCACCCTAACCTAGTGAAAAGAATATATAGCTAGAAAACATACTCTCTTGGCTTAACTCTAACACATAAAGGAACTAACCATGTCTCTAACCAATCATGAAGCTTAACCTGGACCTTCAAGGAAACATGCTGCAACTATGCATCTCAAACTCAACTTTAACTCTAAAGGAGTAATTCTTGCATATAGGTAGGCATACCTTCACACTAAGGAAGCCCAATGTGTTCCAATAACCCAACCATTGACATTTAACCACTCTAAAACTTATGTCATGTAGTTATTCTCTCTGAGAATTAACCCCATTTATGTCTCAACACACATAGAAAAGTATATATGAGTGATCCCAACACTTAGAAAAGCTCATTCCTTCCAAAACAACACTTTGCCCTTTTTGCTCAATCTTAGCCTTTGACCTTTACTCAGTAAAATAAGCATAACTTGAGTTACGGATATCGAAATTAGGTGAATTCGGTGCCATTGGAAAGCTAAGAAAAAGAGCTACAACTTTCATGAAGACCATAAAAGCTAGTTCTCACTTTATCTTAGGACACAGGCCATGTTGTTTGACATGCCCCCCTCCCCCGTATTGTACTATGTCCGCACAATTTCAAGAAATTGAACTGGCAGAGAGGGACACGGCCCCACCCGTGTCTCTTTGACAGTAGCACTGTAGAAAATTCTGCATGACCTAGCTACTATTCCATTGGCCAAAATTACGAGATTTGATCCCTTCAAACTTGTTTCTTGATGATTTTGAGTCCCAAACAAGTTCACAAACATGAAGGAAACATAAAACACTAATTTATTTCATCAAAAATGGATTATTGCATCAAATCACCCATCAAAACCCTAAAATCTACACTTTGAGCATTTTAGGTTCAAAATGGATAATCCAAACTCTTTGCATAAACAAGTCATAAACAACACTTATAACTCATCCAAGCAAGAAAATCACATAAAACACCTCTAGTTCTCATTTTGACATATTAACCCCCAAATGAGTTAGACATGGAAGATGAGAAGGAAATGAGTTTATAACTCAAGAACCCCTACCTTTAAGCTCCACAAGGTGCTGAGATGATGAAGATCTTGAAGATGGCCAAGAGTGGATCCAAGTTTTCCTCTTGATTCCTCCTCCTCCTTCCTCTTCCTCCTCCTTTCACGTTTTCCTCTTCTGTTTTCTGCCATGAGAAGTGAAAAGAAATGAGACAAATATCTCATTTTAAATTCACTAAATCAAAACAACAGAAACCAAGGAAAACTGTGACCAACTTGGTCACTTAAGATATTTAGCAGTATAAACCATATCTTCTAAGAACACTTAGATTTATCCAAGTTGAGTTTTCTTAACGCCAACAAGTTTAAAATAAATCATAGGATTCATCAAAAATATTGTTGCACCAAAACCATCATTTTTCCATATCTGTGACTAGCCAATCTGGCTTTAAATAGACAATCAGTATGCCTTAAAATACCAAACTAACTCTGAAAATTCTCAAACTTTAACCACATCTATTTCCATTAGCTAAGCTATTTAAGCTAATATTTAGGTCATTTTAAGCTATTTTTCACCTTTCGGCTAGCAACAAAATGCCTAAACTAATTCAGATTGTCACGAAATTAAATAGGCATGTTAAGCGAGTATGAAGCTACTTCTGTAACCATTCACAAGTCTAACATGTTGAAGAGGATGTTACAGTGATGCATATAACTTTTAGTTTATCTTGGCTCTCCATAATTATTTATTTAAATGTTATAGGTTAGTTTGATGTTTAAGTTAGAAGTAGCATGACTGATACTGGTTATTCTTATATATGCCAGCTATATCAGGATATAAGTATTAGGATGTTATAGCACCTTATAGAATGTCCCCTCTAGAGGTGGCCGAACTTAAGAAACAAGTAGAAAAATTTTTGACTAAGAAGTTCATTAGACCCAGTGTTTCACCTTGTGGAGCTCTAGTGCTCCTGGTGAAAAAGAATGATGGCAGTATGAGATTGTGTATAGACTATAGGCAACTGAATAAGGTCACTATTAAGAATAAATACTCATTACCTAGGATTAATGATTTGATGGATCAGTTAAGAGGTGCAACTGTGTTTTCAAAGATTGACTTAAGGTCAGGATACCATCAATTCAGAGTCAAAGAAGAAGATATCCCTAAGATTGCCTTTAGGACCAAATATGGACATTATGAATATCTTGTAATGTCCTTCAGTCTAACAAATGCACATGCAATATTTATGGATTATATGAACAGAATTTTTAGACCTTACTTGGATAAATTTGTTGTTATCTTTATAGATGATATTCTCATTTATCAAAGACAACTGAAGAACATGAGTAATGGGAAATAACCAATAACGCAAGTGTATGTGTCAATCAAGTAATAAAATAGTGAATAAAAGTCATTCCCAAAGAGGATTTGTTACTAAATTTTATAGTTAACTACTAACATTCAGAACTTTTACTAATATTCAAATAACAATTTAATTTTGACCAATTTAATTAGATTAAAAATAATATTGCAAATGCATAAACTATTAAGAACTGAATAATTTAGAAACTCTATTCTGGTGGATCCTAGGATTGTAATCTTCCTTCTTACTTCATTTGAATTGTAGTTAAAACAAATTTTTCCGATTCCAATTTACTCAAAATATCAATCTAGAGCTCTAATATAATTGTATCCCTCTTCCAATGGCAACACAAAATTTAACCCATTTAATTTAAATCTCTATATTCCTATGAGACAATACATCAAACAGGTTATGTTCATGACCAAGCTCTATTTAGAATCGCATATGGCTCTAATAGATATTCCTATCCTTAGAACAATTTTTCCCAATTAACAACAATTGGTTCAAACATAAGTTACTCATACTAGTTCATAGATTCAAATTCCCTTTTCCAAATTCAATTAAAATCCATAAAATCATCCAATTGATGATCAGGCAATCAGAAGCATTACACATAAGCAAGAGTAAATATTTCTCGTAAATTGAAATAGGAATTTAACAAACTAATGATTCAAATTACATGAGAAGTTCGATTACAATCCTAGAAATAAAAATTAGTTCATGGCATACATTGAGAATAACAAAAACAATTCAGAATCAGTTGCCCTCATAAGAACTCAAAAATTCAAAAAAATCGTAAAAATAGAGTTATAGATGATTAATCCAAGACTCTCCAATCTCGATTCTCCCTTTGTTTCCTTCAAGATTCCTTTCTCCAGAAGCTCTCTTTTAGACCCTCTTTTCATCCTCCTCTCTCCTCTAATAATTTAGAACAACCTCTTATTAAGTTACATTTTATTTCTACTGTAACAAAATTGAACAGACTCTAGTCGTGAATCTGGCCGCCGCAGCACTGGAGTTACTACCATCGCAGCAACCAGCAACTTTGCACTGCTCTAGAATTCTTCTTCCTTGCTGGCTGCTGCAGCACTGGACATGATAATGTTGCGGCAGCCAGTAGCCTTGCATTTTCCTTATGCTTTTCCATGACTTCTTTATGTCCAAAAGACTATCTCCATCTTGCCAATGATGTCTTCTGAATCTTTTCTTTTCCGTTGAAGTTTTTAACCTTTCCATCAGTAGAAAGAAACTCAGTAATCAAAGCACTATGATAGAGAAATTATTCAAATTCATCACATATAATCATAGATACTTAAAGATGGATAACCATACTCAACTTTGACAAAGAAGAAGTATTTGCAATGCTCATCATGATAATAAAACAAGGATTTAGCATAATTTAAAGATCAAATAGAGTTCAAATAACTATACTTTCATAGAGTAATCACACCCCCAAACTTAAAATTTTGCTAGTCTTCGAGCAAAAGAACAGCAGAGGGCAACACTCAAGATTTATCAAATTAATTTCATCAACTTATGCAAATTTGATTCTCAGCTCAGTCCTCAAACAATCATCACATTCACTTAACATCTCAATATTCACAAATATCTTCCTAATATGCTTTCATTCAGCCACCAATCAGGAGTTAAGTTGAGCTTCCCGTGTTTGTGTGCATTGCCTCTTAGCAAAGATTTGCATGTTATCCGGATAAGCTTATGCAAAATGGTACTCATCAAAATGCATGAACCTTATAACTTTCATTTCCACTCTCTCTCCACTAATGTAGGCATGATTCCAATACTCAGATCAGAAAGGCTTTCAAGCTTGTAATGCTAGGCTAGGACACTTGGCCATGAACAAATGGATGGATATCACAAAAATTCTGGGTACCACAAGATGCATCAAATTTTATTTTTTTACAACTGATTTTCCATAAAATTTCACAACTTTTGACCTTGGTGTCTCTCTTTACTATTAACTCTTTGCCTTGCTTCATTTCTCTTTTCTATCTTTTCTTCTTTCTTTTCTTTTTCTTTTTTTTTACAACACAAAATTGAGACACCCTCAGATATAATTAAATAATGTCTAGACCCAAAATAGATGCATCCACATAATACCCAAAACACAATAAGGTTTGTCAATTATAATTAGGCTCATCCAGGTTGATCATATCATGGCTTAATCAGAATAAAAGGCTTATGCATCACAAGGATCAATAGAGGTACTAAGGACGTATATCACAATGGTAGGCTTGAAAGGCATAAATGATCCAAAAACTGCCTAAATCATATCCAAATTCTTGAATCACACCTAGGATTTCACCTCAAGAGAGCATCACAATTATTGTAAGATCCCACAAATAGAGAGCATAAATTGCATAAACATTCTCTAAACAAACCAGCATCTCAAAGCAAGAGACTAAGTGAAAATGTTTTTACAAGCCATACAACTTAACCAAACTAATTGCAACAAAGCTAAGCATACATCAAAAAATCTTCTGTGTTCTCAAGAGTTAAGAAACATGGCATGATTCAATTCTATCATGGGAGCTGAAAATCAAACATGCACACCAATAGAGCAAACAAAATATCCCCCCAAACTTAAATAGTGCATTGTCCTCAATGTGCCAATCATGAAACTAACAAACAATAGTAAATGAAAAGAAAGAAAAAAATAAAATAAAATAAAATGAAATAGAATAAACTAAGATAAGAAAATGTAACTTCCCAAGAAAGTCAGCTAATCAAAGGCTGGATCCTCGCCACCATCAGCCAACTCCGGAGGAGGAGGAGGAAAAGTAGGAAATGTGGTCATATCTGCTTCTAGCTGAATGGCACATACCCACATCATCTGCTCAAGAGTGGAAATGCAAGACATCTGATAATCAAGCTGTAAATTCACCAGAGCCAGTTGTGCAAGTGTAGATAATAGTGTCCAACGAGGTGAAGGTGGGGGCTGTGTAACATCCCAGAAAAATCATATTAGGTTTGTAATTATTTACAAAGGTAATATATTACTTGTTTAGCATGTTAGTCAAATTTGGTGACAAACAGAGTTAGTTTAGGCACTTTGTTGCAACACCGAGTGTGAAAAGTCGCATAAAATGACTCAAAAAATAGCATAAACTACTATTTGAAGGGAAACAAGTTTAGATAATTTGCTTCTAGGTCACAAATGAGTTAAGTAAGGTGTAGTTAAAGTTTCAGAGTAATCGGAGTCGATTTAGTATTTTTAGGCATACTGGTTGTGCATTTTAATACTGGATTGACCCTCAGCAGATATGAAAAAATAGAGAAAAAGTACAACATGATTTTTAATGAATCTTAGGATTTATTTCGAGTTTGTTGGAAGTTAGAATACTGGATTTGGAGGAATCTAAGTATTCTTAGCAATATGGGAATTTTGCTATAAGTAGCAAAGTGCTACTCTCGGCAGAAACCAAAAATAGAAGAAAGAAAAGAAAGAAAAAGGAGAGAAAGGAGAAGAGAGAAACCAAAGGAAGGAAGGAGAGAAAGAAAAGGGGAAAAAGAAGGAAGACAAAAGGAAGATCAAGATAAAAGCATAGAGCTTGAAGATTGATCATCCAAGATAAGAGGTAGGAGATTTCTATTCATTTATTCCTTTGATTCATCTTGAATGGACATAGGTTTTGTAAATGGAAATAAGGGTTTGGGTAGTCAAATCCATGTTTTTGGCTTGGTTCTTGATTTCAAGGACTAAGTTAGTATGTTTTTAGCTTAATGAGAATAAGATAGATGGATTTATCCATAGATTAGAGCTAGTTGGTTCTTGAGTTTGAACCAAGGTCATGAACAACCAAGAGGGTGATTTTTGGTGTTTGATCCAAATTAAGAGAATTAATAGGTTGTAATAGTGTTACAACATGTTTAGAGGATGTTGGTGAAGCTAGAAATCACCTAGGAACCAATTTTTTATGATTGGAAGCTAAGAAAAGTTGAATAGAATAATGCATGATTTCTACAGAATTCTGCAGAATCTGAGTTCTGCATGTCACGCCGCGGCGTGTCCCGAGGCATGGCCTGAGGCGTGAGCATGCCGCGGAGTGGAAAGTTGCATGCCGCGGCCTGGGTCAGTTTTCTACCTAGAAGTTGCACCCGAGAGTTAGGTGCCACGACGTGAAAAGTTTTGTGCTGTGGCGTGAGACCCTGATGCTTCAAAAATGTTGTTTTTGAATGCTTTAAGTCCTTTAGTTATGGAATCCTTTGGTTATGCCTAGTAGAGTGTGTTGAGGCACTAAAAAGGGTATTTCTTAGATGGAAAAACCTAGTGGCAAACAAGGAAAGATAAAAGGAAAGTTGTGCATCCATTAGACAAGGATTGCCATAAATCAAGAGTTTTAGTTTCTTAAGCAACTTGAAGTTGCACAGATGTCACAAGAGAGGTGATAAGAGATTTAAGAAGCAAGATGGCAATAGCAGAGTGCCATAGTGCCTAAGTGGCAAGAGTTAAGGGTCAAGGTGCCGAGTTGCCAAAAGTTAAGTGCCAAAGACCCTAGCTGGCAAGGGTGAATGCCATAGTGCATGAAGAGTTCTCAAAGAGTGAAAGAGAGATAGTAATGTAAAGATAGTAGTGTACTAAGTCTAGTTGGCTTTGGTTCAATGTCGTAGTGCATGAAATGCTCCCACAGAGAATAGGGGAGTTAGTAATACAAGATGGACTTAGTATGAGATCATATGGTGGTTATGTTAGAGTTAGGACATAACTCCGCATTACACACACTTCACAATTCACATATGCTTGCTATTCCTAGAGAGCAGATGGTGGAGGCATCCATTGAGTTTAGGGTAGGTTATAGGAGGTTACATGATATGATAGTAGATTCCCTCCCTACTTGGTAGGTTATAGGAGGTTACTTGTTATTGTACCAGATTCCCCCTACCCACTCAGTTTATAGTAGGTTATAGGAGGTTACATGATATGATAGCAGGCTCCCTCCCTACTTGGTAGGTTATAGGAGGTTACTTGTTATCGTATCAGATTCCCTCGCTACCTAGGGAAATAGTTAAGTATTCATGACATTGCACCAACACTAATATGCACTTTTCTTTGAACATAAACATATATCATTCCATCATTGCATGATTGACAATTGTATGGGCAGTTGTCATTGCTTGATCGATTGATTGGTTAATTGTTTGTTGATAGTATCTTAGGATTGTATGGGTGATCTTTTGATGTTATTAATTTTTGAATATTATATTATATAGAATATTAATGTGTTTAGTTCATTATTTGTTGTAAATGATTAACTACTGGTCTTGGTATACGAATACTAAGAAATTGTGATTTCTCACCCCTATATACTCTATGTAAATCTTGGTGAAGACCCTTCAAAAGGAAAGGGCAAGGAAAAGAAGAAACAGAAGACTTAGTCTAGCAGTTTTGCTTCTTGTTGAGCTAGGTTGTATATTAGTATCTTTCTGGTTGTATGTAAAAGTTTATGTATACAATATGGCTTGTTAGCCAGTGATGTATGTATATATGATATTTTTATCATTTAAGGCTTTCTATATTAACTATAAAGGTTATTATGGATTTTATTTATATGCATTCTTAGAAGTGACATGTTTAATGCGATTTATCTTGAAATATTTCGCATATTTTACGAAAATTGTGTTAGGGTGTTACATGAAGTCTAGGAGATAGTAAAGAAAATTTCAAGTAAAGCTCGGGGACTGGATGTAGGCCACAAGTGGTTGGTGGCTGAATCAGGATAAATTCTTGAGTTTGATTCTCTCTTCCCTACACTCTTTATATTCCATATTAACGTAATTTATGCATGTTCCATTACATTTATTAATTGAGTGCTTCAAAATGCTTAATTTCTTAATGGTGTTTTAAAAATTTATAATCACCCAATTCACCCCCCTCTTGGGTGATGGTTGCCATGGCTAACAAGTGATATCATAGCTTCATGCTCTATTGAAAGCTTAACCGCTTAGAGTTAAAAATCCCTATTGGTTGGAAACCATTGAAAGCTTTTCAAAATGGAAAGTTTTGAAATTGTTAAACTACCATTCTTTGATGGTGTGCTTTTTGTTTATTTGAAAGCTAGAATAGAGTTTTATATGCAATCTATTGATTTGGATTTGTGGGATATTGTGCTTGATGGATTTATTTGTAAATCAAAACAAACTTGGAATGCTTATGACAAGAAATGTTTTTCCTTGAACATTATAGCAATGCAAATCTTGAGAAGTAGCTTGAATGATGATGTTTATGCTAGAATTAAGAATAGCTCTAGTGCCAAAGAAATTTTGGACACCATTGATGCTCTTTATATTTCTAACAATGATTTGTGTATAAAGTTGTATATAGAAAGCAAGAAGAGCAAAAGTCATTTAATGAATCTTTTCATGAAAAATGTCTGCAAGATGTTCAAAGTAAGAAATTGAGCTCAATGCTTCTTGGTGATGATGGTGCTCAATTTGAAGAAGAGGCAAAGCAAAACAAAATTGAGAAAGAAGATGTTCTTGAATCTTTGATGGACAACAATGAGGAGAATGGTGATTCCCTTAAAGAGTCAAGTATGCTAGAAATTGAGACTACTTCCTATATGGCTAAAAAGGACTTTAAGGTAAATAATCCTAAACTGCATTATAGTTCTTCCTATGATGAGCTACAATGTGCATATAAATTGTACGATGGTTTGTTGAATTTAGAAAAAAAAACTTATTTTGTTTATAAAACATTTCCTCCATTGAAAATGAAATTGAAATTTGAAAAATGAATATGTTTTTCTTAATGAGGAAATGCCTTTGAAATGTGAAATCTCAACTTCTTGTGAAAAGTGCATTCATTTAGAAAATCAAGTTGGGACTTATCTTTCAAATTTGCCAAAGCTAATGATTCTAATTGTTTGCATTCTATAATAAGAATAAAATTAATGATTTTCCACATGAAAACTCAAGCAAAGCTAATGGCAAAAATAGTTTAGAATGTAAAAACAACAAAAGGCTTAAGTTTTCCAAAGATGATCTTCAAAGGACCAAGCCATCATTGAATTCAATTGTTTGCAATTTTATGGTCATTTAGGACATATTTCTCATTTGTACAATTATAGAAGAAATCCTTATATGAGAAATAACATGGTGTGGGTTCCTAAAAGTCTTAAAAGCTCTAGTATTAACATTTAAGGACCCAAGATGAAGTGGGTACCAAAACATCCTCCTAGTATTTCAATTATGCATAAAATATCTCAAAAGGATGGACTAATTGGTCAAAGGAAAGAGGAATCATCAAGGAGAATACTTCCAAAATCCAATGGTAGACTTCTTGGTCATGAAGGCAAGGATCCTCAACTAAAACTTCTCATATGCATAATGTGGAACTTGGAAAGTTCAAAACACCAAAAGAGAAGCAATGGGTAAGGAAAATAGTTTCCTTGATTACCAATGCCAAGGTATCAAAAGTTTTTACCTCTTATGCACATTCATTTAAAAAGACAATAAATATGAGGTATATTCCTTGTATGCCTTAAGTGATTGATTGAATCATATGTACTTAGTAAAATTTGAATATTATGTTTAGCATATGATTATGTTCATTCTTATTGTATCATAACTCATTAATTTGTTATATATCTTGGTACATAAGGTTCTACAATGCCTAGGTATGCTTGCTATGTTGTCTATATATCATGAAAGTAAGTATGTTATTGCCTATATACTTAATGGTAATTGATTATTTAATTTGTTGTGCTTAATTTATATACTATGGAAAAATTGATCTTTATGATAGCATAATGGATGAAAAATCAATGACTAAACTTTATAGATCCAAAATTGGTGGATACCAAATAAAGTACTTTGAATGTTGTTGTAGGATGTCTATTAGCTCAAGCATGCATTGAAGTAAAATATAACTACGCTACTTGAGATTGGAAAAATTTGAAATGGTCCAAGCTCTCCAAGAGTGATGAAAACATAAAAAGAATGGCATGGAGAACCACAACATTCTCAAGGAGCTTGAGGCATGGAAGTTGGAGTTACCTACAAAAACTCAAAGAGTACATTTTTTGGTAATGTCAATCTATTATCCTTATTTATGCTTTAAATTGAATATCATGTGATATTTGGAGAAGTAGAGAGTTGTTTTTATGCCTTAACATGTCTCAAGTTGTGCTTCTCTAGCATTTTGTCTTGAAAGTGTCTTTATATATGCTAACATGCTGGATAAGTACGCACCTTATTTGGAATAACATGTTTTATGATAATATCTTTGTTCTTGAGCTTGTGACCAATTCTCTTTGTTCAAATATGGAAATTCACATGCTCATAAGTAATTCTAATCCTTTCTCTTTGATGCTTAATTGTCTTATATACTTACTTAGAGATTGGAAAGTTAAAGGTTATATGTCTTCTTGTTTGAAATTGTTTGATATGTTCATATCTTGAAAACAAGAAGTAAGTGATTCATCTTGTGCCTTGAACTTGTCTTTGAACTTCAATGTAAGAAAGTTGAATTATGTGTGCATACTAGAATTTCTTACTTGATATAACATTCCTAACATGATCATTGTTTGCCCAAAATGCCTATATAAGTTTTGATGATGATCATGTGTTTCTTGATAAACTTGAATCATGCCTTAAAATTCTTAAACCATTTTTTTGGATTCAAGTGCATATGTCCTTCTTTTGTTCTCATTAGAGCTAACATTGCATAGTTGACAATGTGATACATGTTTTACATTATATATCAACCTAAATTATGAGTGTAAATAGGCTTAAATGATATTTGATGATAGCTTATGATTTAGAGAACTTTTGATTGCAAGTCTCTCTATGTGTTTCAAATATAGCCATCAATTTTCTTATATATAAGCATATGTGGATAAATAAAAAAAGTTGAATGGAATTCAAATGAAGAGAAAGATAAAAGAGACTTTCTTCTAGTGCAATGGAAAGGAGTACTCAAAGGAAGAAAGTTCAAAATTAAAGGAGCAATAAATAAAGAGCATCATTCTCTATCTAACTCAATAAGTATCTTTATCCCTAAGTTGTTGTGGTATTCTATATGCTATGGATTATATGATACTTAAATAATTAGATGTTTTCTTTATATGAGAAGTATGCTTAGCATTGACAAAATGCTTAATTGGATATTAACTTTCTAATTATGTCATTGCATATAGGGTGAATGATGTTAGTTTTATACGTGCTTTGATCCTTATAGCATATTTCATCAAGGTGAATGATTGATGTCTATGATTCTCTTGATCTATGGTTTCTTCGTGGTATAAAACCTATGAGAATCATGCTCTTGTCAAAGAGTTTATGGTTTACTTAAAAAGTTTCTTTAAAAAGCAAAATTCCTTATCTTTTTTGAAAGAAGCTTTTCAAGTTCCACATCCTTGAGAATCTTTTGAACTTGTCTTAAGACCTTGAAAGTATTTTTACCTCCTAATTATCTTAAAAATTTGGAAATCATTGGATATTTGTTATAAATGCAGTACTATCTTCTTTTGCTTTGAAAAGTTTTATTAAATCTTGAGAGAATGCTTAAGAAAGTTTCCAAATAAATCTTTTGAAATGCTCTATAGAACCTATCTTAATACTTCAAAAGATAAGCCTTGTTCTTCAAAGTGTTTTGTTTTCTCAAGGCTCTTGTTCAATGAGAAAAAGAGGAGATATACTTTTAGATGTTCCTTTGACTTGAGTATGATCACTCTCAAGGAATATGTGATTTTAATATAATACCTCTCTACCCTTCTAAAATGCTTTTGAAAATGTAATGTGTTCTTATAAAATTCTTTTTGAAAGGGGGAGAAGTTTTAAAATGGTTTTTGATTGATGGATTAAGAATAAGAATCTTTTGTCTTGCTTTACTTTATGGTAATGTGCTTACATGGTCTTGGTATACGCATTTCACTTTCTTCATCTTGTGTTTCAATGAGAGGGAGCCTAACTCTTAAATTGTTGCTTATATCTCTTGGTGTACATCCTTGTTTGACATGAAGTATTTTATTGTTAATACTATCAACATGTCAACAAAGACCATCTCTTATTCTCTTTCTCTCTATCAATGAAAGAAGGTAAACATTCTTAAAGTTCATATCTTTTGATTCTTTTATTGAGAAATGCTTGATATGTGGCAAGTTGTATGATATTTCATTTGAAAACCTTAATTCCATGACCTTATATGGATATTTTGTAATTTTCATCAAGCAATACTTATTTATCATGTGGTATACAAGATATTATATGTTAGACATAATTTCTTAAGCTTATTGCTATCATATGCTAAATGTTGATGCACTAAAATATGACAAGCATTACATGATTAATCTTTTATATTTTGAAATCATACTTGACTCATCTCTCTATTCTTGAATCATATGTAGAATCAAATAAGGGGAGATAGTAATGTTTTGAATAACTTGAATAAGTTTTTGGTTTTGATGATCTTACTTTTTTTGGAAACATTAGTTTTATCTAAACGGGGAAAGAAAATATTATTTTTACTTCCTAAGCCTTTTTGTTGATGTCAAATAGGGGGAGTGAGAATTAAAAAGAAAAATATGTTCTTATGCTTATTATTTGATATGCTTACACGAATATCTATTCTTCTATATTTCTCAACATATTTTTCTTTGGTGATTTATTATCGTAAAAAAAGGGGAGATTGTAGGAATAAGTTTGCTCTAATGGTTTAATATGTTAAGTTTGATGACAACAAATACAAGATAAAAAGAATGATATTTATGCTACATAGATGTGCTTAATAAATTATATTATATCATGCATGATTATGTACTTTATCTATTTATATTTCACTTAATAATCATATAATGAGATATGTGTAGCATTCTTTATATAATATATCTAATAATGCTTTATATGAGTTATAATGAATTAATATTGGATTTGGTTCTATTTAAATGAAAATATGCAAAGTGTTCTTTGTTTCATCC
Source organism: Ormosia emarginata (assembly GCA_029884605.1). NCBI lineage: Eukaryota > Viridiplantae > Streptophyta > Magnoliopsida > Fabales > Fabaceae > Ormosia > Ormosia emarginata. The sequence goes on along the minus strand of JAQQTP010000042.1, from coordinate 2,446,283 downwards.
TATATAAAGTATATCTATTAGTAATTGATAAATGTCTTATTTGGATATTTCTATGAAAGTCTTATATACATGTTAGACTAATTAGATTTACACATTTATGAGTCTGCATATGAAGATATTGAATTATGAATTTAAACTAACTATGTATGTTTTAAGTGAGCAATACTTTGTAGGATAGTCTAACTACTAAGAGTGAGCGTCATAACAAAAAAGAAAAGTTCACAATTATGTTCAACTCAAGAAGAATGAGAATGATAATATGTTCTAAGTATTTTCAAGATTTGAAGAGAAGAAATTTTTGGAAGCTTGGATTACATTAAGAAGCCTAAGGACTAGAATTGGTTATTTTCATTTTAAGTTTTCTCCTATGTAAAAATAGAGGTTTTACACGAAAAGAGCTCAAATATGTTTTCAAATCTTTACAAATAGTTCTTACATGCTAAAATTCTCAACAAACATGTTTTGAAAAGCTTGTCATGGTAGTAGTTCAAAACTATGAAAAATAGTCAAATTTGAGTTTTGAAAATATGACCTTTGGTTACTATTTTGATCATAACTTTCAAGATACTTTTAATTTTGTTATGAAACTTTTTCATAAGAAAATAGACTCAAATATATTTCTAATGAGTGGTCATTTGCTTAAAACAGATGAGAAATGAAGGAAGTTATGGGTGTTTAAAGTCGTTTTCCAAGCATCAGAATGTTGTAATCGATTACACAAGCTGTGTAATCGATTACAACTCTGGAAGAGGGCATATAATCGATTACATGAACTTTATAAGTGATTACATCTGGCCTAGTAATCCCAGAACATGTTCTAAGAGTCATATAATCGATTACAACATCCATGTAATCAATTACCACGAGTTTGAAACGTTCCCAATGGCTATAAATGGCGAGTTTTCATAAGAATTCATTTTTAAACACTACGAACGACTATTTTATCACTTGGGCTCTATACATAAGTGATGTTTCAAGCTTTTACACATTAAAACACTTGATTTGATCATTGAATCATCAAAATCATATTTTGAGCTCTTTATTTCAAAATTCTTTTATTCCTTTGTTCTTCAAGTTGTATATCTACTCTTGTGAGAGTTTATAATCTTTCTTTTCATCTCAAAATCATTGTAAGAGGGTGAGGTATCCTACAAGAGAGAAAATGGTGAGGTATCCCTTGTAGTGAGGCTTAAACACAAAGGGTGAGATATTCCAAAGGTGTTGTGACTCCTCTTGAATGTAAAGGTTTTTCAAGCACTTGTGAAACTTGAACAGTCAAAGGCTTTACCATAAGGGTGAGGCATCCCAAGGTGTGAGGAGTGCTCTTACTTGTACAAAAGTTTTCCTAGCACCCGTGAAGTCTAGGAAATAGTGAAGAAAATCTCAAGTTAAGCTTGGGGACTGGATGTAGGTCACAAGTGGCTGGTGGTTGAATTAGGATAAATTCTTGAGTTTGATTCTCTCTTTCCTACACACTTTATATTCTATAATAGCGTAATTTATGCATGTTAAGCATTTATTAATTGAGTACTTCAAAATGCTTAATTTCTTAATGGTGGTTTTAAAATTTATAATCACCCAATTTACCCTCCTCTTGGGTGATGGTTTTCCATGGCTAATATGAAGGTGTTATGGGATGGTGGAGACTCGAAGAAAGCCAGATGGGAACTTGAATCCAGAATGACATAAAACTATCAAGAGCTTTTTGTATAAGGTAAGCAAATTTTGAGGACAAAATTTATAAAGGGGGGAGAATTATAACATTCCCCTTAACCTAATATTTTTAATTAGAGTTACAGAAGCTCACTACTACAAGTAAGAGTTATCTGTTAATTCAGATAACTTTCTAAACTTGTTTGAGCGTAATTCTATAACATAAATACAAGAAAATAACTAAAGTTTCTACAAAAACAATTGATGTCATGGAAATTGATAAGTGTTAAATACACTGATCTTTTAGATTTATTTATTAGGATTTTTAATTGATTTTTATTTATTTTTTGTTTATTTTTATTTTTAATTTGTTTTTAAATAATTATCTCTTCATCGACTATAAATGAATTTTTAGGATAAATCATTAGATTTTGTACAAAAATCAAAAATTCCTGAAGATAAATATATGAAGGATTCTTATCCTATTATTAGATGTTAATTAAAGTTCTAATTGGATTCAAAATCTTAAATAAGAATTAGATTGAAGATTGGACAATGATTTTCAAAGAGAAAAAGTTTGTTGCTAATTCGGATTCTCGCACTCTCTTGACCACGTTTCAATAATTAGATCATATCTTGAGCTACAAAGATTAGATCGAGGCGTCGTTTGCAGCATTGAAAAGATAATAGAAAATCTTAAAACTTATTGTTGAGATCGAGGTCAAATTCGTCCATATGAAGGGTTATAAAAATCGTGCAAGTCAGATACAAAAAGCTGTCAACTTTTCTATGAAAGGGAGAAAACAAATTTAGCAAAGGAGCACTCTTTGGTTTAGATCATCCAGCTGAAATTTAGAGAGAAAGGCGGCAGCAGACTTTTGGGAGATGGCTACGAAGAGAGGACATAATTCTTGAAGGTTTGAAGATTACAATCTCCATTAAAGGGGTTTAGATTTCTCTTCCCTCTAGTTTTTTCCCTTTCTTCAAGTTTTTATTTCCATGGATTTGTGATATGATTTGGGATTATTTGTATTGAACATGAATAACTAATCCCATAGCTAGGGCTATAGGGGATCTTGTTTTATTAATTAATTAGTTTTGAATTCAAATTTTATTAAAGTAATTTTAATTGGGTTTATTGTATTATTTGAATTCTTATCAAGACTTGATCACTTTTGGCATACTTTAATTCATTGTTTGACAAGTGACCATCCACAACCAATGAGTGGACTTATATAATAAACCTAAGATTAGATTAGTAAATGACCAAACATCAATTTATTCTAGCAATTGAATTGACAATTATGTTAGTTCATATCTTGAATTGAGGCTTAATATAATCCTAATTAATTCAACTAAATGGCCAAATAGGTGATTAAATAGGAATATAATATTGTTTATCCATGACCATTGGGATTCAGTAGTAATTAAGAGAATTTGGCAATAGAATTATTTTTCATCATAAATGAATAAAATCTTGTTAATTGGATTCAAGTGAACCTTGCACCCTAGTTTCCCTTTAATTAATTTATCTCTACTTTGTTTAATTGTCCATCGATCTTCTTTATTTGTTTTCTGATTTTATTTTAAATTTATTCTTACAACTACGATTGTTTAAATAACCAATGGTATAACAAATCTAGTAATTACCTCTTATTCCTTGTGGGATCGACAATTGTGACTCAAGTCCTATATTGCTATACGATATAGTACACTTGCTCTTAGTGTATTTTATGCGTACCAAGTTTTTAGTGTCGTTGACGAAGAATAAGTTTAGTAATATTAGAGGCAAAAAGCTCTAGTTAATTTAGATGAATTTTTATTTTTAATTCATTTGTCACTTCATCTCTCTGCTTATATTTCTTGTGTATGTTTACTCATTCTCAATCTCTTAATCTGACATTGATCTAGAAATTGAGAAAATAGCTCGCAGGTTAAGGAAGTAATCTAATACTAAAACTATGACTGAAGAAGCTACAATGAGGATGGAGAGAGAGACAACAGTTGATGGGACTCGTGAAGAACGAGCCACTCCAGCAGAGCGAACAATGCTTGAATATTCCATGCCCACGGCTGGAGGATACGAATGGAGTATTACAAGACCAGCCATGGCATTGATCTCCATGATTCAAACTTCTGTTCAGTTTGGTGGATTACCTTTGAATGATCCAAATCAATATGTGGCCAAGTTCTTACAGTTATGTGATACTATTAAATATAATGGGGTGACAAATGATGCAATCCGATTATGAATTTTTCCTTCTTCTTTTAGGGACAGGGCGAGTCAATGGTTAACGTCACTACAAAGGGGTTCCATCACCACATGGGATCAATTGACACAACAATTTTTTGCTAACTATTTTCCTTCTTCTAAATCTGCTAAGTTAAGAAATGACATTTCTTATTTTGTACAGTTTGATATGTATACTCTCTACGAAGCTTGGGAACGTTTTCAAGCGTTTTTGAGGAGATGTCCACATCACGGATTGCTTGTATGGCAGTAGGTACAAACTTTTTACAATGGTTTGTCGCCTGCCAACCATTCACTAATTGATGCCGCTACCAGAGGTACAATTTGGAGGAAAATACTGATTGAAATCCATGGACTGATTGAAGAAATGGCACTTAACAGCTATCAATGGCAAAATGAGCGCCAAGTGCCTGCCAACCATTCACTAATTGATGCCGCTACCAGAGGTACAATTTGGAGGAAAATACTGATTGAAATCCATGGACTGATTGAAGAAATGGCACTTAACAACTATCAATGGCAAAATGAGCGTCAAGTGCCTAAGAAACAAGTTGGTTTGCATGTTGTTGAGTCCTTTACTGCCATTTTGAGTCAATTGGAAGCATTGACTAAGAATGTTGAGACTATGATGGTGGAAAATAGCGCAGCCCCACCAATTATATGTGAAGCATGTGGCAGATAGGGATATAAAAGTTCAAACTGTCAAGTTGGTAGTCCCTTTGCCCCCAAGCCCGAAGGAGCAAATTTTGTTAGCAAATTCAACTGGCCGCAGTACAATCCTTATTCTAATACGTACAATCCTAATTGGAAGGACCTCCCCAATTTTAAATAGACAAATCAACAACGGAACCAATAGAACCATCAGAGAGCTCCGCAACCACCCCTAGGTTTCCAAACACCTAAAGAGAAGCCAAGTTTTGAAAATACTGTGATGAAATACATTTAGAAATCAGAGGCTCAAATGAAGAACATGGAAACTTAGATTAGCTAGTTGGCTACCTTGATGTCAGAAAAGGTAGCAGGGACATTGCTTGGTACTACTAAGCCTAATCTAAAGGAACATGTCAATACAATTACCTTTAGAGGTGGCAAGGAGCTTGGGGAGCTCTACAAGGAAAAGGAGAAACATATGTAAGAGCATGGAGATACTCTTGATGAGTCAGCTAATATGGAAGACAAGAAGAAAAGTGAAGCACCCTCCATGGTGCATGTAAGTGAGCCACAGAAGTCCTCTATTCCATTCCCTCAGAGGCTCAAGAATACTTAACAAGACATGCAATTTTCTAAATTCTTGGAGATGTTCAAGAAATTGCAAATTAATATTTTGTTTATTGAAGTCATCTCTCAAATGTCCAAGTATGCAAGGTTCTTGAAGGAAGTACTTACAAAAAAAACACAAGCATGAGGAATTTGAGATGATAAGGCTAAATGAGGAGTGCTTTGCTATTCTCTTAAAAAAGCTACCCTTGCTCTATTGGTAACTCTTATTTTGAGAAAATATTATGTGATTTAGGTGCTAGTATAAATTTGATGCCTTTCTTTATTTTTAAGAAATTAAGAATGTAAGATCCAAAGCCTACATTACAGCTGGCCGATAGATCCTACACTTACCCTCGTGGTGTGGTGGAAGATGTTTTGGTGAAGGTAGACAAATTTATTTTTTCAGTTGATTTTGTGGTGCTAGATATGGAAAAGGATGCTGATAATCACAAATTTTATACATTAATAAACTCTCATTTTTAGTCATTTACACTCTCTATGTACTCATTTGACTGAGCTTGACCATATTTTGTAAGTTTGGGTTCAAATTGTGCTTAACTGATCTTTCTAGCATTATTAGGATTTTAAATTATTTTTGTATTTCGATCGTATGTTGAGTTATAGATTTCTATAAATTATGCATCTTACCTTGTGGGAAATATAAGAGAGAGCTCTACAACTTTCATGAAGAGCCCTAGAGCTTAATCAGGTATCTAGTGGACCGAATTAGGCTTGGAAGTCAAAACATGGGTTATATCGCGTAACCCAAGCAGCGTGCACTAATTGGTCCATAACTTGGGCTATAGGTGTGATATGGACCTAAAACTAATGGCATTTGAAAGCTAATACATAGATCATCAATTATTATGAAGACCACTTATCCAACTTGTGACATTTTGATGGTGTTTTCATCCTTTTACATCAGCTGACAGGATTAGAGACATGTTAAGAGTGATTTGGGCATAACTCTCTCTTCTTAAGACCAAATAAAGTGATTTTGATGGCCAACGAAAGCTAAGAGGTAAAAGATTAACTTTAACTTAGGAGCAAATTAGGATTCTTGATTTTAAATTAGTTATTTTTGTATAAATAAGGAACTCAAGATAGATAGAAACCCTAAGTCGTATTACTTAGATTGACCGATTCTTTGTACCTAATTTTGATTTTGAATTGAATTAATTTTCTTCTACTCTTGATTTGGATTTTTAATTGCATGATTAAATATCTCTGTTGTATGATATGATCCAATTGGATCCTTAATCCTAATTGAGATTTGTGATTAAATTGTGATTGATTAATTGTGGTTTAGTCACATGAATTGAAAATAGTTAGGTTGACAAATTTGTTAATCTAAGTTAATTGAATTTTGGTTGTTAAGCTAGCATAGGTTGCATGAATTTAGCTATCGCAAGTTTATGAATCGTTTGTTAGTTAAATTCTAGGTGATTATCTAGTGTTGAATTCTACATGTTTGATGCAAAGATTTTGGTCAATCATAGATTAACCAATTAATTCAATCCAGATGTATGTTTAGTGATCAATGACAAGCCAACTAGGTTTATGATGGTTTCTTGGATTGGTTGCTTTGCAATTTGATTCTTTTTCTTACATTTAATTATTATGTTTACATTCTGCATACACAATCCGCCCTGTTTGACCTTGATTTGGTTTGATTGGTGCCTTGATCTTTAAGAGACAATTTGTTTCACTACCTTGTGCTACAGGTTTAGTAGAATTGAATTTTGTTATTTGGTTGAGCTCTATGTTGATATTCCTCTCATTCTTGGAAGACAATTTTAGGCAACTTTAGGAGTTGTGATTGATATACCTCAGGGTGAGCTCATCTTGAGAGTGGATGGAGATTATGTGACCATCAATGCCTTCAATGATGTTAAATCTTCCCCAATGTCAAATCTCTATGTCCCTATTAATATCATTCAAGCTAAGAAGCAAGAAGTCTTGCCTATCAAAGACCCCCCACCATTATACAATGTTGACATTGACCTTCCTAAAACCCAAGTTGTTGAAATAGAGAAGGGTCCTCCTATGCTCCATGCTCCATGCTCCATTGCAAATTGGTCCTTCATCTGTTGATCGATTGAAATCACCATAGCCTAGTGGAATTTCTCATGCCAAGGCACATTTGGGATAACAAAGTCCTTATCAAGTTCAAAATGTTGTTGGAAGCATTCCTAAGGCCATTGACGAAGGATGGAGCCACTGCTTTGAAAAGAAGAAGGCATCATCCTATTTCTTTTGCTTCAAGCCACCTTGATTTACTTGAATAACAAGCAACATCGAGCTAATGACGTTAAACAAGTACTATTTTGGGAGGCAACCCAAGTTTTCTTTCTTTTTCCTTACTCTTTTATTTATTTTTTAATTTGTTATTTGTTTTTCTTCGGTTAGTTATTTGTTTTTTCCTATTATTTTGTTATTTCTTATTTTATTGACTAACATTTTTTTCTATTTTTGTTTTGAAGTTAATGTTGAGTCAATTTAGGTGCCTCCTCAAGTTCGGAACCTTTGTAGGAGGATGTATATAGTTATCGGTTATCAAAAAGATTTTTCTTTTTTACCTTAGCATTTTATTTTTGCATTTATTTATTTATTTTTATTGATTTTATTTTGTCATCATCACCTTAAATCCATGTTCACTCAAGCATATGCATGAACTAATTTGTTTTGAAAATAAGAGTATTGCTTCGAAGATTTATCTTAGGCCAAGAGAGTTTGATTCATGTTAGCTCAAGATTATGCAGGTTGGAGATTTGTTCATGATTATCATGCATATTTAGCTTTGGGCATTCAATTTTTCTTTTGCATCAGTTCATTAAACTTTTGATTGAATTTGTGTGTTCCCAGAGAAGGACTATATGTGCTAAAGTGAGTATCTAATTGCCTCGTCGGTCCTAGAATAATTTCACTGCATCCTTTTGAGGCGAAATCCTAGTGTGCACTTAAAATGAGATGATCTAGGTGTAACATACTCCTTAACCTAATGATCCTAATCAAAGTTATAAAAGCTCAGTGATACTGGTAAGAGTTATTGGTTAATTTGGGTAATTTTCCGAACCAGTTTGGGCATAATTCTGTAACACTGAATATAAGAAAATAATTAAAGTATTTACATAAACAGTTGATATAATGGAAATAAATATAAAAAAAATTATTTCCTAGCAAAGAACCAATGATAAGAATTATAGTAAATTTTGGAGAATCAACTGAGCAAGTCTGATATTTTGAAGGATACTACTGAGAAATAGCCAAAACAGTTAAGCAGCTCATAAAATTATGAAATTACATAGAGATGGCAAGCAAGACTTGGAGAATATTTTGGTATAAAATACCAATTAAGATAAGTATTAGTAAGCAAATTTACTTAATTCCTGAGTTTAATTTAACATGGAACCGAGTAATGAATCTTACTTGATAAATAGCAGTATATAGAGAATTATGGAAAAATGGATCCAAGGACTAAGTTTAGTTCTAACATTTTTCATAACATTTACGGATACTTGAAAACTCAATTTTAGAAGATTAAAGTGTTCCTAAGAGATACAAAAGTTTCAGCACATTATTTCTTATTCATCCACCGCCTCACTTATTCTAGTTTTTTCTTGATTTTTCTTCCCCTGTTATGCTACTCTTTCACACACAAAAAGAAGGCTGAAACAGAAAGAGAAAAGCTCACGGAACAGAGGAGAAAAAGAAGGGAAAACAAAGAGGAAAAAGTGAAGAAAATTCAAGGGATCAAAGCTTGAGAACCTAAGAGGAAAGGTAGGGGGATTCTATATTATTTTTGTTTCTTTGTTGCTGCTATGTTAATGTTGGTTCCATGCCTCTTCTTGCTGCTGTAGGTCATGACTTCCACATAGAAACCATGTAGCCTTTGAGTGGTAAGAATATTATGTATTCACACTTGCTCACACTTTGTTCACGCTTTGCTACATGGTCACTTGTTCACACTTTGCTCTACGACAAAAGAAAAAAAAATAGATTGTGCTATCCTTTTGGACTTTTTGAAGTGAGTTATGATTTATGAGCATGCAAGCTCACGGCCAAGACAGATTGAGCCACTTTTATTGACTTTTAAAAGTGAGTTTATGACTTAAGAGAAACTTATGGACTTTGTGCTCAATAAGGAAACTTACGGTTGAACCAAAAAAAGAAAATGAAAGGGAGTTGCTTGTTATTTTGTATTCTTATTCCTTGACTTTATCTTGTCTTGCTTCTTTTATGAATTCTTGAAAGAAAATTGATAATATTGGTTAACAACATGGATGGGTATCTCACGACCACACTATGTTTGGAGGTGGTTTCTTTGTTTTAATTTATTCTTTTCCTTTCATTGAATGTTGAATTGAAATTGTGGCTTAATTTAATGAAGTTATGGTCACACGGCCAACCAAGATCAAGCAAGAGAAACCATGTGTGATTTACACTTTAATGTTCTATGTGTTCACATTTTGATTTTATGGAATGGAAGTTCACAGTCAAGAGTTGCTTGGTACCACCTTTGTTGACTTTAAATTAAGTTTGCTCTTGTGCTTGGTTGTGCACAACTAAGACAAGAACTAAAACTGAATTTTGTTAGTTTATATTCTTGTTTCTTGACTCTAGTTGATGAAATTGTCAAAATTATTGTATGGAAAGCTAGAGTCATCTTAGTTTAACTTAAAACCTAATTTTATTTACTTCATGAATTATAATTAATTGGATGACCATATGTTAAATAGAGATTAGCATCTTTCATTATGAATATTTATGCTTGATAATGACCATTTGAGATAAAATATTTGTAATGGCCATGTAGGCTGAATTTAAAGAGGTATGGAGGTCTCTAAAATGTATATGAAGTGTAAGAGTTTGGATTAGTGCTACTTGAACTAGTGTTTGTATGACAATTTCTTGGAATGAGTTGTATTGTACTTACATGAATTGATTTAGTTACTTATTAGTAGAGTAACTAATAAATTGTGTATTGAATTGGATGAAAGGAATGGTATTGGATACTTGATGTGAATTTGAGATTATATTGCTCACTTAATTCTTTATGCTTTGTTTGGATGTGGAGAGAAAATGCAAAGAAAGAAAATAGAGAGAAGAGAAAATGAAGAGAAAAATATATTTTCTCTCTTGTTATTTGGATGAAGAGAAAAAGGAGAGAAAGAAAATAAAAATTTTTCTTTCTCTTCTTTGGTTGAAAAGAAAAATGAGAAGAAAGAAAATAAAATCAGGTACAATGACTTATATACCCTTCATGTAATGTAATAAATGATTTTATTTTTTACTATTTGTTTTACCTTTCTAATCTATATTGCTATTTGATCCCTAAGCATACTATTAAGAAGGATATTGCTACTTTTAATGCCAAAAAAAATAATTTGTTGTCTTACTATTTGATCCTCCAAATCGTGGCACACAAAAATGCCACTCCTCTTTTTTATCTTCTCACTATTCCACACTTTTCCTTACAAAAAAAGCCTCATTTCCCGTTTTGCTGCGAGTTGCTTTGTCTCATTCACCCAGCTACTAGTATTACTCCCAAGTCCCATCACCACCACCTAAATCCAACCCCTTCTCACTCTCATTTTCCCTCACATACTCTTATTTGGGCCCTTTTCACATATAACATTAATACCCATAACAATGCAACATAACACCATTCAAAAATGCAAGTTTAGTTTGTCCTCTCTGTAGATCTGAAACACATTGGATCTCAAAAAGAGCAAATTTTGAGTTTTGGGTTTTGTTGTTTGGTGTATTGGGTAATCGGAAAATCATTTTTTTATTTTGGAAATTTGTGGAGGTACTGTTGGTAAAAGATGGGGTCCAGTGGCAGCAAAGCCACTTCCTCTTGCACTTCATCGTCATCTTCAGGCAGTTTCCGTAAGGGTCGATCTAAGGGGCATAGAAGTTTTCCGTCTTATTGTTTAGGAACAACATCTGGATCTCATGACACCGAGCAAAGATGCCGCACGACTAGACGGAGGAGAGACAGCGGCGACGGCAACAGTGGCGGAGGAGAGACGGTCAATAGCGTCCCATGGTTGGATGGAGGAGAGGCTCTCTCTGGCGTCGCACGACAGTGACGAGGGGAAGAAGATGGAGGGGGTACGGGTGGAGTTATGGAAGAGAAGAAACAATGTCTCTGATAACGACTATGAGGGTATGATGGTTATTTTTAGGATTATCTCTCAATCTCCCACGTTTTCTTCACAGCAGAGGAGAGAAAAGTTTCTACGTGGGTCCCACGCCATTTTTTTCTATCTTCTCTATTTTCTCTGCATATCCAAACGAGAGAAAAGAAAATATTCCTCTCATTTTCTCTTCTCTCATTTTCTCTCCTCTCATTTTCTCTTAAAACAAACACAGTGTTAAGGTTGAGCGAGCTAAAATATGTGATTAAATAATCAATGCTCATGAGAATTAAATTTGAATTATATATGAGAATTGTAGGTATTTATCCTTGAATGGAAAGAGAATGATTTTAGTATGTTATTCCCAACATATGAGTATTCTCTTGTATTGAATATAGATTTGGCATTTTGTCCTATTTGAATATATTTGGTATAAGTAAATTCTAGAGTTGATCCTCTATGAGGGAAGGGTATCCAGATTCCATTAAAATTATGAAGATGATCCTTTGTGAGGAAGGGGATCCTATATTCTTAAAATTCCTCACTAGTTTCCTCATAGGCCTAGATTCCCTCATGTGTATACATAAGGAAACTCAGGAATAGTTCTGTATGACTGGTGGATGGTCATAAATAGGTTCGAATGAACTGACCTGAAAGCAGACTATTACCATGCTAGAATTTAGGTTATGTGAGGTGACCCGGCTCTGTGGGAATTAGCACTAGAAAATGAGCACTAAGATGAATTTGTAATTGAATGTCATATTATGATTTCGTTGTGCTATAAGAACTGTTGCATGAGTTTAAGACTATGGTTCTTGATTAAAAAGTGTTTATGAATTTATTTATGAATATAAATTATATTGTTTAATAATAAATGTTTTTGAAAACAGTAAATAAATTAGAATTCTGTTTTGAGAAGAGGAAGGTCTGGATTTGGCTTTTGCCACCTTCCTACATTATTAAATGAATTTTAAAATAATTTTTCCCCAAAACTACTGGAAGTACTATGATGACATGTATTTTTAATAGTACTAATGAGAACTCTTAGAGTAAGCTTTGATATTCATTTTGTATTTAGTGATGTATAATTAGTATTCAGTAACAATTCATATAATTATTGTGTATTAAAATGTACTTTGTATATTATTCTTTAGTATATGTATGTAATCTTAACCCTTACAGGCTCATATTTTATATATCTCTTATATTTATTTTCAAGCATATTATGTTAATTATTACGTGACATACTTAATTATAGTTACTAATGTGTAATTCCGAACACGTAATTAGTAATAGAGTTAATGATGTTACACTAGGCATTATTTCTTTAACCTCATCATGGCCTTGTACCTCCCACTCATTATTATAACACCCTCCGTAGGGCATTACATTTCCGACTACAAATTTATAATCTGAAAATCATTTCATAAAAGTATCTGAGTTATAAAACATGGCTTTTAAAATTTCTTTTCGCGAAAACATAAACTTATCGAAATTTATAGGTAATACTGAAAAATAGATTTAAACTGATTAATATACATCACAGACACCACATAATATTCAACAGTACTTAGAACATAAAACTTACAGACTCAAGGAAATAGTAGTAAACCCCATGATGGATCTTACTTAATAGCACGGTAATAACACTAACAAGAAAACTCAACATACTTGTTCTGTTCCTCCACCAAACTGCACACTGTCGAAATTGGGAAAATCACTCCTTGCTGTCATCCCCAAACTCAAAATATTACCTCTAGTTAAGTCTAAGAAGTTCACTTCGTCTACTATACAAATTTTAACAATAAAAACACAAACAAACAATACAACAAAGCGGTGAGATCCCCTTTCATCAATACCAAGATGATAGCAAAGAATGATACGAATGACAAAGTCATTCCATACATATAGATATCACAATTATATTCATGTCATCATTTCATAAATAACTTCAATAACCATATATCACAATAGAATAAACAATAATAGTTTTATCATAACATATATCATCAATATGTATGAAATGATTATATCACACCACTTGAACATTGACCATGCCACAACAATATGTGTACTGACCATGTGTATGCATACTGAACCAATTCCTACTCCATGGAGCTAATCATAATTTCAGAGAAAAATGGCCCAGAAGATCTGTCAGCCTCAATGACAGTCTTCACCGAGCACAAAAAGAGATAGTGTTTGTCGGTTCCTCATCAGTGCGTTGCAACGATTCATCATGGCCAGAGGATCATAATGTGATAACATAATCACTAGATGACTCACCTCGCCTTGACGCACCCTGAGATCCATCATAGACCTCACTATTCAATTCTCATTCACTCCTAGGCCCAACCAGCCATAATAGCCATCAACTATATTCTGTTCAATGCATGATACCTCAATGCATATCTTAATTTCATCTTTAGACTGTTCCCAAATAAGATTAGAACAACTGCCCATACAATTGTCTAATGTCATAAGATCAATGAATATCATATAATCGATCATACAATTCCATAATAGCACTGATACATCTGGTTCCAGTACATCAGTTCTTACAGCAACTTTTGTTGTATTTTCAATTGCGTATCATTTTTAACTTGTTTTCACAATCGCGTAACACTTTTGTTACATTTTCAAACTGCGTAACCATTTTCTGACGTTTTCTCATTCACATAAAATATTTCAACGTTCTCCAAATTGCGTAGTGATTTTTCAACATTTTTGAAATCACATAACTAAAAACTCATATTTCTAAGTCGCATAAATCATTTTTCATTATTTCTCAACTACGTAAATATTTCTCAATATTTTAAACATCATTTTGGACTTTCCAAAAAATTTATAAAATTTCTAACTTCAAATCCCACACTTTCTCACTTAAAAATCTTCTACGTAATATTTTTCATTATTTTCCCAAAATCAATATTTCCTTTAAATCAATTATTCTAACTTAAAATTTCCTAACGCGCCTCAAAACCCAACGGGTGAGCTATTCGTCAGTAAACTTCAAGTCACCAATTCATTTCTCTTTTATAAACTAAATCCACTAATTTAATTAATTCTAAAAATAAGCTTTTTCTTACTTTTATATCTCAAAATCCCTTAATTTAAATCCTTTGCTATTTTAATCCATTCAATATTATGTTAAAAAAATACTATTTGTTCTAATCCACTAATTCTTGGCATATTGGCCAAAAATCACAAATAACTTCATCATAAAATTTTTGTTCATTTTTATGTCTACTTTCTTTGCAAATCCTTAAATCATTAAATTATTACCTCCTCATCTAAAACTCATGATTAATAAAATAATTTGAAATACTTTATTCCATATCAAGCAAAAAAACTATGAGCCTCAAGGTTCTTCGGAACCAAAACATTTTTCCTTTCCACATAATTCTCATCATATAACATATCACTTATGATATTTCTACCATCACATGTTCATGCTTACTATGAAAATGATAAAATCATATTAAGCAATTAATCACAAATTAATCAAAATCATAACATCAAATCATGCATACTTATCAAAGCAATAAGCACATCAATCACCAAACAATCATAAACATGGAAAACCTTAAACAAACAAGTGAATAAATCCTTATGGATTTTTCACCACACACACATCCATTCCTCACCACCAACACATGGTTGATGAGGGTAATCTCCCTCTTACCTTAGATAATCCACCAAAGCTCCTTGTATGTCCTTCTTGAATCCATTTTCTTCCACCAAGAGCTTCTTAAAAATCAAAGTAAACACATATAATCAATATCTAAGGCTTGAATAAGAAAACCATGGATCAAAACATGGTTTAGAACTTTGAATCTAAGATTAGAAAAGAATATCAAGAACTTCACCCTTTATCCTTCAAACTTAGATCTTAGGAAAAGTGCTTGAAGATGGATGATTTGGAAGATGGTCTCAACATGAAAGTTCCTTAGAATTACATGGAGATTCAAGATCTAAGGTTGTTTATAATTATTAAAGCTTGGAAGGTATTTTGGAAGGGTGCGGCCATGAGCTTCCTTTGAAGAACAAGGTGAGAACTTTTTGATTTCCAAGAGAGGGATGAAGATGATCACAACACCAAAGTATCTTAGGATGATGTAAGGATACTAGATGTAAGGTTGTTTAAAATTATAGAAGAGTGGAGGGTGGTGCAAGGTGGTTTGACCGTGAGGCTTTGTGAGAGAGAAAGGTAAGAGTTTTTGTGTTTTTTGCTTGATGGAAAGATGGAGATGAATGAATCTTGAGAAATTCTTAACATGAAAGTGCCATGTGTAATATCCCCGATAACATGTTAGGCTTGTAAAGGGTTACCGAGGTAGCCTAATACTAGTTTAACATGTTTGTAAAGTTTTATGACCAACTGAGCTAGTTTAGGCACTTTGCCGCAACACAGAATGTGGAAAGTGGCCTAAAATGACCCAAAAAATGACATAAATTGCATAGATAAGAGAAATAATTATTGATAAGTTATTTTTAAGTCATAAATGAGTTAAGAAAGTTGTAGTTAAAATTTGAAGGAAAATTGAGTTCGTTTGGTATTTTTAAGCACACTGAGTACGTGTTTTGATACCGACTAGACTCAGTGCAGATATGGAAAATTAAGGAAACTGTAAAATAAGTATTAAGGTAAATCTTAGAATTTATTTTAATATTTATGGAGGTTAGAAAACTTAAAATAATAAGATCAAAGTGTTCCCAAAAGATAAGAAGTTTAGTAAAATGACAAAAATTGCCCTTAAAGTTACTTGTTTTAAAAGTGAGATTTCATCTCATTTTCTCATCTCTCTCGTACGCACTCCAGCTGCAGAATGGAGAAAGAAAAACAGAGGCAAAAACGCAGTGGAGGAAGAGGGGGGAAATGGAAGGAAAGGAAGGGAATCAAAAAGGGAAGTCCAAGCTTGAGGTAGGGGGTTTGTGGTCTTGGTTCTAATCTCTCTTCCTTTTATTTTTCTGCACGTTTTTGGCAGCCCTATTTGTATGGGTTTAAGTGTTTGAATGTTGTTTTCATGTTTGTTTATTCAACTTTTAAGCTCAAAGATGACTTGTTCTTGATTTAGGAAGTATGGTGAAAAGGTTTATGCTCTTGATTTACTTTGGTTTTGGATGAGATTAAAGTGTGATTGATGTTAGGGTGTGATTGTAGTGATAGAAATGGTTTAAGATCATGAGAAAGTTGGTTGGAATCAAGGTGCAAGAGAGCACGCCGTCTTCGTTTCTCCCAGTAGGCGGCTGGCGCCTAGGCGCCCAGCGACCAGAGGCAATTCTCTAGTTGCTGTCCAGCCGTGAAATAAAGGGAAAAATATGAGATGCAATGCTATTTTGTATCATTTTAAGTTGTTGTATATGAGGAGGAACATGAGAAATGTTGTGTAATGCATGATTTTGATTATGATTATTTGTGATTACATTTTATTTGTATGGTGTTAGAGATATATTATGATTTGATTGTACTAGTGAGATTAGTTGAAGAGATATCAATGTTCTAACGTGTAATGAGGTACCAATATGTATCTTTTAAGGAAGGACTGAGCAATGTATGTATTTATAATAAACGAGGTTATGTTTTCTCTTCATAGATGTCAAAGTTGGACCTATGATGCATTGAGTTCCAAAAATCAAGTTTAGTTGAAGTATAAAAAGTCAAAATGTGATTTTGAGTATTCTCTTGCTTGAACGTGTTTTCAATGGTTATTTATGACTTATTTATGGTACGAGTTTGAGTTAGAAACTTGAGGCTCTTCATTTGGACCTTTGATGTACAAAGTGAGAAAAATGATATTTCCTTACTTGAACGAGTCTAAATCTATGATTGATGACTTGAATTTAATGTTTAATGATCCTAACATGATTAGATACCATGATTAGGGATGAGAAACACTTAGAATCCATAATTTGAGGATTAGAACTTGGTTAGAAACCAAAATCATGCATAACCCGAATTATGCAGAAAAGAGGACAGCATCGAGTAGTCTGTGATGTTTGTTGCATAACTTGAGCTACAGACATCGTATAGACTTGATTCCAAAGCCATTTGAAAGTCAAGACATAAGGCTTAATGTAGTAAAAATTTCAGAATTATTGAGCAACCCAATTAGTCCCAGTTTTTATTTGAATCTGAGCCAAATTCTGCAGAAAAAGCAATTTGGCATCTGTTAAACCAGATTGCATAATTTCTTGCTCCGATGTCGTATTTACATGAAATCAGTGTCATTTGAAAGCTAAAAAATAGGGCTATATGACTGTTAAATTTCAGAATTATTGAATTCTTAGTTTGTTCCCAGTTTCATTTCAAAGTCAGCTCATTTTCGGGTAAAACAGAAAATGCCCTGTTTTAGCTTCTGTATAATGTTGCATAACTTTGGCTACATTTATCCAAATGAGGTGAGGTTTGTGGCATTTGAAAGATATGAGGGAAGACTATATTACTGTAAAATCTCAGAATTATTGAAGTTAGTATGTGCATTTGGTACACTCAAGAAAAACAGCCTTTTTAGGCGAAAATTAAGGGGGTTTTGAGAAAGTTTGGACCCTAGAAACTTTACTAGCTTCTTTAATAGGTAAAGTTGAATTATGAAAGTGTAATAAAAATGTGTTTTCTCCTTTATGGGTTAAACTTGAATTAAATGCTTTTTTATTTAGCTTATAATTGTAACACCCTTGTGGGGATGTCACATATATAAAAAGAAATAAATAAAATCTACCCAAGTTGTACAACCTTTATTACGTATTAATATGGGTTGTAATATAATTCCTGTTGAACAGAATATTATTAAATAAAATAAAGCGGAAATATAAAGAAAACAGAACAACATCACTCATAATATACATATGGTTCAAGTTATAAGTTATACAAATAATTTACAACTACAACTACAAATATTTAAACAGAAACAGAAAATAAAAACAGTAAAGAGTCAATATATACATACGCAGATGCGCCCAAAATACACATCATAAATATTTATTCCTCTGATGGATCACTCTCAGGAAACTCATCAGAAGATAAATAACCAGGATGCCTCGACACTCGACGGACATGAGACCGCGCAGTCGATACGAGTGTCATCTCACTAGGCTCAGTGGATACACCACCCCAATGACGCCTAATGGATAAAGGTAACTCTAGGTGTAGAAACACAGTCGTCGTCATCACTGGCTCGTCATCAAACCTATGACGTAGGGATACAGTCAGCCGTCCCACGTACGTCACGGAATCTCTGTCTCCTCGCATATGCCAAGCTAACAATCCACCGTGAAACTCAAGTGTCACGAACCCCAAAAATTCAGGCACCGCCATACCCAAACTAATCAATCCAATGGATATGGACGATCAGATGGTTCTTGATCGTCGAACTGATCTTCGGCTTGCTGATCTTCCTCCTCCTCGGGATACAGAATCTCAAGAGGCTGGTCCTCTTCCTCAAACTCTTTACCGCGTAAAATAAATATACGAAAAACACATACAATAAAAAAGAGGTAAGACAATCTAAAATCATCACAAACATGGCAAATAAGAAAACGACAAACAACAGATATACGGTCATGTAATATGAAAAGCTATAACAAGAATTTAATAACAAGATAGTGTAAAAATCTAATTATCATAACAACATATGATTTCACGATAAAACAAATTCAGAAAACAGACAATATCACGTAACAATAACCAAATAAATAAATACATAAATAAATAAAATAAATAAATAATGTTCAAGATATAATTAAATACAACATGACACGATCCTACTCCATGGAGCTAAAACACATACAGATATCAGAGAGAGAATGACTCGCAAAATCTATTAGTACCACAGCTGCCCAACCAAACTATTGCGCTATCACACTTTGCGTCTATAGCCCCACGTCACATGGAATCCATCATGCAAGGCATGGTGTAGTTCACGGTCTCACATTGTGGCACTACAGGCAATGTACTATTAGATCTTACAAAATATCGATTAAAAATAGTGCGTGTCGAGTCCATTAGTGTGCTATCGGTTACCACGGCCCAGCGGAGCGACCGACTGTCCATATATGGAATCCCGTACACTAACGTCTCCAAGTTCATAAAGACAATGAACCACACTACGTTTATCGCATCGACAACACGATGTGATTCCCCTCGTCAACCAATCCACCAAAAATTGGTATAACTAAGATAAAAAGATACAGTAAGTCCCACCGAACAAATATTGTTCCAAAATCTGTACGGGTTCACCTCATAGCCCGACAGCAGAGAAAAAAAAAAGAAATTCCAGAAAGAATATAGAAAATATCGTTTCGGTGAATCGCGTAGAAATTTTATCGCGTTTTCACAATCTTGTCGTTTTTACAAACGTTTTTAAATCGCGTAAATATATTTTGTTGTTTTTAAAATCGCGTAGAGTTTTTAACACTTTTTCTCAATCGCGTAAAGTTTTTAATATGTTTTCTCAATCGCGTAGGATTTTTAATACGTTTTCTCAATCGCGTAGGATTTTTAATACGTTTTCTTGTTCAAATCCCTTAAAATTACTGTTTAAATAAACAGAAGTAATAATTAATACTTTTAAACTACGTAAAATATTTTTCATACTGTATACTGTCTTTTGGACATCTTTCCTATCTTATTTGTCCGTTTTTACTAAAAATTGACAGTATTTTGCTTAGAAAATTATATTAATGATTTCCTAATTTTACCGTAAAAATTCTATTTATTAAATTTTGAAACCGTATAACTTAAACCTTGTGAAAACCACTAACATGCTTCAAAATGATAGCATGAGCTATATGTTAGAAATTTTCAAAAGTTACTGTATTTCATTTCTAATAGCAAAATCATTAGTTCTAAGTTCTCAAACTTATTTCTAATTGATTCTTTTCCTTAAAACTCATTTTAGAAAAATTCTTTTAAACACATATTGCATCCTTATACTTAGAAAAGGTTTGGATTTAATTTTAGAAACCATGGATACTTGGTTTGGCATGTTGGCCGAAACTTAGAAATTTATGCTATTTGATTTCTAAATTCATTTTCCTTAATCTAAACAATGTAATAACTTGTTAATTCTCCTAGGTTAATTAAATCTCAATTTAGGAAAATTAAGAGAACATTTTGGTTCTCCATTTTGATCATGGCCGTAAGCCTCAAGGTTTGTGTTCTTTGGAACACTCATGCAACCCTTAGCATATTATTCACATCCTATACATTATCATACAATTCTATACTTTATCATGCAATTCTAACACATGCAATATCACTAAAGCTTGTAGTCATGAAATCAAAGCTTGTAGACATGCAAATTATTACAAACATCAAATAGGAAAGCTACTAACAAATACACAACCACATAAACAAGCTACTAACAACCACACAAATGAATCCTTATGGATTCTACAATCACAAAAACCACACTCCATCTTCTTACCACCATCCATAGATGATAAGATTAGTCTTCCTCTTACCTTAAATGAAGACAAAAGGATTCTCACTCCTCCTAAGGTTTCGGTTTTCCTCCTTCAAGAACCTAACAAGCTTAAACAAAAATTACAAGTTACTAACCATAGAAAGAGAGCTTAAACCATGGAGAAAACATGGTTTAGGACTTTGAAAAAGAGTTTAGAAAAGAAAAACTAGGAATTTCACCTTCTTGGTACAATCTTCCAAGTAGGTTTTCAAGCTTCAAATGAAAGATTTAGCAAGAACTCCCAACTAGAGATGTTCTTAGGATTGTGTTTAGGTTTAGAAAACTTGGTTAGATGAAATTTTGGGTGATTGGATGGTCTAGGTATTGGCTTGGCCGAATGCTTCACAAGAAAAGCATCAATGGTGTTTAGGGTTCTTGGATGAGAGAGAAGAGAGAAATTTGCATGAAAGAAAAGTGAAGAATGGTCTTCCACACTCCCTTGGCCGTAGCATTCAATGGGCATGCAAGGTGTGCATGGATTTGGCTTCATCCAAGCCCTTAGATGCATCAAAGGTCAAGATTAAAACTTGGTTAGCAAGCTTGTCTCCCATTGGTTGTTCCTAACCTAGTCATTACCCTTAGTCATCATGCTTAATCATTACTTAGCCTTGTCATCTAGCTTAGTCACCATGTTCAAGAATGTTCCTTCACTAATCATGATTAATTAAGCTACTAAGTTAATTGTTTAGCTAAACGTGGGTCCCACAAAACATTTTCGGGTCCACTATCATCTAATTATACTGACTAATAAAATAATATACAAAATTATTTTATTGGACAGTTAAATTCTAAAAATTAAAAGATTACTAATCGTCTCATTCAGAATTGGGTTTAGTAAGATCTCCCAGCCTGAATAATTAAAACAAGATTTTCCCGACCCGAAAAAATATTATTTTCCTGTCACGGAGCAAATCGCACAAAAAGTCCAAATAAAATCACAGACAGTAATATTGAACACTAAATCAAGTAGAAAACAATTAAAAACAGCAAAAACAACACAAACAGCACATTCGGGACGTAATGGTCATTTTTTCATTTTTCCCCACGACGTAGCAAATCATCCAAAAAGTTCAAATAAAATTACAGGCAGTATTAATTGTCTGTATATTTCCCAGAAAAATTAAAATAGTAGCTCGAGAAAATTTTTATTTTACTGTATCGAAGCAAAATAGTTAAAACGATCAAATAAAATTTTAGCCTGTAAAACATATTTGTATTTCATACAGAAAATAAGAAACAGTAAATAAGGACACAACAGTCATTTACACAAAAGCTCCAAAAACAGCAAACAGAACATTCGGGACATTTTCTAAAAATTGGGGTGTTACAATAATGAAATGTATGCATGATATTGATGTATAAATGTAACAAATTAAATGACTTATGAAGTAAATCATTATATGCACTTAATATGGAATGAATGACATATGTGAATGATGTTGATGTTGTAATACATTGAATATGCCTTGTATGGTATGGATAAAGTTGATGAACACGATATTGGGAACCAATATAAAAGAAAAGGTAAAGGTAGATCAGGTTGAATGAGTCCCTCTCTACTAGCATGTATGATAATGCATTAAGAAAAGTTTAATGATCATGGTAAATGCTTCCCTATTATGTAAAGAAAAGTACAATTATGTAAAAAGTGAAGGAAGGAAAGGTTTTAATACTCTTGTATGTTTTGTTTTCAAACTTGTTATTTGATGTTTCCATGTATTATAAATTTATGCTTGGACAAAAGGGCTCCAAATGCTAAAGTTATGAATGTTTGGTAGTGCAAGGAACAAAAGAGCATCCTGCTTACCCAGAAAACAATACAAGGAAGCGTTCTCCTGCATGGTTCTAGGTTTGGTCCCAATGAAGGGCTATAACCTAAAGGAGGGGATTCAATAATCCCAATGAAGGGTTGTAGTCCGAAGGAGGGGATTTAATACCGAGCCATGTGAACAATACGGAATAGATTAACATAGCTTCCCGGGAGTTGGAGCTCTGGCTGGGGGTGTTACATTAAAAGATGCTTCCTGGAACAAAAGGGCTTCCTGGAAATATTCAAATAACATGAGTTTTCTAAAATAAAATCATTTCAAAGAATCATTACATGAGCATACTTTAGGATTCTCATTAGGCATTATCATACATTACCATGCATTGCATAAAAATTGACGATTGTATGGGCAATCATCTTGTTTTGATTCAATATGAAGATTAAGCTTAAAAGCTTATTATAAAAGGTTGATAGTAGTATTTAAAGGATTTAAGTGTTGTTTATAGTATGATGATAAATGTTTACCGTACATGCTGTTTAAGCATGCTATTTAAGTTGTGATGTTGAATTGATTTGTTATGATATAAATGAATTATTTTGTAATTGAATGAACTGCCTGCTTTGGGAAGGGAAAGGACTGAGTTTTGGCTTATGCCACCTTTCCAAATGATTAAGTACAATTTATGTTTTATCTCAAAGCAGTTGGATTTATCATGATGTTACGATTTCAAACTTACTACTGAGAATCGTTAATTCTCACCTCGAACTCTTTATGTTTTCCATGATAAATCCAGAGGAGGATTCAAGCAAGCATAAGGCAAGGAGATGAAGATTTGCTTATGTTGTTAATCTAATAGTTTTGATTATGTAATTATATTTATGGCTTTGTAAATAAATTGATGTAATTAGTTTTGTAAATGTTTGTAATCTCAGACATATCAGATAGATTTCTAGTAAGGAGCAAGTTTCCTGAGGTATAAAATGTCTTGCTCTCTTGCTTTCTTAAAGGTTCCATATATTTATTCGTTAAATAGATATTGAACAGGTTATTTATTACGCTAAAGTTAGGAAGTGACATACTAATTCTATTTACTTAATATACTTAGGGTATACTACAGTATTGAGAATTAGGGTGTTACATTTTGGTATTAGAGCAGTTCTTCCTGTTGAGCAGGGGAATGGACTGACTATGCTTCTGAGCATATTTAGATATTTTGTTGGTGTCATGCATTCTTTTATCTTTAAGTGAGATATGTGAATAGGATTGCATGACAGCCTTAGGATTGGATGTTAATAATTACTAGCACACTGTTACATGATATCGAGTCTGGCCAACGCAATATGTAATGTTCTGTGTAAATAGGAAATTATAACACCTCCTAGGCGAATAAGGGAGAATAGGAAAGCTTTTTGAAAGAGTAATTATGATATGTCTAAGATAGTTAGACCGTTGATGAAAGTGAAGAGAGATTAGAGTCTTGCCACAGGAGAATAGACATAAGTTATTAATGGAATGATGCGGAAGCAGAGTGAGGCTATTAGTAGCATAAGTAAAAGGAGGAGATCAAATTCGTCAGTTGAGGATGACAAGAATGACTTTAGAAAGAAGGTACAAAATAGAGTTAGTAGTTAATTGATGTTGCTTTCTTAAGGAGGTGATAAAAATAGAAGAGCTCAAGGTTTGAATAATGAATATGATGGAAAAAAAAAGAACTGAAATTTCAGCAAGCAAGAAAGCTATCTCAGAGTTTTAAAGGATACGCAATTAGTTGAAATGCTGAGGTTTTGTAATAGAAAGGTTAAGTGTAAGGAAGAATATACTCGATGTAATAAGTTATCCAGATGAACAAAAGGTGTGGTTCGTTTCTTTTATATTGAAAAGAGAAGTGGAGCATTGGTTGATAAGTTTGAAATGATCAATGGAAGTTGTTGATACAAAGATGAATTGGAAGAATTTTAGAGTGATCTCTTTAAATAAATATCTCCTAAAGAACAAGCAAGAAGATAAGAAAAATGGAATTCTTGAGTTGAGATATTGGTTATGGAATTTATTAGAGATAGTACCGGTGCTATGTTTAAGAGAACTAAGATGGTGGCAATTGCTATTATGATGGAAGTTAACCCACCTTTACAAATGAGATTAGGATTCCCATGATTATCAAGAGCTTAGAAAGGCAAATTTGTTATCAATTAGAAAATGATATAACAGAATGAATTAGTAAAGCCTCTAAGAGAGAAAAAGGTTAGATATTGAAGTTAGATTTCAATTTCCACAATATAAATGAAAGCAAGTTCAAGTTAGAATATGGAGTCAGAAGTGTGCGAAATGCGAAAGTATTCAACAGAGTTTGTTATGGAATTCCAATTCAATTTTACGTGAGATGTGGTGTCGTTAAATACTGTAGAATTAAGATATTGGGGTAGAAGTGAAAGAGCAGGAAAATGGTCCTTTTGAAGTTTTTAGTTTGTTTTTCTCTAGTGTTCTTTCGGAATTAGATCAAGTTGTATCATGAAAAGAGTAATATAGAAAGTTGCAAGTTTGGAGATTCTCATGAGTCATATATATATCGCTATTAAGTCTCTTCAAATAGAAGCTTGGGGTTCAAGGACCCTATTTTATATAATACACGGACACAACCACATTAATCTTTTGGTGATGATAATGTTTTAATTGTTAAAGTTGTTGGATAGAGGAATATAAGGAAAGGAAGATACTCAGAGAATAAATAAATTAAGGAAATTCTTAATCTGGTTGAACTTTTAAGGCAATAAGATTATTAGAAGTTGCACATATTGATGTAATGTGGGAAGTATAGATTGAGTTTCAATGAGAGCAGAGAACAATGGATTTTTAAAAGAAATAGAAGGTAATTTATAAGGATAAGGAAAGTGATACTATACCCAAAGATGCACAAGATGAAGACAAGTCAAATTAAATACAAATTGTGGAGCCTAAGTACCTTGAATGTAGAGAACGTAAAAGGTGACACGACAATAAATTTTGTTAGTATGCTATGTAATAGTCAAGTAAGATACTTGGTGAAGAGGTATCCACAGGAACAGGAAGGGCAGTAGGAAGTGCAATCTTCAAACCCTTTATAAAGTAAACCCCGTTAAGATAAAAGAATGAGAATCTCTAAGTTTCGATCAAAGGTTGGGAAGGACAAGTTGTATACCATTAAGAGAATATGTTAAAGGTCTCTAGACTTTTAGTATGGAAAACTAAATTTTGGGGACAAAATTTTTAAAAGGAGGGGAGAAATGTAACATCTCCGATAACATGTTAGGCTTGTAAAGGGTTACCGAGGTAGCCTAATACTAGTTTAACATGTCTGTAAAGTTTTATGACAAACTGAGCTAGTTTAGGCACTTTACCGCAACACAAAATGTGGAAAGTGGCCTAAAATAACCTAGAAAATGACATAAATTGCATAGATAAGAGAAATAATTATTGATAAGTTATTTTTAAGTCATAAATGAGTTAAGAAAGTTGTAGTTAAAATTTGAAGGTAAATTGAGTTCGTTTGGTATTTTTAAGCACACTGAGTATGTGTTTTGATACCGACTAGATTCAGCGCAGATATGGAAAATTAAGGAAACTGTAAAATAAGTATTAAGGTAAATCTTAGAATTTATTTTAATATTTATGGAGGTTAGAAAACTTAAAATAATAAGATCAAAGTGTTCCCAAAAGATAGGAAGTTTAGTAAAATGACAAAAATTGCCCTTAATGTTACTTGTTTTAAAAGTGAGATTTCATCTCACTTTCTCATCTCTCTCGTACGCACTCCAGCTGCAGAATGGAGAAAGAAAAACAGAGGCAGAAACGCAGTGGAGGAAGAGGGGAAAAATGGAAGGAAAGGAAGGGAATCAAAAAGGGAAGTCCAAGCTTGAGGTAGGGGGTTTGTGGTCTTGGTTCTAATCTCTCTTCCTTTTATTTTTCTACATGTTTTTGGCAACCCTATTTGTATGGGTTTAAGTGTTTGAATGTTGTTTTCATGTTTGTTTATTCAACTTTTAAGCTCAAAGATGACTTGTTCTTGATTTAGGAAGTATGGTGAAAAGGTTTATGCTCTTGATTTACTTTGGTTTTGGATGAGATTAAAGTGTGATTGATGTTAGGGTTTGGTTGTAGTGATAAAAATGGTTTAAGATCATGAGAAAGTTGGTTGGAATGAAGGTGCAGCAGATGCACGCCGCTACAGCGTTCTCCCCGGGGCGGTGGCGCCTAGGCGCCCAAATGACCGAGGCAATTCTCTAGTTGCTGTCCAGCCGTGAAATGAAGGGAAAAATATGAGATGCAATGCTATTTTGTATCCTTTTAAGTTGTTGTATATGAGGAGGAACATGAGAAATGTTGTGTAATGTATGATTTTGATTATGATTATTTGTGATTACATTTTATTTGTATGGTGTTAGAGATATATTATGATTTGATTGTACTAGTGAGATTAGTTGAAGAGATATCAATGTTCTAATGTGTAATGAGGTACCAATATGTATCTTTTAAGGAAGGACAGAGCAATGTCGTATTTATAATAAAGGAGGTTATGTTTTCTCTTCATAGATGTCAAAGTTGGACCTATGATGCATTTAGTTCCAAAAATCAAGTTTAGTTGAAGTATAAAAGGTCAAAATGTGATTTTGAGGTATTTTGAGTATTCTCTTGCTTGAATGTGTTTTCAATGGTTATTTATGACTTATTTATGGTACGAGTTTGAGTTAGAAACTTGAGGCTCTTCATTTGAACCTTTGATGTACAAAGTCAGAAAAATGATATTTCCTTGCTTGAACGAGTCTAAATCTATGATTGATGACTTGAATTTAATGTTTAATGATCCTAACATGATTAGATAACATGATTAGGGATGAGAAACACTTAGAATCCATAATTTGAGGATTAGAACTTGGTTAGAAACCAAAATCATTCATAACCCGAATTATGCAGAAAAGAGGACAGCATCAAGTAGTCTGTGAAGCTTGTTGCATAACTTGAGCTACAGACATCGTATAGACTTGATTCCAGAGCCATTTGAAATTTAAGACATAAGGCTTCATGTAGTAAAAATTTCAGAATTATTGAGCAAACCAATTAGTCCCAGTTTTTATTTGAAGCCGAGCCAAATTCTGCTGAAAAAGCAATCTGGCATCTGTTAAACCAGATTGCATAATTTCTTGCTCTGATGTCGTATTTACATGAAATCGGTGTCATTTGAAAGCTAACAAATAGGGATATATGACTGTTAAATTTCAGAATTATTGAATTCTTAGTTTGTTCCCAGTTTCATTTCAAAGTCAGCTCATTTTCGGGTAAAACAGAAAATGCCATGTTTTAGCTTCTGTATAATGTTGCATAACTTTGGCTACATTTATCCAAATGAGGTGAGGTTTGTGGCATTTGAAAGATATGAGGGAAGACTATATTACTGTAAAATCTCAGAATTATTGAAGTTAGTATGTGCATTTGGTGCACTCAAGAAAAACAACCTTTTTAGGCGAAAATTAAGGGGGTTTTGAGAAAGTTTGGACCCTAGAAACTTTACTAGCTTCTTTAATAGGTAAAGTTGAATTATGAAAGTGTAATAGAAATGTGTTTTCTCCTTTATGGGTTAAACTTGAATTAAATGCTTTTTTATTTAGCTTATAATGAAATGTATGCATGATATTGATGTATAAATGTAATGAATTAAATGACTTATGAAGTCAATCATTATATGCACTTAATATGGAATGAATGACATATATGAATGATGTTGATGTTGTAATACATTGAATATACCTTGTATGGTATGGATAAAGTTGATGAACACGATATTGGGAAGCAATATAAAAGAAAAGGTAATGGTAGATGAGGTTGAATGAGTCCCTCTCTACTAGCATGTATGATAATGCATTAAGAAAGTTTAATGATCATGGTAAATGCTTCCCTATTATGTAAAGAAAAGTACAATTATGTAAAAGGTGAAGGAAGGAAAGGTTTTAATACTCTTGCATGTTTTGTTTTCAAACTTGTTATTTGATGTTTCCATGTATTGTAAATTTATGCTTAGACAAAAGGGCTCCAAGTTGCTTGGACAAAAAGGCTCCAAATGCTAAAGTTATGAATGTTTGGTAGTGCAAGGAACAAAAGGGCATCCTGCCTACCCAGAAAATAATACAAGGAAGCGTTCTCTTGCATAGTTCTAGGTTTGGTCCCAATGAAGGGCTATAACCTGAAGGAGGGGATTCAATAATCCCAATGAAGGGTTGTAGTCCGAAGGAGGGAATTTAATACCGAGCCATGTGAACAATACGGAATAGATTAACATAGCTTCCCGGGAGTTGGAGCTCTGGCTGGGGGTGTTACATTAAAAGATGCTTCCTGGAACAAAAGGGCTTCCTAGAAATATTCAAATAACATGAGTTTTCTAAAATAAAATCATTTCAAAGAATCATTACATGAGCATACTTTAGGATTCTCATTAGGAATTATCATACATTGCCATGCATAGCATAAAAATTGACGATTGTATGGGTAATCATCTTGTTTTGATTCAATATGAAGATTAAGGTTAAAAGCTTATTATAAAAGGTTGATAGTAGTATTTAAAGGATTTAAGTCTCGTTTATAGTATGATGATAAATGTTTACGGTACATGCTGTTTAAGTTGTGATGTTGAATTGATTTGTTATGATATAAATGGATTATTTTGTAATTGAATGAACTGTCTACTTTGGGAAGGGAAAGGACTGAGTTTTGGCTTATGCCACCTTTCCAAATGATTAAGTATAATTTACGTTTTACCTCAAAGCAGTTGGATTTATCATGATGTTACAATTTCAAACTTACTACTGAGAATCGTTAATTCTCACCCCGAACTCTTTATGTTTTCCATGATAAATCCAGAGGAGGATTCAAGCAAGCATAAGGCAAGGAGATGAAGATTTGCTTATGTTGTTAATCTAATAGTTTTGATTATGTAATTATATTTATGGCTTTGTAAATAAATTGATGTAATTAGTTTTGTAAATGTTTGTAATCTCAGA
Organism: Ormosia emarginata; assembly: GCA_029884605.1. Taxonomy (NCBI): domain Eukaryota; kingdom Viridiplantae; phylum Streptophyta; class Magnoliopsida; order Fabales; family Fabaceae; genus Ormosia; species Ormosia emarginata. The sequence goes on along the minus strand of JAQQTP010000042.1, from coordinate 2,416,715 downwards.
CATATCAGATAGATTTCTAGTAAAGAGCAAGTTTCCTGAGGTGTAAAATGTCTTGCTCTCTTGCTTTCTTAAAGGTTCTATATATTTATTCGTTAAATAGATATTGAACAGGTTATTTATTACGCTAAAGTTAGGAAGTGACATACTAATTCTATTTACTTAATATACTTAGGGTATACTACAGTATTGAGAATTAGGGTGTTACATCTTGGATTAATGAAAGGATTCAAGAAATGATATTAGTAGGAATTATAGAAGTTTGGAGAGTGGATCTTTGGTGCTTGGCCGAAACTAGAGAAAATGGAAAAGGAGAGAGTTTTTTGTTACTTATTCTTGGATCTTTGGAGAAATTGAAATATAAAAGAGTAAGTGAATTGAATAAATGAATATTTTCTCCTATTTGAGTGTTATGGCCGTGAAAGACCAAGAGAGAAAATGTGAGATATTGATTTGCTTGTTTGAGTGAATGTTGGATGAAAGCAAGACCAAATACATTAGAGTGTAAATTCCTTGTCCTCCAAAATTGCTTGGCCGTGAGTTGCTCTTCAAGGAGGTGACCACTTTGCTTGACCATTCTAAACCACACATTGAAGCTCTCCATTGTTATTTGCCAACACCAAAAGTTGTCATAGCCATCTTTGTTGAATAGATTTCCTATTGGTTCTTGAAAAGTCCAAGCCACTAAGTTGGACTCATCACCACCCTTGATTGAATCAAGGGTGGATATCCAAAGGCTTCACCTCTAAGCTTGCTCAAAATATTTTTCGGTATACTTTAAGCAATGAATAATAATTACTGCTTATAAAGTCAGTGTCTATTATCTAATGAATAATAAAATATACCTAGATTTTTCTCTTGTTCCAGTTGGGTAGCAACTATTGTTGATCACTTTTTTGCTAATTACCCTTGATGAGTCATAGAGCGAGTCATCAAAGAGAAGTTTCTAGAACAGATGAGTCAGCATGATGAGTCGTAGCATTGAGTCACCAGCTGAGTCACCAAGAGAACCTTCTGGAACGTGTGACTCACTGCGGCGAGTCACAAAGTGAGTCATCATTCTACATTTTTCTAGAATGTTGCGAGTCAACATTCTAGAACATGGCGAGTCATCGTTTCTACAAGCTTCCAGAACAAGCTGAGTCACAGGTGCTGAGGTGTCACGCTACATGTTAAGCTTCTATTGGTCCTCCGCGATGAGTCATCATCTAGAACATTCTAGAGTGAGTGACTAGACTTACGTCTAGAATCATCCACTAGATATTTTTCTGGAAGATATTATCCAATGGATAATAAAACATACCCCAATTTTATTTTGTCAAATAAAATCGTAGAAAACAACTTCAAAAACTGTTTCCGATTTCGGGTTTAGTAAGATCCCTCGTCTCCGAATCAATAGTACAAAATTTTTCGGCTCCGAAAAAATTTTATTTGCCCGGGCCCATATACAGCCCGAGAATACTATTAAAATAATTCAAAATATAAAAACACACAAGAATTCACAAAAAAAACATAATAATTATGAAATTCATGAAAATCAAATCGGATTAGTAAAAATAATCAAGAATCGACAGAAATAAATAAAATACGAAGGCTCATATACAATCCCAAAAATAATATTAAAATAATAAAAAACGTAAAAAACTCCTAAAAATTCTTAAAAATCAAAAAATTTATAAAATTCACAAAAATCAAGTCAAATTAATAAAAATAATTAAGAATCAACAAAATAATTAAAATACGAATTTTCGGGTGTTACAATCATTATTATCCCTTGGAATCCAATTTTAGCCTTTTATTAGCCCATTTTCTTTTATTTACCTGTATATCACCTTTACCTTTAACCTTTAAACACTTACCTACCCTTTTGTGAGAGAGGATTGAATGTGGAAGGGAAAGACTTATTGAGAACCCAAGTGAGATGAATGTTGAAGATAAAGGGAGAAGAAGGAAAGAAAAGACAAAGTCTAGCATCATGAATATAAAAAAACAAAAAACAAAAGTCCACCCAACGTGTTGCAAAAAAAATAAGTTTGGGGGGTGAAGGTCAATATTCAAAGAAGAAAAAAAAGTGTGCTAGTAAATTGAATTGAAGTTTTTTCTTTACATAATATATCTTGATTTTCAATGTGTTTTAAACTTCTTCGTCATGACTCTCTCATATTTTGTTTTTCCCTTTCCATTTTCTTTGTTTTACCTTTCACCTCTTGGTCCCATTATAGCCCTAATAAAGACCTTTTGATCCTTTGAAAGTGTGCACTACATTTGCGGAGAAAGGAGTAGTGGTTTTGCCTATAGGATTTGGGACATACATTCATTATGTCATTGAGGTTTTAGATATTACTTTGTGTGCATAGTCTCATCCGAGTGCATATGGATTCGTGATTTTGTTTGTGAGAGCTTGCATAAGTTAAGTTGTTTGTGCATTGTTAAATGTGTATGCTTGATTGGGTATTTGAACTTCTTGGCATTTGACTGAGTTATTCATGGATTTGGATTCTTGAGGTTTCTTTGAGAAGTTTAAACTGCAATGCTTGACATCTTTACAAAAGAAGCACCCATGTTGTGATTTTTTATTATTTATTCATTGCTTAAAGACAAGCAAATGTTCAAGTTTGGGGGTATTTGATGAGTGTTAAATACACTCATCTTTTGGGTTTAATTATTAGGATTTTTAACTGATTTTTATTTAGTTTTTTTAATTTTATTTTTAATTTATTTTTAAATAATTATCCCTTCACCTAGTCATATTTGAATTTTTAGGATAAATCATTAGATTATGTGCAAAAATAGAAAATTTCTAAAGATAAATATTTGAAGGATTCTTATCCTATTCTTATATGCTAATTAGAGTTCTAATTGGATGAAAAATCTTAAATAAGGATTAGATTGAAGATTGAATAAGCATTCTCAAAGACATAAAGTTAGTTACAAATTCGGATTCTCGCACTTTCCTTACCATGTTTTAGTAATTAAATCATATCTTGGGCTAAATAGATCAGATCAAGGCGTCGTTTGCGGCATTGAAAATATAACAGAAAATTCTAATACTTCTCTGTTGAGATCAAGGGAAAATTCAGCCATCTGAATGGCCAGAAAAATCATGCAAGTCAGATACTAAAAGTTATCAACTTTTCTATAAAAAGGGAGAAAATGAGTTTAGAAAAAGAGCTCTCTTTAGTTCAGATCATCTAACAGAAATTTAAAGAGAGAGACGACAACATACTTTTCAAAGACAGCTACGAAGAGAGGACGTAATTCTTGAAGGCTTGAAGATCACAATCTCCATTAAAGGGGTTTTGATTTCTCTTCCCTCTAGTTTTTCCCCTTTCTTCAAGTTGTTCTTTCCATGGATTTGTACTATGATTTAGTATTATTTGTATTGAACAAGAATAACTAATCCCATACCTAGGGTTATGAGGGATCTTGTTTTCCTAATTAATTAGTTTTGAATTCAAACTTGATTACGGTAATTTCAATTGAGTTTATTGTATTGTTTGAATTCTTAGCAAAACTTGATTACTTTTGGCATACTTTAATTCATTGTTTGACCGGTGACCATCCACAACTAATGAGTGGACTTATATAATAAATTTAGGATTAGGTTGGTGAATGACCAAACATCAATTTATTCTACTAATTGAATTGACAATTATGTTAGTTCATCTCTTGAATTGAGGCTTAATACAATCCTAATTTATTCAACTAAATGACCAAATAGGTGATTAATTAGGAATAGAATATTGTTTATCTATGACCATTGGGATTCAATAGCAATTAAGAGAATTTGACAAGAGAATTACCTTACATCATAAATGAATGAAAATCTGGTTAATTGAATCAAGTGAACCTTGCACCCTAGTTTCCCTTTAATTGATTTATCTCTACTTTGTTTAATTTTCCATCAATCTTTTTTATTTGTTTTCTGATTTTATTTTGAGTTTCTTCTTACAACTACAATTATTTAAATAACCAAGGGTTTAATGAATCTAGTAATTACCTCTTATTCCTCGTGGGATCGACAACTAGGACTCAAGTCCTATATTACTATACGGTAGAGTGTACTTGCTCTTAGTGTATTTTATGCATACCAGAAATAAATATGAAAAATTTATTTCCTAGCTATAAATGATTGATAGGAACTAAAGTAAATTTGAGGAATCAACTGAGTTAGTTCGGTATTTTTATGGATACTGATAAGAAATAAACAGAATAGCTAAGTATCTCAGAAAATTTAAAATTTCATGGAAATGATAAGTAAGATATGGGGAATATTTTTGTATAAAATACCAACTAAGATAAGTATCAGTAAGGATATTTACTTATTCTATCAGTTTAATTTAACTTGAGACCAAGTAATGAAGCTTAACTGATAAATATTAGTATACAAAAAGTTATAGAAAAATGGATCCAAGGAGTAGGTTGAGTCCTAAAATTTTTCATAACACTTATGGCAACTTGAAAACTTAGTTTCAGAAGATTAAAGTGTGTTTAACAGATACAAAAGTTTCAGCACGAAATTTTGGTCATACTCCTTGGTCAATAGCCGTCCAATTCTCTAGAATTTTCTACCTATTTCTCCATTCCTTTTTCCTCATCTTTTCATCTCACTTTTCTTCATTTCTTGTAACACCCTCCGTAGGGCGTCACATTTTAAAAAAAATAAATAAACCTTAAAACTAAATAAAATTATTTTATAAAAGCTTTGAGTTTCAAAATATGGATTTTAAAATTTCTTATCGCGGAAATACAAACTTACCGGAAATTTTAAGTAAAATGGAAATTAAATTTAACAGATTAACATACACATCACCAATCATTTCATATAAGTTAAAATGTAATATTTACAGACTCAGAGAAACAGTAGCAAACCCAAAGACGGGTACTACCAATAGCACGGTAACGACACTAACGAGAAAAATTCAACCTACATAGTCTGTTTCTTCACCAACTGCATCTTGTTGAAACTTGAAAGACCACTCAATGACGCCATCACCATCTTCAGAATATTGTCTCCCCTAGGGTTAAGAATGTGCTCCGCCTACTATACTAATTCGAAGAATACAAACCAAACAAAAACAACACGGAAAGAGGTGAGATCCCCTTTCACCAAGGTACCGATACGGTAGTAAAGAATAATACGAATGACAAAGTCATTCCATACACACTGAGATAATCACAATTATAGTCATGTTATCAATTTACAAATATTTCTACCATACATATAACCTAATAAAATAAACAAGTAATAACATCATCGGGATAGACATAACAATTCATACCATATAAAATATCATAACAAGACAATAAAAATAAAGATTAAATTCAATAACAACATATAGCATAGAACAAAAATACAATAATACACGATACAAAATACAACATATAAACAATTAATATCGATATGAAAGATCACAAATAAAAATATCACGGATATAACACAAATAAAGAAAACCACATAGATAAATCAATCTCACGTATAAAATAAGATAAGAAATGGACAACTAACATAAAAATTATCGATAAATATAAATAGAGAAAATGTAAAAACATCCAAGATATTACCGGATAAAGATAAATAGAGAAAATGGAATATTATCCAAGATATAATCAAATACACCAAAACACAACCCTACTCCATGGAGCTAAACCCAAACAGATATCAGAGAGAATGACTTGCAAAATATATTAGTACCACGGCTGCCCAACCAACTATTACGCGGTCACACGTTGCGTCAATAGCCTACGACAGCTGAATCCACCATCCAGGCGTAGTATAGTTCACGGTCTCCGTTGTGGCACTATAGGCAATGTACTACTAGACTTTACAAACCTCGATTAAATATAGTGAATGTCGAGTACATTAGTGTGCTATCGGTTTACCACGGCCCAGCGGAGCTACCAACTGTCCACATGTGGGGTCCCGTACACTAAAGTCTCCAAGTTCATTAGAACAATAAACCTCACTACATTTATCGCATCGACAACACGATGTGATTCGTCTCGTCAACCAAAACACCAAAAATTGGTATAAAGACAAAACATAATTCCAAATATATGAAATTACGAAAATGCCCTCAAGATAAAAATATGCCCTCAATGGCAAAAAGCACATGTACGGGTTCACTTTTTCCCGACAAATGAAATAACCTCAAAAGCACATGCGGGTTCACATTTTCCCGACAGCGAAAAATAAAAATAAATATAGTAACGGTCAATCGCGTAGAAATTTTATCGCATTTTCATAATTCCGTTGTTTTTACAAACGTTTAAAAATCGCGTAAAGATATTTTTCTATTTTTAAAATTGCGTAGCATTTTAACACGTTTTCTCAATCGCGTAGGATTTTTAAATCGTTTTCTTGTCCAACTTCCTTAAATAACTATTTAAAACAGACAGAAATAATATTTAGTACTTTCAAATTACGTAGAATATTTTTCATAGCGTATACTGTCTTTGGACATCTTTTCTATCTTATTTATCCGTTTTTACTAAAAATTGACAGTATTTTGTTTAATAAATTATAATAATGGTTTCCTAAATTTACCATTTAAAAGTCCTTTTCATTTTTATTAATACCAAATAATTATACTTTTGAAAATTCCTAACGTGCTTCAAAACACACGATGAGCTATACGTTAGAAATTTTATAAAAACTCTTGTATTTCTTCTTACAGCAAAAACCATTAGTATTAACCTCTTAAACTTAATTCTAACTATTTTATTTCTTTAAAACTCATTGTAGAAAATTTACTTTAACTTGTATTGCTTCTTCTTGATTGAAAATAGCTTGGAATTAATTTTTAGAAATCATGAATGTATTATTTGGCATGTTGGCCGAATTTGATAAAAACTTTGCATTTGATTTCTAAATTATTTTTCACCTTTTAAATACATGTTTAATCTCTTGTATTGTCTACATTGATTTAATCCTTACCCTAGAAAATAGTTTTAGAAATCAAAGTGTTGAAGTTAGACATGTTGGATGAAAATGTAAGGTTATGCCATTTAATTTTCCAAATTCATTTTTCTTAATCTAAACAAATGGATATCTTACCAATTCTCTTAGGTTAATTAGGTCACCTTTTAAGAAAATTAAGAGAACATTTTGGTTCCCCATTTGGATCATGGCCGTGAGCCTTGTTAGTGTGTTCTTTGGAACACTCATACAATCCTTGACATATTATTTGCATCCTATATATTATCATGCATTTCTAACACATGCCATAATATCAAAGCTTGTAGACATGCAAATTAAAGCTTGTAGACATGCAATTATTACAAATAACACATAAGAAGACTACTAACAAATACACAACAACCTACTAGCAAGCACCAAATTATCAAACACACAAATAACAAACATATAAATAATTAACACATCAAAACAAGCACACCACCGAATCCTTATGGATTCTACAAGCACAACCACATATATTCCTCACCACCAACACTTGGTTGATGAGGGTAATCTCCCTCTTACCTCTTGTAGAACCTCCAAGTCCTTTGTATGTCTCCTTCAAGCAAGCTTCCTCCTCCAAGAGCTCCTTCATGGTTTCAAACTTGAGCTTTGAAGAACAAGGTAGAAAATGGAAGATTTAGGAAAAACTTCCAACATGAAAGTTCCTTAGAAATGCATGGAGATTCAAGATCTATGGTCATTTAAAATTATTGAAGCTTGGAAGGTGATTTTTGAGGGTTGGCCGTGAGCTTGAAGAAAGGGAGAGATGTGAGCTTTTGTGGTTTTTGCTTGATAGGAAGATGAAGATGAAGGAATCTTGAGAAATTCCTAACATGAAAGTGTCTTGGATTGATGAGAGGATTCAAGAAATGATATTGGTAGGAATTATAGAAATTTGGAGAAGTGTTCTTGGTGCTTTGGCCGAATCAAGGGGGAGAGAAAATGAGAAAGAATTTTGGTTGCTTGGTCTTGGTTCTTTGGAGAAAAGGATGTGTAGAAGAGTAAGTGAGGTGAATGGGTGGAGATTGTCTCCATTTGGGAGCCATGGCCGTGGAGCACATGGAGAGAAAAGGAAGGTGAGAGCTTCTTGCCAAAATTGAAAATGAGCCAAGGCTCTCCTATTTATAGACTCCAGGAAAAAGATGAAGGCTTAGGATATTTTTCGGTATATCATAAGCAATGAACAACAATTACTGCTTATAAAGTCAATGTCTATTGTCTAATGGGTGATAAAATATACATAGATTTTTATCTTATACTAGCGAGTAGAAATTATTATTGATCATTTTTCTAATTGCCCTTGATGAGTCATAAAGCGAGTCATCAAAGAGAAATCTCTAGAACATGTGACTCACTACGATGAGTCAGTATGATGAGTCATCATGGAACTTGTCTAGAACGGGTGAGTCAGTATGACGAGTCAGCGTAGATATTTTTCTAGAGCAGATGAGTCAGCATAGATATTTTCCAAAGCAGGTGAGTCAGCATGGCGAGTCAGCGTAGATATTTTCCAAAGCAGGTGAGTCAGCATGCTTTGAGTCACTGACTCGCATCACAACTGCATCATTGGTGCATCATCAATGGTGAGTCACGGCCCGAGTCATCGAGAGAAGCTTCGGGCTGGCGGCGAGTCACCGCGGTGAGTCACAGTGCCGAGTCGGCACTTCGGAACCTTCTAGAAGGCTGCCGAGTCATGATGCTTGAGGTGTCACGCCACGTGTCATCGTCCTATTGGCCCGTTGCGATGAGTCATAGCCACCAATTTTGACCAGGCTCCTCATTGGTCCACGTGTACAGCACTCAATGACTAAACGTGGGTCCCGCAAAATATTTCCGGTCCGCCGTCACTTATTTATACTGACTAATAAAATAATATTATAATAATATAAAATTATTTTATTTGACAGTTAAATCCTAAAAATTAAAAGATTAATTTTAAGATCATTCAGAATTGGGTTTAGTAAGATCCCCCGCCTCTGAATATTTAAAAACAGATTTTCCCGGTCCGGAAAAATATTATTTTCCTACCCCGGAGCAAATCACACAAAAAGTCCATATAAAATTACAGACAGTATTATCGGACATTAAATCAAGAAGAAAACAATTAAAAACAGCAAAAACAGCAAAAACAGTACGTTCGGGACGTAACGGTCATTTTTCCATTTTTTCCCACAACGTAGGTAATCGTCCAAAACGTTCAAATAAAATATCCAGCAGTATTATATAGCTGTATATCTTTCAGAAAAATTAAAACAGTAGCTCAGAAAATTTTTTTATTTCACTGTCTTGAAGAAAAATACGTAAAACGATTATATAAAATACTAGACAGTATTATACATCTGTTTTTGATACATAAAAATTTAAAACAAGAATTTGATAAAATTTTTATTTTATTGTATCGAAACAAATTATGTAAAACTACCAAATAAAATAACAAACAGTATTATTTTTCTGTATTTCATACAGAAAAATAAGAAACAGCAAAACAGGGACACAACGGTCTTTTACCCAAAAGTTGGGATGTTACAACACTCCCCACCAAAAAGGAATTTCGCCCTCGAAATTCGCAGCAGTCTCTGAACAGTCCCTTCGTCTTGTCTTTTAATTTTCCACGTTGCACATCCGTTTACGCCACTCCAGATTACCTCGATTAACGAAAACTCCTTGCATCGCATAAAACATGGAGAATAGTATTTTAGTGGGATTCTTCATGTTTTCGAGAATAGATCAGAATGTCGTTAATAAAGATAATGACAATTCTGTCTAAATAAGGACGAAAGATACTATCCACTACGCTTCCGCTGCGTCACTCTGATCAGTACCATTTGAAATTATCCCTGACTTTGTACCACTTCACTCTTCTGCCTTTACTTTTAACTGGAAGTGCCTCACAATCCAAGTTCTCTTTTTCAACAATACTGTATTTGATACTTATGATATAATTTTGACTAAAAACATCCTTTCTTTACAATTGCAATACATAAAAGGACATTAAAAAAAATTTAGAAGAAAAAGTAGAGAAATTATCTGAATTGTTATCAGACTTGTCTAACAAAGAATTTGACATTGCCTGATTTTAAGAATAAGATTTCTGGGACACCAAAGTTTTATTGAAACAATCTATAGGATATGATTAAAGATAACCAATCCATATATAAGATCACATCTATTTCGCGAAAGAGGTAGACAGTTTAGATTAACAGAAAAGATTGTTTTAAAGGACTGGATAATAACAATAGGTTTGGTAACAAAAGCAGAAATAGATAAATCATAAGGTAACAAAGGTATTGATAGCTCTAATCAACCCAAATAGTCAATTAGTCATAAAAGAATGAGTTAGACCAAAAGTACATTTTTCGCAATTGTGGTATATGAAAGATGTCGTGAAGACATAGAAATAAAAGATGATAGAATCATCCATACCACCGAACATATCCACTAAAGAAATTGATATGGTACGATGAATTTAAAAGTAAGCTTTTTAACTTGAACAATTCAACTGATAAGTTTAACAGAGTATGGATGGTTGGAAAAATACCCAATCCATATTTTTAAATTGCATCCGTTTTGAGAACGAAACATACAAATTGAATCAACAGAAAAGATTCAATTATTTAATAGACTTAGGATGGTTTAAGCAACTCAAGTTCTCAACTACATGTTCTAATAATGTAGTAGAAACAATCGTGCCAAAAGAATAATGAAGACACAAATAATTCTAATTGACTCACACAATATATGCCATAGAGAAATAGGCTACTCTCGGAATTATACAGTATAGTTAAAGAATCACCTTTTATGACACAATCTCCTTTGTTTAGGTCCGCAACCTAAGATGCTTTTGCTCCACTTGAAGAATCGATGTTCCACTCTACTTAAGATGTCGAAGCACGTACGTTACTAACAGATGACTTCGTTTTTAGCAAGATACACTTTGTTCAGCAAAACGTCCGGCATCCTACACTTGAAAAAGAGATGATTTTCCTTTGATTGCACAACTCCTCGTTAGATGATCTTCCTCACACTTTCAATACGTTGGTGCAGATGTCACAGTCTAACCAAACTTGCTACCGCTAGCTTTTCCTCCGCAAGATTGTTGTTGTTGTTGACTTCCCGATGATCACGAATACGTTTTTCCACTGGACTTGCTTGGCCTTACGACTTCGCCTCCTTCAGAACTAATACGGTCTAACGTTACGAAATTGCGTATTCTAAGATTTATTTCGACTTTGTCCGATCTTAAACCTCGGCTATCGTTCCTCGCTGCTGAGTAATCCTCAAGTCATATTGTACTGTTTCTTCAATTATTCTTTACCTTGCTTTCATAGTTGCAGTCATATCACCGCTATCATGTCCTGCTTCCTCACGTGCACGTTTACCATGAATCATTGCCTTCCATCAAAGACGGACGAATCATAGTACAATGGAAACCAGATGTAACCATTTCAAAGAAACATTGTCTCCTTTCGGAGTCCAAGCACAGAGAGTCACACAACAAAAACAAGACAAACCCAACCACAAACCCCAAAAAGACTCTAACCGTGCTCTGATACCAACTAATGTAACACCCTCCGTAGGGCGTCACATTTTAAAAAAAATAAATAAACCTTAAAACTAAATAAAATTATTTTATAAAAGCTTTGAGTTTCAAAATATGGATTTTAAAATTTCTTATCGCGGAAATACAAACTTACCGGAAATTTTAAGTAAAATGGAAATTAAATTTAACATTAACATACACATCACCAATCATTTCATATAAGTTAAAATGTAATATTTACGAGACTCAGAGAAACAGTAGCAAACCCAAAGACGGGTACTACCAATAGCACGGTAACGACACTAACGAGAAAAATTCAACCTACATAGTCTGTTTCTTCACCAACTGCATCTTGTTGAAACTTGAAAGACCACTCAATGACGCCATCACCATCTTCAGAATATTGTCTCCCCTAGGGTTAAGAATGTGCTCCGCCTACTATACGAATTCGAAGAATACAAACCAAACAAAAACAACACAGGAAAGAGGTGAGATCCCCTTTCACCAGTACCAGTACGGTAGTAAAGAATAATACGAATGACAAAGTCATTCCATACACACAGATAATCACAATTATAGTCATGTTATCAATTTACAAATATTTCTACCATACATATAACCTAATAAAATAAACAGTAATAACATCATCAGGATAGACATAACAATTCATACCATATAAAATATCATAACAATACAATAAAAATAAAGATTAAATTCAATAACAACAAACTTTCATAGCAGAACAAAAATACAATAATACACAGACAAAATACAACATATAAACAATTAATATCGAGATATGAAAGATCACAAATAAAAATATCACGATATAACACAAATAAAGAAAACCACATAGATAAATCAATCTCACGGATAAAATAAGATAAGAAATGGACAACTAACATAAAAATTATCGAGATAAATATAAATAGAGAAAATGTAAAAACATCCAAGATATTACCGGATAAAGATAAATAGAGAAAATGGAATATTATCCAAGATATAATCAAATACACCAAAACACAACCCTACTCCATGGAGCTAAACCCAAACAGATATCGAGAGAATGACTTGCAAAATATATTAGTACCACGGCTGCCCAACCAACTATTACGCGGTCACACGTTGCGTCAATAGCCTACGACCTTTGAAATCCACCATCCAGGCGTAGTATAGTTCACGGTCTCCCGTTGTGGCACTATAGGCAATGTACTACTAGACTTTACAAACCTCGATTAAATATAGTGAATGTCGAGTACATTAGTGTGCTATCGGTTTACCACGGCCCAATGAGCTACCAACTCATCACATGTGTGGGTCCCGTACACTAAAGTCTCCAAGTTCATTAGAACAATAAACCTCACTACATTTATCGCATCGACAACACGATGTGATTCGTCTCACAACCAAAACACCAAAAATTGGTATAAAGACAAAACATAATTCCAAATATATGAAATTACGAAAATGCCCTCAAGATAAAAATATGCCCTCAATGGCAAAAAGCCATGCGGGTTCACTTTTTCCCGACAACAAAATAACCTCAAAAGCCTGTACGGGTTCACATTTTCCCGACAGCGAAAAATAAAAATAAATATAGTAACGGTCAATCGCGTAGAAATTTTATCGCATTTTCATAATTCCGTTGTTTTTTACAAACGTTTAAAAATCGCGTAAAGATATTTTTCTATTTTTAAAATTGCGTAGCATTTTTAACACGTTTTCTCAATCGCGTAGGATTTTTAAATCGTTTTCTTGTCCAACTTCCTTAAATAACTATTTAAAACAGACAGAAATAATATTTAGTACTTTCAAATTACGTAGAATATTTTTCATAGCGTATACTGTCTTTTGGACATCTTTTCTATCTTATTTATCCGTTTTTACTAAAAATTGACAGTATTTTGTTTAATAAATTATAATAATGGTTTCCTAAATTTACCATTTAAAAGTCCTTTTCATTTTTATTAATACCAAATAATTATACTTTTGAAAATTCCTAACGTGCTTCAAAACACACGATGAGCTATACGTTAGAAATTTTATAAAGCTACTTGTATTTCTTCTTACAGTAAAAACCATTAGTATTAACCTCTTAAACTTAATTCTAACTATTTTATTTCTTTAAAACTCATTGTAGAAAATTTACTTTAACTTGTATTGCTTCTTCTTGATTGAAAATAGCTTGGAATTAATTTTTAGAAATCATGAATGTATTATTTGGCATGTTGGCGAATTTGATAAAAACTTTGCATTTGATTTCTAAATTATTTTTCACCTTTTAAATACATGTTTAATCTCTTGTATTGTCTACATTGATTTAATCCTTACCCTAGAAAATAGTTTTAGAAATCAAAGTGTTGAAGTTAGACATGTTGGATGAAAATGTAAGGTTATGCCATTTAATTTTCCAAATTCATTTTTCTTAATCTAAACAAATGGATATCTTACCAATTCTCTTAGGTTAATTAGGTCACCTTTTAAGAAAATTAAGAGAACATTTTGGTTCCCCATTTGGATCATGGCCGTGAGCCTTGTTAGTGTGTTCTTTGGAACACTCATACAATCCTTGACATATTATTTGCATCCTATATATTATCATGCATTTCTAACACATGCCATAATATCAAAGCTTGTAGACATGCAAATTAAAGCTTGTAGACATGCAATTATTACAAATAACACATAAGAAGACTACTAACAAATACACAACAACCTACTAGCAAGCACCAAATTATCAAACACACAAATAACAAACATATAAATAATTAACACATCAAAACAAGCACACCACCGAATCCTTATGGATTCTACAAGCACAACCACATATATTCCTCACCACCAACACTTGGTTGATGAGGGTAATCTCTCCTCTTACCTCTTGTAGAACCTCCAAGTCCTTTGTATGTCTCCTTCAAGCAAGCTTCCTCCTCCAAGAGCTCCTTCATGGTTTCAAACTTGAGCTTTGAAGAACAAGGTAGAAAATGGAAGATTTAGGAAAAACTTCCAACATGAAAGTTCCTTAGAAATGCATGGAGATTCAAGATCTATGGTCATTTAAAATTATTGAAGCTTGGAAGGTGATTTTTGAGGGTTGGCCGTGAGCTTGAAGAAAGGGAGAGATGTGAGCTTTTGTGGTTTTTGCTTGATAGGAAGATGAAGATGAAGGAATCTTGAGAAATTCCTAACATGAAAGTGTCTTGGATTGATGAGAGGATTCAAGAAATGATATTGGTAGGAATTATAGAAATTTGGAGAAGTGTTCTTGGTGCTTTGGCCGAATCAAGGGGAGAGAAAATGAGAAAGAATTTTGGTTGCTTGGTCTTGGTTCTTTGGAGAAAAGGATGTGTAGAAGAGTAAGTGAGGTGAATGGGTGGAGATTGTCTCCATTTGGGAGCCATGGCCGTGGAGCACATGGAGAGAAAAGGAAGGTGAGAGCTTCTTGCCAAAATTGAAAATGAGCCAAGGCTCTCCTATTTATAGACTCCAGGAAAAAGATGAAGGCTTAGGATATTTTTCGGTATATCATAAGCAATGAACAACAATTACTGCTTATAAAGTCAATGTCTATTGTCTAATGGGTGATAAAATATACATAGATTTTTATCTTATACTAGCAGAGTAGAAATTATTATTGATCATTTTTCTACTGATTGCCCTTGATGAGTCATAAAGCGAGTCATCAAAGAGAAATCTCTAGAACATGTGACTCACTACGATGAGTCAGTATGATGAGTCATCATGGAACTTGTCTAGAACGGGTGAGTCAGTATGACGAGTCAGCGTAGATATTTTTCTAGAGCAGATGAGTCAGCATAGATATTTTCCAAAGCAGGTGAGTCAGCATGGCGAGTCAGCGTAGATATTTTCCAAAGCAGGTGAGTCGACATCTTTGAGTCACCGATCGCATCACAACCGCATCATTGGCGCATCATCAATGGTGAGTCACGTGCCGAGTCATCGAGAAGCTTCTGGCCCGGCGAGTCACTGCGGTGAGTCACGGTGCGAGTCGACACTTCGGAACCTTCTAGAAGCTGCCGAGTCATGATGCTTGAGGTGTCACGCCACGTGTCATCGTCCTATTGGCCCGTTGCGATGAGTCATAGCCACCAATTTTGACCAGCTCCTCATTGGTCCACGTGTACGAAGACTCAATGACTAAACGTGGGTCCCGCAAAATATTTCCGGTCCGTTGCACTTATTTATCTTGACTAATAAAATAATATTATAATAATATAAAATTATTTTATTTGACAGTTAAATCCTAAAAATTAAAAGATTAATTTTAAGATCATTCAGAATTGGGTTTAGTAAGATCCCCCGCCTCTGAATATTTAAAAACAGATTTTCCCGGTCCGGAAAAATATTATTTTCCTACCCCGGAGCAAATCACACAAAAAGTCCATATAAAATTACAGACAGTATTATCGGACATTAAATCAAGAAGAAAACAATTAAAAACAGAAAAAAGCAAGAAAAAGCGATGACGTTCGGGGCGTAACGGTCATTTTTCCATTTTTTCCCACAACGTAGGTAATCGTCCAAAACGTTCAAATAAAATATCCAAAGCATATTATATAGCTGTATATCTTTCAGAAAAATTAAAACAAGATGCTTCGAGAAAAAATTTTTATTTCAACTGTCTTGAAGAAAAATACGTAAAACGATTATATAAAATACTAGACAAGATTATACATCTGTTTTTGATACGAGAAAAATTTAAAACAAGAATTTGATAAAATTTTTATTTTCTTGTATCGAAACAAATTATGTAAAACTACCAAATAAAATAACAAACAGTATTATTTTTCTGTATTTCATACAGAAAAATAAGAAACAGCAAAACAGGGACACAACGGTCTTTTACCCAAAAGTTGGGATGTTACATTTCTCTCCCATGTTTTCATCTAGCAGCCCAAGAAAAACAAGAAAAAAAAAAAGAGAAAGCAAGGAAACAAGAGATAAGAGGAAGAAGAAATCAAAGGCAAGAAAGGAAAGAAAATTGTGGCAAGTTAGTGGAGTTGAGGTAGGGGCTGCATACCTTATTTTTACCCTTCATCCTTCATGTTTCTTAAATCAAAATTTTGTTTTCAAGACCATGGATGTCCATGGCTAGGGCATAATTTTTTTGGATGGTTGTTGGTTTGAATTTGTTCTTTCTTTTTCTATTGATTCTTGTGACAAATTTGTGAAGTTATGAGATCAAATTCTTGTGGT